>OY728140.1:994412838-995662838 GCA_963277665.1 Viscum album
CCGATTCTAATGGATTTCAATATAATATATTCTGTGAAACCTCTTATTATCAAGTTATTCCAAGTCATCCATTCATTTTTAGGACTATTCATACTCGAATAGATGATTAGAGATAGAACAGTGAAGTGATGGTAGTTAAATCTTGATGGGTGGTACTACCTCTACACAAGTGGGTATGGGGTCTCTTGCATAGTAGGTCATGATGTGATAATCCCAAAAAATATATAGTATAGGATTTATTTCACTTATCCACCATCATTGGATGTATATTAGATAAGGTCTTATTAAAATATGATATATATCAATTTTACACTAAATGATATAAAAATTAGTGGTAGGATTTAATGTTTCATTCTTGATATATCCTTTTCAATTCATAAGAGTTGAAATTGGTTTCATTGTCCCTCAATATTGCGTGAGGGAGACTAAATTTGGTGATGATGTTCATATTCATGAATTTGATAATATCCTTGGTCCTAAATTTATCGATGTATATTACCTCATCCCATTTAGAGAATAAATTGGTGGTATCAAGGTTTTAATTGAATTTATTAGTTATAGTTGGGGGATATGAACCCATAACATCAATTCCCCAAGCAGTGAATGATGAAGAGTATTTGGTAGTTTTGAATAACTATGGTGGTTGATGGATAAAATTGGAATTTATCCTGTAGACATGGAAATTCCAAATGAACTACATGTAGTCTTGTTTCTTAGAGGGATAAAATTATTTTATCAATATTATTTTATGAGAGAGATTGGTTCCTTATAGTAGATCACCATAAAAACATTCATGGACTTTCTATATGACGGTGAGGGTTTCCCATCCTTAAATTCACCCAAGGAGGACTCCCTTGAAGCCTCATTTTTAGAGGAATTTTATAGTGACTAAATCCTTAAAATCATATTATTTCATAACTTTTAGTTTAGGTTACAACAAATATAGTCCAAGGATCAAGGTTTTAGTGTCTTTGGATGATTAGAAACATAAATAAAATTTCCTAAAACATAACATCATTGTATTTATTTAGTCTCCGTAGAGTGATCCTTACTCCCATAACCCCTCTCTATAAATCATAGGATAATATGGGGAAATAAATAAGTAATAGGGTGAGCTATAATGTTCAGTAAGGGAATAATCATGAAAAAGGGGCATAACATGTGAGGAAAAAACATGATATCCTAATGAGAATAATAATAAGTATGGAATCAAGGAATAAGGATATGAAAAAATAAGAGCATGAAGTAAAAATTATTATATCAAAAGAGTATGGAATCATATGAAATGGAAAAAATACATAAAACATAACATCATAAGAATAATTCAAGGCTCTCTGCATCATTAACAAAATATAGTTGGTTAGAATTACTGCATAAGCACGATATTTGTCTAGGCCCACTACCCACACACCATGATATATCATGATATGGAAACATAGCCCAATTATTTTAAGGGTAATATAATTCTAGGACCATCCATAACATAATTAAGATCATATTTATGTGTTACACAGGAGGAAAATAAACCATATAAGTCTCATACTTGCTAAAACCCCATGAAAAAGAACTGGGTTTTATGATCTTGTCTCAAGGAATATATGAACGCTATAACATAAGGATTTCCAAGAGAGAAATGAATTAAATTTATTTTAACAATAAATTATGAAATCAATATAATTATTAATCATGGATTATTATTTTCGAAAAATCCTTGAGAAGGTTCAAAGAAGTAATAATAAAAAACAAACCGCTTTGGCGATACTTTTTTGAAATAAGCAATGGATTTTTTTAAAGAAATGAGATCACAATTTTCGTTTAAAATATTAATTAAACCCAAAGAATTATACATAAATTAAATAGAAATTTTAAAATTTAATTATTCTTTAAAAACAATTTAATGTGGTGATGGTTGATGTGAAATTAGAATTTAGAAAATCCCATTAAATCGGTTTTCATTAAATGTAGGAATTTTGATGGAAACTTAAAACATGTAAAACCACATAAATGAAAGTAATTTTTTGATAGATATATATTTAAGTGAAATAAAAATTAAAATATAATAATTATATGAGAATAATTTGGTATAAATTTGATAAAAAGAAAAAGTGTAACTATAGTGTTTTGAGGGGAGTAGGGAAGATCCCTCACTGTTATGTCTGAAAGTGTTCTGAAATTATACTTAACTTCCAATATAATTAAATTAAGTTAATTAAAATATTAAAAATAACTTTATTTATCTATCATTTGATTTCCTAACATCAATTTATTTTCATGAATTTTTCATTTATTGAATATTTTCTGCTTTTTTTGGTTACCTGAGGTGGTTTGGTAGATTTTTATATGATTTTCATGGTTTATTGATCAGAGTTAAGTTTATATTAAAAAAATTCAAAAAATCTAGAATATATATATATATACTTATAAATATCATTTTATACATCAATTTTTTTAATGTCATCCATGTTCGGAAATAATGGAAAATGAAATATGTCGTTGATATGGAGGTTGTAGTCCACACGTACACACAAATAACACATTCCTTTTCCATAAAATGGGTGGGAGGTAGAAAAAATGATTAATAATTTATGAGTTATAAATGATACATAAAAAATACATTTATTCACTATTTTCAACCTTGGTACTAACCATGAAAGCTGGTGATGAAAAAAATGACATTACTTCATAGATGCGGTAGTCCGCAAAAATGAACAATAGATGATTATGTTTTTCATAGTGGATGCATGGGGATGAATAATTGTTTCCAAATAAATATAATTTAACTTATGTATGTAAATGATACAAAATCCATTATATTAATGGTGTTAGGTAAAACAAGAAAAAAAATAAAGACTAACAAGAAGAAACACTCATGTTGAGGAATTAGATTTTCCTTGGAAATATCCTTGGAAATAAAGGACTTAGGCTAAATAAGGGTGGAAAAATTAATTATTGAATGTAAAGGACTTAAAAGAGATGTAATTTAGTAATATTTTCAAGAGTAATTCGAATGGTAGTTTATGTATGGAAGGGGTAGATGTGATCACCATTTATAACAGAATAAAAGGGTACTTTGCATGGATAAGAATGTTATGTAAGGGAAAAGAATGGAATGAAATAATTTTTAGGTGAGGTAGGTGAAGTAAGGTTTTTAAGACATTTAGTTAATAATTTAAAAACTAAAAATTTACTTCGATAAGGAATATAGGTCATATAAATGAAGAAATATTCATACCACATTAGAATACTCTCTTAAACACTAATTAATCTCAATTAAATATTAATCATGGTAATTAATTTATTACTAAAAATAAGAAGAGTACCCTTACCAAAAATATTAGATGAGTTGAATACAAATTTTCCTTCATTTAATCTAATTCAATTTTTAAATAATATAAATTTATTTTATATTTATACATATAATATATATAAAAATATCTTTTATAATAAAATGATGCTTATGTTCAAAAATGTTAATGTTGGGGTTGTAACCATTATATTTTAAAAAAATATATAAATAATTGTAGAAAATGGTTTCATATATATTTAATTCGTTATTATGTTACAATAATTTCATAATTAGTGAAAAAATTAGCCAATATCAGCAATTTTCATTATTCATCAAAAAAATAAATATTTCATAGAAATACAAAAAAATAATTCTAAAATGACTTTGTTACTCTAAATTTAAATCTGCATTTAATTATATTTAATAATAATTATAAAAAATATATAATTATATTTTAAAAGATAATACAAAACATAAACTTATTTTATTTAAAAAACATTTTAAAGATTAAGTGTTTCTAATGTTATTTCATAATGATTTTATAATTTGAAGAATTTTAATGTTTTATATTACTTATAGATATATTATATTTTATCATAATGGAATTTTAAATATGAATAAATTATTTTACTATTGTATCATGAAATTATTTTTAATTCATATGAAGAAATCTATCAAAATCATAATTATTTAAAGGAAAAAATATATACTTGAATATTTAGATGTTATAATTTTATGAGTATTTGGGTCATCATAGAGGTTGGAGTTTACTATCCTTCATTGTATCTTCTCTTTCTTAGCTCAATATGATGGGAAAACCCCAATTTGTAGATAGTCTACTATGGGGTACTTCCATCCTATTATGGCATAAAATAGAGAGGATAAAGGATTACATTGGTCAGAGGTGGTTTTGATCTCAATGATTTCTTCCTTTTCACTTCCAATAAAAGGATAAACCACCCTACAATGTCTAATACGGATGATCATATCCTCCTATTATGGGTCTTCCAAGGTTGTGGTTTTATTACCCAATGTATCTTCTTTAGAATTTTTTGAATACCAAATGTGAGATAAAGTTAGATCTAATAGGAATTCAACCATTGACTATCACAAATAATCAATAAATGGTATTAACTACTCCTTATTTATGTAATATTCACTAATAATCTATTTGACCACTATCTCAAAATCACCCTTGATATTCAAATGGGCTACCATTATCTGTAGGGATAGCTCCAAGCCTATATGAGATATTGATATTTTCCATAATTGTTGGTGTATCCTTTAAACAATAGGAAATAATGTAGATGACTTGTTTTTGCAATATAGATGTGAAAAATCACCAACCCAACTCTTTTGAGTTTTTTATTCCCCATTATTATTCTAATTATGCTTCTAGATGGACCATCAAAATACATCTCCCATATTTAGGGATCATCATGAACACAAAAAAAATATTTGTCAGGGAGTTCAGTGCTTCATGGTGACTACTCTGAGATAGGGTGTTCTAGGAGGAATTCAGCCAAAGCTTACCCTCAGTCACCCTTTGAGACATAATCTAGATGTCAAATTATTACAAATAACTTCCTATTATAATAGACACCCAGTTACCATTCAGTGGTTGAAAATATATTTGAGCAGGTTCATATAAGATATGAGATAGTCCCCATGATGTTAAAGGTAATTCCTCAGCTTCTGCCCTATAAAGATCAACACCAACGAATTCTTCATGATGTCAGAGTACCAAATTTTATCATACAATATAATTATGTAAATATAATAGAGTTTTTTTTATCATTTTTGGCATCATTATTATGAGTAAGTAAAATTTTGAGTTATTTCTCTTGGATTTCCACATAGAGAAAGAGGGTATTCCATTATACTAGAGGAATTATCACCAGATGACACAATATATATATTTTTTATCATTAAAATCTTTCTAGAAATCTTTATCCCACTAAAAAGTGACTATTTTCTTCATTAATTTCATGAAAATTAGACATATACTAATGATATTTTAAATTAAGCATCTGATATTGGATAGATAACCCTAGAGTTACCTTAGGTCTTTGAGATTTTGAGGTGGAGGAATATCCAAGACTGCCCTAGTCTTCTCAGAATCGACTTCAATTCTATAGTGGCACACCCATAAACTATGAAATTTCCCTAATGTTACTCCAAAATATCATATCATAGGGATCATCTTTAGGCTATTTTTTCACAATTTTTTGAAAACTATTACAATATTGGTAAGATGGTAATATTTTTATTGATACATAACCACCATAACATCAATATATATTTATTTTATTTTCCCTATAAGGGGTGTGATGATATGGTACATGGAATGTTGGTATGTATCATAAGATTTCATCAATCTAATAAGTGATTCCTAATATAAATATACCCTTTGGGGTTCCATGAAGGTGATATATTCATCATAATCAAGAGCAGTCCATATTTTGTTATATCCTAAATACCCATCTATGAAAGAGAGTTCTTAGAAACCAGTTGTTTTACCAATAAACATTTCCACGATTAGGGCAAGGAAACCATACTTCAGACAATGCCGGTTGAGATCTTAGAAGTTAGTGAAAACCATGATCTGTCTATTATTTTTTCATAATAGGGATGATATTTTAAATCCATTTTGGGTACTATAGTTCCTGAACTAAGTTGTCCTTGATGAGATTATCAACTTTGGATTCCACCACAGCAGTATGGGTTAGATACATTCTCCTAGAAAGATGTTTGAAACTACTGTGGTCTTCTATAAAATTTGGATGGTGGGTAGACACATTGGGATCAAGTCCTGGTACCATTATGTAGTTCTAGGGAAATACATCATGATACTTCATCAAAAAAGAGATGTATATCTCCTACTCCTTGTCAGACATGATGGAACTTATCAACATAAGTCATGGGTCCTTATATATATCCAAACTAACCTATCAATGTTCACAAATAGCGGTGGAGATTAACTCCTCAAATTATGGAGGGATATTTCTAAGCTATTCTCTATCTCTTTATTTCTCCCCTATATCATTATAAGTGGAAAGTTGAGAGGAATTTTGGAACCCATAAGATAATTTGGGTACATTTTTATTTTCTATAATCAGTGAGAATGCATCCTTAAGTTCCATGGACACTGATGTTCATAAATATTTTTTAGGGGTATCCTGATTACTTTATCCTTATTTCTCACTATTGTCAGGGGTATAAGATGTTCCATCTTACTAAGATTCATAAGATGATGTGGTGGAATTATCTACTCCTTTTAATAGGAATTAATATTTATACCCTAAGGATTATAAAGAAATGGAATCATCAAATCTTAACAATGATAGGGGTAATTATTATCAGAAGAATGATCGTCTTTATCAAGATCACAAACCTTTATGATAGATAATTTTTTAGTTTATGTAACTCATTCATGAGGATATGAGAAAACATGACCAATCTACATACCTTCCTTCTTCTCCTAGGGTTCGTAGATACTTGGTCAAAGATTCATGAATACGTTGACTGAGACTAGAGATTAGTCCGACCTACAAGGTGGTAAATATATTCCATGGACAGGTTGATATGTATGGATCACAAAAAATTTTTGTCCATATTTTTCAGTGTTTGTTCTTTACAGACATTCACCCGAATAACATACGAAATGAAATTGGTTAAATTCTTCAACTCATCATAATAAAAGATTCACACAACTCATTTTATTCATAGTTTAAGAGTTTTTTCTTTAATTTTATTGATGGGAAACATGTAGTCCTTCCTGATTTCTCTCCATAGGTTGTTAGGAATAACCTACAGGCCATTGTGGGCATTTATCTAAATAGTTTAATATACCACCAGATACTACCCCTTACTTATATAAAACATTTTTTAATATATTGGGATTCATGGGACTCTAATAGGAAATATTTACAGTTAAACACCCTATATTGTTTAACAATTGGGTACATGAGGCACTGATGGTAGGATGATAGTACTGAGATATACTTATGAGGCCACGAACTTCCAAGTAAAATGATGAAGGGAATGTATTAAAAAACAACCATGAATTCAAAGTCAAATGTGAGATAATTGAATTGGGATATGAGTTTTATCCTATTGAGTAGCTTCTTATCACTATTTTGACACCCCAAAATTGTTAGTTTAGAGGGATTCTGGTTTGCCTTACTATAACCCAATTGATGAACTATCCAGACTAGTATGGGGTTAATTGTAGAACCATTATTGATCATATACCCTCAAACATCAATATAACCTATCTTTCTAGATATATACAAAGTAATGATATTACAAGGCATGACTACTTCATATTCATTATCTATAATGGAAATTACCATGTGGCACTCAAAATATCCAGTCTTGGCATGATACAATTTAGTGGTAAAAAATTATACTTTAAACTCATCAAGACTTAAAAGGGCCTCAATATGTACTTCCCAATGATCCTTTTAAAGGTGAAGATAATATATAATAGAGATAATAGATGTAAAGATAAATTTTGGATGTTGAATTTATAGAACAAGGGAAAGTGCTTATTTTCCTTGGGAAGTTCATTAGCTTGGGGTTTAAAAGTTGATGATGATTGTGTTAGTGACCCCTTTCCTTGATCGGAATAAGGGGGTGATTTATAGCTCCTAGGTTGGGATACACTAACTTTCATATAGTCTGATGTTGGATAAAAAACTACACATATTCAATCTAGTCCTCCAGTAAAATGTGATTGAAATGAGCATTTTATGACCTAGGTTTTAATTAATTCTCCTCCTAGGCTCATTGGAGATCTTGTATTTGGGTTTTAGAGGTGTGTATGGACTTAATAGAAATAGTACCTGAGTTTTGAGGTACTTTTTAAAATTTTATTTTATGAACACCTAATCCTCTATGATCTATTCCACCTTGTCATTGATTATGGGTGGGGAAATCATGTTAGTATTCCTCCTCTCCATCAAAGAAGGGATCTGTAAGTGGATAATGTTGATAGAACCATATTATGATTCTTCATTCAATGTGGATCATATAGAACCATTATATGAGATGGTTATTATCTTATTAATGATGGAGGAAGGAATTATTAAAGTGTCTGAATTTTCTTATGTACCAGTATGGGTTCCTCCTCCTATTCCTAATTCTTTTCACACTGATTATATAAGCTTTTAGAAGACTAAGATGATGAAAGTGTCATCTCTAGAATTTCATGAGGATTTTAGGCCACAAAAAATTGGTTCAATTGTTCCCTGAGAATGTTATGTTCCCTGTAGACTAATTTCTTGGTCATCCAACCAATAATTTTTTTTGAATTCCTTTTAGGTATTTCATTCCATTCCCTTTCCTCTTCTATCAGAGTGGATAAAATATGAGCCACATGTGTTAGTGTTTTTCCCAAAATGACCTAACCAAATCCAACCATATCATAGAGTATATCATTGAAGATGAATCATTCTTGGATGTTGTGACCCAAAATCCATTGTTTGGAGAAAATTTTGAGGTAGTCATTGATACAAATTCCATTGGGTTTCTTTGAATTAGGAAGCTTATGCATGTTTTCTTCTAAGAAAATAATAAATTTATCTGGGAATTGATATTTTTATAATAATAAAATTTGTTCTTATTATCTTTGATATGTGGGAACCTATTCATCCTTTTTCCTTCCTGGAGGGGGAATGGATGATTCTACCATTTAATGGTAGGCACCATGTGATATTTCATGGGCATAACTACCCGAGCCTATATGGGTGAAAAATTGAGTGTGGAAGATGTGATCTTTGTTATACATGGATTTTTTTACTTATATTAAAGGTTTCAATCAATAATTTTCCTTGGTATTTCAGATAGAATCCTCCATGCATTGTGAAATTGGTGAACACTCTCAAAATAGTCTAGGATATTTTAGAAAAATCAATAGTGTTTGTAACTCATTGTGGAGGTTCTCAATTAAAATCTCTAAAATATTATCATTAAGAATTTATATGTTTAGTGAGTAATTAAATACCTTCCACCCTATGATAAATTCCACAAATATCTTATTTTTACATTTTTTAAAGTTTTAGAGTTTTAGGGTAGTTGTATACTTTAACATTGAACTACAAAAGTAAGGTAACAGTCTCCATTGACACTCACAGCTAGAAACAGAACCTACTAGAGAGGTTTTATATCATAAAAATTCATGTAATTCTAGGGTATTTAAGAAAAATATTTTACAATTATTATTTCTCAAACATCCAAAATATGGTACCACATCATTACATGAAGTGTGTTAGGTGATACTTTAGATTGTCAATTCCATTGAAAATAGTGAATGTGGGATTACTAAAATTGGGCAGTAGAGGAGTATCATCCACCCAATTGGGGTAAAAATTTCTCTATGGTAATAATAGTTCATTTCACCACTCTATTGATTCTATTCAGGTAGTGAGGGACTCAATGTACTCAAGGAGATCATATGGAAATGTTGCTTCAGTTAACTCCCTAGTGGGAGTTATGGGGGGAGCTTGATATGGTCATCTAGTCTTCACTAGTTATCAATATCTTGTTTAGGTTAATTTAGGATAACTTTCATGAAATGGTATTGTCTTTCCCAGTAGAGTAAAGTCATGATATTCTTTGTTTATGATATTTAAATAATGTGATGGTCTTTAACAAGACTTGGTTGGGTCATACTATTGAGTGGTTCCTTATGCATGACCATGTATTGGAGGAAAGAAATTGAACTCTAACTATAAATAATACTTAATAATAATATTTAATTTGAGTAGTTATTAATTTATTTTCTTCAATTATTCATACTCATCTTCTTATTGGGTGAACATTTCTTTGAAGGAAAGGGCTTCCACCTCTTAAGGAGGTGGGTAGGTTATTGATATAGTCACACCAGTCCCATTTTATTTATCCAAATCAAATTGAGTAGGTGGTATTTGATCATTCATAAAATATCTTAGTTTTGGAGTAAACATCTTGTTCTAGGTTTTTACACCTTCTTCATCAGTGCAAGACACATCTTGAGTTGAATTATTTTCATCACACTATTCCATGGTAGGGTCACGCTTAGGGTTAATCATGATGCTGATTATAATGATGTTTAATAACACATAACACCCAATTTAAATAATATCCTCATCATATTCATAGTATTAAGTATATTCATCATTCTCATAATATCTACCAAGGGGTGGATGGTGTTTTTTTGTAACATCTTCCTTCTTAGTAAGTTGTTTCAACTTATAACCCCTTCACAGATTTGATTTCCATCCATAACGAATAATGACTCTGAGAGTGTCCCTAATAAATTTCTTTAAGTTACCATATAATGAAAGATATGGATAATTTAAGGGGAGAAACTATGAGTCTATTCTATATGAAGATCCCCTAGCCTAGTGAATACATATTTCCTGGGAGGGGGGGCAAGAGGTAATATAAATTTCCCTATCCATACAGAATGAGTAGGGTTTACACATGAGTGGACTAGATTTTAGATCTAGTTAATGTATTAGGTAAATGTAGAAAGATATAGGGTGTACACCTATTAGGAGGCCTATCATACTACTTTGGAGTAGGGGGAACATGAGTGGGTCTTATACATGAATATGTGTTGCACATATATGGATTTTATTGGCTCAATTATTCCTCATGGTGATGAAATCATAAAAGGGAACATGGTTGGGGATTACACCTAGGAAGGAATCCGATGCTCTCATCACACATTAGGTGGATTAGGTTAGCCAATGGGATACTTCAGTAGCCAAGATAGGCCTCATGATATAGAAGATAATATTCTAGATTCATTATGATAAATACCCTCATTATCAAGGGGATACTTGAATATGATCACCCTGAGGGTTCTATCTATCTAAGAGAAAGATTTTGAATCATTATTTTTTTTCAAGGATATACATGATAAAAATGATTCAAGTTTGTGTGTATGCCTTTATCATGTGAATCTAGTTGCTTCAAAGAGGTATTCATAATTGGATTCCTAGGAAGGTGACCTTAGTGATGGGATGGTCTACCCTTAAGGTGTTCATGTTACCTTGGTTTGGGAAAATAAGAATGGGATTCATCAAAGTGAAGGATTTGGCTGAGGATTTACCCTAGTGTAGGGATGAGTGAGAGGTTTCTTCCTCATAGGATGTAGGGGTAAGAAGTCCTATACTAGTGATGATAGGATGATGTGGTCACTCTATTAATTATAGAGATATTGGTTTTACCAAAGGTATACCTTTGTAAAGGGTTTCCATAATGGGTAGCTAGGGTGAAGTGGTAGCCTTAATTTAGGAGACCATGGTGAGTGGTTTTATAATAGGCAAAATAAACCGGCAACATGGCTGAGTTTCACCCTAGTGAAGAGGCCCACTGGGTGACCTAGTTGAGTGGATCTTATTGGAGAGTCCCATGGTGTGACTTGGGTGAGTGAAAGACTAGTGTTCCTCACTTGGGGGGTCCTTCTCTCTAGTATCAAATAACTTTAGGCAAAGTGTTCTTCCATGAAGGTTTATATGTGTTAATCCTTCATGTCACACCATTAAACTTGTTTTCTAGTTAATTACCGTATGTTTTGGATTAATTGTGCTACCTGAAAGGGTGTTTAGAGACAAGGGTGAGTAGTTATCTAGGAAATATATTCTTCTTTTATGTGTTTATAACTTTGTTTTAAATGATGACCCCTTGGGGGTCTATTTGTTGGGGAAGATAGAGACCAATGCACATAATGTTTGGGTGCTAAACCAATGTGAATTGGTTATAAGGGCCCATGGAATTGGCACACTGGTTTTTTCATGCAATAAAAATCCTTGAATGGGGTAGGTATTCCATCACTTTTTCCCAAATGAAGTTGTGTGAACATGGGGACCTTCCCTGGGTGAACGTATGGACACCTGGGTGAAACACTGTTAGAACATAGACATGACCTTGGGTGGAATTACATTACTTATCATATAGAGTTTTTATTTACCATACCTATGTTTTCATCCTTTTTACAAATAGTGTGTGAACTAGCTCAAATGTTATTAAAATTTATAATGCTTCCATGACTGTTTTCATTTTCCTTCCCTAATCTTTGGAGTGTATTGATGTCATTAAATTCCCATTATTTCAAATAAATATAAAGAAAAAATTAGACACTGAGATAAATATTATCTAAAAAAATGTAATCTCATAATAAATTACAAAAAAAAGCAATAATTCAAAATACATTCAATTTATGTAAGGAACTACATATAGAAAAGATACACAGTAAAGTTAAAACTAACATGGGAATAAAAAAAAGATTAATTAAAGTGACATAGGATAAAAATAACATAAATAATACATTAACTTCATGATTTAGATAATACATCCCACAAACAGTCACACAACCCAAGGACATAAAGGTTTAGTGTCTTGAATTTTAGTTTCATATATATATTATTTTAAAACACTTTCAAATATTACTCCATAATCATGCTCCTATAGATCCTTTTTTAAAAATATCACATGATATAATCACCTTCATAACCTGGGGGATGGAAACATAAGAAAGGTGTGAGCTTAGATTCTTATTAAGGGAAAAAATATCATAAATGTCACAGCCTGACCCATTGGGGCTCGAGATTTAACTACCCCAAGCCCACCTCCATAGGCTAGGGGTTGTAGACAAGCATCTAATGGAATAAATAATATGGTAGGTATTTTTCTAAGTACATATACACACACACCCAACCATCTCTATATAGAAGTGAATATGAATAATAATAAAATATAATACATCTAGATAATAACCATGCATGTAAAACCTATATGGAGTACAAGAGTATGGTATAATATTCTAAAAAGTAAAAAGGGAAAAAATATACACCCAACAAGAAAGATGTCCCAACCTGAAAAAATTAGAAAAAATAAAGTGCTAAGATATCCTAACTCCATATCTCCAAACCTCAACCACCGTATGTGGTCTAGTGTACCAGGGTATGTATATGATCCTCTTTAATCACTAACGACCTATACATCATCTACATAAAACATGAAACATGCAGGAAAATCCCATGTAGGGTTGAGTATATTCATAACTAATAGGATGCCCTAAATTTGGAAGGGGGAGTAGTAAGAGACATGATAGAAATAGAAAGTTCAAACCACTTAAAGAGAGTAACAAAATAGAAAAACATGGATACATATATGTATATACTCAAACAAGAATCCCAAATGAGAGAGAAAGGGGAAATACATCTCATATATTATCCCATAAAAGATTTCCAATAGTTCCAAAGGTCTATCAATGATGCCCAGCATCTCATGTGTCTATCTGAAGAGACATCCAAGTTAATCCACACCTTTCCACTGTGTAACACAGTTGAGGGACACTATATCTAGTTAGAGGAACCATTCTCTAGTACAACAGGAGGTTTACAATCATCATATAGAGGACCCATACCCTGACTTTTCTGGAGGGTTCCACTTACTAGATAGAGGAAACATACCCTGACTTCACAGGATGGTGCCACTCAATAGATAGAGAAACCATACCCTAACTCTACTAGAGGGTTGTACTTTGTAGATAGCTATAGAAAAAATTCTTTATACCGATAGGAGGGTGTTACTCTGATGATTTGGGGCCCATTCCCTAACTATATATAAGGTTTCCACTTAATAGTTGATAGAGGACCCATGTCCTATCCCATCAGGAGTGTTCCACTCTAGAAATCGTCATAGGACCCATGCCCTACCCATCAAGAGGGTGACACTCAGTGGATAGGTAAATGATGCATACCCCATCCTAGAAGAAAGATTCCACCCTAATAGTTGATCGAGGACCCATTCCTTTCCTAGAAGGGGGGGGGGGTGCCATTTTGATAGTGGATTGAGGACCAATGCCATTCCCAGTAGGAGGGTGCCACTATGATCTCACTAATGATCTTAGTCAATCACTTCCATCACTGAGTATCTCCTAATGATGTTTCAAACTCATAAAATCCCACATCATATCTCAACATTCACTATGAAGGATACCATTGCGTTTTATGTAAAAAAATAACTCCAGATAGGCTAACCATGTGCCAAAAATCAAGTCCAAAGAAGGAGATACAAGATGTATAAATTTCCTAAAAAAGGAAGTAGGGGTGCCCAGCTTATAAGGGGACTGAAATGGAATGTGGTCCCACCCTGATGCCTAACCATTTCTCTAAAGGTACATGGATCAATACCCATATATCCCTACATGGTGTGTAAAGAGGATACATGGCATGCCTCAGCCACCTGTAATCATGCCTATTCTCTTGGATTTGTTCATGTAAACTTTCTCATACCCATGTACTCTAATACATGAAGTGTCCTCCTCCATGAGGCCCTTCCCATGCTCCTTGACATGATCATAAAAACATTCCCCTTACTATGTACTCTAGTACATAGTGTGTCCTCCTACACTTAGTCATGCCCGTGTGCTCCGCCACACACACTATCTACATGGGGAGGGTCACATGATTTGTGAAATAGTAATAGGGTATTTGATCCTTAAATTTTCATAAACCCTAGTACTACAACTATATGGGTACTACACAGTGTGTGCTTATACCAATACATGACATGTAGTTAGGCATTTCACAGAAAGTTAGATATACTATGTGTAATCCAAATCCATGCCTACTACTTTGAATGTCACCTCTAAGCTACCCAAAAATGAAGGAAAGAGTCTCTATTCATTATTTCTGGCCACCCGGTGGACATATATTGGATTCCCACAAGTCCGTATGAATCTTTTATGACTCATATTCCTTCTCTGCTCCTATAACTCCATTTTGGATCCCAGATCCACAAAATAGTCACCCACAACCTGAAAATATTCCAAATCCATCCTCTAATCATAGATCTATTCATCACATGTGTATCTGGTGTGAATCCAATCAATCCTACATGATCATGTGCTGCCAAAACACATGAACTAAGGGAATAATCCATCCACGAATAATCCTCTCCTTCTAATCTATGATCTCCATCTGGTGATATGTGAAAGTAAATCCATACTTGATGTCTAGCTCTCCCCATCAAAGATTTACGTGGATTTATTAACCTATCTCCCAAACTATGAAACATGAAAGATGTTGTGCACTCACTCTAACTGTGGGTGTAGTGAGAGGCAGTAAGAAACCTTTCCAGCATTTTACAAGACCTCAAACAGACCGATGAACCTTGGGGATAGCTTTCATCCCAGACCAAATCATTACAATACTTTTCATGAGGAGAATCTAAGGAAAACATGGTCTTCCTGATAGAACTCCAAGGGCCCATGACATCGATATGCATAATATTTCTCCCTACTCTAAGTTGTCCTCTTCCTCTCACTAATAACCTGGAGTTTCTCTGTTTTTGACTATACCATCTATGGCCCAACAAGAGATGCCTATCCAATCTCAGTCCTTCATAAGGGTGACTTGTAGGGGATCCCATATAGGGACTCAAAAGGGGACATACCAATAGTATAGTGGTAGCTATTATTGCACACAAACTCTACCAATGGAAAGTGATCCTCCTGGATTCATCCAAAGTCTAACATGGAATCCCTATGCATATCCACTATCACCTGGATAATGTGCCTGTTTTTCCCATCTGTATGGGGGTGAAAGGCTATAATCATCCTCATTTGGGTCTCGAATTCCACCTATAGGCACATACACAACTGTGATGTGAACCACACATCATGGTCAGAGAAAATAGTATTGGGAACCCCATCAAGGTAGATGATCTCTCGTATGTATAACTTTCCCAAACTCACCACTGAACAATGCTCCCTAATAGAAAGGAAGTGTGTCAACTTGGTGAGTTGGTCAAATTTTACCCAGACGGAATCATGGCCTCTCATTGTCCATGGATTCCCTATCACAAATTCCATGGATATGCCATCCCATTTCCACTACAATATCTATAGAGGCTGAAATAAACCTACCGAAACCTTATGCCCATCCTTAACATGTTAATACGTGAGGCACCGATAGGCAAACTCAGACATGCTTCATCTCATTCCAGCCCACCAAAACTATCATGGAAGGTCTCTGTACATCTTCCCCAAACTAGGATTTACATCCAAAGGAGGTGTGTTTAATTCTACCATCACCTACTCCCACATCATGACTAGGGTCATAGTTCATCTATAGAAAAGGATGATCTGATTCCATCCTTCAGAAAACCCATCTATTGAATCTCTTAAGGATATCTGGTCATGTAAGATCTCACAGTCAATATATCATAACTATTAATCTATCAAAAAACTGAAGGATTGGATGATTCAACACCATTGATTGAAGAAAACCTCTACCCTACCACTCACATAAGGTTAGATATAAGGAATCCAACTATTAAGATTACTCCTACACTAAATGAGCCTGCAAATTCCTAATAAGTGAATCTACCACCAGGTTTCCCTTCCCATGAGTATAGACTATCTTAAATTCATAGTCCTATAGAAACTCCAACCAAAACCTCTACCTCAGGTTCTAATCTGTCTACATGAATACATACCTGGGGACATGATGGTTTGATTAAACAAAAAAGCACTCTCTTGGAAGATAATGCCTTCACATCCTTAGAGAAATAACTACCGCTACCAACTCTAGGCCACAATTCACATATTTCTTCTCATGGTTTCTCAATATCCTCAAGCCATATGTAATAAATACCTACCTATGAATCAACATGTAGCTAAGAGTAGCTAAATAGGCATCAAAATATACTATGTACTCGACACCCTCCTCCGATTGTCTCAAAAAAATAATCACTCTTCATCCTCAACCTCAACTCCTTGTAGTTCCTCTAGAACTAGTCAATCTAGGTGAACAGATTCCCTTTCCATTCCAGGGTATTCCAAGTGTCTAAAATCCTGGATAAGTTTTCCAAAAACCTCTTGTAGCACCCCTCTGAGCCAAGAAATATCCACACCTATAACACACTCTTGGGTGGCTCTTAAGAAAGAACTACATATATTTTCATCAGTTCTATATCTAAACCATGATCAGAAATGACATGTCCCAGGAAGTGAACCTCTTAAAACCAGAATAGGAACTTTGAGAGATTACCATAAATATGGTTCTCCAAAATAAAATATAAGACCATCCTCAAGTGATTTTCATGATCCTCCTCTAATATAGAGTATATAAGTTTGTCATTAATGAAGAAAACAACAAATTAGTCCAAGTAAGACTCAAAGAACTGATTAATTAAATCAAAAAACACAGTGGTGGAATTCTTCACACTAAAGGGAATCATTGGGAAATCATAGTGTCCGTATCGAAATGATAATGCTAGCTTCATAATATAAGCCTCATGAACTCTCAAATGGTGGTAGGGAGACCAGAGATCGATATTCAAGAGCCATATCCCACCTCAAAACTGGTCAAATAGGATTTCGATCCTTGAAATGGGGCACTTATTTTTTTATCATGGACTATTTCAAGCGATGATAATCCACACAAAGTCACAGCCTCCCATCCACCTTTTCCATAAACAACACCAGAGCTTACAAGGGGGACACACTATGTATGATAAAACCCTTCTCTAAAAGGTATTCCAACTGCAATTATAGATCTCTGAGTATGGTAGGTTCCATATTATATACCTCAGATTATATTAGAGCAATCTCAAGGTACAAGTTGATATATATATCCCACCTCAGAGGTAGTCACAAAATGTCCTTGGGGAAGACATCCCTAAAATCCTCCACGACTAAAGGAATCTAGATTACTAAAGATATTAATGGACCAAGGTATACACTCTCTAAATTATAGGTGATGGAATGCAACCTCATACTCCTAAAACCCACTTATCCCGCCAGTATATATCCTTTTCCTACAAAGGAGAGTCTTATCCCATTAATGAGAAGGCATCTGAATCATCTGCTATAACAGTAAATTTGGACCCATACCGTAGAAAACCAATCCATACTCAAGATGATATCATAAGGTTCCATCTTGATGATGAAAATGTCACACAATAATCTCTCTCCACCAAGTGATAGCTTTCAATTCTAGTAGATAAAATATATAGAGGAAGCATTCCCCATAGGGACCTTAAGAAAAATTTGCTGGTGTAAAGCCTAAATTGGGAGATTTAGTTCTCATACTAGTAGTAAAGAAATGAAGGAATAAACCAAACCTATGTTTAATAACACTTAATAAAGTGTAGAATAAACCTAGATCATACCTCGACTCATCTTTTATGTTTTTGGGCCGTACAACTCCATATCCTATAGTTTTTTTAGCCCCAACTGTTATCTCCTTGATCCAAACATAGGTCAAATGGTGTTGGCAGTGGAAGGATCTTAGAGCATCATCCACCACCCATGGCTCCTCCTCTTGGAGCCCCACCTGCTTCTTTTCTATCTCTACCTCCTTGGGAGCCACCTAAATTTTCCTTGGAGATTTGTGGCCATGGTGCTTCCTCTTCCATGGAAATCCATTGGCTATCTACATGTGCTCCTTAGCACGTCAGTTCCAAAAAATCATGCGCCATATGATATCAACCATCACATGCATAACACACCCTCCAAGATAACTCGATCATATGTTTTATCCCTGACCACGTGTTCGAGTCTGATCTTGAGAAGATCTCCTATGCTGATATCCTATTGACTGGTGCCTTCTAGATACTGTATATAACTCAGCTCTATAACAACCACTTACAGCTCCAACTTCATTATGTCCCTCTACAGGAAGATCACTATCACCAGTGCCTGCTCGAACACCCCAACATAGGTGGGAATGCAAAAGGGTACTACAATGAAACACATTTCTCTACAGAGACCCTACTCAAACATCTATTCATGAAAGTATTCATCCCAAATCATGTCGATGGAGTACCATGTAAGGTATATGAACCTCAAAACATACTCAGATACTATCACCCCTCCATAATGTAGCTCTAGAATCTCTAGAATCTGAATTAAGTTAAAGCATGAGGGGTTGTGCTACTCATGAAACAACTATTGGAAGTCGGTCCATGAGTGTGTCGACTCATCATGAATCTTTGTAAATTGACTCCACCAGTGCCCAACTACTCTATAGAAAAGGTCGTCTATGAGTTTAACCACTTGGTCTGTTGGTGTCCATAAAACCTTGAAAGCATAGATCATTGACTCTAGACAATCCTCCACCACTCAGGGGTTTGGGTCACTGCGAAACCTCAAAATACTCTAGAACTGGAACTCGCAGAGTGTGTAAAACCTTTTCACAATCTAAGCTTATTTTATTGGTTTGATCTGCTACTCGATAGGTAGGGGTGTTTTTAACTATACACATGGAGGAAGAATCTCACACAATGGACCATGAACTGAGGCCTCATCATTCATTAGACCGTCATTAATATCTAAAATAGGTAACCTTGATGGTTTTCATTACAAAGGAATCTTGAAAATTTAATCAAGACACACCAAAGTCAGATGAGTATATATATATGGGGAGCTATAAGGAAAATAAAAATACTCAATTCTATATGATTCATGTACCAATATTCCTTGAAACCAATGTCTCAGTGTGTTGAGTCAACAAGAAGTTAGTCGGAGTCCTAATGTATGGATACATCGGCTTCTGCAACAACACTGGTTTCTCAGGCCTAAGAGCCACACTCGAGACAGTTTGACACTATTTCCCTAAGTACCAACCAAATACTTGTTAGGGGACTACTCCAAAAACTATCCCAAGGATTGAACCAACTTTGATACCACTCTATCATGACCTGACCCAAGAGGGCTTGATCCAATGCTACCACAAGCCCACCTCCAGAGGCCATAGGCTATAAACAATCACCAAAATGCGTAATTAATATAGGAGACCTTTACCTAAGTACTTGTATTCATACACCCAACCAAATTGATGTAGAAATGATGAGGAATAATAATAGAAGATGAAACATCCAGAGAATAAATACACATATAAAATATCTATGGAGTACAAGTTTACGATATCATAATTTGAAAATTAAAAAGGGGAAAAAAATGCCCAACCAAAAAGATGTCCCAACCTGACAAAACTAGAAAATGTAAAGTGCTGAGAGCACCTGAATCCATATCTCCAAGCATTAACCACTATACATAGTCTAGTGGATTAGGGTATCTCTATGCTCATATATAATCACCTTCAACCTATATGTTGTTTTCATAAGACATGACATGTGAGAGTAAATCCCATTCATGGGTGAGTATATAAATACCCAATATGACACCCATAATGATAAAGGGGGAGAAGTAACAAACAAGATAGGAATATACAGCTTAACCCATAGTAAGAGAGTAACAAAATCCAACAACCTTGATATATATATATATATATATATATTCTCAAAAAAAGAATCCCAAACAAGAAAGGGGATCTCCATCACATATCTCATCCCAAGAAAGGGTGACACTAGTTCCAAAGGTCCATCCACAATGTCCAACATCTCACACATCTATATGAAGATACATCAAAGTCAAGACAGACCTCAACACTATGCCACACAGTCTAGGGGCACAATCTCTAGGTAGAAGATCCATGATCAGGTATAACTGGAGGGTTCCACTCAAAAGATAGAGGACTCGTACCCCGACTCCATATGAGGGTTTCACTCAGTAGATAGAGGACCCATATCCTAAATTTATAAGATGGTTACACTCAGTAGATAGAGGACCCATACCCTAACTATACAAAGGGTTCCACTTAGTAATTAACTAGAGGATCGATGCCCTGTATACTAGGGGGATCCACTCTGATGGTTGAGGAACTATGCCTTAACACTACAGGAGGGTTCTACTCAATAGTCTATAGAGGACCCATGACCTATCCTAGCTAGAGGGTGACACACTAGTAATCGGTAGAGGACCTATATCCTTCCTAGTAGGATGGGTCCAATCAGTGGACAGGTTAAGGACCCGTTCTATATCCCAATAGAAGGGTGTCACTATAATAGTCAACCAAGGAACCATAACCTACCCATAATGAGGGTGCCACTATAATTGTTGATCAAAGACCCATGAACTAGACAACATGAGTGTGTCACTCTGATATCTATGATGATCCTACCTGATCAGCACCATTGTTGGGAATCACCTAAATAATCATCACACTTAGAACATATCCCATCATATCGTAACCACCATCATTAAGGATACCATCACTTTCTATGTGGGAAATCACTCAGGATAAGAGACTCTCGAGCTAAAATAAGTTTCCAAATAATGGAGATACAAGAGCTATAGGTTTCCTCAAAAAGGAAGTAGGGGTACAAGGCATATAAGGGGACCCATGTGATGTGTGGTCCTACCCAACTGCCTAGCTGTGTCCCTTTTCATGCATAGATCACTTCCCATGTATCCCAGTATGGCATTTAAAGGGGCTACTCGACATTCCTCAGCCACCAGGGGTCCTTCTCATTCTCCAAGTCATGTTTGTGTGAACTTTCTTATACCTTTGTACTTAAATACATGGTGTGTCCTGCTGCACAGGGTCCATCCCGTGCTCTTGGTCATGTCCATGTAAAGTTTTCCATGCTTGTATACCCCGGTACACAATGTGGCCTACCATATAGGGCCTTTCCCATGTTCTCTTCCACATTTCATGATGACCCAGGGAGGGTCACATGAAGTGTGACCCAGTCACATGGCATGTGATCATTAAATTTTCAAAAAACCTAGTGCCTTATCCATAGGAGTACTAAATGGCCTGTGTTAATCCCAATACATTCCATGTAGTCAATTTTTTTCACATAAAGTTATATCTTCTTTGTACGATCCAAATCCATTCCTGACTCTTAAAATCATGCCTCCAGGCTTCCCAAAAATGAAGTAAAGAGTCTCTGTTCATCATTTCTAGCCATCAGGTGGCTGAAAATTAGATTCCTTCCAGTCCATCTGAAGATCGCATTCCTTATAAGCCTCCCGTTTCATAGAAAATCCACTTAGGATCCCAAATCCATAAAAAAACCACCTAAAAACCAAAAATCATCCAAATCCACCCTATAATAACTGATCCATTCATTGTACATGAATTTAGCATGAATCTAGGGGTTTGATCGTGCTCAATCCTGCCCGGCAATGTCGAACCCATACCCTATAGTCTAATCAGAGATGAACATGAAGAATGATTAGGATAATGGCATAAGAAAAAGGTGAAATAATTTTTTGGCCAAGAGTTCTTGGAAAATTAATTCAAATTGGGTAATATTGGATGGGAATTATAGAACAATAGATATATATAATGAATAAAAAAATTTATTTGACACAGGGCTCATGAGAGGGTTCCAATTAAGTCACAGAGAAAAAGAATACTGACAATCCATGATAAAAAAATTTAATAAAGAGGGAGACAACCAAAATTCAGGATTCCTACCTCTATTTGGACCAATCATTAGTGAATAAAATGCTCTCTAATGAAGGAGGAATATATGTTTCATTCAATGTGTCTCAATTCGCTTGGATTAGGAGTCTCATTGTCATCTGATCTTGATTCACCAATGGAGGGTGAAATGAACCTCTTCTCCATGTTATCAGGGTTATGTGACCAACCTTGGAGACTCTATTTAGGATATATCCCATCTTCTTTAAGAAACCATTCACACTTAATATAAAATATATTTAATATTTTTATAAAAGTAATTCTAGGAACACTGGGACAAATATTCACACACCGTCTTAGCTCCAGGCTCTAAAAACATTTCTATATTTATTCCAATGACTTATAAGGTAAAAAAATATTCTCTACAATAACAATTAAGGATAACATGGGTAAAAGGATAAATATCTCATTAAAATATCATAAGAACATATATAATAATAATAATAAATAGTGAAACAAAAAAAAAATAATATCATAAAAATATCATCAAGGATGCATAAAATATATTTCATGCCACAAAATAAATCTCTAAATCATAGAACATGTGAGTATGACATAAAAGTGAAAAATACACTTAAAATAAGTCATAAAATGAAAATATGGAATATCATGAAAATTAAAAGCATCTTGGAAATTTTTTATAACTTGATAGACATCTTGGGAATTTGTAATAACCATAATCATAGAAAACATTTCACGATAAGACTCATTATGTCCATGTCGATGTGAAAAAACATAGTATGTCCACAACTGAAGATATGAAAAAACTCATTATGCCCACAACTATGTGAACAAACTCATTATGTACACACCTAAATATATCATGAGTTATAAACTTAAAAAAATTTATTTTAGGGAGATAAAGGACCCCACATATCATCGACCATATATATGTGTGCCACGTAAAATCAATCATCAACACATTTTAGCGAACCCATGGAAAAAACTTCATTTCTTAAACTTTTCAAAAACATCACATAACATGATCTTATAAAATAATAGGATATCAAAAATATCATTTTAAAAAGTAAAAATATAATAATAAAATATATAGTGTGATCAAAATTTCACTTCATTAGAGTTAAACCTTGGAGAAAAAATATAAGTGAAAACAATTTTTTAACAAAAAATTTTAAACATTGTTACAAAAGATAAAGTGAAAATTAACTTCAAGAAATTTTTTGAGAATGGAATGTTAAATTTTTGTAAGACTTTATTATAAGGAGTTTCAAATAATTATTTCCTAAAATAAAAAAAAATCAAAATCAATAAAATAAATTTGGAGTGGTAAATAATGAAAGGAAATGAACTTATTAAGATTTTTAAGCATTTTTTTTAAAACTAAATTAGAGAAATATTGAAATAAATTCATTTAATAAAATATGAAAAGTAAAATATATATAATATTAAAGCCAAAAAATACATTTATTTTATTAAATTAAATATTTTTTATAGAAAAAACATGGATATGGAAGAGAAGATTCGTTGGTTAGAGTATGAGTTATTCATACCAAAATTATAATTTTAATTCGGAAAATATTTTAAAAAATAAGTGGTTATTGATGATGATAAGGATTTTAAAAATAGAAAAACAAGAAATAAAACATTAAAGAGGTGAATAGATAGATCAAATAATACTAAAAAATAATATACAATAAAGAAAGACTATGACCCAATGAATCATATATTTCATTGATAAAACCCATACCTTCAATTTCCATTTAGTTGATCAAAATATAACATCATATATAACAAGAATAACCATATTAATCAAATATTTCATAATATTATTCATGTATATAACCTTTTATAAACTTCATTTATAATTATTCTCTTAATTATATTAGTTTGTTGTTATATATTTTCAATTTCATTTGTTAGTAATCTTGATTGTTTTGAACTAGTTTCATAATAGCAGTGTTGTTCATCATTATTATCCTAAGTTTTATTATTACCAAATCATAAAAGGTACTTAAATTTATATTTTATGATATTCTAAAATGTCATAATTTCATTATATAAGTGTTTTAGTTATGATTCATATAGATGAAATTGGAGATAATCATGTTATAATGATTTTTAACAAACGAATGGTGGTATCTTAATTAATGATTTTAATAATAATGTTCACATTAAAGAACCCAAAAAATTATTATTTACTTATTTATATCATATATCTTTAATAATTATGTTCTCATACTCATCCATGATTTTATTTTATATCTTTGTTCAAGTAGGTGGTTAAACCAACCCAAAAAATAACATACCATATTTAATGGATGAGTATGGTTATGAGAGTGGTTTATTTTGGGAATAATAACATTGTTAAATAAGAATAATGATATTATTTAGATACTTATAAGTTATATAATATTATTTTAATATGTTTTCATAAATAATGAAACTCATGATGAAAAAAATGTTACTTCATGGAGGTTGTAGTTCACAAAACACACAGTTAGTGTTTTCATTTACCAACTAATTAAAGGGAATGAAGCTAGATTATAAATTTTATCCTAATAATAATATTTTTTTAAATTAATTCTTCAATTAAATCCTTATAACCAGTGAATATAAGCGATGGTTAAAAATGAAATATGTCACTTCATGGAGGTGAAAGTCCGCAAAAATCCATGATAAATATTTTATTATTTTTATAAATAGATGGGAAGAAATAAATAATTATTTTTTCCATTTATATAATAATTTTTTTCATAGTCTTAATACTAAATTAATTATACAAAAATGGATTTTTGTGTGTTAAAAGAATAAAATATGTAATAAAAACTAAATAAAAAACAAGACAATACATAGAAGAAATTAATATTCTCTTTGAAGCCTTCTTGTTTTTGAAGGGTTTTAGAAAATATGAAGGAGGAAAAGGTTTAAGAACACGAGATAGGGTTCTGATGGGTGAAACTCAAATATTTTTAAGAATAAATTCAATGTGAAATGTGTGACATGAAGTGGTGTAAGTGTGTCCCTTTTATAAGTGAAGAAAGGGGTACTTTTGTGAAAACCCATTATTTTTCAATAATGGAATGAAATTATTCAAGGTTTAATGGTTATAAAGTAAAAAATAATCGATTTTGGAGTGATATAAGGTTGATAAATCTTCAAACAAAAATTTATGACCTTGTTTCAATTCATTTACCATTTGGTTTTTATATTTTCCCATTTCCATTTTTACCATGCTAACAAGTTTTTAACCAAGTAATTTTTATTTTATTAAAAGCATAAGGAAATATATCTTACAAAATTTAGGAATTTTAAACCTAAATTTAATATCCATTTAATATGTTTAATTTTCTAAATAATGAAAAAATAAATATTAAATTAAAACATTTTATATATAGAGAAATATTTTTTAGAAAAATGTTGTTTTAACCATTATGTGTTTTTAATATTATTAGGCATTGGATACCAATTTAACACATGTTAATATAATTATATATTTGTTTCAAAATAATATTAGAGTACTTATCTAAAAACTTTTAATCTAATTTATTAGATAAAAATCAAATAATATTAATAAAACAAATCATTAAAAATAATTGTTTCACCATTATCACTATAATTAACTTTAATATTAATAATAATATTTTTATGAATAAAAATAAAATGATACTTTTTATATAATTTGTAACTAAATATTCAAAATATGGAATCCATTTTACCAAATAAAATTTATAAAGGTAAGAAAAATTTAATTTTCATATTCGTGATATGAATGTGAAAAAATTGTTTTTTAGGGGAAGTGTATCTCTAAGAAAAAAATGTAATTTTATTTATTATAATTTTTTATATAGTTTTTTATAGAGTGTTTTATTTTTTTAGTACCCTATAATTTACTTAATATAACATAATTGTAATATTAAACAATTTTATTTAAGGAAATTCGTTTTTAATTTTAATCCATCGTTGTGTCCAAGAAAAGATACTCACACTAAATTTAATTAACTAAAAGTAATTAATAAAATAATGAGTCATTAAATTATTGTCAGGAAATTAAAAAATGTGGTAGGGGATGTTTAAATACTCTATAGTGTTCTCCCCAATATCCCTATTAGTCTTCTCAATCTCTCATGTAACTTTCTCTCTGGCATCCAAGGTGGATGTCAGTTGCTGAATCTGTGTATCATCGACTAGTGAATCAAAATTGGCTGGATGGGTGCCTTATATTGTAGTGGTAAAAGGTGAATTGGGATGTGTATTTGAGTTCCTAACTCTAGTTTATTGGGTTATTCCTTAAGCTTTTTCCCTATAAAATGATTAGAGCTGGAAATAGTGGTTTTTGTCTCAATAATAATGGTTTTGAGTGTAGGTGAATTAGCTGTATCTAATGTGTGATCAATATCAATTGTTGGTGGAATCTCCATGATAAATAGGAAGCTTTTCTAGAGAGAGGTCATGTTAATAAATTATGTCTTTGTGGATTCATTATTTATGTTACCTTTATCCTTCTACTAGGTAACCAAATCCAACTATCATTGGTCGAAATATTCCCTTAGGGAATATGATGTTTCATATAGTGTTTCCCATCAAGGAGTCGTCTAGAATGTGTTCTAGAAACACGTTATGGGTGATATCTATTTATTGGTGGAGGTTTAAGTTTGTGAGGGATCAAAACATGGGGTGGGTGTGAATCTAGATGTTATTACCTAGTTTTGTTGAGATAAGGGAGACATCAGGGGAAATGTTTATCTTGGAACTGATGGTTCTAAGAATTAAAGCCCCATGATCTTAAAAATTCAGTGCCAAGTGGAGGATAAATGATTAAATGTCACACATAAGTATATATTCCATTCATCATAGGGAATTCATGGTGGTGGGGCTAGAACTGGTGTTATGGAAGATCTCTCATGAAGTGTTAATGATCTGAATGTTTCCTAATAGCAGTTGTCCTTTCCCTCATGCACATGAGCCTTAGCCCAGTTGGTAAGGAATATGTAAGTGCATCTAAGCGACCAGGGATCAAATCCAGGCGGAGGCAGAATTTCTGGGTTACTTTAGCAGGTACTGTACCGGGAATTGTTTGACACTATAGTAGTTGGGATTATGCCCCCGTTTGGGCCTTCGGGCCACCGATTTGGTCCCTGAGTCCTTTAAGGCCTTCGGGCCACCCATACCTTCAGGTCAGTAAGGCCTTAGGGCCACCTCAAGGCCTTAGGGCCACCTTAAGTGTAGATGAAAACTAGACAACCTACAAGGAACAAGCTCTACAAGGAGGATGAGCAAGGAGCTTTCACCACAACAGAAGCTAAACAGATTGCAAGAATGAGAGGGTATGACACCTGCAATCGGGACAAGCCTGTACATGCACGAGAATGCTTAGCCGAACAGCCTCGCAAAGGTGAAGATCTGATTTCACGATGAAGATGCTGGGGAGGAGAAGTTCCAAGTAGTTAGTTTGGGTTGTATGTAATGTTTGAAGCCTATGGGCAATGAATTCTTCTTAGGCCTATGTGCCATGTAATAGTTATGTCTACGGGCCTTGTAAGGGTTCCACCTCACACCTTGAAAGGTGGATTATCAAAAATCAATAAAAAATGAAGGCCTTCGAGCCATTGGATGAGTTTTCCTTTCCCTCATCAAAATCTATAAATTATGCATACTGCTCTACTAAATTATACTAATCACCATATTTCCTCAACAATCCCTTATATTTAGGAATATATTGGTAAATTAGCTTAATATTTTCTATATAGGCAAGTATAAATGGGGAATTATAAACCCCTAAATGTTTTTCTAACTGGGTGAAAAAATTTCTTACCATTATAATTACCTTATGTTTTATCTATTACCTAATAAGTTAAGGTAAAATTAAAATTCCATGTTTTATTTCTATATTATATGAATAAAATATAAGATTATCACATCTAACAGGATCACTGATCTATGAGAATCACCCTTTTATAGAAAATCATTGATAATATCCCTATCCATAATATGAAGTATGGTAGTCCTGATATGAGTGCTCTTAGTATTTGCAACATAATTCCATATTTTAGGGTCAATAATTAAATACATCTATATATACTTATGAACATACCAATAGGCATCAAGATGTGATCTGATATAGGCCTACCTCTCTATAAAAACTACAAAGTTTATACTCTGATGCTAAATTTGAACACTATAAATTAAATACACCACACTTGATAGATTAATAAGAATATGATAAACTCTAAGACCAATACTAATTTTTAGATAGTTGATAACCACACTCCTATGTATGGTGATAAAAAAACACTTTACAAACTGAATTTGATACCAAGTCAGTGATTTAAGCTAAACTTGTATATATTTTACATCAATTTCCTAATTTAAACATCTTGAAAAAAATAATACAACCCAAGAAGATAATGTTTTAGTGAATTCAAAGATTATATACATAAAAAAAATTATTTTACAATAGTATGAGAACCATTCCATAATTTCACCACACTGTATCACCTTCTAAATATCTCATATGTTATATTCATCTTCATAAATTTAGTAATAGAAAACATAAGAAAGGGGTAATATCAAATGCTTAGTAATAAAAAGACATATAAAAAATACATAAGGCATGATAGAAGGAGATGTAAACTCAAATTATCTGACATATACCATGTAATAAAGTGTAGAATCATGAGTCAAAAATCATTATCCATGGCGCATAACAGAAGCATATAACATAGATAGTTTTCATAAATATAACGAAAATCATATAAAATCATAACATTGTGAACATTGCTACCCTCAATAATATACATGAATAGTCTTGTGAACATATATAACCATAATCAAATCCACACAGAAATCTTATGAACATATCTATTTAAAATCACAACCAGTAACAAATCTTGTGAATATAGCTGACTACAATCACATCCACACAAAACATCATTATCTAAAGATATATAAAACAATAACCAATGTATCATAGGGATATATAATACCCCCATCACATAATGATAATCTAAATGCATGTGTATCACATAAAATTAATGATATATCATATCATTAAGAACCCATGGAATGAAAATGGGGTTTGTAATATTTTGAAGGATATCAATTAAAAAAGGAAATCAAGAATTAAATACAACTATACCAAAATTCAATCATCCAAAAAGATAATTTTATAAGATAATTTATAGGGTATTTCATTAAAAGTAACTCTAAATGAGATATATCATTTGGAGATAAAGGATAAAATGGAAGTGAAACCATGAAATGGTGTTTTTTAAAACATTTCCTAATATTTTCCTAAAGATGTGAAGTTACAAGTCACTTCAAAAAATAATTTTCAAGAAAGGAATATAGAGATATAGAATTTTTTAAAAAAAAAATTAAAATAATGGATCATTGAAAGGAAAAAATGTTTAAATGAAAAACATGTGGAGTGGAAGATAAAATATTTAACAATGGAAAGAAATAACTTTTTAATATTTGTAAATATCATTATTGAAACCCACATCATAAAAAGTATTATAAAAAATCCTTTTGAAAAAGGGTGAAAATAAAATGGTGATGACATGAGATAATAAATAATAGTTACCAAAATAATAATGGATAATATGCATAGAAAGAAAAAATATGAACATGGAAGTGAAATATTTTAGTGGAGAGGATGATAATTATTGTTGAAAAGATATTTTTTTTATTGAAGAAAGAAATCTATCAATGAATAAAATTTTGATGAGAAAATTTAAATTTCCCTATTATAAATTGAAATTAAATTATTAATTAATTAAGTTTAAGGTTATAAGAAACATAGAAGAACATATTCAAAAGAGAAAAATTATTACTCAAGGAAAAGGAAGATGAGTCGACAAAACCCTTACCTTAGATTCATGCTTGGTTATATGTTCACTAAACTCCTATATGATAAGAATAAATGTCATAATTACTTATTTAATAAAATTATTAAAATCCATTATATTATATAATATTCCATTATAATCATTCATTATACATATATTAGTTAGTTATTGTTTATTTTCATCATTGGATTTTAGTGATTTTGATTGCATCTCACACGCTTTGTAATATTGATATTGATCCCAATAATTTGATAACAAGTTCACAATTCATAGATTATTTAAGGTACTATAATATATGTTCCATAATTATTTATGAAGTTTTAATTTCATTCCAGGATTTTTCAGTTACATTTTGTGTTTTGCTATTTTTAATAAACAATAGTTGTTATATTAATAATGGGTTAGATATTAATAGAATGCCAAATTTACATTTATTGAATATTAATATTTTAGTAAATAAAATTTTTATTCATTAAATAAATTCTTTGAACTATATATGTATTTTGGGGATGAGAAATGAAATACGTTATTCATGGAGGCAGTAGTCTGCATGTAACACAAGTACTGTTTTCATTTCCTAATGGATAGAAGGGAGATGGATAATGGATATTCCATCAACATAATAAGATTTTAGTATTCTAATGATAATTATTTCAATATATTAGTGTGGTTAGACTAGGTTTTGAGGAGGTTTGACTACTAAATATAGAGAAGACAAGGTTAGGGAGTGGATAATACTCATGTTTAGTACTTGAATATTCTATTTTAAGACCTCTTGGAAATGGGGGAATTGAGGCACTTTCATGTAACAAGGGGATAAAAAACATGGAATATGATTTTATTAGTGGTAGAATGGGTAGGGATTAAAAAACATATAAAGAATAATTTTTCTTGAAGTGGTTAAAAGTGAGCGTTATCTATAGGTGAAATAGAGGGACATTTTCTTAGAAACTAAAGTTAGGTGATGGATAAATATAGAATAACACAGAATTTAGTGTAGGAAATATGATTGAGTCATGTTTTATTAAATTTAACACTTAACGAAGGTCTTATATATTTTATAATTTCCAAGTTCATTTAGTCAAATTTGATCCACTTTAAGTTACCCATTTTTACCCTTATTAACATCGATTAAATATTTACTATGGTAATTATTTTCTTACTAAAATAATAGATGACCATCCTACAAAATTTATACATGATGAATCCAAAATTTAAATCATTTTAATCTAATTCAGTTTTTAATTATGATAATAATAACTTTTAACTTAAAATATAAAATATATAAAAAAATTATTTTCATAGAAAAATGAATTTTTAAATATTAATTGTTCTTATTCTTATTTTACACCAACTAATAATTAAATCAGTGTTAATATATTATTTATATAAAAAATATTTGTTATAATCATATAACCAAAATATATTTATCTTCATAAAATAAAAATTCATAGCTCATAAAAAGTAAATTTTTAGTAAAAAAAAAATTTAGCATAAAATGATCTTATTAGATATGTAGCTACACCTATTGAATTTTATAAGTTAATTATTGTTAAAATTTACCATTATTTTTTTAATTAATTTTATAAATTATAAATTTTTAAAAATAGATAATATATATATATATAATTTATCATATTGATAATTACATCTTTATATCATCTTACCTTTTTTTTACAAAATCCCTAGAGATATCTATATAAGACATAAGGATTAGATAAGTGGTTGTGGTAGTCATTAGTGGCGGTTCTACTAGAATGGATCTGATAGTGGTATTTATAATTTTTAATTTCTCATGAATATGATTTTGAACGAGATACACTTGTTGGTGTTTATCATGGTTTTGTTCTTGGAAAAAACCTAGTGAAGCTATATCCCTTCCATGATCAGAAAAATGAGCCTCATAAGGAATACTTTTACCAATTTATTTAATTTATCCAACTTTATATATTGATTTTGTATTATGGTTACTTCTATTTATAATAACTAATTCAATGATTATGTTAAAATAGGAATATTTTAATTTAACATAGTTTATTTTAATTTAGTGTCACATGTAAAATAATATATCATAACATTAAAATATCTTAATATTTGGGGTGTTATATTCTACCCCATTAAATAAATTTAACCCTCACCATTTTATTACTCAAATGAAAATAAATGAGGGTACATTTTGGATAATTATATCTTCAGGCTCCCCCATATCTTCTTCAAACATTTAGTTTCACCATATAACTTTTACCAGGTGGGTGGTCTTTTTCAACAACAACTTATCTATTCAATCTAAAATATCTACACTTTATTCTTTATAAGAGAGATCATTCTCAAATTAAACAGCTTTTGAGTTTAGTAAATGTGATGGATTTTGTATGTACTTTCCCAAAAGTGGTATAAAAAACACATCGCGAACCTATGAGATGTGTGGAGGGTGTTCTGAATTATAAGCTAAAATAACAAAGTGATAAAAAAATTTCAAAGGGACTGATGTATCTAGGGATCAAATTCCCTTTATTTCTAAATATCACAGCCTTCATCCAAGTATATTTCTAAAGAAATATATTTTCACTAATTTCAAACTATAGATCTCATTAATGGTTATTGACATAACTCTTTTGTCACCATTGTTATACTTTCATATGTTTCTCAGTGATGTAAACATTTTATATCATTTTGTAGAAAAGATCAGGTCATAATATATTCCTTTCTCCAAGTTCATCCCAACATGTTAGATTCCTACATCTCATCCCATAAATATCCTCATATGGTTCCATTTTTATACTCAAGTGGAAACTATTATTATTTAGGAAATCCACCATAGGAATGTGTTGATCCCATTTCCCTTTAAATAAAATGTGCAATATCTATATATATTTTCCAATATATGAATGGTACTTTTAGATTAGCCATCGGTTTAGGGATGATAATTTATCCTAAATCTCTAAATTTTATCTAATTCCTATTGAATAATCCCCTAAAACTTTAATGTGAACCTTGGATCTTGATTATATACAATTGAAATTGGTATTTTATGAATTATTTCCACTTAATTTTTATATAACTTAGCATGTTCATCCAGTGATTAATTTTCATGATTAATAATGAAGTGTGAATACATTATAGTTCTATCCACCACTAACCAAATTGCATTGCTTCCTTTAAAAGACTTAGGAAGACTAGTAAAAAATCCATGGAGATGTTCTACCATTTATATACTTGTATAGGTAATGGTTGTATCATAACTTTATATTTATGATGTTCAGTATTTACGTTTTTTCATACCAACCATCAAGATACATACTTTACAATATCCCTCTTTATATTGTCCCACCATAAGTTATACTTAATATCTTTATAAATATCTCTGATTTTATAATAAATTTAGAAGGATGAGTTATGTTCATCATTCAAAGGATCCTTATTTAGTTTTTGTATGGATTGGACACATATCTGGGTTCTAGATCATATAACTCCGTACCCATAAACATTGAACTCTATGATATTTATAATGATCTTATATAACTCTATATCTTCTTTTTACTCCTCCTTAATCTTTACATAGATGTATGGTTGATAAATAATTTGGGAAAGTTTGGATTTTATCCAATTTTTTATAATCTCTACATGAATACTTTGAATATCCATAAATATTGGGTCCCTTTAAATCTCCATAAACAATCAAGTAGCATGATCCTTTGTTCTTAGAGCATCCACCGCCTTGTTTTCCTTCCCATAGTGGCAATGTAATGAGAAATAATAGTTTTTGTTAGCTCCAACCATCACCTTTGGTGAACATTTATCTCCTTCAGTGTGAAAATATACTTTTAGGTATTGTGATCAGTATAAACATCACACTTTTCATCATATAAACAATGCCACTAAATTTTCCATGAAAAAAATACAACCTACATCTCTAGATCTTATGTTGTTTAATTTTTCTCATGGGTTTTTAATTACCATGAAATATAAATTATTAAATTATCATTTTTTATAAGAACACATATCAAATCATTATTGAAGCATAATTGTTTATTTCCAAAAACATATCCACCATAGGGTAATGAATGTATAGGTGTAGTGCCTAATCTCTTCTTAAGCTCCTTGAATATTTCCTCTTATTATTTTATCCTGATGAATTTCACTCGATTTCATATTAACTTCATTATAGGATTGGAACATCATGATAAATTTCTCACAAAGCATTGGTATTATTTAGTTAATCCAAGAAAAATATAAATTTCTATCAAATTGATTGATTTTAACAATTTATCAATCACTTTTATCATTAATGAATCCTTAAATATACACTCACTTGTGATCACATGACCCAAGAAATAAACATTTAAAATCCAAAATCCAAACTAGATGAACCTAGAAGATATTTTATCCTTTAATAGGGTATTTAGAATAATCCTTAAATTATCTTCATGTTCTTCCATACTCTTAGAATATATAATAATATCAACAATAAATACTACCATGAATTTCTCAAGGTAATGTCTAAATATTCTATTCATCAAATCCACAAAGATAAAAGGAAAATTTGTGACTCTAAATGGAATCACTATGAATTTATAGTTTACATACCTTTTTTCATAAATCTATCTTGGGTATATCTCATATCGTAACCCTTGATTTATGGTATCCTAATCAATGATTCACCTTTTATAAGTATTGAGATCCTCTAATTTGATCAAAATAATCATCAATATGGGGTAGAGGATAGTTGTTTTTGATTTTGATCTTGTTATAATCATGATAATCTATGCAAAAACACATTAATATATATTTATCTTAACAAAAAGAATTGGTGCAACTCATGGTGAAGAAGTGGGGTGTATAATGTAGGATCGAAATATAAATATATATGCTCAATTACAAGAGGAGGGGGGGGGGGTGAATTGTAAGTTTAAAAACTTTCATTTTTAACCTTAAGAAAAACTTTATTTAACAAAGTTAAAAAAGTTAAATTCACAAGACCTCTTTTAGTTCTAATAAACAAACTTTATAGTTTCTGAAAATATGGTTCCAGAAAAGAAACTTAAGTAAAGTTTATAAGGAAAAGATTCTACCTTAAAGCGTATAGAGTCTTACTCATCAGAGTATACAAAATTACAAGAAAGTATATGAAAGTTATACTTTCTTCCTTTATCAAAATACAATGAAAATAAACTTGAAACAAAATAAGTAACAATTATGAAATATTATAAACCAAAGATTAAGGTATCCAACAACCTTGGATAATGGTCCCTTGATTTATAAGAAAGTCAGTCTTACCCCCACCAGGGTAAGACCTTAATAGGAATATTGGAATCTATCTTGATATCCCCGCAAGCCCTCGAGCTTTAAGGTAGTTAGAACCTCTATCTTCCTATCACTGAAAACCCTCGATTGTACTCAGGAAAAATCCAAATCACATGAAGCAAGATGAAAAAGATGTTCAGTACGCACAAGGCATGAGAGTCTCTCTCTAGAAATCACTTCAGCATCATGTAATCTCTAGAGTGATCAACCGATAATGAGTTTGTTCAAATGAGCTCCTATTTATGATTGGATGTCGGGAGCGGAGGCTAAGGAGCTGTCGGGTCCAGGCGATTGCGAAGCAAACCCTAGGAGAGGGTTTCGAGATGCTAGATCCTTCGCCGATGTAGTCGTGGGTGCCGATTCATCCACTGACCTGAGAAAGGTTGAGCTTATAGCTCCGAAAGCATTCAGACATCGTGGTTTAAACGCTATATCTTTCACGAAGGAAGAGGTAATCTCACTTACCTCTGATTTACAGTATGCCTTGATTGGTAATTTCTCTAAGCAGTGACCTTCGCTTCCGTTCCTAAGAAATACACTGGAAAAGATAGGCTTTACCGACTTCAAAATAGGTTTCTTAAACTCTTGGAATGTTCTTTTTAGATTTTCATCAGATTCAGACTATTACTGATTCTAGATGTGTAGTTTTTGGAATTTTGGGAGATCCTCCATGAAAGTTATTAAATGGTCTCCGGACTACGTCAATGGCTTTGAATCCCCCATCGCCCCGATTTGGCTTGCTTTTCCAGACTTACCGATTCACTTGTTTAAAAGAGAAGACTTATTTGCTATTTATAAACTGTTTGGTACTCCAATTAAATTGGATTTTCCACCTCTAATTTGACAAGGCCTTTGGTTGCAAGGGTATGCACTGAGATTGATCTCTCTAAGGACCTTCCAAGCTGTTTTTGGATTCAAAATGGGGACAAAGGTTTTGTTCAGAATGTGGTTTTTGAAAACCTTCCTGAATTTTGTAGCAATTCTTTTAAATCTAGTCATGTTTGCAAGAATTGTGGGAAACAAGAAGCTCCCTCTACTAAGCAATTAAAGCCATGTTGGGTGGAAAAAGTTTCCAAGACAACAGACCCTTCTAAAATCCCTAACAACTCTAATCTTCCAAGTACCTCTAAGGTGTCTAATGAACAGATTAGAGAAACTAATTTGGAGGTTAGGGAGGATAAGGAAGACTCTCATATCTCTGCGATCCAAACTGCAGATTTTGTCACGGAAGTCAATGCTACAGATTCAATTTCTGTGGATAATAGGGTTAATCAACAAAATGCTGTGTATAGTAATGATTCTGTTCAGCTCAATATAGAAAATCACAATCTTGGTGATTGTTCATTGAATAATAAAGACATGGGCTGTCCTGCTCGATCTGTTAACAAGGATCAAGAGGTTGTTGAAAAGGTTCAAAGATATGGATCTGTTTGCAGTGGATCATCATCTGAAGAGGAGGATAAGCCTGGACAATTAGAAGAATAATATCTGAAAAACATGGCCAGGAAAGGAAAAAAATCAGTGGTAGATGCTGATGGTTTCATCACCCTAAACCCAAAAAAGGCTAGAAGACGTAAGGATTACTCTCAAGTGGAAAGAACCATCTCCACTAGGTCGACTGAGGTTAATAAAAAGGTTTACCCTGAAAAAGAGCAAATGGAATTAATATGTGAGAAATCCAGCGTTGTTCTATATTACTTCTCATTTCAATTCACGGAAGAGGAAATGCAAGGGTGGCTTGCTCATATGAGAAAGCAACAAGAATTGTTGAAACATGAGAGACAAAAGGGGATTATTAATGAGGACCAATTCCAAAATGCTATGAAATTCATTTAATTTGAGAAATTGAAGTTGAAAGCACCACTTTCTTGATGTTGTTGTTTGCAGACCCTCTGTGTGGTCTTTGTTCTGGTGCACTGGTCTCAACTTTTTGTTGTTCTGGCTGATCTGCTTTGCTTTGTGGATTTCTGTCTCTGATCACCTGAGTCAGTTTGGCTATATTTTCTCTGATTCCTGGAAGGAAGGTTATGTGATTTGGCATCATCAATTGACTGTATTTGTTGGATTACTAATTATGTTTGAATGCTCTCCATGGGGAAAACTGGTTTTTTGTTTTCTTCTCTGTTCTGTTTGACTTATTCTAGCTATGTATCTTAGAACAGGTTCTGCTCTGCTAATGTTGAACAACTGGGTGATATTGCTGGTTATGATGGTCTGTTCCTCTATAGCTGATTATATATCTTTGATGCGCTTGGAGTTCTCTGATCAGCTTCTTAGTGAGTTCTGTGTGGATCTAGTTTCTCCCAGAATGCAGAATGAGCTGCATTTTTTGGCTTTTGTGTGTCTGGTTACTTTTAACAGCCCTTGTTTCACCTGTTTTTCCTTATGGGCTGTCTTTTTTTATTTTCTTGCTGGTGTAGGCTATCTGCACCTCGTATGTACCTTGTAACCTCCATTTTGTTTTAATAAATGTTCTTGGACATGGATTGGTACGCCAATCCATGTTACTTTCAAAAAAAAAGAGCTCATATTTATAGGCACTTATCCAACGGTCAACTACCTCCTCCAACAGACATATTTTTCCTTGAATCTTGGAGGGACCTATACACATGTCACTCAAAAAATAGTTAGTTAGAAACAAATTGTATGACATCGTTTCATAACTATAAAAAGTGTAAGAAAAATAAGGTTGCTTACCAAATTTCTTTTTCGGAGTCTAGGAAAAAATAATGTCTGAAATCTAAGAAAATAAACATTTAGAGACTCTAAATCATGGATATTTTGATTCTATTTTTCAAGGAACTTGAAACCTGAATTCTATAGATTTTGGAGTCTGAATTACAATGTATTCAGAGTCTAAATTATGAAGAATTTGGAGTGTAAATTCTGAGGAATTATGAGTCTGAATTCTAAGGAATTCAGAGTCCGAATTCTGAATAATTGAGAGTCTGAATTCTGAGAATTTAGAGTCCAAATTTCAAAGAATTTGGAGTCTGAATTTCAGAGAATTGAGAGTCTAGATTTTAGAGAATTTGGAACCTGAATTCAGAACCTGAAAAAAGAATACTCTATATCTAAGGATTTATAAGATTCTGAGGTTTTAGATGTGAAACTGATTTTTCGACTTAGAAATAAAAAAAGTTAGATTTAGAGGAACCATAAAATGAACAATGAAAACATAGGTAGGGATAAAATTTCCTTGGGAAAGGAAATTTTATTTATTAAGAAAATCCTTAGGGAAAATATATTTTTCCCTAAGATAGAGTGTTTGTGATTATTAAAACATAGAGGAATGGAAAAGTCATAAGGAAACCTTATTGAATCAACAATCTCCCCCATTTTGGAAAGAAAAAACATCCTTATAAAAAAGAATATAAGGACTTAGAATTTTTATAGACTTGAAAATAAAAACTTATCTCACTTTAATTATGAATCATGGTGAATATGACTAACTCCCCCTTAGGTTTTGAAATCCCTAAGGATTGTATTCTTGGCTTCCTTAAAAATATTTTTATTTTTCCTATATAAGAAAATCTTCTTTGATGAAACCCCCCCTTAGATAGTCTCCCCTTTACTTTGATAATTAACTTCTTTACTTAGTATTCTTTTTATCATTCTTTTCTCCCCCTTTGTGATTTTCAAAAAGAAATAATCAGAATGGAAGAAAAATATGGTACCTGAAAAATTAGTGCTACACAATAAAAAATATGAAGGAAAATGAAAATTTAATTATGATCGAAATAATTTGTACAAGGAATAAAAATACAATAAAATATCATATTGGTAAGAAAAAAACATCCTTCTTTATCCTTCGACATTAGCTTCTTCACAATGGTTTTCAGCTTCTTATGCTCCTTGTGATCTTCTTCCACATGCTTGAGCAGCTGATCATAATCTTCATTTTTCTTCTCTAAGGCTTTGATCTTTTCTTCTTGAGCCTTAAGAATATCTACCAGAGCCTTCAAGACTTCTTCTTGCTTAAAAATATTTTCTTCAAACTCAATTTTGAGATCCCTTCCCTCTTCTAATTTATAGCCACTGAATTAAGCTTCCCATTCATGCCCTTGACTTCTTGCTTTTGAGTTGTTTGTTTTAGAGTCATATTTTCTTCAAAAATCTTAGTATAGTCTATAAACATCCCATCTTTGGTGTTAAAAGAATCCTTTACATTATCTTGAAATTCATAAAAGACTCTCAGGTCTTCGATTGTCTTCCTTGACTAATTTTTAATCTTATTTCAAGATCTTTTATGAGCTTCATAACCATTGAAGAAAGATTTGAAATCAGCCTCGAGTCTGAAAAACTTATCCATAAGCGTGGAAACTGAATCTGATTTCTGATTAAACGAATACTAAAGAATCTGGAACCTCGAGTATATACTCAGAAATAAGGGAATGGTATCAACCAACTTCTTCAAATATTGTACTACAAAATCATGTCCAAGAGAGGAAGATTCCGAATCAGAGTGTTTGGTTGGTGAGGATTCTTTTTATATCTCTTAATATTTCCTCTTGAATGAAGCACCAACATCTTTCTCTTTCCCCAAAAATTTACAAGGTGTATCGACTAACACCTATTTAACTTATCAGATCTCAGAATGATATCTTCTGCTTTGGGTGATTCATGCTCACTATCTGATAACTAAACAATCTTGTCTTCCTCAAGATTTTATTTCTCATAAATAGCCACAATATCCTCTGGATGAATGAAGTCACGGTTTCTACTCTCTTATTCAGATAGTTTATTCACTTCTTCCTGACCCTTTTCATATTTTGACGGAGTAGTAAGTTTTGAAGATTCAACTTCAGATGTTCAGATTGAGAGTTTTTCATAAGGAATCTCCTTCTCATTCTAATTATCTACTTGCATTATCATGTCATCTATATCACCACTCCCTTATTATTATTCTTTTTCTTCCACTTATTTTTCTTTTTTCGGTTCCGGAATCACCATCTTCTTTCCCGGAGTCACTGGGAGTGATTCTTGTAAAAACGATTTCAGTACCTGATGTTGTTTAGAGGCTTTCTCAATAGCTTTAAGAAGGGATTGAACAATCTCATACTCTGACATCTTCTTCATATACTTGTTTTCTTTCTCTTGTTTCTCAAGATCTTCAGTAACCTTCAATTTCAAAGCTTTTTCCTCAACAAGATCCAAGACAAAATTAGGCCCCCCTTCCTTCCTGTTCTTCTTGTCCTATCTCCACTTAGAAACCACTTCATCTGGATAAGTCATTTGCTTTTTTGGCATAGGTGGTGCTGATTGAGTTTCATTAGTAGTATGAGTTTTTTGTTTCTCTTCAGGTTCCTTCACCTTCCTCTTCCTTCCACCCTTATTGGATGTTTCAGCAACTTCCTATTTCTTTGATAAAGATTCTACTTCTAATTCAGGTAGCTTGTAAAATTCTCCATATTCATTAGAGAATCCATCCTTAATCCTTCTCAAGGTATTATCGCTATGCATCATAACCTTTTAATTTACTGTCTTAGAACTTCAAGTAATTTTGAATGATTCTAAACAAAGAACTATAATTTTGGAGAGAATGGCCGAATACATGATGATTTGAAACTTCAAATTTTCATTCTTAATATTCTCAATTGTAATCAAGATATAATTTACCAAATTTATCTTATTTATGTTTTCCAAAAAATCCAAGATATAGATTTCACTTTTCTTCAGTGTATCCTTATCCACTTTTCTTGGAATAATAAAACCTTCAATCCATAATTATAGAATCTGAAAATTTGTAGAGAGATGAATAATCTTTGGAGTCTTCACTTATTTCAATCCAAGGCACTCTAAATCCTTTTCCTTCTTAAATGAACTTGATACATCTGGTAATTTATGGGTGAAAAATTCATCTTCACCTTCATATGGAATTCCAATTAAACTTGTAGCCTTAGTGTAAGAAAGACAATAGGTTTTTTCATAACTCTTAAATGAAAACTTGTCTCTCCCTCCTTCATTAAGGAAACTTACTGATTCATAGAATTCAATCAATAACTCCGGATAAACCGAATCCTGCGACTTCAGTTTCAATACACATAGGATCTCACAGCCATTCAGCTTGATATTCTTTGAAATGATAGAATCATACTTAGAAAAGAAATTTGGACTGACTAACCCCTCTCTGTATATCTTCCATTCAGATATTTACTTTACATACGACATTTCTTTTTGAGGAGAGGCTTCTATAGACATTTGGAGATGAGGAAAACCTAAGGATTTGGAATGAACTTAAGTAGAGGGAAGAACTTCATCACATGAAGGATTTGAAGATCGATGTGGGACAACCATCAGGGGGTCCTTATATAGGCTTTTGAGGTGGTGGTTTACCTTATTCGATTGACCTAATGGTTGAAACACTCTTGATCAGATCTGATAGTTTAAATGATAAATGGAAAGGAATTTGGTAGGTTCTGATCTTTTTAGGTTTTTTAAGATAAATATTCAGATTTAAGAAAAAGTGAATCTGAAAAAGTTTCTTAAACAAGATAAAACTACCAATATGTAAAAATATGATTACAAAAATTTAAGAAAGAAAACATACCTAGATTGCTAGGAAAATTATTCATAATGAGGAAAATTCTTCTAGAAGAAATTTAGATTCTGGATAATTTTTATTAAAGAAAATAATGAAAAAAATTAATAAGAAAATTTTGATAACAAAAAATTTTGATTAAGAAAATTTTGATTATAAAAAATTTAAAGAAGAAAAAATTTGACTAACAAGAAAATGTACCCCCCTATAAAAAAGAGTTTCTTAATATACGGAGATAGGTTTCAATAAGAAGTTAATATGGAATATTACCTTATGGTTATAATTCTTAACTTATTTTTAATGTATTAAAATCTATCGGAGGGTAAAGATTTTGTAAAAATATTAGCAAGTTGATCTTATGTTCTGATAAATTGAAGAATGATATCTCCTTTTTGTGGGTGATTCCTAAGAAAGTGATACCTAATATCTATGTGTTTTTCACATGAGTGATGTGCATGGTTTTTACTTAGGGAAATATCACTAGTATTATCACACAATATTTTTGTTTTGGTAAAACTCATAGTATAGCCTGTGAGTGTGTGTTACATCCACAACACTTGGGCACAACAACTTCCAACTGGTACATATTCAGCTTCAGTAGTGGAAAGTGCTACTGAGTGTTTATTTTTGCATGACCAAGAAACTAATGAATATCCTAAGAAATGAAAAATTCCGGATATACTTTTCCTATCCATTCTACAGCCACCAAAGTCAGCATCCAAAAATATTTTTAAAACAAAATCATTTCCCTAAGTATAAAAGAGTCCTAAATCCATGGTTCCCTTTAAGTTGTGAAAAAATCTTTTCGATGCCTTTAAATGCGATTCTTTAGGATTGGATTGATACCTTACACATAATCACACTAAAAACATTAAGTCTAGATGACAAGATGTTAAGTATAGTAGACTTCCTATCATACCTCTAAATGATGTTTGATTTACTGGTTTCCTAGCTTCATCAAGATCAAGTGAATTTGAGGTACCGATGGGAGTACTTATACTCTTAGTGTTGTCATATCCATACTTTTTATGAAGGTATTTAATATACTTATGTTGAGATATATAAGTTCCTTTTGGTTTTTGAGATATTTTAAAACCAAAGAAAATTGTTAACTCACCCATCATACTCATTTCAAACTCAGATTTCATTATATCCACAAAGGAATTAGTTAATGATTGCTGAGTTGAGCCAAATATAATGTCATCAAAATAAATTTGAAAAATCAAAACATTTTCCCTACCTTTCTTTATAAAAAGGGTTGGATCAACATTTCCCTTAACATAATTGTTTTGTAACAAAAATCCTGTAAGTCTATCATACTAGGCTCTTGGGGATTCTTTAAGTCCATATAAAGCTTTGGTAAGTTTGAAAACATGTTTAGGATGTTTTGTATCATCAAAACCAGGAGGTTATTCAACAAAAACTTCCTCTTGAACATAACCATTAAAAAAATCACATTTAACATCCATTTGAAAAAGTTTGAAATTAAAGAATGTCGCAAAGGCGAGTAAAATTTGAATAGATTCAAGTCTAGCTACTGGAGCATATGTTTCTTCATAGTCTATTCCTTATTGTTGATTATAACCTTTAGTAACTAGTCTATCCTTATTTCTTACAATGATTCCATTTTCATCACACTTATTTTTTAAGACCCATTTTACTCCACTTACAGAAGTTTCCTTAGGTTTTTTAACCAAGGTCCAGACTTTATTCTTTTCGAATTCATTTAGCTCATCTTGCATGTATTTAATCCAATCATCATCACCTAAATCTTCATCAGTGATTTTTAGTTCTAATTGGGAAAGGAATGATAGATGTTCTACTTCATTTCTTAAGGAGATTCTAGTCCTTACATGTTGATTTACATCACCAATGATAATATCACTTGGATGATTCTTAAGAAACAAATGATTTGGGTTTTTTAAAACCTATTCATCAATATATGGTAGGAAATATTCTGGGGTAAATACTTCAGAAATATTTTCTTGAATATTTTTATTATTAGAAGGATTTTCTATCAAGGGTTGAAAATTAGTTTTTGAAAACACATCCAAATATTTAGATTCAGGTTGTTTAAAAAAAGGATCATTTTCATAAAATTTAACATGTGCTATTTCTTCAATAGTACAAGTGTTTTTATTGAAAACTCTATAAGTCTTATAAGTTGTGGAGTATCCAAATAAAATTCCTTTATCAGATTTGGGTGCAAATTTATGTAACTTTTCTTTAGTATTTAGAATAAATACTTTGCAACCAAATACTTTGAAGTAGTAAAGTCTAGGTTTTCTACCATTCCATAACTCATAGGGGTTTTATTAAAAAATGGTCTAATCAAAACTCGATTTATAGTATAACAAGTAGTACTTACAACTTTAGTCCAAAAATGTTTAGCTATAGAATATTAACTCAACATGGTTCTAGTTATCTCTCAAAGAATTCGATTTCTTCTTTCAACAACACCATTTTGTTGAGGAGTTCTTTGTACTGAGAAGTTATGAGTAATACCTTTTCTACTACAAAAAGTTTCAAAATCAAAATTTTAAAATTCTCCTCCATGATCACTATGAATAGTTATCATTGGAATATTTTTCTCATTTTTAACTTGGGCTCTAAAAATTTTTAAATAAGAAAAAGATTTAGATTTCTTTGCTAGAAAATAGACCCACATAAATCTCGTGTAATCATCAACTAAGAAAAACACATAGTATTTGCCTCCAATTCTTTTAGTTTGTGTTGGACCGAAAAGATATATATGCACCAACTATTATGCATCAGAATTTGAGACTTCACCGATTGATTTAAATCTCAATTTATGTTTCTTTCCATATTGAAAGGGATCACAAACCTTTGAATAATCAAACCTAAGCTTTGGTAAATCCTTGACCAATATTTTCTTTGAGAGTTTGGATAGGTTCTTAAGGTTACGATGTCCTAACCTTCTATTCCATAACCATGATTGGTATTCCATTTCACTAAGGAAGGGTAGGTCTTAGCTCCTAAGGTCTTCTAAGTTAAGTGTATATAAATTCTCTTGCCTATGGGCAGAAAGAATAAATTCTTCCTTGGAATTGTGTGCTAAACATTTGTTATTCCTAAAATTCACAAGGTAACCTTCATCACATAATTGAATTATGATAAAAAGGTTGTGCTTAAGGCCTTTAACAAATATAACATTTGAAATCAATGCTTTTCTAAGAAGAACAATGTTACCTATACCAATAATTTCTCCTTGAGAATTATCTCCGAAAGTTACTTTTCCCCATTTCATCTTGATAATATTTTCAAAGAAGTTTTTATTACCAATCATATGCTGAGAACATCAACTATCCATGTACCATGTATTAATGTTGGTAAATTATTTATTTTCCTGAAAATAAGAGTGTTAGACTTTCAAAATCCAACCTTTATTGGATCCAGAAATTTCAAAAATAAAAATTTTAGGAATCCACATTTTCTTAGAAAAATAAGCATTATGAAAACCTAAAGACTGGGTTTTGTTTAAAGAACAATTTTTCTCCCAATGTCCACCACACTGATATTTGGTGCAGAATGGAACACTTTTAGGAACAAAATAGTTATTACTAAAAATTGGTTTAGAATTGGTATAACCAAAACCAGAACAATTCCTTATAGTTCGAATTTGGGAATACATCTTATCAAAGTTTTCCTTACCCAAGGTAAAGTTTTACAAACACTTACTCAAGGAAAATATTTCTGAATTTTATTTAATAACCAAGTTTTTATCCTAAAAAATATTATTTTTAGAACTAGAGTCAGTCTCTAAAATATTTTTCTTAGAAATTACATTTTCAAGATCCTTATAAATTTTATCCTTCTCAGAATTAACTTCCTCAAGGTTTTTTTGAAACACTTCCAAAATCAAAAGTTTTCCTATCAATATCTTTAGAAAGATATGATACTTCTTTAGTAAGAATATAAATTCTATAATTTGACTTATAAATCTTTTTATTGAGTTTATAATTTTCATTCTCATGAAGTTTAGAAAACCTAAACACTTATTCAAAAGTAGGTAATATATTTTATTCATCAGAAGAAGATTCTTCATCTAAAGATTCATAATATTTATTATCACAATAATTAGCATTCAAAGTTAAATTTGTTATAGATTCAATATTGTGTACCTTGGCCATTAAACAATGATTTTCAATGGATAATTTGGATAGTAGACCAAGATTCTTCTGACCAGAAGATTCATACTCTGAGGATTCATCAGAAGAGTCACCACCACTGGCACTCGAGGTGTCATTGGATTTCAAAACTTTCTTAGCTTTATACTTGTAGTACTTCTTTCTATTCCTCTCAAAATTCTTTTCCTTTCAATACTTTTTATTAAGCATTGGAAAATCTGGACTTATATGCCCTGCTCTTTTGCATTCATAACAAGTGACTTCCAAGCCTTTCTGGTCTTTTATTTCTTTCTTATTATATATATAATAAAAGTATTTCTTCCCAACTATCTTGTTCATCCTTTGAGAAAGATTAGCTATCTCATTCTCAGAATGTTCACTTTCACTAGATTCAGATAGAATAATGACTTTTTTAGACTTAGATCTAGTAAACCTTTTAAGAGTCTTGGATTTAGTAGTAGTAAAGGCTACACTTCCATTTCCATTATTCTTCTTATTCATATCATCATCTCCTTTCATTCTTGTCTCATATTGAAGAAGAGTTCCAGAAATTTCATCAAGAGTAATTTGAGATACTTTTCTATTCTCATCAATAGTTGTTCTCTTAGATTCCCCCTCATTAGGTATGATATCTATAATCTTGTCCACAAGAGATTCATCATCAAGACCCTTTTCAACCATAGATTTTAAACTATTAAAAATAGTCATAAACCTTTATTGCACCTTGAAAACTGGTTCTCCCTATGGAAATAAAAATCCATGATATTCGTCTCTAAGCATAGCTCTTCTAGTTTCTATGATTTTGGATGTACCAAAATGTGTAACTTCCAATTTATTCCAGATACAGTTAACAGCTTCCCAAGAAGAAATCTGGTTATATATATTCCTGGTCATGTAACACAACAAATTATTACATACCTTGTATTTTAATTGATATTATGACTTTTCTTGGTTGGTAAAAGTTCTGAATTCCTTATCAGGAATTTTTTAATCTCCAGTGAGCATAACAAAGTTTTCCACTCCATTATTAATAAAAAATTCTTTATATGATCTCTCCAATCTTCATAATCATTCCCATCAAATATAGGTGGTCTAGTATCATTTAGATTTTCAATCGAACCAACATTCATTCCTACCATTCTAGAAGAAAAATATCTTTCCACAAAAACTTGTTAATAGAAAGAGTTTGTAAACAAGGGAAAAATTCCTAAGCAAGGAAAAAATTTAGAATAAAGAAAACTTAAGCAAGAAAAACTTATATGTGAATATAAGTATTTTAGAGACCACCTCTGATACCAATTATAGGATCAAAATATGAATATAGATGCTCAATTACAAGAGGGGGGGGGGGGGGTGAATTGTAAGTTTAAAATATTTTGTTTGTAACCTTATGGAAAACTATGTTTAATAAAGTTAAAAAAGGTAAATTCACAAGACCTATTTTAGTTCTACTAAAAAAACTTTCTAGGTTTTGGAAATATGGTTCCGGAAAAGAAACTTAAGAAATGTTTACATGGAAAAGATTCTACCTTAAAGCGTATAGAATCTTACTCATCAGAGTATAAAAAAGTACAAGAAAGTATATGAAAGTTATACTTTCTTACTTTATCAAAATAAAATGGAAATAAACATGAAATAAAACAAGTAATGAGTTTAAAATCATTTAACCCAAAGAGTAGGGAATCCAAAAACCCTGGATAAAGGTCCCTTGATTTATAATTTTAAGAAAATATGTCTTAACCGCACCAGGGTAAGACCTCGATAGAAATATAGGAATCTATCTTGCTATCCCCGCACGCCCTCAAGATTTAAGGTAGTCGAAACCTCTATATTCCTATCCCCAGAAGCCCTCGATTTTACTCAGTAACAATTAGAATCACATGAATTAATCTAAAAAAGATGTTCAGTATGCATAAGGCATGAGAGTCTCTCTCTCTATAAATCATTTCAGAAACATGCAATCTCTAGAGTGATCAACTGATAATGAGCTCATTCAAATGACCACCTATTTATAGGAACTTCTCCAACAATCGTCTCCCTCCTCCAATGGTGATATTTTTTCTTGAATCTCGGAGGGACCTATATATGTGTCACTCAAACAACAATTAGTTAGAAAAAGATTGTACGACATCATTTAATAACTATAACAAGTGTAAGAAAAATAAGTTTTCTTACCCAAATTTATTTTTCTGAGTCTAGGTAAAAATAATGTTTGGAATCTAAGAAAATAAACATTTAGAGACTATAAATCATGGATATTCAGATTCTGTTTTTCAAGGAACTCGAAACATGAATTATATAGATTTCAGAGTCTGAATTCCAATGAATTTGGAGTCTGAATTCTGAAGACTTCAGAGTGTGAATTATGAGGAATTCAAAGTCTGATTTCTGAGGAATCCAGAGTCTAAATTTTAGAGAAGTTGGAGTGGGAATTTCAGAAAATTTGGAGTCTGAATTTCAGATAATTCAGAGTCTGGATTTCAGAGAATTCAGAACCTAAATTAAGAACCTAAAAATAGAATACTCTATAGCTAAGGATTTATAGGATTCTTATGTTTTAGATGTGAAACTGATTTTTATACTTAGAAATAAAAAAGGAGGTAGATTTAGAGAAACCATAAAATGAACAATGAAAACATAGGTAAAGATAAAATTTCCTTGGGAAAGGAAATTTTCGTTTTTAATAAAATGCTTAGGGAAAATATATTTTGCCTTAAGATAGAGTGTTTGTGATTTTCAAAACATAGAGGAATGAAAAAGTCATAAAGAAACCTTATTGACTCAACATATAATCCCTTTTCTATATTCTCTTAATGTTACTTATTTAATTCATATAATTTAACGAGTTTTATTCTATAAAGACTCTTTGATATAAGCATAGAACTAGGTATTTCTTTAATTGAAAACTCAACCTCACATTTCAGGGTAATTCTAGGTAATTCATAAAAACACATATCAATAGAATCCCATAAAATTTGAATGTATTCAATGTTGAGTTCTTACCTGGTTATTCTATCTATGTATCCTTTGTTATATGGAATCATTACTCAAATTAACAGGGTTACTTATTATGTCAGTTCATAATAATTTTTAACATGATACTTGATAATATGAGGATTTGGGATATAAAACAATATTTCATTTATCTAATAATTGATATGGTATTTATCCAGAGAGAGATATATGATACCCAGTTTCACATAAAATTCTTCCAAGGGAAGGAGAAATAGATCTATAGGAAGTATCTTCCTAAAAAATTTAATCAGAAAATATTTAAATACCATAAACAAAATAAATTCAAAAAAAAAAAATAGTTTTTAGTAATACTTCAATATCCAATGTTTGAGGTGGTGAATCAACATTCTTAGCACACATTCATGATATTAAATAATGATAAGAACAAAAATCAAATAATAAATTTATAAATATCTATTAAAGAATAAGTATTCCTTTAACCAATTAATTATCATGATTCCCTTCAATGGTATTAATTGAATATGCACTTTCTAATGTTTTTTTATCACCATTATCCCTTGGGTTGGAGAATTGATTTACATAATGCCTAAACTACATTCATTTGAATCAATTAAGTGCGGGTGGTTTATTGGTTTGGAACTCCTCCTTCTCTATTTCATTGGCCATCATTTTCATCTCTATTTTAAAATCATAATCTTGATGGACAATCCTTCCACATATAAAACATCCTCATGTTCCTTATTTAAAGTTCCTCGATGCTTCCTCCTACACTTCTCGCATAGAGGGGGTTTAAATTTCATTCCTTCATGGAATTTATCCCCTATAATTCCATAAAAATCATTTTTTCTATTATTATTTTTATTTGGAAATACATCTACATATAATTTTTTTAATCATAATTCGAGATTTCTTGTTAGGCATAACCATAATATTTTTCACTCTAGGTCTTATCCAGTTAGGTTTTTCATTGGGACGATCTCTTTATTTTCCATCATACCCATTATTAAATCGGTTCCTTCAGGTTCCATCCATTACATTAAATAGAGGAAATTTTCTGTATGATAATACTTGAATTAATAAATTTTTGAAATTAAAATATAAACTTAGGAGTAACTCATAAATGATTACCATAACCTAACAAATGAATCTCTATGTTTTAATCTAGTTTTTACATGGCCATTTTTTTATTAGGTTCTCTAACCTAACTATTTGTATACTACATCATCAAAGTACATTAAAATAATACATAAATGTTTTTAAATATATTATAAATCGTATAAATAATATCCCTTGGGATTGTCAGACTAGGTCTGCAGTTAGGCCCATTAATTGCGCAATGAGTGAAGCTCAAGTTAATAACCAATCAATATTTTACAGGTTTTTTACCTGTTAGAAACTACTATAAAGATCAATTTTTTAATCTATCTATTCAAGGATGTTCTATATAACCATAGTGAAATTAAAAAAATTTATTATCCTTTGAGTTTTTAATGTATGTTTACATAAAACATCAAATTATAAATTATTAGCGATTGTTTCTCAATAAACTGCTACTAAATCAATTTTTAGCAATAATTTTCAAAAACTACCACAAGGAAACCCCTAAATTAATATTTCCCCCCCGACATCCCCATACCATTATTTGTAACAAGAATATTCCCTCCCCTCTACCTTCCACAGCTTGACCCCACCCTAATGACATTCTTCCCTCCCCTTGACAACAATACCCTTCCCTCTCCATGAAGACCTCGTACTCCCCTCCCATCGATAATGCCCACCCAATCCCAACCCTAGAGTCACCCTACCCTCCCATAAATCCCAAACCCATATCATGATGATATCCTCTCTTCCCATGGATCCATTCCTAGTGTATATATTTCTTTCTTGTTGTTATTTATTATTTTATCAATAGATTATTCTTATCAATTTATTATGTCACAATTTGAACTTCTGGTCCTAGTTATGTGCACCTAAATATTGAAATTATGTTTTAATTATATTGTATCTATTTTTATGAACTATTATATATGGTATTATTTTTTTTAGAGAACAAATTTCATGTTTTCCGAGGAAACCCAGATGTTTCATACATAAATATTACATATTATTTTATGAGTATTTATTAAATATCATTACAATCTATGATAAAACCATAAACATTTAGTTTCTTTAAAAAATTAGATTCCAAAAAACTAGTAAATAATATTTCTATATCATCTTCCACTTAGTAATTCAAAACTCGAACCATTTTAATATATATCATACTTAAAACCCTTCTTCACATCCTAGGGAAAATGAAACATAATAAATGGAAAGATTAGATTCTTAGTAATGGTTAATAATGGAGATATACATAAATTATCATTTTGAAGCATAAAATTACCATACCAGTATTAGAAAATGATATTAACAATTTAAAACCATAACCATCAATTCAAAGATCATAATCATAATTCATTGCATAAATCTTGGTTATTCATAAGACTTGAATCATAATGTAATCAAAGAACATGATCTATGAGAGCATAACATTTAAAAAATATCATTCCATAAAAAAATTGTAAAAAACTATAGTATAATCATAATCATAGAAATATTATATCTAGGATTCCCACCAACACATTCATCACATGTTAGTCTTGGGCTAACTGTAATGACCCAAACTTTCATTAATGGAAATTAATCTTGATCTAATTAAATGTTTATTATGGTTATATAAAATTTGAACTTCATTGGTTTTATGTTTCTGGATTTTAAAATACCATTATTAATTGTGACCATTGATAATATAGCTATTGAATAGTGATCACATTATTAGTATAAATATAGAGCTTTAACAAATCCAATTTACTCAGACAAAGGAAGCGATGACCTCATCTAGTAGACTTGCCCCATAAGAAGCCCATTTTTCAGAGCTCAGAAAGGAGGTGGTGTAATTGGGCTTCACTCTTGACCAAGCCCAAGCTGATCTTGAACATGTTAAGCTTGATCAGAACCGACTATGAGAGAAGTGGAAGTTAATAGAGATTACCACCCGAGCGATGTTATCCGAGCCACCCCAAGAGTCTTTCACCATCACACACCTTACCCTTCAGTATTATACAAGTTTTATAAGGGGTTATGTAACAAGACCCGAGAACTACGACTATATACATTATTTTTTTATAAATAATTTGCATTCATTTTATTATTGTTATTTTGTAAATAGTTTTTAAAGTACAAATTGTATTTTTAGTTAATATTCAATTAAGAAATCTATTTTGATGAATCAATGGATTTTTGAAATAAATAATATTTTAATAAAATATTATTATTATTAAATTAATTTTTATTAAATATAAATCATCATATAATTTTATGAATGAAATTGTAATATTTATTAAGGATTGAAAGCTGTTTTTGTCAAAACCCATGAATTTTCGATAAATGCCAGTTTTTATTTTAAAAGTAAAAATTCACATATTTATAAAATTATTTAGATAAAATGAATATTATTTTTGGAATCAGGATGTCGAAATTATCCAGTGGTGAATTTTTCATAATTTTTTGAGACAGTCAATTTTTTTAAAAATTAAATACCATTTAAATATATAATGTGTTTTATGACATCATAATGACCTAATAGTGATGTAATAAAATATTATAAACATTATTTTCGGAAAATATATGTTTTATCATTAAAATAATGTGATTTTATATTTTTTTGATTTATTTTATAAAGCTTTAGTGGACCCTCCAAGTCTTATAGAACTTTTTGTCTTTTCAAATTATTTTCCTTGAGAGTGTGAGTCACCTCCACATAAGAAACCCTATTATTTTAAGAAGTTAGGCCATTTTCCTTATAAAATATTGTTTTCCAATCCCCTTTGAAAAAAACCATGGGCAAAAACCATGTTCTGGTTTGTGGTTTTGATTAGTTTAATGTGAGGTGTCCCAAACCAAAATAATAAATAATTCCCTATGCTTTCCTATATAAACCCAACCAAGCTCCCACTTCCTCTTCACTCAAAGCCTTTTGAGTTCAAACAAACCCTTCCCTCCTCTCTATATAACCCTCCAAGGTGCCACAATCTCCAAATAAGCCTCTCTTAAGCCTCTCCCAAGCCTTTGGGGCAACACTTCCAAGTAAGGGATTTCTTCCTTTCTCATTTTATCCAATATTATTTAAGTTCTTATACCATTTTTTTCAATTACAAATGTTGTGGTATGATTTTGAACCTCCCCCATACTTCCCTATTTATTTTTGGATGATGGGAGAACCCTTTATATCTCATTAATTCCTCTTATGTACACCCGTTACCATGCCGAAATTCCATGAGTGATTTCTCTCTCCTCTCTTACATCCAAGTAATTCTTTTGTATTATGCATCTAAATTCTATTACGTTTGTTGGGAAATGTATCTATATTACCCCCTTACTGTCCATTTCTTGTACATATTATGAGACACCCATTTCTCTCTCATCAACCAGTTTCATGAATCCTTATGTCATGTCATTATGCTACCAAGATTGCACCACATTTTTCCAAGCCAAGATCATTGTGTAGTGAATACCATACCCATGTCTCTATCAAGGGTATTCACCTTTATAAACTTATACATATTTAATGGGACTTTCATGTATTTAGTCCACATTACTTAATCTTGGAATAACTTATGATGTTGATTGATTCCATGTTATATGATCCATGTGGCACACTTATGCATGAAATGAAATGTTTAAGAAGGGTGTGCCCTGATAGCACTCCAATGAATTGGGTAACTATAGTATCATGATACGTCATGTGAAATGGGTTTTGACTCATTCTAATTCAAGTTCAATGAGGGTTTACTCATGCTCCATGTGCAATGATCCTTGGATCATGCTAATTCCATGTTAAGTGTTGTTGCCACATTTCCATGTTATGATTATCATGATTTATCATGCCTTTATGTTCATATTTCTCTTGTGATCCATTGATATTCCTATTGTCTAACATTTATTGTATTCCTCATGTTATTCCATGTTTATTCCCTTACTGGGCTTTATATCCCACCCTTTTCTAATGCATGTCCTCAGGTTATCCCATGCAATACTAAGTATGAGGGAATGTAGTGGTCATTTAAAGGAAGTTTTCAATAAATATGGTGTGTGTTTTATGTTCTAATATGTTATGTAATATTACTAATCCCCAAAGACACTAGACCTCTCTATATTCTATATTATATCAAGTGAATATTTTAGGTAATAAATTAGGTTTAATCATGTAATAAAAAGAAGGGTTGTTATAGTTGGTATCAGAGGATAGGTTTAGTTATTTTTGGGATTAGGATTAGAAAAACCTAGTGAAGACTTTGTGATAAGAATAATTATAATAAAATCATCCCTAAGTATTTGTGAGTATTGAGTAAGTGGATTATCAAGAAAATACATCCCTATCTAGATACAAGAAATTAGAGGCGTCTCAAGCACAAATGTATCCTAGGGGTAAAACCCGAAAACACCGCTTTGAGCTAGACTCAAAAGGGAACTGGTGCATGACAACGGGCCTTGATGAACTCTTGGTTATGACACTCTCAGGGGATATGATTTATTAAATTCACAAGATTATTATGAACCCTTATTAAGGGAATGAAAAAAATTCCCCTAAGTATATATGTTAGAAATTAGATCATGAATAGAATAGATTGGAGCCTATGGATTCATAAGTTAAGAAAATAAAAGTTATTTATAAGTCATCAGTTTTGTACTTGAATTACCATATATGTGTTACCCCTAAATTTCCTTTTATTCCATCCAATGGCTATTAATAGGAGGAATTAGGCTAACAATCAATGTGAAGATCAATGTGATGACTGTTCTAATGAGATTCCCAATCCAATGGGAGTAGGAATTGCGTACTTTGTCACGCTTCTCTCTCAGTTAAATCAAGATTTGAATATAAACATGGGTCAAGAGGAATGTTCAACCCCCCCCCCCCAAGAAAGAACAAGTCACTATTGAGAGCTTCATGAGACAAAGGACTCCTACTTTTAATGGATCATCTAATCCCTCAATCAACGAACAATGGATCAACTCCATTGAAAAGATCTTCTTCATCCTTCAATGTTCTGAACAAGATAAGGTTATCCTAGATTCTTATCGTATGGAGGGTGAAGCTGATCAATGGTGGAAGTTGATCAAAAATATGAAGCCTGAGGAGTAGATCAAGGCATTGGAATGTGAGGATTTTCATAAGATGTTTTTTGATAAATATTTTCTACGCACCCTCTGAATTAAGATGGAAAGGGACTTCATTACCCTCGAGAAAAAAGATGATGGATATGTCAGAGAGTATGAGGCAAATTTCACATGTCTTGTACGATACACATCCATCTTTTTCATTACCCCCGAATTCAAGGTTGATCACTTCTTTTGTGGGATGAAACCTAGCCTATGGAAAGTGATGGCGATCCGTGACTTTGACAACTATGAGGAATTTTTCTGATGTTCCCTCAAGGTATAAATGGAGATCGAAGAATCTCATGGGTATCATGGGGATAAGAAGAATAAGGTGGACTTCAATTTTGGTGGTCTGATGGATAAATCTAACGGTGCTAAGAAGATCCAGCACCCCACTTGCCAATGGTGTGGAAAGAAGCACCCTGGAAATTGCCTGAAGGGGACGAGAAAATGATTTAGGTGTGAAGAGAAGGGCACCTAGCTGTTAACTGCCAACAAGAAAAATCCGTGGCTGCAATAGAGGATAGAAATGCTCTATTCGAACCTCAACACATTGTTCATTGCTACAATTGAAAATAACCAGGGCATCTTGCAAATTAGTGCCCTAATCCAAGGGTTTTCTGAGGCAACCGACAACCTCCAAGGCAACAAGGGAGAGATTTTTCCATCACTACTGCCAAAGTGAACCCCAATAATGAAGTGGTGATATGTATGCTAGTTATTAATTCAAGAATAATGAATGTAATTTTTGATTCAGGTTCTACACATTGTTTTATATCCCAAAAGTTTAGTAGAACAATCCTAGCACCACCACAAATCATGGAAGTAAAGATGTCGGTGAGTACGGGAAATGAGGTGATCATTGCATCCCATGAATATAACTCCTCCCCTATCATAATCTGTGGATTGAATTTCTCGATGAACCTTGTCATACTCCCTTTAGTGGAATTTGATGCAATTATTGGCATGGATTGGATTTTATTATATAGAGCAAACATAAATTGCTATGAAAGGGAAATCACTCTCCATGTGGAGAATCGACCCCTGATTCTATACAAATGCAAGGAGGAAGATGAATCTTCTTTAGCTCCATCATCTCAAGTGTGGATATTACTTCCCTATGAGCACACATATCTGGATCAGATGATTGAGTCTAAGGAGGCAACCATTCTTGAAGACATGCCTATTGTGAGGGAATTCACTGAAGTGTTTCCCATGTAATTTCCTAGTCTTCCACCTAGAAGAGATATTGAATTCTCAATTGATCTTATACCTGGGGCGTTTCCAATATCCAAGAATCCGTATAGAATGGGTATTGTGGAGCTTGAGGAGCTTAAGAAACAACTACAGAAGAATCTGGATAAAGGGTTTATACTCCCAAGTGCTTCACCTTGGGGTGCACGAGTCCTCTTAATCAAGAAGAAGGATGGGTCAATGCGCCTTTGCATCGATTATCATGAGCTTAACAAAATCACGATAAAGAAGAAGTATCCTACCCTCTGAATTGATGAATTGTTCAATCAACTGTGTGGAGCACAATACTTCTCCAAGGTGGATTTATAGTCTGGATATTATCAAGTAAAGTTGAAGAAGGAATATATCTCTAAGACTGCTTTTTGTACAAGATACAGGCACTATGAATTCATAGTAATGCCTTTAGGACTCACTAATTCTCCAAAAATCTTCATGGACATGATGAATAGAGTCTTTAGAGATTACCTCGACTAATTTGTGGTAGTCTTTATAGATGATATTCTGATATACTCCAAAACCAAGGAGGATCGTGAGGAGCATCTAAGAAGTTTACTAGAGACCTTGAGGAAGGAGAATATCTATGAAAAGTACAACAAGTGAGAGTTTTGGTTGAAGGAGGTCTCATTATTGGGCCATATCATCACAAGAAATGGGATATATATGGATCCCTCCAAAACAGATGAAATTGAGGGATGGTTAAGGCCAACATTGGTAACAAATATCTGTAGCTTCTTGGGGTTAGTTGGATATTATCGACGATTTGTGAGAAATTCCTCATGATTGTCCAACCCTATTACCAAGATAACTTGGAAGGGTGTAAACTTTTCTTAGAGTTTTGAATGAAAAGAAAGATTCAAAGAGTTAAAAAAGAGGCTTATCACTGATCCCATGCTCACTTTACCCACAAGTGGAGAACTTTTTGTGGTATTAAGTGATGCTTCAAAGAAGGGTCCGAGCTGTGTGTTGATGCAAGATGACAAATTCATTACCTATGCTTCAAGGAAATTGTAAGTTCATGAGTAGAATTATCCAACACATGATTTGGAGTTGGCTATGGTGATCTTCACTTTAAAAATTTGGCGACATTATCTCTTTGTGGAGAAGTGTGAAATATATATGGACCACAAAATCCTCAAGTATATATTCACACAGAAAGAGTTGATCATGTCCCAATAAAGATAGTTAGAGATGATCAAATACTATGATTTCTCAATCCATTACCACCCCGGGAAAGTGAACAAGGTGGAATATGATCTAAGTAGAAATTAACCAACAATTCTATCATTGATGAGAATTGAAAATGATTGAATCTTCTTAGATTTGATGAATATAGACATGGGAATAATAAATAAGGGAACATCATCAATCCTTTCACAAATGATGGCTCAACCGTATCTTTTGGAAAGGTTAAAGGATGCTCAAAAGGATGATGCGGGAATTCAAAAGAAAGTGTAAGCTATAAAAAAATGGAGATCCTCAAAGTTCAATGTTAATGAAGAAGGAATTGTGAGATTTGGGAAAAGATTATGTGTCCCATCAAGTCCGGAGCTGAAGAAGGAACTTTTGGATGATGCAAATAGTTCAAATTTCTCTATTCACATATGAAACACAAAGATGTATCAAGATCTATGAGAGCATTATTGGTGGGACAATATAAAGAAGAAGATCACTGAGTATACATCAAAGTGTCTGGTGTGTTAACAAGTGAAGTAAGAGAGGTAGAAGTCTAAGGGGATGATGAAAACATTTCCCATACCAGCATGGAAATAGGAGAACATCACCATAGACTTTGTCACCGGACTTCCGAAGACATCCAAAGGAAACTATGAAATCTGGGTTGTTGTGGATCATCTTAAAAAGTCTTCACACTTCATTTCAATTTGGGAGGATTTCTCATTGGATCAAATAGCATGGATATATATCAGGGAAGTGGTAAGGCTACATAGAGTACCACTATCTATTGTATCTGATCAAGATCCAAGATTCACCTCTAAGTTTTGGAAGAGTCTTAAACATGCTCTAGATACTGAACTGAACTTCATTACGACCTATCATCCTCAAACTGATGGCCAATCTGAGTGAACTATTCAGACACTAGAGGATATGTTAAGATCATGTTCTATGGACTTCAAAGGAGGGTGGGACCAACATCTACCACTGGTTGAATTCTCCTACAATAACAGTTTCCACTTGAGAATCTGAATGGCACCTTATGAAGCCTTGTATGGTAAGAGGTGCATAACACCGGCATGTTGGGATGAAGTCGGTGAATGTAATCAGCTAGGACTAGAAATGGTCAAGGAAATGATGGAGATGGTGAAAACCATTCAGTATCATATCAAGGAAGCCCAAAGTCGATAGAAGAGTTATGAAAATAATCGTCAATGAGACCTTGAATTTAAAGTTGGAGACATGGTATTTCTATGCATATCTCTATGGAAGAAGGTCATGAGGTTTGGAAAGAAAGGGAAGTTAAGTCCTAGGTACATCGGCCCCTTCGAGATTCTTGATGCTGTTGGGGCTGTGACCTATCGACTAGCACTTCCACCTACCATGGCCAAAGTACATGATGTATTTCATGTATCCCTCTTAAGGAAGTACATACTAGACCCTTCACATGTACTCTCTTCATAGGTAGTACAACTAGAGGATGATCTTTCTTATGAGGAGCAACCAATGAAGATATTAGATCGTAAATAAAAATTTCTACGAAATAAGACAATGCCCCTCGTCAAGGTGTTGTGGCGAAACAAAAAGTTTGAAGAAGCGACGTGGGAATAAGAGGAAATGACGAAGTAGAGTTACCCACATCTGTTTTAGTGTGGGAAAAGGAAATTTCAAGGGTGAGATTTCTTAAGGGGGGAAGATTGTAACGACCCAAAATTTCATTAATGGGAATTCATCTTGATCTAATTAAACGTTTATTATGGTTATATAAAATGTGAACTTCATTGGTTTTATGTTTCTAGATTTTAAAATACCATTATGAATTGTGACCATTTCTAATATAGTCGTTGAATAGCGATCACATGATTAGTATAAATATACGGCTTTAACAAACCCAATTTACTCATAAAAAGGAAGCAATGACCTCATCCAGTAGACTTACCTTATACGAAGCCCATTTTTCAGAGATTGGAAAGGAGGTGGAATCATTGGGCTTCACTCTTGACCAAGCACAATCCGATCTTGAACATGTTCAGCTTGAGCAAAACCGACTAAGAGAGAAGTGGAAGTTAATAGATATTACCACCTGAGCGATGTTATCCGAGCCAACCCAAGAGTCTGTCACCATCGCATACCTTATCCTTCGGTCTTATGAAAGTGTTATAAGAGGTTATGTAACAAGACCCTAGCACTATGACTATGTATATTATTTTTTTATAAATAATGTGCATTCATTTTATTATTGTTACTTTGTAAATAGTTTTTAAAGCACAAATAGTATTTTTAGTAAATATACAACTAAGAAATATATTTTGATGAATTAATGGATTTTTGAATTAAATAATATTTTAATAAGAAATTATTATTACTAAATTAATTTTTATTAAATATAAATGATCATATAATTTTATGAATGCAATTGTAATTTTTATTAAGGTTTGAAAGCTGTTTTTGTCAAAACCCACGAATTTTCGATAAATGTCAGTTTTTATTTTAAAAGTAAAAATTCACATATTTATAAAATTATTTAAATAAAATTAATATTATTTTTGGAATCAGTACATCTAAATTATCAAATGGTGAATTTTTCATAATTTTATGAGACAGTCGAATTATTTAAAAATTAAATACCGTTTAAATATATAATGTGTTTTATGACATCATAATGACCCAATAGTGATGTAATAGAATACTATAAACATTATTTTCGGCCAATATATGTTTTATCATTAAAATAATTGGATTTTATATTTGTTTGATTTATTTTACAAAGCTTTAGTGGACCCTCCAAGACTTCTAAAACATTTTGTCTTTTTAAATTATTTTCCTAGAGAGTGTGACTCACCTCTACATAAGAAACCATATTATTGTAAGAAGTTAGGCCATTTTACTTATAAAATATGTTTTTATAATCCCCTTTAGAAAAAACCATGGGCAAAAACCATGGGCTGGTTTGTGGTTTTGATTAGTTTAATGTGAGGTGCCCCAAACCTAAATAATAAATAATTCCCTCTCCTTTCCTATATAAACCCACCAAGCTCCCACTTCCTCTTCACTAAAAGCTTTTGGAGTTCAACCAAAACCTAAAATAATCTCTATATAATCCTTCAAAGGTGCCCCAAGCTCCCAAGAAGCCTCTCTCAAGCCTTTCCCAATCCTTTGGGATCACACTTCCAAATAAGGGATTTCTTCCTTTTTCATTTTTGTCTAATTTTCTTTAAGTTGTTATTCCTTTTTTTTTCAATTAAAAATGTTGGGATATGATTTTTAACCTCCCCCATAATGAACTATTTATGTTTGGATGATTGGATACCCCTTTCTCTCTCATTAATTCCTCTCATGTACACCCGTTACCATGCAGAGATTCCGTGAGGGATTTCTCTCTCATCTTTTACATCCAAGTAATTCTTTTGCATTATGCATCTAAATTCCATTATGTTTATTGGGACATGTATCTATATGACCTCCTTACATTCCATTTCATATAAATATGATGATACACCCATTTATCTCTCATCAACCATTTTCATGAATCCTTATGTCACGTCGTTATGCTTCCGAGATTGCACCACATTTTTCCAAGCCAAGATCATTGTGTAGTGAATACCATACCCATGTCTCTATCAAGGGTATTCACCTTTATGCACATATACATATTGAATGGAAATTTCATGTATTTATTCCACATTACTTAATCATGTAATAACTTATGATGTTGATTGATTCCATGTTATATGATCCATGTGGCACACTTATGCATGAAATGAAATGTTTAAGAAGGGTGCACCCTAATAGCGCTCCAATGCATTGGGTAAAGTATAGTATCATGATACGTCATGTGACATGGGTGTTAACTCATTCTAATTCAAGTGAAATGAGTTTTTACTTGTGCTTCATGTGCAATGAGGGTTTACTCATGCTCCATGTGTAATGAGCCTTGGCTCATGCAAATTCCAGGTTAAGTGTTGTTGCCACATTTCCATGTTATGATTACCATGATTTATCATGCCTTTATTTTAATGTTTCTCTTGTGCTCCATTTATATGCCTATTTTATAACATGTATTTTCTTCCTCATGTTATTTCATGTTTATTCCCTTACTGGGCTTTATATCTCACCCTTTTCTTATGCATGTCCTCAGGTTATCCCATGCAATGCTAAGTACGAGGAAATATAGTGGTCAGGTAAAGGAAGTTTTCAATAAAGATATTGTGTGTTTTATGTTCTAAGATGTTATGTATTGTTTCTAAGATCCAAAGACACTAGAACTATCAATATTTTATATTATATCAAGTGAATATTTTATGTAATAAATCTGGTTAAAGTGTGTAATAAAAATCACGGTTGTTATACTAACCACCCATGTACCTGTATCAGGCTTTGGATAACCTACAGTGTACCCTCATTTTAGTCATGGGATAAACTTTCATGTACCTTATTTTGGGGCTCAGGATAACCTCCCATTTACACTTTGAGATCATAAATCAATAATATTTACCCAATTCATTGAAGGTATATAACAGGCACACCTAGAAGATAAACATAATCATTTCATATGTATGCCACAAGATCATGAAAACATTTATCATTCCATCATTCCATCATAGCTTAACCCATGTAAAATAAAATGGGTTTCATCAATATTACATCATCATAAACATAAATAATTCATAGAAATAATAAGGATCATATCATATAATCATATCCCTGGTGAATTATATGTAATATTAAATGATGTTATTATCGATGAACAATTCCCTTAAAATATCACCAGAACATTTCTTGAGGAAAATTCCATTTTCATTTTGAAATAACTTATTTAAAGCATAAAAATTTAAAAAATATATTTTTTTTTACAATATATAAATATGGAAACTTTTAAAGTCATATTATAATAATTGAGTGGTCATGGCGGTAGGAAAATCAATTTAAGTGGTGTATGTTTAAATAAATATTTTATTGACACCTTTCATAAAAAGCACCTTGTTCAAAAAACAACAAGAAGATTCATTTTAAACATTTATATAGAAAGTAAAAAATGGGTAAAAACTAAATTAATAAAACTTTTTAGAATATTAAAAAAATTAATTATAACATTTTGAACAAAATATGAACATGGAAGAAAAAGGATTTACGAATGAAGAGAAAAAATAATATCATTTTTCCTTAAAAATATTCTTTTAGCCACTTGAGTACTTAAAGAGAGGAGAATTAAAGGAAAACATGTATGAACCAAAAATAACCATATGGGAATAAAATAAATTAGATTTATTATATATATATATATATATATTATATTATTTCATTATCATAAATTTGAGCACAAACAATCTCGGTAAAAATGAAACTATAACATAAAACCCTTACCTCTTTGGAAACTTTTGAATCATAACTCCCATGAAAGAAAGAAATTGAAATGAAACATTAAATACCATGAAATTATTGGCATTGATGATAGATAACATAAAACTGGAAGTATATGCACCTCATAAAATAGTATTGAAGTATTATATAACATATGTCCAAAAGAATCTAATTTGAGATGATAAACCCTTCCCTCAATTTTGACTTGCTTCATAAGCACTCTGACATCCTGTATAATAAATTTTTATTTATTAAAATTACATACCAATACTATATTAATACATATAATATCATATATTATACAATTATAATATTTTTACATATGTTTATTAATAATTATTTATTATAATTTTAGGTGTTAACTGTTTTGTTTTTCTTAAAACTTTCAGTTCGGATGATTCTATACATGTACATTGATCATGGTTAAATCAACTAAATAATGTTTATCATGATATATATATAATATATACTCATTATATACATATTTTTAACCATCCATAATATATATATATATATAGAAAATTTAAATACATTATTCACGGATATGGTTGTTTATACGTACACATGAACTACATTTTCATTTTCAAATGAAAAGAAGAAAAGAAAGATAAATAATATTTTATCATTATAGAATAATTATTATATCATTAATATCATATATATTTATTAAATACATCATTATAAATATCCATGTTTGGAGGTTATATAAAATTAATCATATTAATATGTAGAGGCGGTAGTACACATGAACGCATGAGTGACATATTCATTTATAATTAAATAGAAAATAGGTTGATACAGGTTGTGTAATCATCATAATAAAATATAAATGTATTTATTAATCATTATTCATCATGTAATTATGTGTACATTAGTTTTATATTATATGGAAGAAGAAATAAAATTGAAATTTCTCGGTTAAGAGTTATACTCTTCATTGAGAAACCTCATTTAGTTTACACCTTAATCCATGAAAGGATTATATTATAATAAAACAAAGACCTCAAGGAAATGGTGAGGTATTTTAGGAAATTATTTGGGTAGGAATTAGACAAGATAAAAATAACTTTAATTGTGGATTATAGAGGATATTGGGTGTCCTTTTATAAGAGAGGGAGTTGACACACTTGGAATTTTTCAAAAGATTAAAATATATTAATATATTATTCTAGAAAGATGAATTATACTCAAATATGATATGATATAGGTTATAAAAATGACTATAAAATAATATTTATACATTTTTATATTCCAATATTACCCTTATCTCTTATTTTACCCCCCCAGTAAACCAGTTTTAACCATAACCAATGTAATAACTTTTTATTATTTTTACTATTCATTAAGATGAAAGATGATTGTGGACTCATTAAAAAAATTAAATTATGATTAAAAATGTTGAATCCATTTTACCAAATTCAATTTATATAATTTGTGTAAATTAATTTTAAAATAAATTCTCAAAAAGCAATGAAAAACAGTTTTCAAGGAAAATGAGTTTTTAAGTATAAAAAGGTTTTTATACCAATATTTAGAATAATGGTTAATTAAAATAACATTGATTGGATTATTTTTATTAAAAATTAAGTAATTAAATTTTAAAATAAATTCAAAATAAAATGGTCTTTTTAAAGTAATCTAATGGAAAGGAATGTTTTCTATAAAATGAATATTTATTTCACTATTCATCGAAAATATAATCTTTCCAGAAAAATAACAAAATTTCATATTAATATAATTTTGATATTATAATTCCAAAGATTATATCTTTTTATAAAATAATATTTCTAAATGTGGTTGAAATTATTTATAATATACATACACAAAATGTAATAAAAACCATTTTAAAAAAAATGTATTTTTGAAGCATAAAATGATTTTACTAAAAAATAAGAAATTATTTTTTATGGATTAATCAATAAATTTTCATTATATAAAACCTTTATAAATATTTTTATTTATGTAATTATTATTATTCATACAACCAATTTAACAGATAGATTTTAATGGTTACATTTAAAAAATCCCAATTCAATAGTATATCGTGGTTCATTTAAACTCAATGTGTGTGTAAGGAATGATATCGAATGATTCAAGTTTATTTTAAAGAAAATACATGTAAAATATTGGGTTGTTACACTATACCACCCCAAATGAATGTATCATTTAAAATTATTTCACTTCGATTCAAAAAATTGATGATATCTCTATTTCATCACATACTCTAGTTCAAATGTTTCTTCTTCAATTTCTTTATTCCTCTAAAGAACTCTAACCAAGAAAGTATTTTTATTCCATAATAAATTCTATATGATCCTTGATTTTTACCGGTTTTACATCATAGAAATATCATTCTCTCATGGTACAACCACATAGTTTAGTACATATTAAGGATTAGGTATATACTTTATAACAACCCGTTTACTTCCATTAGGTATGATTGAACTTTTATTTTGTTTTCCCTTCTTTATTGGGTGCATTGAGGGGTTATAAAGAATAGTGATACATTTTGGAGATTATGACCTAAATTCTAAGGAAGTATTTTTTTTAGATTAATGGAGTCAGGGTATAATGTGTAAATGGATTAAGAGGGTTATCATTAGGTTTAGAGAGCCTTAAGTTTTGGTTAGGAGATTTTCTGCAGAAAACTAGGATGAGAACCACCTACTAGACACATTCACCTTGTGAATGTGTTACATGACTTGAATATGTTATAGGGAATATTTCTTGAGTCTAATTATGGGTGTGTAAGGTTTACATACCATGAAACCATTACATGACGTGCAAACATCAATTGGGATATAATTTAATCTGGAGAATTTCCTTTTTCGATGTATTTATAATTCATGGGATTTCAAGACATAAAAGGGATTCATGATGTTAAATCCTGAGGTCTAGAAATTTTAAACAAAAAGAACACATGATTATTTCTATATCCAGTGTGAAATATTTCTTTATGAACCCTAGAGAAATTTAAGGTGATATCTCTCCATATGGATCACTCTATTAGGTGTTTGAATCGAATAGTGGTTGCATCATATATCCCTAGTAAGTGATTTTTTTACATCTTCATTACCTTTGGTTGAGGAAGTGGTGTTGAATATGTTTGTGATTCATATTCATGATGGATTGGGGATTTTTATCAATCCTTTGAGGTTTATTTTCATTCCATTCCTTTCAAAGGTGGATCCATGGTTTTTCAATATTCATTATTGATGGAGAATATGATTCCATTATTCTCTAGGAAGGTGTATCTATGAAAGTGTTTCTAATTATTTAATTTCTATATGTTCCTATTGAACCATTTGGGATTTTCATTGAAATGGGTTTTATTTTATAAAAAAATAGTTTTTATTAAATGTGATCATGGATTTTGGAAATGGTTTTGGAAGAAAATAAAACATTGGGAGCCTTAGGTGACACAGGAAATGGATATAAGTAACCTTAGTGTGTGAGACACCACTATGGGTTAATTTTGTGATATAGATAGACTATGGCAGGACTTGATGTCAATTGGAACCAACATATTCATGGTTTAGGATTGTTTTTCATATAGTATGTATTCCCATAGGCTAGATCTAAATTAGTGTTTTTTTAATTTATACATGGTTTATATCATGATGTTTTATTTCATGGTAATTTGATCACATGTTTAGTTTACCTGTTTTTCTTTTATACCTGATATATTCATGTATTTGGTTAATATGGTATACATTTATAAAAAAATAATGTTTACAAATAGGTTTATTTGTGAAAAAGATTTATAAAAAATATTTTGTTTTAAAGTTAGGAATTTTATATTATTGAAATTAAAACTTCTAAAGATTATTTGGTGGTATCCTATTGGGATCTATGCTCACACCCTTTTTTTCATTCAGGAATTTTTAGACCTTATTTTTCAGGACCCAGGGAAAGGAAAGGGAATCATATAGCATGAAAATTTCTTTTATCATCTCTCACTTTCATAGAGGGATAGATTAACAGTGATATATGGTCACATGAAGACTTGTTTAGTTATGTCTGTTTTATCTTTCAGGTTTAGATGACGTGTCTTGACATTTTATATATCATGGATATACATTTATTTCATCCAAATGGTACATTTATGTTTCTTTATTTTTACACGAGACTAAAAATTATTTTTTGTATCTCAATATGTGGTGGACTATCTTGGGTGACTTTCCTAGTTTCCCTAGGCTAGTTTGTTACCTACATCATCAAGCAAGAAACATGGAACACATCATAAAATTTTGATAAGTTCAGTGCAAGTTCCAAGTTATAATCTACCATCCATACTCAATAAAGAATATAAAAGGGGAAAACATACCTAAGGATCAAATTTCCCTTCTTCTCTAATATCACAACCTTATTCTATGGATAAATTAATACAAATTACTTATAACTAACTTCAAATTATTGATCTAACTGATGATTTTTAGCCTAAATTTTCTATAAACTCTGATCTAACTTGATGTGTGACTGAATGAATAAAAATTTATCATTAATTTCATCAAATAGCTCATTCCCCAACATATTTATTTCTCTAAATTAATCCCATTATGTTAGAGTTCATTACTTATTTCCATATATATTCCTAAGGAGACATCTGAATGCTTGATTGAAAACTATTTCCCTAAGAAAACTCAACTAGAGGAAGGTATTGATCCAAACCACATTTGAAATATAGAGAACATGATCTCAACTTATACTCTATGGTTTTAATGGTCCTCTCAAATTGACCATATATCTAAGGATGATAGGTAGTACTGAAACAAAACTCTGTATCAATATATTTTTGAATAATTATCCAGAATATCAAGGTAAACCTCAAATCTAGATCAGATACAATAAAATGTGGTGCCCCATGAAATATTAGAACTTAATTCATATATATCCTTGAAATATGATCAAGATATAAATATTTTCTAATACTAATGAAGTTACCTAAATTCATATGTTGATCTACTACAACCAATATTTCATTATAGACTTTAGATTTTTTGGGAATTATAACAATTAAATACATTGTAATGTTTTCCAATTTTCATTCTTGTATGGGTAAAAATTGAAACATCCCCTTAGAATTATATATCTAATTATTAACTTTCTAACATACCAAGAACCAAGATGCATACACTAGAATATCTCTCTTCATGATGTCCCACTAGGAATACCATTTCATACATCTATACATATTCTTAATCCCAAGATGAGTAAAGAATGATGAGATATGAGATTATTCCAATAACTCCTTCTTCAAGTCAAGTATTTATTGTGAATATACCTGATATCTAAACCTTATCAGTCCATCACAATCATGGTTGAGATCAGGAACTTTTGTCACCTTCTTCTACAATATAACATCTTCCTGTGGTTCCTAATTAATATTCACATGAATAGATGGTTGAACAATAATTTGAGAAAGATAAATTTTCTCCCAATTCATTAAGATTTATAGAAAAATCCTTCTCAAATCTATAAATATTAGTTCTTTTTTGTTCCTCATTATAGGTAGGGTAGTATGGTCCTTTCGATTCAAAAAATTGGCCACCATGTTTGATTTCCCAAGGTGGTAATTTATTGAGAAATCATAATCTTTAATCAACTACAAACATATTCTCTAGAATATATTCAACTCTTTATAAGTGAATATATAATCTAAAATTTTATCATCAGTATATATGTTACACCTTTCTACATAAATATTATTCATCCATATCTTTAACGAAAAATTACCACTACTAACTCGAGGTCATGAGTTGGGTAATTCTATTCATAAACCTTCAATTTGAACAAAGAATAAGATATAACTATAACATTTTTCATTATAAAACACCCAATCCCCTTCTTTTATGTATCACTATAGATCACCGAAACCTTTTCTACTATAGGGGAGTGTGATTACATGTGAACTAAAAAACATTACCTTTTTTCCTTGAAATTTTATTCACATTCATATATCCAAAGGAATTTAAATACATTCCAAGTTAATTTGGTGAGTGGATTAGATATCCATGATAAATTATTTATAGATAATTGATAGTTTGTAGTCAACACAAGAAAACTACAGATCTCAATCACAATGGTTGGTCTGATCCAACATTCAATACCTTCTATCTTTAATTGATCCACCAATATACTGTTGTTTGAGATTATATAGAACAAACATAAAACATTCTATTTTCAAAATTCTAACTTGCTAAAATTTTCATACATATTATCAGTCCTTAGGTTCTTTAATATAATCCACAAGTGATCTTAATTATCTTCATTAATCATGAAACATATTATAATATTGTCTAAAAATATTATCCCAACTTGACCATGGAAATATCTAAAGAATCAATTCATTAAATATATGAAGATAGTGAAGAAATTAGTAAGATCAGATAAAATTACTATAAATTCACAGTGTTCATACCTTCCATGGAAGGTCTTCTTGGTTATATATTCACTTTTGACCCTTGATTGATAATATCTAGGGCAAAGATAAATCTGGGAAAATTATTGAACTCCTCATAATTGATCAAAAAAATCATCAATATGGGGTAGGGGATACATATTCTTGATTGTGATATTGTTATGTTACTAATAATCAATAGAGAGTCACATTGATTCACAGTTATTCTTAACAAAAAGAATAGGTACACCCAATAGTGATGCACTTGACCAAATGAATCCCTTATTAAGATTATCCAAGAATCTATTCTTTAATTCCTACAACTTAATTAGGTATTTTTTTATAGATTCTTTGAAATAGGAATTGCACCATGTATGAGTTTTATTAAACCACCAAATTTATGATTTAGAGGAAGACTAGGTAACTCTTCTAGAGAGACATCAACAAACTCTTATACAATAGGATTATCTTCAATGTTGAGTTTCTTCCTAACCATCTGAGACAAATACCTTATTTGAATATAAATAAATATCCTTATAATCGATGTAATTTATATTGAATGTTCATAATTATCCTCACAAAAATATAAAGTCATAGGATAGTTTGAAATATAAAATTTTACTTCCCTTCCTTGACAATCGTTATGAAATTTATAAAAAGAAAGTTGATCAATGATAAAAAATAACATCAAATTCAACTAGATGGAGAATAATGATATTTAAAGGAAATAAATTACCACAAACATCGATCATAGAAGAATCATAGACTTGATATGTGATCATTGTACCATTAATATGTTTTAATACTAATTCAACATATAATCATTGAGGTTGTAATTTGATACCCTTAGAAAAATCTTCAGACATAAATGAGTGGGTAGATCTTAGTAAAATGAGACGTTAGTTATTCTTGAGTGAATTTTGAGTATACCTTTCACCACTTAATTATCAAAACCCACATAAAAAATAGTGACCAGATGATAGTTTTCTTTATATTTTGGCTTAAGAGGTTTATAACACCGATCATCATCATTAACCCTTATATTCAAGCACTGGTTAACATAACACCCATACTCATTAAATTTGAAACATTAAAGTGTGGGTGTGAAATTTTGTGGGTCTTTCTCTCCATTGGAATCATTATATATATATTTTCCATCACTTTTGTATTTTATTTCCCAATAACCGTACTTTATACACCTGAATAATTTACTAGTACCCTTAATAAAATTTCCTCTATGTTTCTTTCCACACTTCTTGCATAAAGAAAAAATTATCTTCTTCCCTATGTGTTTATTATTATTATAATTTCCATTTAATTATATCTTTCTTTTATTATAAAAACCATGATATTGATGGTGGACTCTAATATTCGTTTATACCTTGATATAACCCCAAACAATTTTTTCATAACTATTGAAGTCTCTTATGGATAATTCCCTTCATTGACTTCGTTTTAAGCAACTGAAAAATCAATAAATCTTAATTAATGTTGGATGATAATACTAGAAGAATACCTCTCAAGTCAGGTAAAATATACCTCATAGGTACTAATTGATTCATCATCCTTATTATTTAGATCAATAAACCCCTTATCCATTTTCATATGAACAATATAAGGAAATTAATTATTAAAAAATAATCTTCTAAACTCATACCACTCTATAGAGTTTTTTTCTTCCCATTTCATAATGTTCTTAATAAAATTTCACCATTTATATTATTCACCTTCCAAATAATAAATAGCTAAAATAAATTTTTCATGATTCGAACATTGGATAAGGGAAAATATATTTTTAGTGGTACTGATAAATTACCTACTAATTAGTGGATCAGTGGACCCAATAAATGAAGGTGGATGTTTCCTCATCAAGGTATCATGAAAATGCTGTTCCCTTATTTGATATTTTGGAAGCTCAACATGATTACTATATTGTGAATTTTCTATAACCATAATAACAGTATTTTTCATTCCAACTCCCATAATAGAAATATCATTTAATTTTCTATCACATTAAACAATAATACTTATCCTTTAGGTTCCATACATTGACTAAAATATAAAAATATAGTGTGAGAAATAATTATTAGAGTGATAAACCATATAATAATGATACAATATTTATAGGGTATATAAATCATGACACCTTATTTTCATTCTATGATGCCTTAGGTTTAACCAAGGTTATTCATGGTCATCATATATTAAAATCCTTCATAATGATTTATAAAAAAAATGTGAATTAACCCAATCATATAACTAAAGAGTGTCTATCTAAGTGTGGAGTATTATGTCCACTCATCATGCACTGGTGATAATAAAGTTAATACCCAATTTACCTCATTACAAGTTGTTACCCCTAGATGTATATGTGTCATATCCACACCCACTTTCTAGTATACAGAAATTGAGGTATTTTCTAGAAAAACCCCACACATTTTTTCATAACTTAGGATGTTCTTATATACTTAAGATTTTACTTTGGGTTCTCAATAAAGTTTCATCATTCTTATTTCCAAAAATTACTAATCCTTTATATTATACAAATAGATGTGACCCAAAAATTTGAGAAATAAATATAACACATTATTATATGAATATCCATTACAAATCATTATGATCCATGCTAGAACCATAATGGTTTAGATTCTTTATAAACATGTATACATAAACTACTGGTACATAAAAAATCTACATTATAACCCAATTATTTCTTCACAAATATCACCCCTCATATACATATCATACATAAATCCTTTCTTCATATCCCAGTGAAATGTAATCATAAAAAGGGTGAGATGTGATTCTCAGTAAGGTTGAGCATGGGAGATATCAATCAATGATAATTTTTAAGCATTACATGGGTGTAAGTTTATGATAAATTTAGTTTAACATTTTAAAACTATACCCAACAATTAATAGATCATAATCATGAGTTATGATATAAATATTCATAGTTTATAAGACAAGAATCATAAAGGAATCAAATAACATGAGACATGATAGAATAGAATTATCATAAGATACTATAATAAAGTAGTTTCATAAAGTGTGACAAAATTATAATAATAAAATCTTATGTCAAGGATACCCAAAAATAAATTCATCACTTTCTAGTCTTGGGCTAACCACTCATGTACCGAATTCAGGCTTGAGATAACCTCCCATGTACCCTCTTTTTGGGATTGGGATAACCTTTCATGCACCCTTTGTGATCATAAAACATTAATCTTTACCTAATTAATTTGAGGGGTAAACATAACCACTTGTAATAGAATCATAATTCATTTTTATGTATTCCACAAGAACATTAAAACATTTATCATTCCATAATAACTTAACCCATAGAAAAGAAAATTAGTTGCATCAATATTTAAACATCATAACCATAAACCATCCATAGAAACAATAAGGATGGTGTTATAGACTCATATACCCAGTGAATAATAAGTAACCTTAAAGGATATTATCATTTTAAATAAAATACTTCAAAAGATCGATGGATCATTCCTTGTGGAAAATAACCTTTTATTTTTAAAATCAATTATTTAGAATATAAAAAACTTCCAAAATATTAAATGAAAAATTTTATTTTAAAATTAATATTGAAAATTTTAATTTATCTTCAAATCATTGATGCATCATCATGGAAGTAAATTCCATTCATGTGGTGTACATTAAAACAAATATTTCATTCACACCTTTGGTAAAATATAATTCATTTAGAAAATGAAAAGAAAAATTATTTTTAATTTTTCATAAAATGTAAAATATTAGTTAATATGAAATTAATAAATCTTTATATAATATTAAAAAAATCAGGATAATATTTTTATGAAAATCTGTACACATAAAAAAAGTATTTTTGATCAAAGACAAAAATAAAGTTTGTTTTATTTACAAAAATTATTTCCAACACTTGAGTATCTAAATAAAGTAAAATGAAAGGAAAAATGTTATTCTAAAAAAACATAGTATAAAAATATACATGATATTTAGAAGAGATATATTATATAATTTTTTATCATATATTTAATCATTAATAATCCCAGTAAAAATGATATTTCAACATAAAAACCATATAACTTTGGTATCTTTTGAATTGTAACCCCAAAGAAATAAATAACATCAAATAAAACATAAAAAAACAAATATAAGTTTATTCATGATAAATCATATGAAATTGTTTTTAAAAACACATCATAAATTAAGATAGGTGTATAACATAACATATGTCCTAAATAAGAAAATTTGAGATGATAAACCCTTACCTCAAGCCTGAATTTCTTTTTAAGTGATAGAATGTACTATATAATAAAAAAATAATTATAAATATATAAACAACCTATATTCATAATTATAATATCCTTTTTTTCCAATTATAATATTTCAACACATTTTTATTAATAATTATTTTTTAAAATCACATTTATGGGTATTAACTATTTCATTTTTTTCATGAAAGTCTTGGTTTATAAGTTTTTCCACTTATACTTTGATCATGGATTAATTATCTCAAAAAATTTATTCATGAAATGAATATCATATATATTCATTATATATATATTCATTACCATATATAAAATTTATATAGAGAAAAATGAATTACATTGTTCAGGGAGATAGTAGTCTATACGTATACATGAATGCTGTTTTCATTTTCTATTGAAAAGAAGAAAAGAAAGATAAATGATGTTATATAATTATAAAATATTAATTATATCATATATATTTATTAATTAAATCATTATAAACATCCAATTATGCTGATGTTGGAAAATGAATCATATCGCTACTTGGAGACGGTAGTTCACACCTATGCACAAGCGAAACTTTATTCTCCCATTTGATGGAAAATAGGTGGAAAAAGGTTTTGGAATAATCATAATACGGCATTTTTATATTTAAGATACAATATTAATTAAGTTATAATGGATATAACAAGTTTTTATGATATGGAAGAAGGAATAAAATTTAATGTACTCAGTTAACAGATATACCTATTCATTGAGAAACCTCCCTTGGCATATACCTTAAGACATGAAAGGATAATATTTTCATCAATCAAGGACCTCTAGGTTGTGGTTAGGGGTGTTATAAATGATTTTTGTAGGTTTTGGATGATATAATAGGCTCTTTAGGTGTTAATAAGATAGAATATAGGGTGTCTATTTATAAGTGAGGGGAATGACACACTTGGAACGTTTCAAAATATTGAAATATATTAATATATTATTTAAGAAAAATGGTTCCAAAATAAATCATATCCTAATAGGAGATAATATATGGTAGAAATATTAACATAAATTATGATTTATACATGTTTATGTGGAAATATTACTGTTATCTATTAGTTTATCCCACCCCTTGGTAAACCCATTTTAACCTTAACCGAGGCAACAAGTTTTTACTATTTTTACTGTTCATTATGAAGAAAAATTAAAGTGGAATAATTTAAAAAATTATATATTTTTACTCCAAACATGGAATAAATTTTATCAAATTCAATTTCTATATTTGGCTGAAATTACTTTTAAAATGAACCCTTAAAATGCGACATAAAATGATTTTATAGAAAAATGCATTTTTATGTATAAAAATGTTTTTATATGAAAATTAACAATAATATAAATAAAGATGAGAGTGATTGGATTATGTTTAATAGAAATTAACTAATTAAATTTAAAACAATATGAGGCTTTTAATATACCTAAATTGAAAATTTAGTTTTCTAAAAAAATAGTATTTTTCACTATTCACTACAAAATTTAATCTTTTCAAAAAATTCACATGATTTCACAACAGGATAATTTTAATATTATTCTTTAAAAAATGATATAATTTAGAAAATATAAAATTTATAAAATTTTCAGAAATTAATTATAATATTAGTTCACAATATTAAATAAAAATCATTTTGAAGAAAACATAATTTTGAAGCATAAAAATATTTTACGGAAAATTGAGTACCTATTTATTATGAATTAATCAATGATTTTGAATTATTTATAACCATTAAAAAATATTTTTCATTATGTTATTATTCTTATTCATGTCACCAGTTTAATAGCTAGGTTATAATTGTCACATTTAAATAATCATTATTTAATAGTATATCATGGTCTATTTAAACTTTGTGTTGCGTGTAAAGAAAAGTATCTAAATCTTCACATTTATTTCAAAGAAAATACATATAAAATATTGGGGTGTTAATTTTTTATTTTTTTATGCCACTATCATCTATTCTTATATGTTGTTCACTACTAATGTATTCATTCTCTATTTTTTTAATCATCATCATTCTTTTATATTTATAATTGGACTTGGATATGTTCACCATTCATTCTCTTTTTTTTAAATCAAATTTAAAAATTACCCCAACAGGATCCCTATTTTTTATTTAGTTTTTTTTTTGTTTTTTAAGGATATAATTGTATCTAAAATTAGAGTGTTATTTTTTTACTTAATATTTGACATTGTACATTGTATTTGTGAAAGAAAATATATACCATGAGTAATACTTTAACATAAAATTATTTATCTTAAATTGATAATTTATTTTAAATAGTTACCAAATAAACTATATTCAATATTTTTTCATTAATGTGTATGATTTTTTCAAAGAATACAAAATATTAAGTGTGTGGGTGTGATTTCACAGTGATTCAATCTAATTATTTATTCTCTAGAATATGTTTTTAGTTTCTTGTAGATATTAAATACAAAATTTTATTATAGTTTTCAAAATATTATGACATTATATTTTTATTATTAGTTTAATAAGGGTGTTATATTAATTATATGTTATGTTTAAAACAATATTTCATTTCATTAATTCATTATTTGGTTTTTCATAGTTATTTTAAAACAATATATAAATGGGTAAAAGTTTGATTACATTACCTCAAATTACACCTTAATATCTTAAAGGATTGGAGACATTTTTATATTTTGTAATGGAATCTGAATATAATGATGAAGGAATTAAATTTCCTTGTCCATCTTGTAATTTCATACAATGGTTGAAAAGAGATGACATTTTTGAACATCTGATATTGAAAAAATTTCATGTTGGATATGTGCGATGGACTTTACATGGTGAATCAAACATTACTGAAAGTTTTCTATTTATCAAACATAATAATCATCATGATACTAAACCAGTAGTAGATAATGAAATTCAAAACATATTTATTGGTTCCTTTTATACAACAACACAACCATATTAATATCATATTTATATATTATCATGTTGATTTCGTAGAGATTAATACAGCAAACAAACTAACTAAGTAATAAAATGAGTTTTATAAACTTATAAAATATGTAATTATTGATTTGTATTAGGGGTGTGAAAAATATGTAAAGTTGTCCCTTTTTATTGAAATTATACCATATCAAGTGTTTATATGAAATTACAAATAAAGAACTGTTCATGATTTTGGAGTTGTTGAATGATTCTTTTGGTAATGATAAGACCTTTGAATAATTTTATGTTATTAATAAAGTTATTAAAAATAATGTTATAAATTATATAAACATACTTTAATGTCTCATGATTGTATTTTATATTGTGGAAAATATTAATATAGATATCAGTGAAAAAATACTATACTTTTAGATTGAAATCAATGAATAATGATGTAAGGATAAATGAATGTGTTACAGATAAGAAGTAGAGAACTAAAACTATAGTGAAGGTTTTATGTTACCTTAATCTAAAAAAATTATGATTTATAACCATAGAGAAGATGACATGTAATTCTATAGAAAATAATTCTGACGAGTTTATGCATCATCCAAGATATTCAACAACATGAAAATATTTCAATTATTTATATTCAAATTTCTCTACAGACACTAAGAATATGAATTTGGTATTTTATGCTGATGGATATAATCTATTAGGGAATTTTAATACTAATTTTATGATATAGATAGTTATTTTGATCCATTACAATCTGCCTCCATGGATTTATATGAAACAAACATCTTTTATTATTTTAATGATTATTTTAGAAAAAAATGCCTTGAAATGCTATCAATGTATACCTTCAACCTATTATAAATTAATTTCAACAGTTATCAGAAAATTTTGTGGATACATTTGATGCATAAACTAAAAAATGTTTAAAATACATGTTTCTCTCATCTAAACAATGTTACTTTTTAGGAATTGTAAATTCTTCTGGTTGGAATACTCACACTATCTTGGAAATACCATTATGTAACTTTTATTTCAAATTTCAAAGACATAATTACAGTATAAAATGGGTTTTTATGTGTCATGATCAATTACTGGATGCAACACATAGATTTTTATTTCTCAATTCTTTATTTTATGGACAAACATATTTGAGGGCCCCTCTAAAAATTTTATCTGTGTCATAATTTTTGATACAATTATCAACCGTTATTATAGAATTTGGGAAATACTATTTATTGATCTATGGTAGGAAATGAGTTTGTACCATATCATATGGAATTTTAATATATAAATATAAGAAAAAATGAACATTTTGAAATCTTCTCTATTGTGAACTATATATGTTACGTCGTAATAATAATTGTATACACATTGAAAAGAATGTGTGTGATAATGTGTTTTTTACAATAATCAATGAGAGTGGAAAAATGAAGTATCATATTAATGAACATAAAGGATTATAAGAAATTAATATAAATTGTGCTATATGGGAAAATGTTAATGGGAATTATTGTATTGAAATGTTTGTATTGAAAAACCATGAAAAAAATGTGTTCCTTCATTGACATAAAAATGTGAAAGTAACTAATGGATATTATAGTTTTATTTCATGATGAGTTGACATAAAACATAGTATGGAACATGGATTGAAAATTCATGACTCACATATTTTATTGAAGAAGATGTTTCCATTTAAATTTCTTGACTTGTTACCTAATAAGATAACAACATTAAAAATTGATTTTTTCATATTCTTCAGAAAAATATATGAAAAAACCTTAATCCTCAATGACCATTATAAATTATAAGGAATAATTTTAATGACACTTTTTTCACATTGAGAATAATTTTCCTACATAATTTACCTTGTGATGATTCATTTAACTATGTATTTTTTCGAGGAAGTTAAATTTCGAGGACCCATACACTATTAATGGATGTATGCCATTTATAGGTACTATATTTTAAAATTTCCCTCAGCATTGAATTATGTTTTTCCATTTTATAATAAATAGGTTTATTATGTGTTGAATCCTTAGGTGCTTTATTCATTTTTTGTATTATGTGAGGAAAAAATCTTAACAAGAAGGATATATTATTGATGGTTACTTAGACAAAAAGCATGTAAATAATTGTTTGGGTTATTTGGAAAGGATTGTGACAAGATTAAATTGAATTAGATGTGATGAAGATAACTGAAATTATTTTCATTCCATAAGTAAATCAAAAAACATTTCAATTTTAGGTCAACCAGTTGGAAAGAGGTCCTCATTTTAACTAAATTATATATATTTCATACAAGTACAAAGTTTTTTTCTACTCTCTAGTGACATTAAAGAACCTTTCATGAAATAATTTAAGACACAAACAAATATGTGACTTGAGAGTTGGACTCAAAATATGAAATAAATAATAAAAGTTGTAAACGATGATATTATTGATTTGTTATCACATCATTTAAGTTCATAATAGGTTTCATATTTATAATATTTTGATAATTATTTTTTATAAATACTAATATTTTGTATATATTTTAATATATCATGAATGGTTAGAATTGAGTTAAACTATTTGATGATTTGAAATATTTAGTTCGAGGTCCTTCGAAGTAATCTAGGATAATTGATGCCTACAATATAATGGTTTCAGGTTTCATACTTCTTATCATGAAAAATATTTGAAAAAAATGGTTACATATTTATAAAATTAATAGATTAAGAATATTATGGAATCATTATTGAGATTATCGAATTAAATTACCATGAACATGCCACGAACCAACCTGGTTTGACCCTAAACTAGTCACATGAGCCACCTATAACAAGGCCCGAGAGGCATTCCAGATCCTCTCAGGATGACGATAAGCACCAAGGGCATCAAAATATTGATGATGGGAATGATTTTTACAAATATAAATAAACAAAAGGTGTGTACTAATGAAAGAGAAACCCAAAATAAATAAACCAAATAGAACGACTAAGAAATTAACTGATAAATAGAAGTAACCGAACACGATGACCACTAAAACTCTACGTGACCCTAGGGGTCACACTCTGATCACAAGACTAGACATCTCTCATAGTGATCAAGATCTAGCTGAAACCTCTACCTATGAATAAAAACAAGAACAATATATAGGTGTGAGTATTAAAACTCAGTAGGCATGCCCAAATAATCTATTCCCAAATTCAAAACATCAATTTCAGGTTTAAACTACAATATATAAAAGTAAGTTTTCACACATTTTCCCTTTAAAGAAAATCATGATCCATTTCTCTTTTTATCTTAAACCAGTTTAATTTTCAAGAAGGAATATTTAACCTTTTTGTGAAAGAGGGATTGAGAAGGAAGTGTAAATCATTTTCAAATACTTTTTACAAAACATTTGAAAATCCTTTTTTCACTTTTAGAAAAGATAATGACCATACAATGAGGTGAAATTAATGATCACACATAGAAAATTGAAAATAGGAAGCAATAGGGACCAACCAACAAAGCACCTCAATCATACACCATAAACAACTAAGTACCATACAACATGGGATAACATATGAGCTTATGTATAATCTAGAACATACAATAAATGTGACTCATCCTGAAGGAATTCCCTACCTAATGAAATTATAACTCAAAAACACTCAATCTTTTCCCTACCTAGCCATACCGAGGGGCCTAATCCCATAGAAATAATAAAATAATGCCCACTACTATTAGCCACTAGACAATGTGTAATCTAAACTAGTTCAATAATCATTCACCAAAAATTTGCTTACTATGCTAGGTTCCCATGTCATAAATAAAAAGGGGGTGATCCAATCAAGAATCCAATCATATTAAATTTCATTACATGCAATCAACACACATAATCTGCACACACAACAAAGTCACCCCATGGAACAACTCCATCACCTTTCCACTATTTAATCTTAAGGGATTCCTATATGGAGGATCTCCCATAACATAAAAAAATCAAAGCAATTGGACCATCCAAGGAGGGTTTTCAAGATAACCAGCTTTACAAAAATGCCAAATGGGCCTCACATGACTTTCCCATACCAAATCATTTCCAATGAGTAAAATATGCACCACTTTAAAATCAAAAAACATTTGGAACCCCATTTAAGAAATACATTTTTACCAAATAAAAACACATTTATAACCCAAGTCATTCTTTAAAACCCAAAATTCACTTATAAAGGCCAACCAGACAATTTGAAAAACACTTAGTTAAAAAACACAATTAAACCATTTCATAAAACATAGCACAAGAGGGAAACCCCTTCATTTAAATTTAGACAATTTTACTAATAATTCTATATGAATAATTAATATAAAAATTAGTCGAGAAATGTAAGAAATAAATGATTCTTAAATTTAAAGGTCAATGCATAGAGATCCCACCTCAACAAGGGAGCAGTCCAAGGTGAGACACTTCAACACTTGACAAATTAGGCGACAACCACTCATTACTAGACCGAAAATGAATGCACACACACACACACACACAGATATATATATATTTACACCACTATAATACAATGCATGTATTCCCCGTTCCATGAGAAAATATGTACATGGAGGACATATATATTATATATATATACCTCAAGTATATATATGTGTTCCCTCAAACGTTGATCAAAACTCAGTACATCATATCCTAGATTCACAAAAACATTTCATAAAGGTTCAAAACCCCTCAAATAAATTACTAGGGACTCATAAACATCTTAAGGCCCTAAAATGGAGTGTGTAAAGAAATCAGTGGGTAAAAACTCTTACCTTAGATGGCATTGGTGAATCAAAACAACCCAAAATACATCGCCTTTAGTGGAAAACACCGAAACATGTACCAACACACCCCGAGAGGCCCTTTGCACAACCCTAGATCAGAAGAATGAAAGAAAAATGAATTAAACAATAGGCTAGAGTTTCAGTCGAGTAGGAAGGTCACCAGGACAACTGAAATCGGATGATGTGAAGGAGGAATAAGGAGAAATACTTTCCTTGTCGAATTAGAAAAGAACCATGAAGGAAACCCCTTGATCAGACTAGTGGAGAGGGAGAATGAAGGGGGGGGGGGGGTAGCGTCACATTGGAGGGGGGCCAACCAGGGTAGGGGGTCATGCGACAGGTGAGGGAGAAGGGGGCACATGCACCTCCCTTAGGTTTTCTAAAAACCTAAAATAAAATAAAAAAGAATATTAATAATAATAAAAATAATAACAAAAATTATAATATTAATCTTAATAATAATAATCATATTATTCATAATAATAATATTACCATTATTATTATATTTAAATAATTTTTTATTTTATTTTCTTCCATTTTTAATTTAATGTAATCTATTTTAAACTTAAAAATGAGTCAAATATAAAAAAACTACGACCAAAGGGTGTTGGGTCGGGGTGTGACAATTATCCCACTATAATGCTTTCTACCTCTAGAAATCTAAAACAAGGTCAAACCCCAATGTAGAAACTGATACCCCTTTACAATCCAAGTGGATTTCTAAAGAACAACAATCAAGAAAAGGCCAAAACACTATCAACAAAAAAAGTGAATTAAAAATTACACTCAGGAGACTCAAAATGGACTCCTTGATATGTGTCACCCACTCCCAAAAGTGAAAACACATCCAGTTGATCGATCAAATAAAAAGAGCTTCCCAAAACTCACAATCCAAGATCTCAAACCAAAATATATAATACATTACTAAACAGAACCCACACCAATTTCTTAAAATTACCAAACAAGGACAAATCACATATGATGAATAACCTCATGATTTTAATTCAAATAAACCATTGGGCATTCTCCAATTACAATGTTAACTCAAGAGTAGAAATTAGTTCTAGATAGCTATGAATGTGACTACCTACTACCAAGCCAACACCAGGAAAAAAACTGAATTATTGACATGGGGAGGCCCGAACAGACTTCCCACCATAATAAACAATATAAAAATTGATATGGAGTAGGGACACCAATATGGGGGAGCCCTGAACAGACTCACCACCATATGAAGCAAGATGACACTAAGTTCAGTGAGACCCATGATGGGTCTCCCCACCATAATAACTAACGTAGTAAAATGAACTCGAAAACTTCCTAGCACTGACAAAAATCCCCCAACACAAGGGGAAGGGTGGTAATGTCCTAACTAAAAATGAACCAAAACCATATTCAACAAAATTCTAAGAACATTTCATTCTCAGATGATCAAAAAACAAAATAGAGACGGATTAACACAAGAAGGCCCCATAAGTGCCACTAAATAGAGACTTACAGCTAGTGAGACACAACCATCAGGGTTTCAAGAAAGTGAGATGCCTAAGCCTACTTATAACCCAGGGAAAACTCTTACATCCAAATGGGCCACAACATGGAAATGAGTTCCTCCCACCTCTTTCTATTGAATAGGAACAACTGAAACAAGACATTAACACCATAGGTTTAAAATATTTTCATCTTCCATGCCAAGGATAAAAAATTAGACTAAAGAATTTAACAGATATGTGGTTCTCCTGAATACATGCCTAATTCACTTTGGGACCTATGGTTGGAGCTCTAATGATTGAATCATCTCCTTCCTCGCAGTCCAGCTTTAGAAACCCCTAAATAGAACTTCTCCTTATGGTTCCACAAGAAATAACACTAAATTTCAAACCAAACCAACAGACCCCAACACACCCCAAGAATCAATTTTCCTCAACATGGAACTTTATCATGAAATTAATTAGAATATGAACACACATAATCACTTTCAACTTGAACAAGGAACATGAATGAAAGGATTCAAGGGAAAAAAATTTCATCTGAAAATCGAGATGTTCGAAATTCCCAAAGGAAGGATACACTTTTGTCAAAATATAATTTCTCAAAAAGGCTTCACCAAATCTACCTTTGAATTCGAATAGGGACACGACACTGCAAAACTTCACAGAACATGACCATTTCATAATAAGAGGCCATATCTAGAAAGGGAACTTAAACTAAGTCCCAAACAATACATGATCCCTACATGCGGCCAACACCAATAACCCCAGAAATCTTTTCACTTCTCCCACTGGAATTCCCTTCTCCCTTTTTAGATAGGACTTTTAGACTCAATGATGCCATATTTTATCTTCGATGACTCAATATACCCATGAAACTATGATATCTTTCAACTCTTACCACATCCACTCTTCTAATGTGAGAGGTTTAATTTAGTCAAAAAAAGAAGAGAAACATACTTAACCCAAAAAAAAACCTAAGAGGAGAGTCCTTACTTTAATCAAATAGAGGGTCTTCCAGTGGAAAATCACCAATGGATGCACTTTAATCATGAATTAACTCTTTATAGGGGCATGAAATTGCCTATAATGAAAACCAAGGACCAAAAAAAAAACTAGTCCATTGGCCCAAACATACCATAAAATAATTTTGATCACACAAAGTGAACCCCCATAAGGGATCCCCGAAACAATCCTTGTAAGAAACCACTAACCATTATCCCAAAAATAACTCAATAATAGGATCTCAAACTGAAAAACACCCTTCAGACATGAAGTAATTTAAAACTCAAACATATTCTAAGAAAAAAGTATAGGCGTGATACCATTTTATCATGAACCAACCTGAGTCGACCCTGAATCGGTCACCTAAGCCAGCCAACAAAAAGGACCGAGATATGTCCCCAAACATCTCAGGATGGTGGAAAGCGCCAGGGGAATCAGTAGAGTGATTATGGGAATGATTTTTCCCAATATAAATAAAAAAATCAACAGAATAATAAAAGAGAAGCCAAAAAAAAATAATGACTAAGAAACAACTGATAAATAGAACTAACCGAACACGATGACCGCTAAAACTCCACATGAACCTATGGGTCACACTTAAATCAAAAGACTCAACATCACCCACCAAAATTGAGATCAATCTGAAACCTATACCTAAGACTAAAAATAAGAACAAAGTATAGGCGTGAGTATTAAAACTTAATAGGCATGCCCCAATAATCTATTCCAAAATGCATTTACTTTAAATAAAAAAACATCAATTTTAGTTTTGAACTACAATATATTAAATTAAGTATTTCACAAATTTTCCATTTAAAAAAATCAAGATCCATTACCCTTTTTATCTTAAACTAGTTTCATTTTCATGAAGAAATATTTAACCATTTAGTGAATGAGGGATCGCGAAGAAGGAAGTGTAAAACATTTTCAAAAACTTTTACCACAAACATTTTAAAATCATTTTATCAATTGTAGAAAATATTTGCACTATACAATGAGGCAAAAAATAATGGTCACATAAGGGAAATGTAATCTAGAAAGGAAGAGTGACCAACTAACAATTCACCTCAATCATCCACCATAGATAACTAAGTACCAGAAAACATGAGAGAACATAGGATCTCGTGAATAATCTAGAACATACAATACATGTGACTCATACCAAAGGAATTCCCTACCTGATGACATCATAATGACCAAATGCTCAATCATTACCCTACATATCCTGACCAATGGGATAAATCCCATAGTAATAATAACAAAATATCCCCACTTCTATGGGACACTAGGTAGTGCATAATCCAAACTAGTGAAAAAATGATTCATAGAAAATTCACTCGCTATTCTAGGTTTTCATATCATGAATAGGGGGTTGATCTCACCAAGCATCCAATCAGATGCAATTTCATCATACACAATCAACACACACAATCAACACACACAATAAAGTCACCCTCGAATCACCCCAAGGATCAAGTCCCTTACCTTTCAACTATTTGATTTAAAGGGATTCCTACAGAGATGATCTACCACGACAGAAAATAAAATCAAGGCATGTGGACCATCCAAGGAGAGTTTTCAAGATAAACAATTTTATAAAAATTCCAACCCGACCTCACATTATTTTTATATACCAAATCATTTCCAAAGAGTCAAATATGCACCTATTTCAAATACAAACCATTTGGAACCCCATTTATGAAATCAATTCTTACCAACCAAAAAAAAATTTTCAACCTAAATAATTCTTTAAATACCAAAATTCACTTATAAAGTCCAACTGGGCAATTATACAGACACATATTGTAAAAATCCAATTAAACCATTTCTTACATCATAATATAAGAGGGAAACTACTTCATTTCAAGACAGATAATTTTACTAACAATTCCATATTAATAATTAATAAAAAAACTAGGAGATAAATGAAAGAAATAAATGATTATTAAATTTAAAGGTCAATGCATAGAGATCATACTTTAATAAGGGAAAAAACTAAGCCAATACACTTCAGCACTTGACAAATTAGGTGGAGACTACTCGTAACCGATCTGTACTTTCACACATATACCTACACACATTCACACACACACACACACACACACATCCATAATCCAATGAAATTATCCCTTGCGCCATGAAGGAATATGTACATGGAATATATATATATATATATATATATATATATATATTATATACATACATTAAGTATATGCATGTGCGCCCTCAAACATTGATCAGAACTCAGTACAACATATCCTAGAATAACAAAAACATAGAGGTAAGGTTAAAAAAACCTAAAATAAATTACTAAAGACTCATAAACAACTTAAGACCCTAAAATATAGGGTGCAAAACAATTAGGGGAAAAACTCCTTACCTTGGATTCCAGCAAAAAACTGAAACAACCCGAAACACCTCGCCTTCAGCGGTGAACACCGAAAGGCAGACCAACACACCCCAAGAGGACCTTTTCACAACCATAGATCAAAAGAATCAAATAAAAACACATAAAAACCAAGGATAGGGGTTTTTTTTACAAGTGGGTAGGACACTATGATGACTAAAATCGACTGATGTAAAGAAGGAGGAATAGAGAAAAAGCCTTACCTTATCAAATCAGACAAGAAACACAAAGGAGATTCCTTGATCTGTCCGGTAGAGAGAAGCCGAGGGGGGGGGGGTAGCATCACACTATAGGGGGGTCAACCATGGGAGGGGGTCACACGAAGGGTGAGGGAGAAGGGGGGAGCTGCACCTCCCTTAGGATTTCTAAAAACAAAAAACAAAAATTAAAAAAGATAATAATAATAATAATATACTTTATAATATTAAACTTAAAAATAATAATATTATCATTATTATTATTTTTAAATCATTTTTTTTATTTTATTTTCATTCATTTTGATTTTAATTTAATCAATTTTAATCTTAAAAAAATACTCAAATATAAACAAAAAAACTACAATCGCAAGGTACTGGGTCAGGGTGTGACTAGACACCTTTTTGTTGTGTTATTAAAATGAAAGTGGGATAATATTTATGAAGGTATAAATAATGATTTTATATAGTTTACATATGTAAATTTAAATCATTTCATAGATACTAGTGATAATTAAGAATATAATCTATATATTTTTTCTTTACAATCTAAAATAGTATATTATATTGATAATGAAATTGATAAAGGGTGTATTTTTATAGTCCATGTAAACTGAGATATTTGTATGATATGGATGATGATGTAGAATAATGTTTTACTAATTTTTAACCCTTTTAAATAGGAATTGATTAATCAATTTTTCCATGATAGAATCAAAACAACCATTCTTGGAAGAGAGAGAAAAGTTGATTACATCAAGTTAATAATAGATAAAGATAATCAATTATGAATGAAACTATTTCTGGTTTAATTCTTCTTTAACTTACTAAATGATTTTTCTATTATTTTAAAAGTGTGATTCATTATTTAATAGAGTTTTTGTCATATAAATTTTTACACTATTATTTCAAAAATATTGATATTTAATACAATTCATGATAATTATACTTCAAAAATCATGAATTCAATATTGAATGTGAATTGTATGGGGGTAAAGAAATTTTCTTTTTTCCTTTAATGAGTATAAAATAATTATATGATGGTAAAATAAAAGTTCATAGTCTAATGATTATATATAATAATAATGATATTTTGATAATATAAATCTGTAGTTTTGTGCATCAAATTACCAATTTAAATACACACAGATGATTAAATATTTTTATATTGGTTACTTTAATATTTATTATTTTCTTGTATCAATTTTAGATTTTTTAATTAATTTTATTATTTTTTATTTTTTAGGAAAATTTCCAAGGATTTAAATGTATGAATATCGTAGTAAATCTAAAATACCAGATGGCACTACACAAAATGTGAGAATCCTAACACCATAAGGGATATTTCCCATTACTATAGGTACACTTCTCACTAATATAGGCCTAGTGGCCACGAGTGTTAGGGAGTAATTCCATCTAATAGATGATCATGACTCGACTATACATATTGTTTCACACATACCCTCATGAGGGTATTGTATGGTGACTATTGTTGGTATATATGCCATTGTGAATGTATTTTTTTTATTTTATTGTATAATAACTTTATAATATTATTTTTAAATAGATATAAATATATAATGAACATAAAAAACATGAAAATAAAGTATGTTTAGAGGATAAATAATTTAAAGGTTGTAGTGTCATTTGAAAATTTTGTGATTCCTAAGAGTGACGCAGGAGGCATGAACATGTAGTTTTCAGGTCATCTGGAATCTAAGATGATGACCCTACCAATCACATATCATGATTGGAGGCATGTTCCAATGAACTGCACTAATGATATCTTTGATAATTAAAAAACAAAAATGTAAGAAAATATTTATAATTTTCTATTGACTGTATATTAGTATAAATATTATTGATCTAATATTTTTTACTTTTCTTATTTATAGGTGCATTTTATTTTTTAGGTGGATGACACCATTATGTGTAAATAGAATTTGTAAACCCTAGGAAAAATAGAAATATTTTTAGTATATATTATGGTGATAAATAAGTGATAGTTTATTAGGCCTTCAACAGATGTGTGATAATTTACTAGAAGGGATACCTAGAGAGCAGTGGATATCTTTTGTGGATAGGTTTGCCACTAATTTATATAATTTATTTTATAATGTAATTTTCGATTCCTTTTAATTTCATAACCATTTTACCCTATTTTCTTGATCATATTAAATTTCATACTAATATATTTTCAATTTTTTGGAAATTTATAACAAAGTCACAGTTATTAGAGAGAAGCCAATAATCCCACACATATCAGGGATGAAGAGTTTGACAAATAGAATATTGATAAAGGTAATATTTTAATTATTATAACATATATTTGTGTTCAATTTTAAGTTATTAATATTTTATAATCATTTATTTTCTTATTTAATGATATTGGATTTGGATGTTTGTCATATGGTTGGGAAAACTGAGATTTTGTTCGATGATCGTACAAACTTAGTTAAGAGTTATGTGAATCAACATGCTTAGAGAATAGAGGTAAGATAATTTAATTATTATTTTATCTCACTAAACCAATTTATCATACTATATTATTCAATTTATCAGCTAAAATTAAGGAGGAATGGTTTGTAAATCCCTTAAATTAATCATAGAAATCCTAGAGTGATGATATTAGACAGATTTTAGGTAATGAGAATCTTGGTCATGTGTAGATGATGGGTTTTGGACCACCCCCATAAAAAGTCTTCAGAAGGTCCTTAACTTCATTCATTATGACTCCATCACCTTCCCAGGTCTAAGTAGTGTTAATGATCCAACAATTAAGCAAAAAAAAGTGATATTGTAGACCAAAGAATAAGAGTAAGAGTCACACATGAGATATCAATATGAGAAATTTACTTTTATGGGGGATACTTTGGGTATAGTATTTTGGGACATGTAAGGGAGTATTTCTGAGTTTGTTTCATCCATTATATGATAGTCTAAGCTAGTGTAAACCTTTATATATATATATTTATAATTTTTTAATGTAATATAATCTATTTTTTACATTTGGTAGTTGCATGAATCATAGGTTATATGTCCTTGAGATGAGGAGTGTCTATCATCTTGAGTAAAACACAATGACATAGATGAAAATTTATGATTTTCATTACTATATTACTTTTTTTATGACTATTCATCCCTTGATATTATGAAATTTGAATGTAATGATAGATTTTTTAATGCTCATTTTACTGATGTAATATTTTTTATGTGAATGAAATCTTGTAATATAGTTTGAGTCATTTTTTTAATGATAATGATATTTATAATTTTCATATTTTTTTAGTAATAATGTTTTGTGTATCTATGGCATAGTATATTGAATTTATCATAGACATTTTGGTATTTTTTCCATTGTTAGAGGTGTTTTAAATAACTGTTAATCATGAAAAAACACCACTAACTGAAAGGTGGTGGTTCAAACTATCGTTAGATACTGAAAAACCACCACTAAATGGTATAAAAATATATAAAACTACTGTAACAAGAATTAGTGGTGGTTATAACCATTGAAAATAATGTAAAAATATTTGGCACCTGAGAAATCACTGTGAAAGGACTTATTGAGAGTTAAAATCACCACTAAATTTGAAAAATATATGATATAGTTCTTATTTTTTATCAGTGGTTTAAAGCACCCCTAAATAATGATTCCAAAATGGTTATAATGAGAAGTCTCCCATTAAAAATATTTTCATAGTTAATTTACCAATAGTACTAAACACGTCAGTTTATATAATAGCGATAGAATGTTTAATGGTGGTTTATGCAACTATATATACCAAAAATACTATAATTATTTGGGATTTTTTATATAGTGGGAGCATCTAAGTCAGATCCAACATCCACTTATTCGTATCTAGACAAGGATTTCATTTCTAGAAAAACATTCCCTCTTGAATTTACCAAAATTTTAGTATGTTTTAATATATATTTACTTATCTATAGAGGTTTACACTAATTTTTTCTCATCCAATCCCAAAAAAACTAAGCCATACTCTAATACCAATTGAACCACCCAAGACCCACACACCTAGGCCTAGTTATAAAAACACATACTTTATGTTCCATCCTTGACACTAATTAGGACACTCTAGATCCACACACTTAGTTCTAGTTCTAAAAAATCATTCTTTACAAACTATTTTTTATATCAAGTGAGATGAACCAACCTAAACTTGTATATATTTCACATAACTTTCTTAATTTAAAAATTAAATTTCACAAATAATAACACAACCTAAGAACCCAAAGGTTTCATGTCTTTATAGATTAGCTACATAAATAACTTATTTTATAATACTGTGAATTCCACTCTATAATTTCACCACACCATACCCCTTCTAAACATCTCATATGTTATATTCATCTTAATGACATGGGTAATGGAAAACATAAGAAATGGGTGGGATAAAATGATTAGTAATGGAAATACATATCAGTAAGTCAGAAGGAAACATAAAGGGATATGAAATATGAAATGATCAAACATATAACATGGCATAGGGTTGTGGAATTGTGAGATAATAACTATGTCCTATATGGTATAACATAGAAATATAACATATATATGTTACATAGACAAAATAATAAGCATTAAAAATCATAAACTTATAAACATAGATACCAATAATCGTTTACACATATGATCTTGTGAACAAAGATAATCTAAATCACATACAGACACAAATATTTTGAACATAACTAATAGAAATTACATCCATGAACAAATCTTGTGAACATAATTCGTCACAATCATATCCACACACAATATCATTATCTAATGAGATAAAAAACATTAAACAATGAATTTAAGAAAAATATAGGATCCCAATCATCATGTAATTATAATACATACACATTTTTTCCATATAAAATCAATCATATATCATATCATGAAGAACCTATGTAAATAAAATGGGTTTCTCACATTTCAAATGGTATCACATAAAAAAAACATCAGGAATTAAATCAGATGATACCAAAATTAAATGAAAAAAATGAGTATTTAATAAGGGAATTCAAATGGTATTTAATGAAACATAACTTTAATGTTGATATATAATTTTTAGATAAAAATTATAAAGGAATATAAATAATGAAAAATTGTTTTTATAAGGAATATCTTAAAATTATTATGAGACACTTTCAAAAATAATTTTCAAGAAGTTAACATGGAAACATTTTTAAAAAACCAATTTAAAATTAATCCCAATAATGGATTCCTGAAATTAAATTATAGTTATTTCAAACAATGTAGAGTGGAAGATAAAATATGAGATCATGAAAAGAAATTTATTTTTATTATTTTAATATATATTTATTGAATCCCACATATTAAAGAGGAAAATAAAAAATAATTTCGAATAGTTTTGTGGAGAAAAATGTATATCACATGATATAATATATATTTTAGTTTCAAAATAATGAATGAGAACATTTTTTCAAAGAAATAATATGAACATGGAAGAGAAATATATTTTTAGAGAGGATATGAATTATTCTTAACAACATTTATTTATTAAGGAAATAAATACATCAAGGATGAATATTTTGACAATAAAATGTAAATTCACCATATCTAAATAGAAATTAAATTATTAATTAAATAAATCAAAGGATATAAGAAACATATAAGAATATAGTCAAAGAAGAAAAAATATGACTCAATGAAAAGAAGGTTGAGTAAAAAAACCCTTATCTAGGATTCTTTCTTGGTCAGACATGCTATAAACTCCTTTATGATAAACATAAACATAATAATTACATATTTTAGATCATTACTTAAATATATTATATTATATAATCCTTCATTATAATCATTTATTTTACATTTTTTAGTTATTTATTCTTTATTTTCATTATTGAATTTTAATGATTTTGATAGTTTTGGACACACTTTGTAATGTCGATATCGATCCATATAATTTTATAAAAAGTAATCATTCATATATTATATAATGTATTTTAATTTTTACCATATATATATGTATAAATTTATAATTTTATTCCAGGAGAATTTTATTTATTATTAGTGAATATAAAATCAATGATGATCTTAACTTGATAATTTTTAATGAATAAAAGGTGGTATATTAATAATGAGTTGGATATTAATAGAATGCCTATGATATATTTATTGAATTTTATTCATGTCCTAAATGTAATTTTTATTCATTAAATAAATTCTTATAACCATCTATGTTAGGAATTCGTGAAAAATGAAATAATTCATTCAAGGAGACGATAGTTTGCACATAACACAATTTATGTTTTCATTTCCCAATATATGAGAGGGAGATAGATAATGCTTGTTCCCTCAACATAATAAAGTTTTATTATATTAATTATAATTATTACATTATATTGTAATGAATAAAATATGTTTGGAGTATAGGTGGATGATAAAAATAGAGAAGAAAAGTTTAGGGAGTCGATAATACTCACGCTGAGGACTTGAATATTCTCTTGAAAAACCAAAAGGAAGTAAAGGAATTGGGATAAATTATATTAACTAGTGGATATTAAATGTGGAATATTATTCTAGGAGAGTTTAAATGGTATAATTTTTAAGGGAAAATATATTAATAATTTTTTCTTCAATTGAATGAAAGTGAGATCCTTCTATAGGTGAAAAAGATGGACATTTCCTTATAAAATAATGTTAGGTGAGGGGTGAAGATAAAATAACATGAGATTTGGGTGACTAAAGTTTTTTAAAAAATGTGTAATTTAATTTCCTACCTCAAAAATTAATTTATGAATGAATATGTTCTAAGTTAATTTATGAATATTTGATCCACTTTAAGTTAACACTTTTTACCCTTATTAACATTGATTAAATATTTAACATAGTAATTTTTTACTAAAAATATAAGATGAACCATCGCACATAATTTATATGTGATAAATATTAATTTTTAAACCATTTAATCTAATTATATTTCAAAATATGATAAAATTATATTTTAAATTAAAATATAAGATATATAGAAAAAATTGTTTTCATATAAAAATAATTTTTATATATTAATTACCCTTATTCTTATTTCTGATCAATTACTAATAAAATTAGTGATAAAAAATTAATCATATAAAAATATATTTTATCATCATTTTACCATAATATATTTAGTTTCTTAAAATAAAAATTCATATCACATAAAAATATTTTTTTAGTAAAGTACATTTTTAAGTATAAAATGGTCTTATCAGTTATTTAGCTACACGAATTGAATTTTATGACTCTATTTTTATTAAAAATGAACATTATATATTTCTATAAAGGAAAAATGTGAAATTTATAAAAAATCACGTGATATATAATTTATTTACATTGAGAATTACATGATTATATTTTCCTAACTTCTACATAAAAATTCCTCAAGATATCTGTGTAATACATAAGGATAAGTTAACCAATGGTGGAAATCATGAGCAGTGATTTAGCTAGAATAGATCTCATTGTGATTTATAAGAGTTTTAATTTCTCTTTTAAATGAATCCTCTTAATTCTCACGTGATTTAATTTAGATTAGTCTTGGTCTAGGAAAAACCCTAGTGAAGTTACCTCCCTTCGATGATCAAAAAAATGAGCATCTATATAAGTATGCCTTATACTACTTGATATAATTTATCCTGATTTATATATTGGTTATTTAATATTTTTATTTTTATTTATACCAAATAATTCAATGAAAATGTTTCAATGATCATATTTTAAATATAATACAGTGTATTTTAATTTAGTGACTCATGTAAAACAAGCTATCATAACTTTAACGTACTATAATCTCTTGGGTGTTATAAAAGTCCTAAAAATTTCAAAAGAACAATATTTTAATTCATACTCTCATACATAAATGATGTGATCTAATTACATGTCTCTAAGTACCTCCATGAAATTATCGTATATGATAATCTGTTGTATCATATCTAAGTCTAGTGTCATATTGGTCCGGATAGTTCTCTATTATATGTTCAATAGTCTCATGAAATGGGTGCCATTGGTGAACCAATGGAAATGATGATGGTGTTATTGCGATAAGTGGATAGATGTTGGGATTCTCTAGGGACAAGGGATGAGGAAGATGATTGTGATGCTCTAGGAGTTGGAGTGTTTGTAAGGTCTATCTTATAGCGGGTAATGGTTTGATTGGCTGAGGGGGACTTGGCGTTTTGATTGGATTTTCATCTGGGTGGAGTCTTTTTTTTGGATTTTGGTTTGTAGGAGGGTTTGGGTTTTGGGTTGTGGTTTGAGGAACTAATATATAGATTAAAAATAGTGGGTTTAGGGTTATTTTGATTTACATACACAATGATAGATATTTCAAAATGAATTTATAGAAGCAGGGAAATGTTTAATATGTGGTTTGTAGTGTTTGGGACGGAGGCGATGGTTTTAGGGAAAGTTAAGTGTTAGTGGTGGAAGTTTGGGAAACCTGTTATATAGAATTTCGGGAAATTTATTAAATTTAAATGAATCAATGAGGATAAGTTTGGAATATCTTAATAGGTAAAATCAAGGTTGAGGGAGTGGATTAGTGAGGCTGAGGTGTCATTTCAAAAGAGCATTGGATCATGGAAGTTGAATGGTCATGAAGTTATTCTAGGGTCCTGATTGCATATTTGCATATTTTGGTTACTTTGTGAGGTAACCTTCATGACTGTGGTGTGATGATATTAAAATTTACAAACCTATGGGATTGGGAATTGCAATAGTCAGGGGGACTATATCAAGGAATAATATATCACATTATGTTGTTTCTTTATAAAATATTTTACTATTATCTTTTTATCATGAGGTAGATATTTTACCGTGAGGGCAGAAAAAATATTTATTGAGGGATAAGTTGGTATTTTATAAGATTTTGACAATCTACAGGGTAGTATTATCCATTATGGTGAAAATAACTATTCCTATGATTCCATGTTTCCATTCAAAATTTGGTATGAGTTTTTCCCCTATGATGACCTAAAATTTTCTAATAGGACTAATCACTGATATTTTTCTAACAATTGTAATGTCTGTGTCTTCATAGTGAAGTTCTATAAGTTACAGTATATGGGATCCCAATATAAGATAAGATTTCTCCTCATTCCTTTCCCCGATGACATGGTATGATACCTATATTGTGTAGTGTTCACACATAAGATACTCATTTTTATAACTTTGTACCACTAAGGCACAACCTTGAAACCATGGCTTGTTATAAAAAAACATATACAAATCTAGACTGTTATTTATTTTATTCTTAATTGAATTATTCATCATGACCATTGTGTCATAGAGGATACTGTTTGAATGAATCAATTATTATAAAACTCATAAGATACGACTAATAATTAAAATATGAAAGTAAAAAATACCTTGGTTGCCTCCTAGTCAGAGATTTATTTAATGTTGAAATCTCAACATATCTGATGCTCCTCATTCAAAGTTAATTTAAAGACCAAGAGTGTTTGAATTATTTTTTTAATGATGAAAACTATGATGAACATAAAGTGGAATTTTTTAGGGAGTTTTATTTTATTATCAACACATAAATCAGTATGTTATGACAAAAATAGATCACTAAACTTCCTTGAGATGAAGGAATTTGACCATGAGTAATAATGATATTCCATGGCTAATAGTGACTGACCACATGAAGGAATATACTTTCATGGACTATGCTTCCCTTTACTATAATTATGTGACTTAAAATTTCATGTGATGTGCTTTTTTGAGAAGAATTACAGACTTTACATGAGTTTTTATGCTTCCATGAGAAGCATCATTGATATTCCAAGGGTCTTAGTTCTTTCATGTTAATTGAACAAATCTTATATAATAATAATGAAATAAACATAAGATTATATGAGTTTATTATTTCCATGAGTATAAACACGTAACTTCCATTAGTAAATAAAGAAATACCATGAGATTTATTTTAGAAGGAGCTACCGAAAGTGTCACAAAAAAGGTGTCTTAGATATCTACTAAGGAAAAATGGTAGATAAATATTGTGATGAAAACTAAGGTGATCTAATAATGTTTAAATATTATGAAAATTACTCTCATTATTATTTATTAGGAGATTTTTGGATAATGTTTTGAAGAAAGAAGAAGGGTTTATAGTAGAGAAGATGATTTCTAAAAACCAGTTGAAGAAGAGAAGAACCATGTATATGAATTTTCATACATACTCAACATAAGGGAGTTTCCACATATGGGTTTTCCTATATAATATAACCTATGTATATGAATTCAATATTGTACATATGAATGTTTATAGAATTATAATTTATTACATAATAGACCATGTTGGTAAATAGTTCACATATGGATTTTTTCTATATATTTTAATTGTCCAAGTTGAAAATGAAGTTCACATATTGCAAAAAACCTTGCACCATGAATGAAGGATGACATGTATGACTTCATGCATGAATATTTATATGTTAATTTCATACATTAGTTTTATATTTATTGTTGAAATAATGAGGTTTACTTTTGATGGTATTTATGAGGAATAATTCCAAGATTGAAGTTGGCATGATCTTGTCACTGTAACATTAATGTTTTGATTTGTACATGTGGATTTACTATGAAAGGAATATAGGTTTAAATGGGAATAATGTGGTCATGATATTTCTACATGTTTATATGTAGTTAAAAATATTTATGTAAGTGGATTATTATAGAATCTATTGTGAGTACCGGATCCTACATTCCTATATATTTGAATTAGAAAAATATTTATGTGGTTTTGTAAATATTTGAATAAAGATGTAATATAAGAGGTAATCTATGTTACATGATATATATTTTACATTTTTTTATATCAAATTTGTGTGTGTTTTATGAAATAATTATATAAATATAATAATAATAGAAATAGGATCGTGCTCACTGTTGTGCAAGAAATTGAAAAACAAGAAGATATAACATATAGAATGGAAAGTGTAAATAATTTTAGCAGCACAATGATGATGTTTTGATGTTTTTTGTTGAGGTTCATTCCATTATTTAAAAATATGTTTAATAATATTATCTATAAAAGAATCATATAGATTGTCAAAGTACTATTGTGAAATGTAAGTGATAGATATACCCTACTTTTAGTAAAGCATAAGGATTGTTTTATAGTTGGTTGTGTGATCTCAGATTGTTTCCAGATCATGCCATGGACTAACTACTTTCATTGAGTATAGAACCTTATAAATTCATGTGTTTATTTAGGTGTGGTTCTTTTTTGTGTTCAAAAAAGTCAATTTTATCTAACAATCATTCGGGATTATTTTAAAATAAGAAAACATAAAAGTCATTAACCTCTAGTTCACCCCACCCCTTCTGGTGATGCATATCCTAACTATTACTTTAAATTAGTATCAAAGGTAGGTTCCTTTATTTACTCAAGTAAATTTTATGGTTGAAGAAGAAGAATAATTTCATGGATATTTAGAACTCAGTTAATTTTAAGGGAAATCGTATCTTAAATGGGAAGAACTATCATATATAGAAGGAAAAGATGTTACAATATTCATTTTCCTTTTTCTATGATGTTTTTGAAGTTTTTTTAGATGGTCTTACTCCTAATTTTTAGAATTATAACTTGAAAATTACAGACTAGAGGAATCTTGATAAAAATGGATGAGATAGAAATTCTATTCGTCCACCTCTCTCAAAAAGTGAATTTATACGGGTTAAAGGAATTTTAACTTTTAATGTAATTTTGGATTAATTAAAGAATATTTTTTAAGAGAACATTAAAGTGAAGAATTTAAAGATAAAAATTTGGATATTGAAATAAAAATATTTGAAAATGGGAGATGATGAATCTGTTGGTGATTTCATCAGAAGGGATAATGATATTGTAATCACATTAAGAATAATTAAAGAAAAATAGTATGACTCAACATTTTTTCAACATATATTGAGAATTATTCCTAATATATTTGATATCAAAGTTTCATCTCTTGAAGATGGAAATCCTAAAATAATCTCTCCGTATTATTTTCACAATATTATCATTATATATGGGATGAGAAAATATAATGTTATCAAAATAAATGTAAAGGGTGATCATCAAATATCTTTCAATGTCACAAAGAAGAAAAGTCAAATAAAGTTATTTTGATAAGTAGGTTAGTAATTCTGATTCACAGATTAAGTGAGTTAGATGATAGATGAATTAATGTATTTATTTTCTAGAAATGTGAAAATAATCATAGGAAAGTATTTAGGAAAGTTACCATTGATTTGATTTAACTGTGGGGACATTAAACATTATGCAATAAATTGTCCAATACTAAAGGGAGACAATGATAGTGATAAATAATATGGAAGACCAAGAAGAACAATTAACAAGAAATTAGAAAAAAATTCCTATTCAATAGAAAATAATACAAATTTCACTAAATATAAAAGGAGAAACCATTTTTCTAAATTTGATGAAGATGATGATAGTGATGAAGTAGTGAATGTTTTGAATTATAATGATGAAGATGTTGAGAAGTTTATAATTAAAAACATGAATGATGATAGTTTTACTAGTGATTAAAGTAGAGTCTAAAAAGAATAAGAGGAATAATAATAATAATAAGAAGGATATAATGAGGAAGAAGTTGTGATATATTTCATTTTAAATAGACAATTGAAAGAATGTATCATGAAAATTAAAAATCTTGAGAAATATAACATGAAGGTAAAGAGGGATCGTCAACTAGTTAAAAGTTAATAAATTGTTCATGAAGAATAAAAAATAATATTGTTATAAGATATTGACAACCTGAAAAAGTTTTTTGATGAATAGAAACATCTCAACATAAAGAGTGAAGAAAAGATACGGGAGAAGGAGAAATAATTTATCCTTATACAACTGAAATAGATTAAAGATGATAAAGGAAAATCCAACTTCAAAAATTCAATTCATGATGTTGATGAATTATATAAATAGATTAAATCTTATAAATATATGTAAATTTCATCCTAAAAGGTTGATAACATAGATGATAATGTTGGTAAAGTGTCTCAGAAGAAGAAGAAATTAAGGATAACTATGTGTGTAGCTAAAAGTGATGAATTCCAATATTTCTAAATTTTTGAGAATTCAAAATTTTAAGAAAAAAATTATATAATAAGAGGCTATATTAAATATTTTAAGAAGTTTAATATGATTAATAATATATCAAGAGTCTACAAAAATTTTGGTTCAAAAAAATGTTCCAATATTTATGGTTAGAAAAATGTTTTGAATATATTTTCATAGTTTTGGAAAACATGTAGGTTATAATGAAAAATATGATTTTTATTTATATTGATGGTTTTGGGGAGGAGTTAGGTATATATATAAGATTTACTGTTTCAATAATAAATAATAAAATGGATCCAAGAGGTATTAGAGATATATTTTTAGGGTGAGTTATCCCACTAAAAGAAGACAAACTCAACAACAATATGAAAAATTTAATTTTAAGATTAAGATATAATTCCAACTTCTTGAAACTCTCTATGAGAGATATGATCTGCAAGTAAACCTTAAAAATTTTTGTCTTGTGATACTATAATCCCAACAAATTCTTGATGACAAAACTCAAAAGCATTAGGGGATGTAAGAAAAGATAAAATAGAAGGTTCTTGTAGTTGCAACTGCACCCATGGCTATAAAGGGAGAATGCCCTTGGATCATGGATAGTGGGTGTTCCTAAAATATGAATAAATATTTTAAGTTATTAAAGAATGTAAAATACCACAAATAATAATATGAATTTTGGGAATTATGAGACTCTCATAATTAAAGGCATTAAATGTGCTATTATTGGAAAATGAAGGTTGGAATCCAGAAATGCATTATTTTTTGATGGGTTGAAACATAATAAATTGAGTGTTTCATAGATTTGTGATGTAGGAAATGAAGCTATCTTAAGAAGAGGTGGTTTTATTTTGAAAATTCATGAAGAAGGTAAATATTTTACAATAGGATAGTGAACTCAGGGGAAACTATTCCATGTTGGAGATGCACAAAATTCATGTTATCTAAGTATGATGGAAAAAAATATTTATGGAATAAAAGGCTTAGAAATATGTTCCAAAGAAACATGAATAAGTTAAAACATTGAGGAATTTTTTTTATGTCCCTAATACGATAATAAATAGATATCAGTTTTTTTTCCATATTCTATAAAGAGAAATTTTCAAATTCTTCCCATAAGAAGGTTGAGATACATACATATAATCCCCTGGAACTTATTCATTTTGAAATATGTGGACTTATAAAGAAGAAAGTGAAAAATAGAGATAAGATTTCTATTTAAATTATTGATTTCATAATTATTTCATGCATTTTTTTAAATCATAAATTAGAGGCTCTCAACATGTTCAATTGTTTTGGATAAGTGTTAAAAGGAATGTGGATACACTATAAATAAGATCCAAACAGATAATGTAATTGAATACACAAATTGAATGCTTCAAGGTTATCTTGAGAAGCATGGTATTAATCATGATATTACTACACCATACACACCATATCAAAATGTTGTAGCTGAAATAAATAATAGAAGATTGGTTGAGATGGATCAAGCCATGTTGATTGAGTATGATACTTATTAGTTCTTTTTAAGACAAGTTATTGGTGAAGTAGTCCAAATTCAAAATCATTTCTTCTATAGAACAAATTTATACATGTATCTATGTGATATTTATTATAGGAATACCATATGTTTTAAGTAATTAAGGGTTTTAGCCACTACATTATCAAAATAAAAGGTGAAAATCTTGGGAATTTTGATCATAGAGGTATTGATGGTATTTTCCTTCTATAATCTCCAAATGATAGAGGATATAGGAGCTACATAAAAGAATCCAGAATAATTGTTTATTCTATTGGTGTAAAAGTGTTGGAAAATTAAATAAGAATGTTTCCATAATCATTTATATATATAATAGGAAGTGAATATGAAGTTATTTAATTAACATGATAATGTTTATGAAAAAACTGATGATATAGAAACTATAAAATATGAAGATACTAATTCAGTGATTTAAAGTGATATGGGACACTTGTGTTCATCTCATTAAATGATGAGTAATCTAGTGTAGGTCCAAAATTTCATTATATATCACGGATAATGGGTTTAAAGTAGGAGAATATCGAGAAAAAAAAATAAATATTTGTTTTCATAGGTTGATCTAAAGGATGATAAAGAAGAATTGGAGTATCGAGAGTAGATTGATGAAGTGAATGAATAATTGGATTAGATTGATAAAATGTTAAATTAGAGATGGTATCCAAAACAACATATATTAATGTGATTGGAACAAAGTTTTTTTTTCTAAACAAGTTGATTGAAACATGTGAAGTGGTAATAAACAAGGAAAAGTGGTTTATAAAGGCTACTCATATGTTGAAGGTATTGATTTTCATGAGACCTTTTCCCCAGTTCCAAGACTTCAAACTACTAGAATGCTTCTTCATATTATTGTAAAAATGAAATATAATATTTTCTAAAAGGATTTTAAGTCTTCCTTTATTAATGGAAATCTTAAATAAGATGTCAATATTTATCATCCAAGTGGTTTCCTGCTAGGAAAATTAGATAACTATGTGTGTAAATTTAAGAAGGATTTATATGGATTGATACAAGACCATAGATTTTATTATTCCAAGATGGACTCATGTTTAAATAATTTTAACTTCAAGAATAAAAGAGTGTACATAAACCTCTAAATAAAATAAAACCAAGAGGTTTCTATCATTGTGATTGTTTATATTAATGGTATCATATTTTCTAGAAATAATGTAGTATACTATGAAATATTTTCCAAATATGTGAATATTTTTTTGATGTATATATTCTAGGATAAATTATCTACATTATTGGCTTAAAAATCTTTCAATAGAAGGATCATATTTTCATATCACAAGAAAAGTATTCTTGGGAGTTACTTAAAAAATTTGGCATGAAAGATTCAATCCTATTTACATAACTATCACAATGGGAAAAATATGTTTAAGGATGTTGTTGGAAATTATTTTAGTCATAAATTATTTAGGAAATTGATTGGAATCCTTCTATATTTGACTGCTTCTAGACCTGACATGGTTTATGTTATTACCATGTATGCTATATTTCAATGTGAACCCAAAATTTCACATTTTTTTTAAGAAAATTAATTATAAGATACATTAAGGAAACTAAATATTATTGGATAAAGTATGAAAACAAGGAAAAATTTAATATATTTGGATATGAAAATGAAGAATGGGTAGGTTTTATAGAGGAAAAAAGATCGACATCTGATGTAGTTTTCATTCTCAGAGAAAGATTTATGAGTTGGAATATGAAGAAAGAAAGTTCAGTGACTCTTATCACTAAAGAATCTAAGTAAGAAGCTACGAGTAAATATATAACATTTCTAGTGTGGATTAAGACATAGTTGGAAGATGTTTTGGTTCATATGAATCTACCACCTCTTAGAGACTCTAATAATCAAAGTGGTATCAATCTGATAAATAATTTAGTGAAATATTCTAGATCAAAGCACATTGATATTAAATATCATTTCATCAAGGAGGTTGTTGAATGAAATGAACTAAAGTTGGAGTTTTTTTCTACATAGGAATAGGTGAATGATATTTTCACCAAACCATTACTGAAGGACACATTTTTGAAATTTAGCTTGAAAATGAGTGTTTAGCCTCACCCTCTTCGTGGACAAGTTAAGATATTTTTATACCCTTTCTCTTTTTTTCCTTGGATATTATTGTAAATTGTGGGAATACAACAAGATAATTCTATACATTGTTATGTGCATCATCTATTTAGGGTGTATAACATCCTGACTTAGGATCCACTTAAATTGTGCCCTGATTTAGTGGGTCATATGACCTCAAGAGAGCCTCTCGATATGCCAGAGGCTGTCGAATAGCTGTGAGGTTATAAGGTGGTGAAATGGTGAGACTATACCCTCATATCAAAGTGAAACATTGGATATAATACATAAATTGGAAATATCCAAAACAAACACTATAGAAACCAAACCAATAACCTGCCATAGTAAAATCATATATAAAAAAATGGCACAACGAAAATAGATATAATAAACAACTACATTGGAACCGTAAATAACAAAAAAACTATAATAATAATCAAAATCCCATAGTACAATTCATATAAAAGATGATTTAATGGAATTATGATTTATAGAAATAAAAATAGGGGATACAGGGGCTTGCATATTCAACATGCTATAAAAAAATAAAAAAAGGAAAAAGAATACTCCACTATAATCATGAGAATATGATTGATCATTTTTCTCCCATGATTCATGATATAAGATAAACAAATCAAGCATCTATATAAGGGTGCTTGTCCTTATCAATACCTATAGACATGTAATCTACTCGATTATCAAAGACATTCTGAGTAGTCTGTGCAATAAAATCTTTGTAGGACACCACCAATGGTGTATAGAATAATCCATCCCATGTACATAGAAATAACTTTGTAGTGGTATAAAGAAATAATATCTCTTTTGAATAAATAAATACCTGCTGGTTAAGGTTCCTAGGGACCACTTAGCTGGATCTACCTTCTTTGGAAAAGGCCGATCTAAGAGTCTGATCAGTAACCATAAATATATATAGTAATAATATTTATATAGTATAGTTATATATTTTATACACCTATATTAACTAAGTACATGGGGACGTAAGTAGGAATATACATGGATACTTGGTGCTAGCTAGACCTGGGGAATAACTCAAGCTTCCATAGCTAGTCTAATGAACTATAAGCTCCAACAAAGGGTACGTGCCCTAAATCTCATGTTGAATGTGAGTCATCATGATCAGAACTTGAGATAGGTGGTGTGAGATGTCATACCCAACACTTAATATAGAAGAATGTGGAATGTAATGCCCATCACCCAGATAAAATTATAACTATGAGAGACATCATGATCAACCCCTAATGTAAGGGAGAATGAAATGTCATTATTAACAGGTCCCATAACCACCATTCTCTAGACACTAGAAATGGAACAACACTAATAATAATAATAACATGAGGAATTACCTCTAAATCATTTTAATCATCAATCCCAATATAACCAAGGCATCATAATTCATACAATTCATATAATAAAACATTAATCACTTTTCATGGACTTTACACCCATTTTCATTCACTTAAAATAGTTAATTTCATTTAATTAAGAATGTAAATCAAATTCCGGTCAATCCAAACACTTAGGTGGTGTTCTGTTCCATTGAAAATTAATATAAAATTTGGAAAATCTATATCCATGCTAAGACCAACACTTAAAAAATGTTTGAATTTTTTAAAAATTGATATCAAGAGTGAAATGAATTAGACACACCCAATGGGTGGATATTATTGAGGTCAATATCCTATAAACACTTTGCAAGGTTCAATAAGAGTATAACAACATGTGTATAGTTAATTCTTTTTTTGAGATTTCATTTTAAGGAAACACACGATAATGGACAGCGTGCAACACAACACCAAGGCTATGAAAATATCAAAACATTTAGATAAAACAACTACACCACCTACCTTAAGGCCATAAATGACTCATCATCCAATATTGTCTTCATATTTGAAGTAGAACAGAAGAAATTAAAGAAACAGTCTAATTCCTTAAAAATAGGGTGAATGATATTTCTCCAAAATAATAAAAGATATGGAAAGAGTAAATAAAATAGGAATGAAGAGGATTAAATTGATTACTAATTCAGATCCAATGGTTCTGATGGCACTTGATTTGGAGTTTGGATGAGGGAGTTATCAAATAACCTAAAAGAGACTTGAGGGGGAGTTCACAGGAGTAGATGGAGGAGTGGTCCACTGTAAAATTAAGAGAGAAAAGAGATGTTTGAGGTTTTAAATTAATTAAGGAAAAACATTTAAATTCAATATTCTATATGGGTTCACAAGGTTTGGATACATTAATAGACAAACTAGGCACTAACCGTGCACCAAGAACTGTCTAAGGAGGGAGGCAACACATGTTAAGTACATGATTAAGATAACTGTGTGCAAGATGTGCATGAAGACTCAATCCCGAAGTATAGAATTTCTACATGTGTGTGCACCTTGTCTTGCATGATTGTGTAAAACCATGAAAATACATCCCCCCATGTAAAATTCCACACACGGTTAGGATAAACCATATGGGATGGGTGACATAGTTTCTTCTAACTATGTGACCCTATCTATTTCTCAAAAAATCAGGGTTCTGGCCTTTGAACAAGCCTTAGACACCCTCATGACCTTCATGAAATTATTAGGTACCATTTTAAAGATTGTACTAATGAATTTAAACTAAAAAAAGAGAGTTATACTGCTAATAAAAGCTGGGTCATTACTACTACCCTCCTTAAAGAAACTCATCCATGATTTGGATTTCTGAGGGTAAAGAGATATCATCAAAGAATAACTCAAGACAATGGGATCTAATATCATCTTACCACTCCCATGAAGCATCCTATAATTAGTTATGATTCTATAACACTCATACATGAGGAACTGACCTTCCTAGGAGTATCTTAACACTATAATCAGCAATACACACTGAATACTCCTCAAAAGAGGCATTTGCATCCAACTCAAACTCATGTGTTTGTAAAACATGTGATGGGTTTGGATAATACTAATGAAATTGAGCTATTCTAAAGACATAATTCATATATTGGTATCTCTAAAGAATTTATATATTATATTCCACAAGTTTGATTTGTTTCAAAACATCAAAGGGTCCAATGAATCGAGGATAAAACATACCCTACCTCTATAAATATCGATGAACCAACCTTGTAAATACTCACAAGAAAACATAATCCTCAGCCTCAAAATTAAGAGATCATTAGAATCTATTATCATATGACTATTGTCTAGATTGATCTGTCACCATGCACTTTCTGATCGACTAGACTTTCTTTGTAGTCTCCTGGATAAGATGTGGTCCAAGCAAGGCTACCTCCCCTACATCTTACTATCACAAAGGTTATCATTATGAAATACCATATAAAGCTTCATAAGGATCCATTTGAATACTATATTAAAAGATATTATTAAAAACGAACTCAACAAGGGGTACTTTTTTCTCCCAAGAACCCCTAAAATCAAGGACATATGCATGAATCCTAGCCACTAAAACTTGAATCATACAATCTATTTGTTCATTTTCTAGAGTGTGATAGGTTGTGCTCACAATCTCTTCTGTAACCAAGGCCTTATGAAACCCCTTATATAATGAAGATGTGAAGCGAGCATCCCTGTCCTATATTATAGATCATGGAGCTCCATGAAGATGTAAAACCTTCCAAATGTATATCCTCTCTACATAATTAACTTAAAAGGTCTATAAAATAGGTAAAAAGTGTGTGAACTTCATCAAATGGTCAACAACTACACATACCATATCATTTCCCCGAGGTGATCTGGGTAAACTAGTCGTAAAATACATAGAAAAATCATCCCATTTTTACTCAAGAATTGACAATGGCTATAAAAGTTCCACTGATAATGGATGTTAAATTTTCACATACTAAAAGGTGGAACACCTATTACTAAAACCATCTATCTCCCATTTCATACCTGGCCACCAATATGGGTGACGCAAGTCTCAATACATCTTGGTGACACTCATATGTACAACCTAAAATGAGGCATGATACTCAAGAATAATATCTTCTCTAATGTCTTATGGGACACAAACACATCCATGAAATCTTAGGGTCTCATCCTCATCCATAGTCCAAATAGAAGCTAAATCGTCATTTGAGATACTATCTCTAAAGAATAGGCCTTCAGGACCTGAAATTATCCTCATTCTCACCTATTCTATAAGGGTAGAGTTCATTGTTAAGGTTGAGAGGATACTCTAATCATGATCCTTGTGAACCTCAACATGAATTTCTAAAAACAAGTCCATGAGCTTCCACTCACCACTATCCTCCTTAACCATATGTATTTGATTCATTATTCTCAGAGCATTGGCTACAACATTGTCTTTTCTAGGCATACAAGCAATATAAAAATTGAAGGATTGTAGGTACTCAAACCATTTTTCTACTTCAGATTTAGATCACACTGTGTAAAGAATTATGTGAGGATTTTATGTCCTCTGAATACTAAAAAATTATTTAAAAGAAAATAGTTCCTCCAACAACATAAAGATTTTACAACAACAGCTAGCCTGAGGTCATGCATAGGGTAATTATACTCATGGGGCCTCAACATGTAAGACTCATAATTTAGGACTTCATCATCCAGCATTAGGACTACTCTCAGCTCAATACCTAATGCATCACAGTAAATATTATAGCTTCTTCCTAGCTTCAGAGAAATCTGGATCGACGTTGAAGTGAATCTACCCTTCAACTCCTAAAAAGATGATTTACAAGCTTATAAACATACAAATTTCACACCCTTTTTAGTCAAACCTATATAAGGTATTGCAAGGTGTGATAAATAATAGATGTAGTGTATATAACGTCTTGATAGTCCCAAGAAACTTTGTATGTCAAAGATGTTCTTGGGATTCACCCAAGAAACTATAACTCTCACCTTATTTTGGGTCTATTGACACTCCTTTCTATGAGATGATATGACCAAGGAAGTGGAGTTTATCAATTCAATAGTATCATTTGCATATCTTAGCATAAATTTGGTTCTCCTTTAGTGTACTCAAAATGATATCAAGAGGGTTGGAATGGTCATGTTGATAGTTTGGATACACTAAGATGTCATCTATAAATATGACCATGGATGAATCTAGATATGGGTGGAAAACCAGATTCATTAAAGCTATAAAAACTGCTAGTATGTTCGCGATACTGAAAAACCTGACCAAGTACGCATATAGAACATAAATTCTCTTGAAATCTATGTGAGGTATTTCTGATGGATTGAAATTCATATGATGATAGATTGACGTCAATTAAATATTTTAAAACACTATCACTCCTCATAACTAATCAAAGATATCTTCTATTCAAGGAATTGGATACTTTTTCTTTAATGTAACCTGGTTTAACCAATAATAATCCAAAAAAATCATGATGCTACTATCTTTCAGTGAACCCCAAGGAAACATGTTGGGGTGTATAAAAACATTATCCTCTAGGTCATTCAATTGTTTCTTGATCTCCAGAAACTCTATAAGTTCTATACTATAATGAGGAATGGAAATTGGTTCTGATCATGGTCTTATCTCAACGGTGAATTCTACCCCTCACATAGGTGGTATCCAAAAAATGTGTTCAAGGAATAAATACTTGAAATTATCCACCATAGGAGGGAAAATAGAGGTTCATAACCCTTGACCATCTTAGAAAATACTGATTACATAGCTATCACTCTTCCCAGCCCTTGATGCTTAGGTCTAGATCGGTTTTCATGAATATCCCATTCTCCCTTATGTACATATCCACTTCCCTATGGTGATGTAAATGTCACCCTCTAATGATAGAAGTCAATATGGGCTTGATAGGGAACTAACCATTCCATGTTGATAATTGCATCAAACCCTATCATGTTAAGAATGCAAAGATTCCACAAAAAAACATATCTTACCATCTCTAGGGGAAAATACTTTAAATGGAAAACACTCTCTAACTGGATAACTAATGTGTATCGAGCATTATCACACCACATAAGTGTTCTATATTGAGGCCTAGACTCTCCATGACTACCTTAGATATAAAAGATTGTGATTTAATTATGTAAAATAAATTATACACCAATGTAGAGGTTACTAGAATAGTACCTCCAATAGTAGAAAGTATGAAACCTAGCTCCTCCAACAAAGGCTTCAATTCATGTAAGTAGCCTGTATCACAACCCTAATTCATAGCATGACTACCTTGATCATTCCCAATCTGTTAGAACTAAAAGTCCTAAGTCTGACTAACTCTGCATTGACCACCACATCGGCTTGAGTTTCTAGAGGTATTCCAACTTCTTTATTAGAGAGATACTACTATCCCTTCTACAGAATGCGGGGTAGAAGTAGATCCCCTCTCACTAGGCACTAATAGAAAGGTCCTACAGAAGCACTGGATATGCCCCATAATACTGCAACCACTTCATTCAACTAGATTCCATATACACTGTGGTTTCATATGACATAGTTACCCACACTAATGACATATTAAGATGCTATCAGTACGATCTAGATGCCCACTTCTATCCCCATGAAAAACCTCGAATTAATGATTCCATACTCTAGAAGGAACACTAATATATTTGGTCGTTAAACTACCCTGGTTCCAACCATAATCTTCCCTCAGATTTCTCTTAGTAATGAGGGCCTGGTTTACAATCTAAGAAATAATATTAAGCCTAAAAACATTGACCTGTGATCAGATGGAATATACTAGACCCTCCTCGAATCGCTACACAGTCATAAGATCATCACCCAATAGAGTAGGTACAAAACCTTATAGCATAGAAAAATTAGCAGAATATTCCAGAACATGCATGGATCCCTATTGGAGGTTCATAAAATCTATAGCCCAGTCATCCCTCAGCATCCATGGAAATAAATAGTTATAAAATATTATATGTAAGTCTTCCCAAATCATATCTCTATGTCGGTTTTATTGGTTAATAAAATCCAACCATCAGTTGGAAGAATCACATAGTATATAGGTAGCAAGTTTGACCCTCTTCTTTGGAGGCATCTCATAGATTCTCAAAGATAGAAATCATGGACTCTAGCCATTAATATATAGTCTGAGGTCCTAAAATAATCCAAAAATATGGGAGGAGGATGCTTCTAGAACTCCGAAGTCAACTCTTCCATAATAAGGGTAGGTCAAATGACACCTTTCATATTTTGAATCATGTAGAAGAAATCCTCTCAAAACCAAAAGTCATCACCCATATCATGAACAACAGGTGGTTCCATAGATGGAACTATATAAGGGATCATTGAAATCTAAAGGACAACCACCTTAGGTGCGTGGTCATCACAAACTTCCAGGCATATGACTTGATGTTGTCATGGTGGCATGTTTCTATAATTTTAAATGCACATCATCAAAAAGAACTTATAAATTGAAATGGATTGTAGATAGATAACTAGTATACATACACAAACTTCCAATGAAAATATCACACCTCTATACCTGATCCAAAATACATGTCTATTTGATAAATAAATACCTTAAAATTCCATAATAATCTAAGAGACTCACAACTACCCACTACTTAGGTCGGGTTTGATTCCTGGTCTCATATCACAGAATAGGGGTTCCAATATATAAAGTGTCAATTACAAGGTATAGAGGAAAAAACCCTTTACTTTTAAATTGGAATCCCATTTTGCAGTAACCATTTTATTTTAGGGAATTTACTTTCACTTGAGTTTTTAATTCTTGTATATATATAATACATATATCACAGTCCAGAAGCCATAGGTCCAGAACCCACAATATGAAATAAATGGCTAATTAATGCATCGTCACCAATATATGCAGATTTGTTTTCATATTGATGTAGGAACTTTAATTAACCCAATTATATTTTCTCCCTACAAGAAATATCATCTCATTTAAATATATAATAATCAGTCTCTAACTACGTGCGATATGAAATTACATGCACAAAGTAAACGTGGCATGTACAAATGGATGGCATACTAGTCCTGAAGGACCTATAAAGATGTATGTAACGAACACACTCATTTCATCAAGCCAAAAATAAAATAAATATCATTTCAATAATATTAGTATTTTTAGAATAAAAAAAAATATGTGTGTCACCCAATGGTGAAGTAGTATCAACCGTAACTGGAAAAAACCTGAACAATAGTAACTTGTCCCTGGTAGTTTGGGTTTTCCTATATGTGGGTTAGCTACTATGAGGAACAATCTCATTACCAAATTCCATTAGCTCCTATTATCCTGTCTAATACCCAAACAATAAGACAAAATGAAAAAATAAACATTTGATACCACTTTGTAGTGTCCCAACCCAGGATCCACTTAACTTGTTTCCTGAGCCGGTGGGTCGCATGGACTTAAGTGCACTTCCTTATACCCCAAAGGATACTCACTAGTAGTGAGTGTCTAAGGTGATATAGTGGGGATACTATACCCTCATATCAAAGTGAAAAATCTAATATAATAAACAAAAAGAAAAAATCCAAAACAAACACTATAAAAATAGGACCAATAACCCACCATAGTACAAGCTTATATAAACTGATGGAATAGTGAAAACATATATAATAAATAACTACTACTGAAGTGTAAACAACCAAATAAATATAATAATAATAATCAAAATATCATAGGTTGAGTCATATACATGATGAGGTCATGGAATGCTGATATACAAAAATGGAAATTGGGGATAAAAGGGACATGGATGTACAACATGATATACAATAATAAAAAAAGTACAAAAGACTACTCCACTATCATCATGATCATATTCTATTTCCTATTCACCAATGCTCCATGATATAAGCTAAAAAATCAAGCATCTATAGCAAGGTGCTTTCCCTTATCCACACCTGCAAACATGTAATCTACTCATGTACCAAAGGTGACTGATGTAGAGTGTGAGATGAAATTCAAGTTGGCCAACACCAACTATGTCTAGAATACTATAGCATATTTACATAGTAACAATAGTGTGAAAGTATAAGGAATAATAACAATAATAAATAAATAAATATCATCTGGCTCAGGTTCCTTTGGGACAACTGGTTAGCTCTTCCTGCTTTTGCATAGGCTGGTGTAAGAGTCTGATCCATAACCATACATATTTGTAGTAATATATATATATATATATATATATATATATTTAGTATAGTTATATAATTTATACACCTATAAGAACTAAGTATGTGAGGACGTAAGTTGGTAAATACTTGGATACTAGGTGTAGATCAGCCTAGGGTGTAACTCAAACATCCATAACCAGTCTAACAAGATATAATCTCCATCAAAGGGTATATTCTCTAAATATAATGGTGAATGTGAGATATCATTCTCAACACTCGATATAGGTTGGGTGAGACATCATGAACAACACCCAATATGGGGGAACATCGAATGTCATGTCTATAAACCAAAAAAAAGTATAACAATGAGAGACTTCATGATCAACACCCAATGTTAGGGATCATGAAACATCATGCTAGAAAAGTCCCTTAACCATCTTTCACCATCCACTTACAATGGAATAATAATAATAAAAATTAAATGATGTATTATCTATAAATAATTTTTATCATTAATACCAATATAACCAAGGTGTCAGAATTCATACAATCCATATAATAAAATTTTTATCACTTGGAATGGAATTGAAACCCATTATCATTTATTTTAAACAATCTATTTCATTTAATTAAGCAAGGAAATCCAATTCAAGACCACAAAAACACTTATAAGGTGTTCTAGTCCATTGAAAATCTATATAAAATTTGGAAAACCCATTTCCAAGCTAAGATGAACACTTAGGTGGTGTTTGACTATTTAATAAATTTAATATATAGAGGTAAATTCATATGGTACAACTAAGGGGTGCCTATTATTGAGGTCTATATCCTATAAACACTTAGCAAGGGTCAAATAGAGTATAACAACGTGCACATAATTAATTTAAATTATGATAATGATTTTTAGGGAAACATGTTGAAATGGATGGAATGTGAAAAAAACAAGGATATGAAAACATCATAACTTTTAGGTAAAACAATTAGACTAGAAACCATAGGGTTATAGACGACTTCTTATCCAACACCGACTTCATATTTGAAGTAGAACAAAAGTAATTGAAGAAACAGTCCAACACCCTAAAAATAGGAAGAGTGATCTCACACCAAAAATAGTGCAAGATATGAGAAGTCAAACTGAAATAGAAACTAAAAGGATTTGAGTTCTTACTGTGTAGGAACCCAGATCATCTTATCAGGTATGTTTTCCTTTTTTCGGGTGTTTTTGAGAAAAAGAGGAGTTTCTGGAAATTTCCTAAGTACACACCGTGTACTTTATAAGTGCATGCCGTGTACTCGGTTACCGTGGGTGGCCATGTTCTATCTGTGTAACAGCCGTGCACACGACTGTGTGTGGTGACCTGGAGGCCGCCTAAAGCAGGGTCTAATAAGGGCAAGTACATGTCATGTACTTATAAAGTACACGCTGTGTACTTTTTTTTTCATTAAATGGATCAGGGTCACGTTTATTTGGAAGAAGCATATTCTTCTTCGCCTTATTTGAATGAGAGCATCCATACGACACCTCTTTTTCCCTGAGCCCCAGATCGAGCATCCGTTCTTTGATTTGACCGTTGTCGATTACATTGGGATCGCAACAGTAAGCTCTTCTTTCTTCTAGAGCTTCGTTTCCTGATTTATCTTCTTTCAAGAGTTATCATCGGTTGAGATTTTTTAGCGTTTTTGTAGATCTATGATGTTATTGGGTGATTTAAGGCTTAAAGTGTAACACCCGAGATTTTTATGAGTAATATTTTGTTTTTATGTTATATATATATCATCAAAGGAATCTTTCACTACACACTAGCTTGGCTTACTTTACACGCAATCGCGACCTTCCTCGATAGCTTGCGTTGTACGCAATACCGAGTTTCACTAACCGACGATATGCTATTAAAATATTATTTAAAATAGCCGTTATGAATAGTAATAACCACTTTTTGAAATTTTATCTTTCAAAATGGACCTCATTTTTGGATTTGGAATACCGAAATTAGCCTAGGGTGAAATTTTGGTATTTTTCTGAAAACTTTCAATTTTTGATGAATAGTGAAACCACTAAGTGGTAGGTTAAAAACTGAATTTTGCATAAAAATTAATTTTACCGCTTCTGTGAATGGAATTTTGAAAATCCGACAGAAACGGTTGATATAAGTAAGTAAAATGTGGTTCAATGAGATAAAAATAATTTTTTTGGTGAATAGTAACTTTTTACTTTTTTTACCGCGATTAATAGTAAATAGGGTAACTAAGGGTAAATATGATATTACTATTACCCTAACACATGTCCTAATTCTATTGGATAAGTGTAATTCGACCAAAAAAAACCTTATGAATATAATATGACCATTTAGGTCCACTTGGATTAGATTATGACATTTAATATTATTTTATTTAATGAATAGTTAAAATAGTTAAAATCAAAGTTTAATAACTAAAACATTTTTAATATGGGGTTATACATAAGATAAATTCTACTATAAATATTCATTAGAAATATAAAAAGATTTCCTACATAATGATAGTTTATTTATAATTTTTAGACTTTAAATAAATTAATTTATTTATGACACAACGATGATGCAGTAATTACCCTATTAAGGAAATGTTAACATAATTGATGTTATAAATGCTCCAATAAATGTAATTTGAGACTTTTTATGAATTAAAATAATTTTATAGGTTACTATGATATATTAGTGTTGATTTAATAGACTTTGTTCGAACATATAATTCTGTTATGACTTTCACAAAAAATCATATATCAAATAGTGTCAAAATTGACACAAAATAGTCTTTAAATCAAATATTATATTATTAATTGTTATTTTATTCCTAAAAATCTAAGGTTAGGCCAAATGACTTAGATAAGGATATATATATTAATATTAAACAACTTGGGGTTCCTTTGGCATGTTATAGTAAGTGTATTAACCATATAGTGTAAGAAAACAAAAAGTCACGGTAAAAGTTAAATTATTTAACTTAGAGTTAAATCTAATTGATAAGGTTAAAATAATAACCTAAACTTGTATAAATCTTATTGGTTGATAGTATTTCTACCCATCCCCACTTTAACTTCTAAATAAGACCATTTGGAACCATTATAAACCGATTTTGACTTTAATATAAAATAATATTTTGAAGTATTCCTAAGGTGCCCCTCTCCTCCCTTATGAAAGCGCACCTCCTCCCCCTCCTCCTCACACCAATTTGAGCACTCAAGCTCGGCCAAACCCTGCCAAAATACCTTCTCCACTTCCCTAGAATAATCCTAGAGGTCCTGGTATTCTTCAAAGACCAATCTTAGTTCCCTAAGTGGAGGATTCAAAGAGGCGTTTCAAAGAAGAGGTAATATCCATTACCGATCTTTTCAATTTCTTTCTTCTTAAACTTCTTCTTATTTAGTTGTTTCATGATAGAATAATAACATCAGTATTAATTACATAATGATATGTTATTATAAATATTAAACAACCCTAATTCACCTTCTATCCATCCTACGGAAAAATGAAATCACCGCGCGTGCGTACGTACGGAATACCGTCTCCACGCCGTGGTGTACTCTATTTTCCACCATCACCTTACAAGGATGGGTATAATGGTGTAATGAGTAACTATATATGATTATTATAAATTTATATTGATACTGAAATAGTATAAATACACTTAAATACAATTCCACGATCATGGGAACAATATCGTCGCTCGTGCGTACGTACGGAATACCGTCTCCACGATGTGATGCGACTCGTTCTACATGATCATCATTACATAGTAATTATATAAATGAATTGAATGAATAAATATGATATATGTTACACTAATACCATTCTGGATATAAGGTATCTATAACCTTAAAAGAAGAATAAGAATTTATTCGGCAAAACACGCATAAGAACAAAAGGCAATAAAGACCCGAGTAACAAGTAACAATGAAATATTACTAATAAGAAGCTAATAATATGACCATATATGATATCATATAAATATGTATGATTATGGAATAAGTCAATAACATTATTTAAACCATTATACAGGAGCTTCGGACACGTACAAAGCAAATCGGACCTAAGGTAAGGGAAATATCACAATCTCACTTTTATCCGAGATTGTTTTTACTTTGGTAATTACTGGGGTGTATTTTATCATCCACATCCATGTTCCCTAAATATGTAATATTATTTCCATCCACCTATAATTTTTTAAATCCAATTTTACCCTTCTGTGAGATTTTAGTAAAATATATGAAAGGAATATTTTGTCGTTTTTCGTACGAGGTACTTTTTTTGACTTTTCCGACAAAAGTACGAGAAGAATGTTTTTTTTAACTTATACGGAAAGAATGGATTTTTAAAAAATTATTTCTAAGAATATTCCTTTATAAGTTTTCAAGTTTATTTTTAATCAACTTCTTTTAGTTTATAATTGTATGACATGTTAAGAAAAGAAAAGTGTTCTTGAAGTAGAAAGGATATTTTCCTCAAGAATGGAGTTCAAATGTTTTATCAAAATTATTTTCCATCTAAGATAATATAGGGTTCTATTTTTATCCCTATTATTAAATTGATTTGATTATTTTTTGAGGAAATTATTTTTATGAAGTCATTTACCTTATATGATTTGTTTTATGATGTCATGATGTTTCAAGAATCCCATTTTTGTTACATGTGTTATGCGATGATGTATGATTTATGATTATGTGGCACACATAAGAAAGGATTCATTATAAGATGGGTGGGACCTATATCTCCCTCCAATGCATTGGGTAAATATTTATATCTCATGAGATAGACATGGCTGGAACAGAAGGTTATTTCGGTTCAGTGATACAGGACTGAAACGAGGAGTGAACTCGGTTCAGAAATGGACTTTGTCCACTATGATAGTCTTGGAAATGAGTCATGACTAACAAGAAATGATTTTCCATGATTATGTGTGCATGCCACAAAGTTTCAAGTTTTATGTTATGATTATGGGATCTCATTTTCACTTCTATGATTTATTCCATGTTAAGATATTATGATCTCTTTTGAAGGTTATGATTTTCAAAAAGATATGATATGATTTTTATTTCCTTTATTTGCCCTTGCTGAGCATTTGAGCTCACCCTTTTTTGTATGTTTTCTTTTCCCCAGGTCAGGAAGATGGATATTAAGTAGAATATGCTAAAAGGGACCCTAGATATGATGAAATAAATGGGAGACACTGTAGAAGATTTATGAACCAGTTGTTTATGTTTCCCAGTTTCTAAAGACACTATACCTATACGGTCTTTTGTGGTTTTGTCATATGTTGTAATAAGTGTGCTTCAAATTTGAAGTATTAACAATGTATGTAAAGTATGGGTCGTTATAGTTGGTATCAGAGGAAAGGTATAGTCAACCTTTGGAAACTAGGATGTGAAAGCCTTAGTAAGAACCCTAAGGATAAGTCTAAGCATAGAACACAATCTTAGTGTTTTAGAAATGGCCATGAATAACCTAGGATAAGACTTTAAGTGTGAAAATTTTATTCTTAAATTATGTGGTTTTCCTATTGTAATTAGTGTTGCTCACACTATTCTTATTGGTTTTAGTCAATGGCTGGAACCCGAAGGAACCGTGTTAATGCGGAATGCGATGGGCAATTCAATTGTCCCCCTGAGCAACCAAACAATATGGGAGATGGAATGAAAAATCTTGTAGCCATGCTCACACAACTTTCTCAAGCTATGAATCATGCAGGACTTCCAAACGAGCAAAGGAAGGAGAAAAATTCTGTTGAATCCTTCATGAGGCAACGTCCCCCTTCTTTCAGTGGGTCTACTGATCCATTAGTTTCTGAATAATGGATTAGTACTACTGAAAAGATATTTTCAGTTCTTCAATGTTCTGAACATGATAAAGTCATCCTAGCAGTGTATCGTTTGGAAGGAGATGCTGATCAATGGGGGAATCTTATTAAGAATACAAGGCAAAGGGATGAAATTGAGTCCATGGAATGGGAAGAGTTCAAGAAATTATTTTTCAATAAGTACTTCCCTCGTATTCTCCGAACAAAGATGGAGAAAGAGTTTCTTGAACTGAAGCAAAGGGATGATGAATCTGTTGGTACCTATGAAGCAAATTTTACAAGACTTGAAAGGTACGCTTCTGGTATTATTATCCAACCTGAGAGTAAGATCGATCAATTCTTTAGTGGCTTAAAACCAATTCTTCGAAGGGCGTTAGCCATAAGGGACTTCAATAGCTACGAGGAAATCGTTCGATGTGCTCTCAAAGTCGAGATGGAGATTGGAGTAACCCATAAGTCATATGGGTTTGATAAGAAGAGGAAAATGGAATTCAAAGGAAAATCTAAAGAGCACACTGAAAAGAAGATGAGCTTTCCCTTATGCTCAAAGTGTGGAAAGAAACATGGAGGGAGTTGTCTTAAAGGGACAAGTAAATGTTTCAAATGTGGAAAGGAAGGTCATCGGGCATTTGAATGCCGCGATAATGGAAAGAAGATGTCTAATGATGAAAACAAAGGAAAGGATACACAGAATGAACCTAATACACTTCAATGTTTCAAGTGCAAGGAGATGAGGCATTATTCCAATCAATGCCCAAATCCAAGGGTTGATGATGATGGTCGACGTCAACAAACTCTTAAGGCTAAAGACAAAGGAAAGTCACATGCAATTTCTATCAGCGATGTGGAGTACGATAACGAAGTGGTGAAAGGTACACTTACCATCCACTCTAAAGTAGCAAATGTTTTATTTGATTCTGGATCCACCCACTCTTTTTTTTCTGAAGAATTTTCTAAGGGTATCACCGTATTACCTCAACAATTAGATGTTGAGTTAGCTGTGACAACACCTAATGGCACATCAATCGCATCAAAAGTTTATAATTCTTCTCCAATTGACATTTGTGGGAAAGTGCTTCCTACAAATCTTGTCATCATTCCTTTAGTGGAATTCGATGTGATTCTTGGCATGGATTGGCTTTCTTTATACGGAGCTCATATCAATTGCCAAAGAAGGGAAGTCACATTTCATATTCCAGATCAATCTATGATCGTCTATCAATGCAAGGATGAACATAACCTTCCAGTGGAAATTTCTTCAATTTTATGGGTATTGATTCCACTAAATAAAGGTTATTTATCTCAAATGGTTGGTGATAAACTCGTGATTAAGAATATGCCCATCATACGGGAGTTTGATGATGTCTTTCTGGAGGAATTACCGGGTCTTCCACCAAATCGTGAAGTTGAGTTTTCAATAGAACTCGTACCGGGTGCTTTCCCTATTTCAAAGACACCTTATAGAATGGCCCCAATTGAGTTGCAGGAATTGAAGAATCAACTCCAAGAGAATCTTGATAATGGATTCATACGCCCTAGTGCGTCACCTTGGGGAGCACCTGTTCTATTTGTTAAGAAGAAAGATGGATCAATGAGACTCTGCATTGATTATCGAGAACTTAACAAGATCACTATCAAGAACAAATATCCTCTCCCATGCATTGATGACTTATTTGACCAACTACGCGGAGCTCAATACTTTTCCAAGATTGATCTTCGTTCAGGGTATCATCAATTAAGGGTCAAATGGGAGGATATACCAAAGACAGCTTTTCGTACAAGGTATGGACACTATGAATTTATAGTGATGCCATTTGGTCTTACTAATTCCCCTGCTATCTTCATGGATCTAATGAATAGAGTCTTTAGAGACTATCTTGATCAATTTGTGGTAGTCTTTATAGACGATATTCTTGTCTATTCAAAGAGCAAGGAAGAGCATGAAGATCACTTGAGAATTATATTGAAGACCCTGAGAAAGGAGAAGATTTATGCCAAATTTACCAAGTGTGAATTTTGGCTTCAAAAATTTGCATTTTTGGGTCACATAATCTCAAAAGAGGGGATATCTGTGGATCCAGCAAAAACAGAGGTTATCAAAAGATGGTCGAGACCAACAACAATAACTGAGATCCGAAGTTTTCTTGGTTTGGATGGATATTATCGACGTTTTGTAAAAGATTTTTCACGATTATCTAATCCACTCACCAAGTTGACTTGGAAAAGAGTTAAGTTTGTTTGGACAGAGGAATGTGAAGAGAATTTCAAGGAGTTGAAAAGAAGGTTATCCAGTGCACCTGTTCTCACACTGCCTTGTAGTGGAGAAAGGTTTGTGATCTACAGTGATGCATCCAAGAAGGGATTGGGGTGTGTTCTTATGCAAAATGATATGGTGATAGCTTATGCCTCACGACAGTTGAAAATCCATGAGCAAAATTACCCAACACATGATTTAGAGTTAGCTGCGGTAATATTTGCATTAAAGATTTGGAGGCATTACCTTTATGGTGAAAGGTGTGATATTTATACTGATCATAAAAGTTTAAAGTATATTTTCACACAAAAGGAGCTGAATATGCGTCAAAGAAGATGGTTGGAGATGATTAAGGATTATGACTGCTCAATCCATTACAACCCTGGGAAAGCAAACAAGGTGGCAGATGCATTAATTCGACAAGACCATGCTAGTTTATCCATGATGAGGATCACAAAAGATCCAATATTTATGGATTTACAAAGGATGGATCGTGGAATTATAATGGAAGGGGAAAAATCTTATCTTTATCAAATGAATGTTCAACCATCTATACATGTGAAGATTAAAGAGGCACAGAAAGAAGATGTCGAGTTACAAAAGAAGGTGAGAAATGTTCCTGAATTCAACCTTGATTGTGATGGGATAATAAAGTTCAGGAATCGGGTTTGTGTTCCTCCCATCCCCGAATTAAAGAAGGAGCTGCTGGATGAGGCTCATAGTTCTTCATTCTCTATTCATCCTGGAAGCACGAAGATGTATAGGGACCTGAAAGAGTACTTCTGGTGGGATGACATGAAAAGAGATGTTGCTGAATATGTCTCTCGATGCTTGGTTTGTCAACAAGTTAAAGATGAGAGACAGAAGTCTAAGGGGATGTTACAACCATTACCCATACCCGAATGGAAATGGGAAAACATCACTATGGACTTTTTCACAGGACTTCCTAAAACATCCAAAGGCAATAATGCTATCCGGGTCATAGTTGATCGTCTTACAAAGTCTGCACACTTCATTGCTATTAGAGAGGATTTCTCTCTAGATCAGCTTGCCAGGATATATGTAAAGGAAGTGGTAAGATTGCATGGAGTACCAATTTCTATTATATCTGACCGGGATCCGAGATTTACCTCGAAGTTCTGGTGAAGTCTTCAGCATACTCTGGATACAGAGTTGAGTTTCAGCTCTGCTTATCATCCTCAGACAGACGGTCAGTCTGAGAGAACAATTCAAACCCTAGAAGATATGTTGAGAGCTTGCTCTATGGATTTCAAAGGAGGTTGGGATCAACACCTACCTTTGGTGGAATTTTCTTATAATAATAGCTTTCACTCTAGTATTCAGATGGATCCTTATGAAGCTCTCTATGGAAAGAAATGCAGGACTCCAACTTGCTGGGATGAAGTTGGGGAAAGAAAGCTATTAGGACCTGATCTCGTTGATGAAATGGCAGAAAAGGTCAGATCTATTCAACAACACATAAGGGCAGCTCAGATTCGACAGAAAAGTTATGCCGACAACCGAAGAAAAGACCTAGAGTTTGAAGTGGGTGATAAAGTGTTCTTACGAATATCTCCCTGGAAGAGGGTTATGAGATTTGGAAAGAAGGGGAAGTTGAGCCCTAGATATATCGGTCCTTTCGAAATACTGGATCGTTTTGGAAATGTAGCTTACCGATTGGCGCTTCCACCAAATCTCTCTCAAGTCCACGATGTGTTCCATGTATCTCTCCTGAGAAAGTACATACCTGATCCTTCACATGTACTCAGCTCAGAAGTTGTACCGCTGTAGCAAGATCTTTCTTATGAAGAACAACCGATAGAGATTCTGGATCGTAGCGAAAAAGTCCTACGAAATAAGACCACTCGATTGGTGAAAGTTTTATGGAGGAACCACCAACTTGAAGAAGCTACATGGGAGCTTGAGGATATGATGAGGGAGAAGTACCCTCATCTGTTTGTTACAAAGTGACGAATTTCGAGGGCGAAATTCTTTTTAAGGGGGGTAGAATGTAACACCCGAGATTTTTATGAGTAATATTTTGTTTTTATGTTATATATATATCATCAAAGGAATCTTTCACTACACACTAGCTTGGATTACTTTACACGCAATCACGACCTTCCTTGATAGCTTGCGTTGTACGCAATACCGAGTTTCACTAAACGACGATATGCTATTAAAATATTATTTAAAATAGCCGTTATGAATGGTAATAACCACTTTTTGAATTTTTATCTTTCAAAATGGACCTCATTTTTGGATTTGGAATACTGAAATTATCCTAGGGTGAAATTTTGGTATTTTTCCGAAAACTTTCAATTTTTGATGAATAGTGAAACCACTAAGTGGTAGGTTAAAAACTGAATTTTGCATAAAACTTAATTTTACCACTTCTGTGAATGGAATTTTGAAACTCCGACAGACACGGTTGATATCAGTAAGTAAAATGTGGTTCAATGAGATAAAAATAATTTTTTGGTAAATAGTAACTTTTTACTTTTTTTACCGCGGTTAATAGTAAATAGGGTAACTAAGGGTAAATATGATATTACTATTACCCTAACACATGTCCTAATTCTATTGGATAAGTGTAATTCGACCAAAAATAACCTTATGAATATAATATGACCATTTAGGTCCACTTGGATTAGATTATGACATTTAATATTATTTTATTTAATTAATAGTTAAAATAGTTAAAATCAAAGTTTAATAACTAAAACATTTTTAATATGGAATTATACATAAGATAAATTCGACTATAAATATTCATTATAAATATAAAAATATTTCCTACATAATGATAGTTTATTTATAATTTTTATACTTTAAATAAATTAATTTATTTATGACACAACGATGATGCAGTAATTACCCTTTTAAGGAAATGTTAACATAATTGATGTTATAAATGCTAAAATAAATGTAATTTGAGACTTTTTATGAATTACACTAATTTTATAGGTTACTATGATATATTATTGTTGATTTAATAAACTTGGTTTGAACATATATTTCTATTATGACTTTCACAAAAAATCATATATCAAATAGTGTCAAAATTGACACAAAATAGTTTTTAAATCAAATATTATATTATTAATTGTTATTTTATTCCTAAAAATCTAAGGTTCAGCCAAATTACTTAGATAAGGATATATATATTAATAATAAACAACTTGGGGTTCGTTTGGCATGTTATAGTAAGTGTATTAACCATATAGTGTAAGAAAACAAAAAGTCACGGTAAAAGTTAAATTATTTAACTTAGAGTTAAATCTAATTGATAAGGTTAAAATAATAACCTAAACTTATCTAAATCTTATTGGTTGATAGGATTTAGACCCATCCCCACTTTACCTTCGAAATAAGACCCTTTGGAACCATTATAAACCGATTTTGACTTTAATATAAAATAATATTTTGAAGTATTCCTAAGGTGCCCCTCTCCTCCCTTATAAAAGGGCACCTCCTCCCCCTCCTCCTCACACCAATTTGAGCACTCAAGCTCGGCCAACCCCTGAAAAAATCCCTTCTCCACTTCCCTAGAATAATCCTAGAGGTCCTGGTCTTCTTTAAAGACCAATCTTAGTTCCCTAAGTGGATGATTCAAAGAGGCGTTTCAAAGAAGAGGTAATATCCATTACCGATCTTTTCAATTTCTTTCTTCTTCAACTTCTTCTTCTTTAGTTGTTTCATGATAAAGTAATAACATCAGTATTACTTACATACTTATATGTTATTATAAATATGAAACAACCCTAATTCACCTTCTATCCATCCTACGGAAAAATGAAATCACCGCGCGTGCGTACGTACGGAATACCGTCTCCACGCCGTGGTGTACTCTATTTTCCACCATCACCTTACAAGGATGGGTATAATGGTGTAATGAGTAACTATATATGATTATTATAAAGTGATATTGATACTGAAATAGTATAAATACACTTAAATACAATTCCACGATCATGGGAACAATATCGTCGCTCGTGCGTACGTACGGAATACCGTCTCCACGATGTGATGCGACTCGTTCTACATGATCATCATTACATAGTAATTATATAAATGAATTGAATAAATAAATATGATATATGTTACACTAATACCATTCTGTATATAAGGTATCTATAACCTTAAAATAAGAATAAGAATTTATTCGGCAAAACACGCATAAGAACAAAAGGCAATAAAGACCCGAGTAACAAGTAACAATGAAATATTACTAATAAGAAGCTAAGAATATGACCATATATGATATCATATCAATATGTATGATTCTGGAATAATTCAATAACATTATTTAAACCATTATACAGGAGCTTCGGACACGTACAAAGCAAATCAGACCTAAGTTAAGGGAAATATCACAATCTCACTTTTATCCGAGATTGTTTTTACTTTGGTAATTACTGGGGTGTATTTTATCATCCACATCCATGTTCCCTCAATATGTAATATTATTTCCATCCACCTACAATTGTTTAAATCCAATTTTACCCTTCGGTGAGGTTTTAGTAAAAGATATGAAAGGAATCTTTTGTCGTTTTTCGTACGAGGTACTTTTTTTGACTTTTCCGACAAAAGTACGAGAAGAATGTTTTTTAACTTATACGGCAAGAATGGATTTTTAAAACATTATTTCCAAGAATCTTCCTTTATAAGTTTTCAAGTTTATTTTTAATCAACTTCTTTTAGTTTATAATTGTATGACATGTTAAGAAAAGAAAAGTGTTCTTGAAGTAGAAATGATATTTTCCTCAAGAATGGAGTTCAAATGTTTTATCAAAATTTTTTTCCATCTAAGATAATATAGGGTTCTGTTTTTATCCCTATTATTACATTGATTTGATTATGTTTTGAGGAAATTATTTTTATGAAGTCATTTACCTTATATGATTTGTTTTATGATGTCATGATGTTTCAAGAATCCCATTTTTGTTACATGTGTTATGCGATGATGTATGATTTATGATTATGTGGCACACATAAGAAATGATTCATTATAAGATGGGTGGGACCTATATCTCCCTCCAATGCATTGGGTAAAGATTTATATCTCATGAGATAGACATGGCTGGAACGGAAGGTTATTTCGGTTCAGTGATACAAGACTAAAACGAGGAGTGAAATCGGTTCAGAAATGGACTTTGTCTGCTAAGATAGTCTTGGCAATGAGTCATGACTAACAAGAAATGATTTTCCATGATTATGTGTGCATGCCAAAAAGTTTCAAGTTTTATGTTATGATTATGGGGATCTCATTTTCACTTCTATGATCTATTCCATGTTAATATATTATGATCTCTTTTGCAGGTTATGATTTTCAAAAAGATATGATATGATTTTTATTTCCTTTATTTGCCCTTGCTGAGCATTTGAGCTCACCCTTTTTTGTATGTTTTCTTTTCCCCAGGCCAGGAAGATGGATATTAAGTAGAATATTCTAAAAGGGACCCTAGATATGATGAAATAAATGGGAGACACTGTAGAATATTTATGAACCTGTTGTTTATGTTTCCCAGTTTCTAAAGACACTATACCTATACGGTCCTTTGTGGTTTTTTCATATGTTGTAATAAGTGTGCTTCAATTTTGAAGTATTAACAATGTATGTAAGGTATGGGTCGTTATATAAAGTTCACATATAGTGATCCTACAACACTACGGTAGGTGGTTTGTGCCTTTCTGTTGATAGTATTTGAGTTATATGTGAAAAAGTTCCCAATACCCTTGATCAAGGTATTGTGTGTTTAGGGTTTTGACCCAGATAATACCTTCTATGATTAGAATGCTTGAGTAGAGGTTAATTATTGTGAACATGGTTATTTACCATGTCATGGATGTGTTTTTACATTCTTTTACCGTTTATAACCGTTTGGTCTAGATTTTCATGTTAGACTATTTCTTTGCTTTCTATACCTAGTACTGTAGGATGAAGTGATTATATTCTGACATGCTGCTATGCTGTAGACTGTTTAGCCAAGTAGTTTTTAAGGTTTACCTTGGATTATATGTATTGATGTGCTCTATTGACTTACATAGGGCCGTGAGAACCTTGTGTAGTAGACCATAGGGAGAATGGATGTTGAGGGCTTCTCCGGAGGGTTTGTTTACTATTACGATGTAAGACTATAGGGGGAATTGTTGTAAGTGCTTCCTAAGAGTGTCTGTAGCTCCTCAAAATGGGCCATAGGGTGAATGGGATATTGAGTTCTTCCCCAAAGTTCCTTTTACTTATTGATACAAGAATATAGGGGGAATTGACAGTGAGTGCTTCCTCAGAGAGTCTATGCATAAGCTGAACCAGAGGGGTTAGACTGTGTGTACTTCCTAGAGGGTTTCTTGTTTTTGTTTGGTTGAACTAGAGGGGTTAGGATGTGAGTACTCCCAGTGGGTTACCTGCTTTGTTTATATTCTTATTTGATATATGAAATTAAATGTATTTGAAATGTAAGATTGTTTACTTTTGAGTACTTCCTTGTTTACTGCTCCATCTTGATTATTTCATGCCATATATATATTCACTGAATATTAGGAACAAATATTTGGGTGGTTACCTATTGGGATTTAGTCTCACACCATATTTGGGCCATGATTTTGGGCCCAACAAGATTATATTGCTACAGGTATAGATAAGGGAAAGCGCCCTTCTACATCGAGTACTTGATTACTAAGGAGCTAGAGATCATGGGACCAAGCTGAGGCTTGCGATGTTGTTGGATTTTATCTATTTCTTTTGTACTTTGGTTATTTCTATATTCCATCATTGTGACTTTTTTGGCTTATTTCCTAGAAATTTGTATCATTCATCATTTATATATACGTGATCCAATTGTTTCTTACCTCTGTCTTCTGCTATTTACTGATGTATGGTATTATTACTGCTTCCACTATTTTATATCCATTTACTTCTGCTATGTTACTCTAACAATGAGGTCATAGTTTCCCCACTATCACACCGAAGGACCTCACTATTAGTCGGTAGCCTCTGGAATTCGGGGAAATGCGCTCGAGGCTATGTGACCAACTGGGTACGGGGCACCTCTAGGTGACTTCTAGAACCAAGATGTTACAAAGTGGTATCAGAGGATTATTTTCTTCTTGAATTACTATTTGGATCATCTAGTTAGGGATAGGATGCAATATGTACTTGGTAATAAGCTTTTCCTTGGACTAGGAAACCCGTGTACAATGAAAATCCAATTTACTTTGTTTATTGCAACTTTTATGGTTTTTCATACAGTTGATTGGATTTTCACCATTAGGTGATTAACATATATATTTTTATTGTTGTTTATGTTATTGAGGTTTTATTTCTGTTTAAACCCGATGAGATGACAGCATTCCATCTTAGGTATCATATAGGCACTTTCTAGAAATCACATGTCATGTATTATTGCTATTCCATTTAGGGTGAATTAGTGATTACATGTTATTGTGATAGATGTTGTGTTAGATATGCATGCTATGGTGATAGATTCCTTGATAGAATACCTGTTTTTTTAGGGTATTGATTTGTGTAAGGTTTCATTTGAATGAATGCCAAAATTCGGTTCTTAAGGTATTATGGGCCCTCATGGATCAGAATTTGGTGAATTATTGCCTTTTTTTCCTTGTATAGGACATGTATAAGATTCAAAGCTTTAATTCACAGAGAGTATGGCCCCTCACAGATCAGAATTTGGCACTTTAATGTTTGTTTCAGTGTTTTTTTTGGGTTATGGAGAAGTTTCTGAGGCTTACTATCTAGAAAAACCCAGAATACACAGTGTGTAATGATGAATACATGCCATGTGTTCTTATATTCAAGAAGAAAATATTTTTCTTAAGTACAAGCCATGTAATGTATGTACAAGCCGTGTATTCTCTAACCGTGTCACAAATTGTGTGGGCAGAGACACGTGGTTGGGAAATCTTTGTTAGGACACACTGTGTACTGGATGTACACGCCGTGTTGTAGAGCTATATAACCGGCCATGTAACTAACAACATGGGCCAGTTGAGTCTTTTCTATTACACTCCATGTCCATATAGAACATGCCGTGTAGTGTAAACCGAGTACCTAGTCATGTCACGAACAACATGAGATGGTGAAATCTCATAGTACACACCGTGTCTAGAACAAACATGCCATGTAGAGTCAGCCATGTAACCGGCCATGTCACTAACAACACGGGTCAGTGAAGCTCGTCTAGTACATGCAGTGTCTGGAAAGAACATGTCGTGTAGTATTTTTTTAGGAGAACCGTGTGGATTATCCATGTAGAATAACTCGAGCTTGGAAAGAGGATTCAAGTACATGCCGTGTGTTAGGACAATGCGCTGTGTGTATGGGGTGTTACACGACTTGGGTTGGAAGAAGTACACGCCCATGTGAAGGTTTAAGGGAGCATGTCGTGTAGGCATTATACACGTCGTGTATCCATGTTTTGAAAATCTTGAATGCTTTATTTATCCTGTTCCCTCCTTACACTTCTATTTTTCAGTCCTTGATAATCTTGATCTAAGGTGTATGCTTGACCTTGCAGAGTCATTCCACCGAGACGTCCTCCGGTTGTCTGCCAGTTATAGGGAAATGATCAGACACTAGAAATGGCTGACCAGAGACTACTAGAAAATCCTCCAAAAGTGCCAGTCTTGGAACAAGACATCATTCTAGACATAGATACTGATGGAAAGTTACGAGAGGGATTTATAAGTTTTATGCAGACCTTCCTAGGAGTACCGCATCCTGACCCTTCTATGGCAGAGTTGATGCAAGTTTTCCTACAGCAGCATCCTCCCACCTTCATAGGGGAAGGGGGAACTCAGGCTGCAGAGTCATGGTTAGAAGCCATACTTTCTATCTTTGAGCATCTAAATATGCCTCTAGAGAGGATTGTGAAGCTCACTACGTACATGCTTCAGGATTCCGTCAAGAGATGGTGGGATGTGATCTCATAGGTGGGACACCAGCAGGTTATAGCGTGGGATGAGTTCCAGCATGCCTTTTACGACTACTTCAACCCGGAGACTTTGAGGGCAGATCAAGCCCAAGAGTTCATGAGTCTGGGGCCAGGTACTCTTTCTGTTACGGAGTATTCTTCTCACTTCACAGAGCTGCAACGCTTCATGCCCATCCCATGAGGTGATGAGTTAATCCTGGCAAGTAAGTTTGAGGATGGTATCAGGCATGACAACCGATCTCAGGTGAACATCTTCAGGTTGACTTCTATAACTTCTATAGTCAACAAAACACTAATCACGGAGTGCTATCTGAGGGATTCTGGAGTTGTGAGTCAGGGAGGCTCAACATCTGGAGTTGGTATCCATCCTAATAATAGCAGGAAGCACCACAGGGAGTCTACACATGGAGATCTGAGGAGGCGTGACACTTCTTCTGGCATCCAAGTGGTGTTCTACCAGTGCGGAAAGAGCGGGTATACAAGGCCACATTGCGCGAGAGACCTAGTAGAGTGCTGATCATGCGGAAATATGGGCCATCTTCAACGTTTCTGTCATTTTGTATCACCAGCAGCTAGCGATAGGGGTTCTTCTATGACTCCTCATTCAGGAGCAGCACCACCAGTTTATCACCAGTCTGGGAACTGGAGTTATTTTGGCCATTTAGGCTGAGTTGGAGGTCTTGGCTGTGGTATCCAGTCATTAGTCTTTCAACGACAATAGGGTAGATCATCTCAAAGTGGTCAGGCAGGGTCACAAGGCTGCAGCGCTGGTCCGACTTTTGCAGTGGAGTAGACCCAATAGGAGCAGGATCCCGTACCCTCTATATTTCTAGGTACGATCCTAGTTGCCACAATTTTAGCTTCTTCTCTTTTCAATACAGGGGTTTCCCATAGCTTTATATTTGTTGCTGTTGTGGAGAGCCTTGGGATCTGTATCCTTTCTTTTGCTGATATCTTGACACTAGACACACTATTGGGGACAAGAACAACTAGTGTACTAAAGTGCAAGGAGTGCCCTCTTGAGGTTGGTGGGTGTCACTTCTTATGGGACCTTTATGTCTTAGAGATGAAAGACTATGACGCCATTCTTATAATGTACTGGTTATTTCCCTTCCAGGCTGTTATTGACCGCTATCACCGTAGGGTGAGTTTCACGTCACCATAGGGCATATCATTTCTTTATAAGGGAGAATAGGATGTCCAGGCGAGCAGAGTGGGACCCAAGCATCTTGGGTTGGGAGGAGTTATTGCTTAGATTTCTAGTCTATATCTGGATGACTAGGGGACTTCACAGATATACTTTACTCCAGTGGTGGATTGTTTTAGGGATGTCTTTCCAAAGGACTTTTTAAGTTTTCCTCCAAAGTGAGAGGTGTAATTTTATATTGAGCTTGTTCCAGGAGTGACACTAGTGTCCATACCTCCTTATAGGATGGCTACACCTGAGTTGCAGGAGCTCAAGAAGCAGTTGGAGGAGTTTTAGGGAAAGGTCTTCATCCGACCCAATGAATATCCTTGGGGTTCACCTGTCCTATTTGCAAAGAAGTTGGAAGGTACCCTCAGACTTTTTTTGGATTATCGGAAGTTAAACCAGTTTATAGTCCAGAACCGATACCCCTTGCTGAGGATTTATGATCTCTTTGATCAACTTCGATGATCCCAGATGTTGTCGAAGATTGACTTGAGGTATGGTTACCATCAGTTGCATGTTATACCATCTGATATACCTATTACAACCTTCCAGAGTAGGTATGGTCTATACGAGTATGTGGTTATGCCGTTTGATCTCACGAATGCGCCTACAGTCTTGATGGCACTGATGAACTGAGTGTTCCATCCATACTTGGATTCTTTCATGGTAGTCTTCGTGGATGATATCTTGGTGTACTCTCACACTCAACATGACCATGATACCCATATTGAGATCATTTTGAGTACACTGAGAGTGCATCAGTTATATGCTAAGCTCTCAAAATTCCACTTTTGGATGGACCAGATTCACTTCTAGGGTCATGTTATCTCAGAGACCAGAGTATCAGTAGAGCCATAGAAAGTGAGAGAATTAGTTTCTTGGGAGCATCTGAAGAAATTATTTGAGGCATTAAGTTTTCTAGGGCAGGCTGGATACTACAGACATTTCATATATAACTTTTCATGCTTAGAAGCGCCACTGACAGGCCTGACTAGGAGGGGTACAAAATTATTGTGGTTAGTTTCTTATGAGTCAGCATTTCAGAAGCTGAAAGGGAGGTTGACTTCAGTACCGATACTAGTATTTATAGAGCCATGAAAGATCTATATTGTTTACTGTGATGCTTCAGGTATCGGGCTGAGAGCTATGCTTATGCAGGGAGTAGGAGTCGCTACGTACAGGTCTCGATAGTTGAGGCCACATGATAGAAATTACCCGACGCATGATCTCGAGTTAGATAAAGTTGGTCATGCTTTACTCTATTGTACAAAGTATCTTCTAGGAGAGAAATTCATGGTTTTCACCAACCAAAAAATTATCAAGTATATCTTCACTCAGCATGATCTGAATTTGGGATAGTGAAGGTGGGTTGAGTACCTTCATTCCTTTGACTTTGAGCTTGCCAATACGCCAGGGAAAGGCAATGCAGTGGATGATTCTCTAAGAAGGAGGACTTAGATACAAGCAGTTCAGGAGGACAATAGTGAGTGGAAGCTTATGGCTATATTCTCTGAGATGCATTTGGAGTTGCACGATAGATAGGGGAAGAAATTTCTATCTTCTATACCTATTACCTCTACTCTTATTGATCGGGTGCAAATGATGCAACTATCAGATTATGAAGGCCTAGTCCTACGGGAAAGTGTGTCAAGAGAGGACCCTATTCCTAGATGGACAGTAGATGAGGATGAGATCTTTCATTTTCAGGGGTGCATATGGGTGTCAGCAGACATACATGAGGAGATGATGCGAGACTTTCATTCCTCAGTTTGGGCAGTTCATCTTAGTGTCACCAAGATGTATCATGATCTACACCGTTAGTATTGGTGTCCAGGTATGAGGAGGGATGTTGCTGGGTTTTTCATGAGATGTTCCACCTATTAGTAGGTGAAGGTGGAGCATCAGTGACTAGTAGGGCTTTTGCAGTAGTTACCTATTCTCGAGTGCAAATGGAATGATGTCATGATGGACTTCATGACGGTTTTTTCGAGGTCGTCTTGAGGGAATGATGTAGTATGGGTTGTCGTTGATAGACTCATGAAGGTTTTTCACTTCTTACCGATGAAGGAGACCTTCAGTGTTGATGAGCTGGGAAGATTGTACATATGAGAGATTGTACATCTACATGATGTTCCACACTCTATTGTTTCAGACAAGGATTGATGTTTTACTTCTCCGGTCTGGTAGGGGCTACAGAAGGCTTTGGGCACAGAGGAATTTTGAGTATATCTTACCACCTCTAGATAGATGGCTAGTCCAAGCGTTTGATTCAGGTGCTTGAGGACATGCTCCGAGCATGTATCCTAGATTTTTGGGGTCTATGGGAGAAGCACATACCTCTTGGAGAGTTTTACTACAACAATAGTTTTCATGAAACTATTAAGATGGCACCTTATGATGCTTTGAAAGAAAAGCCATTCCAATCACCCTTATGCTGGCTAGAGGTCGGAGAGGTAGCTATGCTGGGACCTCAACTTGTCCAGGAGACCACCGAGCTAATAGAGTTGATTCAGAAGAGGATAGCTACTACACAGTCATGATAGAAGTCTTATGCTAATCGACAGAGATGAAATCTGGAGTTTGAGGTTGGAGATCTTGTTTTCCTATGTGTCACACCAAGGTTGGGACACAAGAGGATTATGAGGCAGGGTAATCTTTTGTCGAGGTACATTGGGCCATTTGAGATTTTAGAGAGAGTTGGGCCGGTTGCCTATCGGTTGCAGTTACCTCAGAGGTACCGATCTATGCACAAAGTCTTCTACGTTTCTCATCTTTGGAATTACTTCTCAGAGCCATCTCATTTTTTTCAACCTGAGGAGGTTGAGTTAGATGTGGACTCCTCATTCGAGGAGCATCCTATCTGGATTATTGATCGAAGTGCGAGGGTTCTCTGTGGCCGGTATGTTCCTCTGGTATGAGTGCTATGGGAGCCCAGGTGAGTATATGATGAGACCTGGGAGAGGGAGGCCGATGTACGATCACAGTGGCCCGAGCTTTTTGAGTATTCTTCTTTTATGCCGCCTTGCTAGGGAAATTTGGGGATGAATTTATTTAAGGGGGGAAGTTTGTAAGAACCCAGATTTTCTTATCGGTTATGTTTTCCTTTTTATGGTGTTTTTGAGAAAAAGATGAGTTTCTAAAAATTTCCTAAGTACACGCCGTGTTCTTTATATGTACACACCGTGTACTCGGTTACCGTGGTTAGCCATGTTCTGGCCATGTAATGGCCATGCACACGACTGTGTGTAGTGACCTGAATGCTACCTAAAGCGGGGCCTAGTAAGGGAAAGTACACACCGTGTAATTACTTTTTTTCCATTAAATAGACCGGGGTCACATCTAATTGGAAGAAGCGTCTTCTTTTTCACCTTCTTCAACCGAGAGCGTCCGTACGGTGCCGATTTTTCCCCAAGCCTCTGATCGAGCATCCTTTCTCTGATTCGACTTCTGTCGATTGCGTTGGGATTATCACAGTAATTTCTTCCTTCTTCTAGAGCTTTATTTCTTGATTCATCTTATTTTAAGAGTTATCCTCAGTTGATCATTTTTTGCGTTTTATAGATATATGGTGTTCTTGGGAAATTCAAGTCTTGAGGTTCATGTATAGAAATCCTACAACACCGAGGTAGGTGGTTTGTGCCTTTATGTAGATAACTATTGAGTTATATGTGAAAAAGTGACCAATACCCTTGATCGGGGTATTGCGTGTTTAGGGTTTTGACCCAGTTAATGCCTGTTATTATTAGAATGCTTGAGTAGATGTTAATTGTTGTAAATATGGTTGTTTACCATGTTATGGATGTGTTTTCCCATGCTTGTACTATTTATGACCATTTGGTATAGCTTTTCCTATTAGGATATTACTTTGCTTTCCATGCCTAGTACTATAGGATGAAGTGATTGTATTCTGACATACTGTTATGATATAGATTGTTTAACCAAGTAGTTATTGAGGTTTACCTTGGACTCTATGCATTAATATGATTGATTGACTTACACAGGGCCATGAGAACCTGGTATAGTAGACCATAGGGAGAATGGATGTTGAGGGTTTCTCCAGAGTTCATGTTTTCTGTTACGATATGAGGCCATAAGGGGAATTGACATAAGTGATTCCTCAGAGTGTCTGTATTTCCTGGATGAGGGTCACAAGGGGAATGGGATGTTGAGTACTTCCCCAAAGCACCTTTTAGTTACCGATACAAGACTATAGGGGGAATTAATGGTGAGTGCTTCTTTAGAGAGTTTGTGCCTAAGATGAACCAAAGGGGTTATACTGTGTGTACTTTCCATAGGGTTTCTTGTTTTTGTTTAGTTAAACCAGAGGGGTTAGGCTGTGAGTACTCCCAAAGGGTTAACTGATTCGTTTAGATTCTTATTTGATATATGAAATTGAATTCATTTGAACTGTTGGATTGTTTACTTTTGAGTACTTCTTTGTTTACTACTCCATCTTGATTATTGCCTGCCATATATATTCACTGACTGTTAGGAACACATTTTTGGGTGGTTTCCTACTGGGATTTAGTCTCACACCCTGTTTGGGCCATGATTTTGGGCCCAAAAAGATTATACTGCTTCAGGTATAGATAAGGGAAAACACCCTTCTACATTAGGTACTTGATTACCAAGGAGATGGAGAGTATGATACCAAGTTGAGGCTTGCGATTCTGTTGGAGTTTATCTGTTTATTTTATACTTTGGTTATTTCTGTATTCCAAAATTTTGACTTGTTTGGATTCTTTCATAGACATTTGTATCATGCATAATTTATATATATGTGCTCTAGTTTTTTATTAACTAATTATTCCACTATTTGCTGATGTATGATATTATTTATTCTTCCTCTATTGTATATTCGTTTACTTCCACTATGTTGCTCTGCCAATAAGGGCATAGTTTCCGAACTATTGCACCAAAGGAACTTGTTTCTAGGTAGTAGCCTCTGGAATTATGGGAAATGCGCTCGAGTCCATGTGACTAACTGGGTACGAGGCACCTTTGGGCGACTTCTGGAACCGGGACATTACATACTGACACTGATCCAATGCTTCCAATGACATTTGATTTTGATTTTGGATGAGGGAGTTATAAAATAACCTAGAAGAGTCTTGAAGGAGAGCTCATGGGGGGAGATGGAGGAGTGTTATAATAGAAAATGAAGATAGAAAAGAGACAGTTGAGGTTTTAATTTCATTAAAGAAAAATTATTAAATTCACCCTTACAGATAGGGTCACACAGTTTGGCCACACGATTGGCCAAACCGTGCACCAATCCTACACCATGTACTATATAAAGAGGGACCCAACATGGGCTAGATGCATTATTTGGATAACTGTGTGCAAGTCGTGTGAAAATCCTATATATCAAAGTCTTAAATTTATACAAAGGTGGGTTACTTGGCTATCACGGTTGTAGAAAACCATGCAACTCCCTGCATGGTTAAATGAAACCATGTGGGATGGGTTACATGGTTTCCTATAACTATTAGACCTAGTCTGTTTATCAAAAAACTAAGGTTCTAGGCTCTGAACAATTCTCATAAACACCCATAGCCTTTATTACTCCATTATGTAACATTTCTAGGGTTAAACTAAGTTGTTTAAACGGAAAAAATGAGATGTACGTTTTAGAAATGTTAGGCCATTTTAGGGAGAGCATATATTTAGGGGTAGTTTTTAAAAGGGGTATGTTGTGATGTTAACATGTGTGTACTATTTTAATTGTTTTTTGAATTTGATTAAAGAACTATTTATTAAATGTTAAATTCTATTTTGACTATGAATATTTGATGATAAAATAAGTTTGGAATTATTTTTGATCACTTATTTATAGTTAATATGGTTTTATTGTTCAATGATTTTTATTTCCTACAACAATCTTGCCTACGTAGGAATAGATTTTTTGGATAGTGGTCTATTTATTATGTTTTAGATCTGTAATGATTTATGTTCCTTAATTGAAAATAAATACAAGGGGGGGGGGATTGTTGAGACCAAGTGGTTTCAATTTTTTTTATTTGAGAAGACATTGGTGAAAAGGAATTAGAATTGTTTTTGGTGTTTTATTTTGTTTTCAACACATAAATAAATTAGTTATTACATGAAGAGATCACTGATATTTCATGTGATGAAGGAATTTGTCCATGAGTAACAATGAGTTTCCAAGAGTAATAGTGATCAACCACATGAAGAACTATACTTATATTGACTATGATTCTAGGGATAATGATTTTGTGAGTAAATATTTAATGTAATGTGCTTTCATGCGAAAACTCATAGATATTTTGTGAGTTTTCATGCTTCCATGAGAAGAATCATGGATCTTCCTTGAGCCATAGTGATTCTTTATGAAAAAAAGGATCTTACATAAGAAAAAGAAATAAAATTAAGCTTTTGTGTGTTTCGTGTTTCTATGAATATGAGAAAATACCTTACACAAGTGAAGAAAGATTGATTGTGAGTCACACAATACGAGTATCTACTAAAAGTATCACATTGTAGGTGGCTTGGATATCGACTAAAGAACATGGGTATATAAATTTATAGATGCAAAGTAATATGATCTAATAAAATTTTAATCTCATGAAAATGACTATCATGGTTCTAGAAACGGATATTTTTGTTTCAATTTTGAGAAAATCATAAGGTTGTACAATAGAGAAGAAAAATATTGAAAACCAGTTGAAGAAATGAAAAACCACATATACATATTTTCAAACATGCTCCACATAAGTGAATACCTATACATTGGTTTTACTAAATAATATATTCTACATGTATAAATGTACTATTTTGTATCTAAATTCATATGGAATAAGTATTGATTATGTATGATAATGGACCATATATGTGAATGGTTCATGTATGTGTTTTTTCTATGGTTTCAATTTTTTTGATTTTTCCATGAAGTTCACATATCAAGAAAATCCATAAACCAATAATGATAGATGAAACATCTAAATGCATTCATGTATATGTGTATTTTGATTTTATATGCGAATTATAAATTTATTTTAGAGATAATTATCTTAATTTTTATGGTATTTATGAGTAATAATACCAAGATTGAAGTTAGAATGATCCCATAATTGTAAAATTCATGTTTTGATACATACACATATATTTAATATCAAATAAATTCTTGTTTAAATGTGAATAAATATGTTATGATATCTCTGCGTATTTACATGAAGTTATAAATTGTTATATAAGTGGTTTCTTATGGATATTTTTGTGATGAAAAAATCTAATATTTATAGAGATTTGAATTCAAAAATATTTACATCATTTCCTAAATATTTGAATAAAGAGGAAATAGAATAGGTAACTAAATTTATTTTATGTATATTTTATAGTTTTTTCAAATAAAAGGTGTGTGTGTTGTGTGAAATAAGTATAGATAAATAAAAAATAAGATGAAGAGGTTCTTGATCGTTGTTGTGAAAGTAAATAGAAGAAGAAGAAGATGTGACCTAAAAAGAGAAAGTGTGAAGAATTAATGTAGCATGATGATGACATGTTGAGTCCAATTAGTGAAGGTTTATTCCATTATTACATAATCTATTTTATATTGTTATCCATACGAGGAGCACATTCAATCTCAAAGAAATATAGTGTGATTCAAGTTTTGGATACAACTTTTTTGTTGTAAAACATAAAGGATTGTTTTATAGTGTACTATGTGATCTTGAATTGAATCCAAATCATGGAAAGAACTGGTTAATCTTATGTAGTAGTAAACATTGTAAATTCTTGTGTTCCTTTAAAGGTATTTTTTTTTGTGTTTAGCTGATTCATTTCTCTCTAATAGAAGTAAATGATTGTTTTAAAAGATAAAAACGTAAAAAGTGTTGACCACTGATTCACCCCTACCCCTCTCAGTGATCTCATAGATACAAAATGGTTTTTAGTTAAGTGATAAGACATTATAAAAATTAATGTTTCTGATGTATGGGTTAAGACAATTTCTATTAACCTTGATAGGTTTCTCCACATCTTTATGAATCTCTATAGCTCTATGTGAAAATATTTGGGTAATCAAAAATAGACCTAAACATCATGATTTTAACTTACCTTGAAACAAGAACAAATATGAATTACAAAACAATACCATTCATTTAAAATATATATACTTACTCATGACGTGTCTATCATTCTATTTTAATCTTATTTTTGTAAATTATAGAATTAAAAATCATACTTATAAATTTATTCAAGCTTATCTAGTTCCAGAAATCAATTCCTTCCACCTTCATCCTATTTCTAGTTAGTATCTTTGACTGAACAATAATATTTTTTGGTGAGATACATCAAAATGTGAAATGGTTTCCCATAAATAAATTATAATGGAGACATTACTAGTGATGTCTTGTAGGATGGTTGGTCTACCCAGAAATCAATTTTCAGTTTCTTTAAAAAATATATTTTGCTTGAGTTAATAGTATTTTCAAGGATTTTATTTAGTTCTCTATTTGGTAACACAAATTTTCCCTTTATTTATTGGTGATATATTATCCTTATGTTGTAAAGAACTATATATTTTTACATCACACTTCAAAAAATATGGCCATAAAAGTGTTTTCCATGATAACTTATCAATAAATTCAACACTCTATACATATAAAAGATGTTCTTCTTCAAGAATTTGGAAACCTCTTTTGTTGTATTAGAAATGATATATTTTTCTTCAACCCGCTTTAAAACATATTCAAAACACACTTAAATGTAAACATGTAGGAATAAATTATGGAGGGGACCCATTAAGTTGATTTTACACATTAATAACCTCATCCTCCCTCCAATGTTTTAGGGTAATTGTCAATGATCATAGGATGTAACAAATTTCCATGTATCTTTGTGCAATGTTGGTCAAAACAACTCTACAAGGTTTTGGCCATGTTTCTCACTGTTACATGATTTTATAATTTTGATGAGGAGTGAGAAAACTTCAAAATTATTTTAATATCACTTTCAAACATACATTTTTAAATCAATATATCTTCGCACTACTTGAAAAATAGTTCATTAGAAAATTAATGGAAATACTTTTATTAAATAATTTTATTTTAGTGGTATGAAGACTGTGGGTAGAACATTCCATTTGTCAAGTAATTCATGATGTTTATAGACCATGATATAGATGTGAGAACCACTAAAAATGATCATTCATATATAAAATCATCTCAAATATTAGCATATTGTACTTCAATAATGTGAGAAAACTTTATACATAAAATATGTTCAACAATGACATTATATTATCCCTTCATGTCTTTAATATATTTGTAAAACTCTTTTAAAAAATAATCCCTTGAATCCAATTGGTTTTGGTATCCTTATTTATTATAAACTAATTAATCACCACATAGTTGATGTGTACCACTACTTTGGTGAGGATAAGGTAGGTTCAAAACTTATTGAAAGAGAAGACCACTATTAATAACTCCTTATCTATAGGGTTGAAATTGAGTTATGATTTTGTAACATTCCTACTAGAATAATAATTATTCCCGAACATTCTATCGACCCTTTTTCTGAGAAGTTCCCATTTCATGAACCAACTTGGATACCCATGTACACCAATACCTATAGTGGATCTGACATATCGTGAAGGAAGCTCCTCATCCCCATTGGTTAGAGACTAGCACCTGGAATCAAAAAAATCAAAGGGAAAGATTTTTCCAAAGGTACAATAAAACAATAAAAGATAAAGTAACCCAAAATAATTATGAAAAACAATCCTTGAGGAGAAATTATCATAAATAAATAGATATACCAAGGAATACAATATCTAAAAAACATCACATCATGATCAAGAAAATATTTCATAACTCTGTGAAATGAGTGGATCCCAACTCTAACTGTTACCATAATCACCCAATACCTATTCCCAAGCATACTTTCCACCTCCAAGTGGTGTTTTCCCTTTTATTGGACTTAGCATGATAAAATATATATATTACTAAAGGTAAATGTTGGGTGTGAGTATAATAGCCATGTAGGATTCCACTAAATGTTCCATAAGTAGTTCAATTATAAATAAACCACATATACTTAAATTTTAAATAAATATGGCATAAAAATATGTTTTCCCATTTTTAGTAAAATCATATTTCAATAAAAATAGAAGGAAAATATATCAAAATTTGAATAAATGAACCTTTTTCGTAAATAAGAAAGGAGATTAGTAAAAAAATTAATAATTGACATGTAATTATAAAATCCAAATTAAAAAACATGTTTGTAAGCCCTATAGTTAGTTAGTTCGAGGCTATATGATTCTCACACTTCTTGGTTAATAATCATTGCTTTCTGTTTATGCACATGTCACAAAGATCAATAAATTAAGATAAAATCAATGAACCAATAATTGGGGAAATCATTCCAAACTATTTTTAGTTAGAGTTTTCATCATCAATCTATTTCTAGAGAGTTAGAGTTCTAGCATTCTTGTACTAATCACCCAATTACTACCCATGATCAAATGTCATTAAATCAATAAATTAGTCATGGGAAAATAATTCACTTCAATTAAATTCACCATTTATATCTCAAATACCAAATTTCATTTTCAACGTTACATTTCAATATCAAAACCAAAGGAGTGGTTTTCATCAAGTTCATTCCTTTCAAAAACATACTTACTCTTAATATTTTTTTCTCAAAAATCAACATCAATCCATTTTAATATATCTTTTCTCAAATAGCAACATATTTTACAATCCTTTGAAAATAGGTTTTATTTTAAAAATATCATTTCTTTTAAATAAAATATCATAATTCAAGGTTTAGAAAATAGTTGAAAATACATTTCAAATCAAGCAAGAAATATTTGTTTCAATTATTGGGCAAAATCCTTACAGACCCACCTACCTTTAATCACATGATCAATCATTCAAACACCCAAAACTAGAACTTTAACAGAGATTCAAAGTCAAGGAATATTAATTATAAATCCATTTAAACCCAACACATCAAATATAGGTTCCAATACATCAATAACACGGGGATTCATCACTCTCAAGAAGGTGATAGAAGAAGAAAAAAAGGATTCCACACCAAAGAGAAAAAAATTACCAGAGAGATATCAATCAAATTCAATGGTACTTCAATGTGAGATGAAAGAGATTTAAGGGGTCAAAATCATATCTTTAGACCCTATAAGAGCCAAGGGTTAGAGTGGGAGTTGAATTGGAGGAATTTGAAATAAGAAATTGGTGCTTGGGATTTTTATGCCTAGAAAATCAAAAGACCATGACACATTACCCCATGAACATGGAGCATGTCTACTCAAAATGGATATATCACACGACAACCAACCTAGATGACACTATTCCACCCCAATCAACTGTCCACTTGAATCCTTGGTTTATTCTTCACCCAGATCGGATTTTTTTTGGGGTAAGTCTATATTGCATCCCACACAACACTCTAAAACCACCCACAAAATTGAAGAGTCAATCCAAATTAGTCACTCAAGCCTCCATTCCACATATTTCACTATGTTATAAAACTATTCCTAAAATGGAATAACCAAGGAAATACTCTACACTTTAGCATAATAGTTCACACCACAACCAAGCCAAAATTGGAAGAACCACTAGAACTGACTATGCGAAAGCTAGATCTCCCATGAGGAAACCACCTTATCTATAATTTATTCCCTAACCTACACTTCATATCCCCCTTCAAAACTTTATAAATTTTCTCGAATCTCTAGAAAATATCTTGAACAATGGTCAATCCAAAAGGGATCAAAATGAGGGTATAAAAGTACTTGAAAGTTTACAATGCAATGTTACAATATTCCAAAAATAAATTATTTCTACCCCCTATAAAGACTTTAAGGAAGACTCTATGTCAAATAGGTGAGGCCACTTCTCTCTATCATCACCTCATATTCCCAAGTCTCATGCAAACTAGAACTGTACTACTGTAGAAATCGATCCAAAGGTATATACATCCCATTAAGAATATTTATCTTATAATCAATGATAAGAAATACCTGCTCAGTCATGGATAAATGTGAAGCAAAATCAAAGTCCTCCATAATTTTAACATGATATAAGTCACATAGATACTTTCAAAGATATGATATATGAAACACATCATGAATAGATATCAACCGATTAAGAAATTCCAAATATTAAGACACCTTAAAAATATGCTCAGTAATCTCAAATGGTTTCATATATCTCAATGAATGATTTAACTATTTTAGAAGTTGTTCATGACCCAACCAAGGTGAAACTCTCTAAAAAATCAAGTCCCTAAATAAAAATTATAAAGGTATTATATGAAAATTAGCATTGGATTCATAATAACCTTATGCTGTCATCATTCTATGATGATTCAAATTAATATTTTTGTCATCTCCTAGAAAGAACTAGGTACCACCAAGGAAGATCCACCAATAGTCAACCAACACAATGTTGATTTACATGGGCAGACATATAAGGCCTCAAAGGGAGCCATATGGATAGACAACTGTTAACTTTTTTTGTAGGAAAAATCAACCAGTCCCATGTGACTATCCCAATATTCACCAAAGTAAAGAATGCATGCATGAAGCATGTAATCCATGTTATGTATAGATCATTATATCTTCTCATCCATATAGGGATGATAAGTCATTCTCAAACTCACATGGGATTTTAACATTTCTTGGAGGCCCCTCAAAAAATGAGAATCGAACTAGGGATACCTAGAAGAAATTATAAATGATGAAACACTATGAAATATAATGATCTATTTCACCTAGAGGATTCCCAATACATCAAATTTGGTCATATCATGAATGGGTATAAAGTGATCCAATTTGTTCAACCGTTCAATCAAAACCCATATTTCATTATTTTCTCACTGTGTATGAAGAAACCCAACCATGAAATCCATATAAATCTCATCCCACTTCCAATTCATCACTGGACGGCATTGAAGCAAGCCTAGAGGTTCCTAGTCCTTGACCTTATCATTTTGGCAAGTATAACAGTGATAAAAAAAATTCAATGATGTCTTATCTCAAACATGGAAACCAAAATTGTTACAGTATATCATAGAACATGTTCATGGTGTTAGGGTGATATTCCCACTAAGGATTATGGAAACCCCCCATTACAGTTCTTATCACTGGAAAAGTTATGACATACCATTATGGGAAGCATAGGATAACCTTATAAGTGAAAAACCACTCCATGATGGTCTCACCATCATAAAGAGGGTCCTTAAAGCCATATAATTCATCATAAAGATGATTTACATGAATAATTATCTCTAATAAAGAATAGGTCAATTTAAAACATTCCAAAAAAATCTATACCCCATCATCCAAAACTCCCAAGTGATTTTGAAAAAATAGATCCATAAAATTTCACTCTTTTATTGATTCATTCATGGCCTAGCCATAAATTTCCTGCTCAAGGCATCATCAATATAATTCCCCTTACTAGGGATGTAGGCAATATATTAATCAAAAGACTAAATTTACTCCATTGAACACCTCAATTAGATATTAAAATATACTTGAGAGAATATATAACTCATAATTTTGTTGTTTAAATAGAGGGAAAACATTTCACTGAAAAGGTAATGTCTCCAAATATTGAGAGCATGCATCATGGTTGTGAGTTCGAGATCATGGGTTGGAGAATTATTCTCATGTGTCCTAAGCTATCAGGAACTATAGGCCACCATGTGATCACCATGCATGATAATTCATTCCAAAACTAAACCTAATATGTTACAAAAGGCCAAAAAACCCAACCCATCCTTTGGAATATTCAACACTAATGTATAAGAAAAAATACATGTGAACTCATAAAAATAATTCTAACACTTAAAATCCTATAAGAACTTTAATCCGTTAGAAGTGAGAGAAGTAATTTGAGAAACCAACATTGAGAAATATTTGAAAAACCAGTAGTAATACCCAGCTAATCCCAATAAGCTATGAATCTCAAAGACATTCTATAGTTGTTCCCATTCCATAATAGCCTTTTCCTTTTCACGATTGACTAAAATACCATGTTCCAAAACAATGTTTCCCCATAAAATCACTTAATAAATCCAAAAATTAAATTTTGTTGGACTGGCATAATGCTGGAAAACTATCAAAATTTACAAAACTTCTATAAGTTAATGAACATGTTCCTCATCATTTTTAGAGTAAAACAGAATGTCATCCAAAAAAACTACCATGAATGAGTGGAGGTACTCATGGAATATATAGTTAATCAATGACCTAAAAACTATAGTATCATTGGATAAAGAAAAATGTATAACAAGGGTCTCTTAATAACCATAACTACTTTAGAAGTTAGTCATAAAAATGTTAGATTCTTTAATTCTCAAATGACGATAATCAGATTAAAGATCAATATTTGAGAACCATTTAACCCCTTTCAACCGATCAAGAAAATCATCTATATGAGGAAAATGATAATTGTTCTTTAGTATAACTAAATTGAGTTTCTGATAATAAAAAAAATGTGATGTGTCCCATCAACCTTATTTGAAAAAGGAATAGGTGTTACCCAAGGTTCCACACTCAAGAATATAAATCCTTTATCCAAAAAACCATCCAGTTGTGTTTTCAACCCTTTTAATTCTTCAAGTTCCACAAGATAAGAAGGAATAGAGATGATTTTTTAACTAATATTAAGTCAATAGATAAATCTACATCACTTACCTGTGGAAAACCAAATAATTTAGATGGAAACACATCGATAAACCTAATGGAATGTGGAGGAAGACACCACTAAAATATTCTTCCTCCATATCAAAATAAAACAATAATATTATGCTACCCAACACCAGCAAAGGAGTTCCAACTCTTCTCATCCTTGGGTCCCATCCTACTAGGAAAATAGGGAACACCCTATCAAAGGAAGTAAAGGATAAATGTGGCATATAACAGTTAATCAGGGATCTATGTTCAATTAGATAATCCTTCCCAAGAATGAAATTAAGAGGTTTCTTGTTGAGATCCAAAAAAATTCCATGTGAGGTTAATCTCTGAAAAAGATAAAACAAAATAAGGGAATCAGAGACCCTAATCTCTCTTTATTTTACAAAGATTGGAAATATCCCTCACATAATAAATAAGATTAGTAGGAGGATCAAAAAAATTAATAGAAAAAATAAATAAAAAATTAACAAGATGTACGAGTATCAAATAAATAAGTCACTAATGATGAATCTATAGTGATGGTACCTCTCACTGTTGTTGGGCTTACATTAGCTTCCTTTAGAGACACTTACGCTATGTGAAGAAGCTTAATTATAAATTCATGTTGCTCAAAATCTTTAGTTATTGAATTGTATAATTGAAATATATTAATTTTATGTGTCGATGGGCCCATGCCATTATGTGAGGTTGAAAAGACATGGAATGTTTTTTGAAGGTGGTTTGAATGACCATGTGAACCAAAAATATTCCATGACTCGGTAAAAAATCACCTAGAATTCCAAACCTTTCCACAATAGAAGTAAGTAACAGGGCCTATTATAGAAACCATATAAGGTCTGGATGATTTATTATGTTTATATAATCTATAATAATCATTAAAATTCATCCTTACTTTAATTAAACTAATAAAAATTCCACTGGGAGTAAGAGGGACTCACGTCAACCCTAACTTACAGCTAGGTCAAGCTCATGAATCAATTTTCTATCTATCACATCAGTATAAGAAGTGATATTTTTCATTAAAACCTGATATTATATATTAGATCAAAGACTTATCAGAAATCTTCATGCCTTCAGTTTATCATTTTTCACCACCTTAGGAGTAAACTGAACAAGTTACAAAAAACGGTTCACATACAAAGTCACGGTCTTATCACCATGATGGAGGTTAAGAAACTCCATATACAATGTCAAAACCATCTACTCTATATAGAATTATTCTATGAAGAGGGATCTGATGTATTTACACTCCAATACTATAAGTTTTTTTCACTAAATCATTGAAATCCCACCACCTTTTTCTATACCCTTCAATGTTAATGTTTTTAAGATTCTCCTTTATATCTTTTGGAATTTTAAAGAACTATAAAATCATCTCAATATTTTTCAACAAATCCTCATCATATTGAGGATCATTTGAGATTTTTAAATCTATTGGTTTATTCCAAAGAAACCCTTGAGCACAATCCCTAGATTCATCCCTTCGAGGATCAATAACTAAATCCTGAATGGGAATGGGTGTAGCTACCTATCCTAGATCTTGGAATGCATGCCCAACTATCTCAGTGAAGTTCTAAACAACTATAGAGTTCAATTTTTATGGTTCATTAGAAAATACCTCTTGACGTCTATTCAACCGTCTTCTGGGGGGCATGGTACTACACAACATCAGCAAGAAACACAACATCATCAAGTGATAGATGAATATAAATTCAATCAATAGGATTAAAACATATGGGATTTAAAAATACTTAGATAAAGTTCCTAAAAATACTAGAATCATATCGAATTATTCCTTAAGGAAACTTTTCCGAAACACCCTTGGTGACATAAGTATTTATTTGATGGGAGTTGGTTAGGAACTCACACATAACTACACCTTGAGTCTAGAAAATCATACCAGTTGTCTACCAAGGCATAACAAAACTACATACTAACATAAATGATTTATTAAAAACCTCATCTGATAACACATTTTCATGAATTAACCTAGATACCTTGGTACACTGGTACCCTAAGTGGATCTAATATAACATGGAAAAAATTATTGATCCTCATAAGTTGTAGAATTTCACATGGCATCAAAAAAATAAAATAGAATGATTTTTTTGAAAAGTATAATAAAATAATAGAAGAAAAAGAAACAAATTTAATATTCCAAAACCCCTCACGGGGAAAGTAGCATAAATGGATATATATATCCCAAAGAATACATCATCAAAAAACATCACATCATCATCAAGACAAGATTTCACAACCCCATACATTTAATCACATGATCAATCTTTAAAAAACCTAAAACAATGAGTTTTATAGATATTCAATGTTGTGTAAGATCAATGAATAATACCTATAAACTTATCCCATTAGATCATGGTTCTAATACATCAATGAAATGAGTATTCATCACTCTAAATAAGTTTAGATAAGAAAAAAATAGGATTCCACACCGAAGAGACATCACTTAACAGAGAGAGATCTATCGCATCAACTAATAATTTGATCTAATAGGAAAGTGATTGAAGGGGTTGACATTATCTCTTTAGAGTCACCAAGTGACAAGGGGTCGAGTAGTAGTCGAATGGTTGGGATTTGGAATAATAAACATTCGATTGGTATTTTAATTCTGGAAAATTAAAATACCAAGTCGGAATAGCCCATGACGATGACACATGTCATCTTAAAATATCCATACCATGACACACTCACTCGTGACCACACCGAAACCACCCCTTACAACAAGCCTCCCAAATACATGGCATAGTCCATGCCTAAATTCGATTTTACTAGCATAGGGACACGAAACATACCACACACCATGCCATTGACACCCTAAAAATAGAAGAGGCTCTCCAAATTAGTCACTCAAGGCTCCATAGTGTAACATGATTCTGATGTAAAAAATATGCCTAAAATCAAATAACCAAGAAAATACTACATGCTGCAGACTTATAGTTCACACCGCAGCCAAGTCAGAATTGGAAGAACCACCAAAACTGGCTATGTCGTAGCCAGATCACCCACACCACAACCACATTCTCCACAATGTGTTCCTTCACCTCTATAGTGCATCCCCCCGCAAAACTTCATTTTTTTCCAAAAAATATATAAAAAATCCAGAACAATACTCAAACTAAACGGGATTAAAAGGTCTGTATAAAAGTACCTGAAACATAGTAACGGGATGTTACATCCCCTACTGTTTAATTACTTTTGTCACATATCAGGTCAAAAGGATCCTCCTAGTTGGTTAGTAACATGATGGGGGTAGTGAAAAATCTTATTTTTAACTCTTTGAAATATGTACAATATTATTTATCAAAAAACTCCCCTCATTTGTATAATAGATGATTAAATTTTCGAGAAAATTGTGAGATGTTTTTAATGAATCTATGGTTGAAATTGGATTATAATAAGGAAATTTGAATATCCCTCACTATTGTGGGTTTTATTAAATCCTCAATTAACTTGATTTTATTTGATTAACCTCTATCCATTCTTTTTAGATACTACACCCAAGTATATTTACATATGTCACCATGAAATATCATTTACCTCAGTTGAGAACTAATAAAATCTCCCCAAATCATTATATTACTAAATATAGATTCTTCAAACACAATTTAAAGGATATTTCATAAAACAAGAATTCATCCATGAAAACATTATAAAAATCATCTTCCATTACATAGAAAATATGTTTCCTACACCACTGAAAAGAGGAAGGAGAATTACACATACCAAAGAACGTTAGTCGGTATATAATAGGTTTTTATGGGTATATGAATGTTTTCTTGGATTGATCCATAGGTGACATGGGTATTTGATTATACTTGGAATAACCATCCAAGAAAGAGTAGTATTCATACCGTGTAAGTCTTTCTAACATCTTATCAATAAATAGAATATAGAAATGATACTTACACATGGAATAATTAATATTTTGATATCTAATAGAAACCCTCCACCCAAACACTGTTCAAGTCGAAATTAGCTCTTTATCCTAAAAAAGTTTTTTCAAGAATCCTTTTCAATGTTTTAAAACTAGTAATTCACCATGGAAGTTTACCTTTGGTCTATCTATTAAGGAGGCCACTCACAAACAAAATTTAATATTTTTAAAATTATATTCTATCTAATATATACTAAACTATACTAATATTGTAGAATATATAATGAAAAGAATATTTAAATTCATGTAGATGAATAAAATAAAAAATCATAATATAAATGAAAGTAAGAACAAAAATTATCAAGAATACTACTATTCTGAGAAGTTTTATAATAGAACTCATCATTTTTATATTAAGAAAAAGATTATTCTTTTTAATCTCATTCAATAAGAGAATCAATAAAATTAATATCTCATCTCTCTTGTTCAAGATGTGAATAACCTACACTAATAAGTCTGATATGAATGTTAATCCTCATCAAAAACTAAATGAAGCAACCATAAAACTAAACATCATAAACATAATCTACCTCTACCATATGATAGACTATATATATGAATATAGGTGAGAAAAAGAACAATAATAGAATAAATTTAGTTAATTGAGATAAGGAGACAACCATACTTCCTAATCACATTAATTATCATAAAATTATTAGAATGGAAAAATAAAAATCATGAAATATATTAAAACTCAAAGTTAATTTTTACTCATATCCTTCGAACAGGCAATGAGAGACTAGATTTCCATTACCATAGAGATTAGAGATCACATACCAAAAAAATAAAGGATAATGTCACATCTAACTACACTTTTATCACATAATTAAGAATATTTATAGAGTAACGAAAAATATAAAAATTTAAACTACCATCTCAGATATGGAATCAAGGATCCAAATCAGGAATGAGAATTATTCCTACCGAATACTCTTCCAGAAATTATATAATGAAAATTTTAAAATAGTAAATACACTAACTAACAAGTAGATAAATCTACATTTCATAGTTTTATGGTTAAATTTATCTCATTTTAGTCCAAATCAATTCATATACACAACAAATTATGATTTTATTATGTGTTTCCCATTAACTAAATCATTTGTGTTTGACAGCTTCTAGTACACACAACACTAATCTAAAGTGAAAATTATTTATTATGAAAAAATCATGAAATACAAAATGAAATAAGTTAAAATATATCTAAATAGAAAATAATTTTAAAAATTAAAAAAAGAATAAAACCACAACTAAATAATATAATTAAATGTTACTTATTCACCTAGGAAAATACCATTGATTATAAATAAAACTTTCGTATGAATATGTATTTTTGTTAAATTTTTTTATTTTAAAGAATGATGTCTATAAAATGTATTGATAAAAAAGGAATAATTTTTAGAAATAATTTAATAATATACATGAAATAATTATGTAATAATAATGAATAAATATTTTAAAATTCATTTCTAATCAAAATGGTTAGTTTAAAAACGTTGTTTTTATTATATATTATAAGTTTATCTTTAAAAGTTAAATTTATTATATTTTAAGTATGAAATTTAATGAAATGTATTTTTTATATATATAAACAACTGAATAAATATTCATGAATTAATTATTAATTAGTTAGTAATAAATATAAAATCCTTTAATGTTTAAAAGACTCATTTTAAAAGATTTTTTTATATGTGATGTGTATTTTAATTTTAATAAATTAAAATTATATTTATTAAATAATTATTTTAATGAAATTTAATATATATATATATATTCCCAAAAATTAAAAATCATCTAATGATTATTAATTTCTATATAATGAGAATAAATTAATTTTTATGCTTAACAAATATGTTTTTATTCTAAAAAATTAATTTTTATAGTTATGAATAATTATATTACTATTAATTTCAATAAAATTTATAAACTGAATATAATGAAATAGTTTACATATTTTGAATTTCTACATCCAAATTAGGTAATAAGTACAAATTCAATTTTAGGCATACAAAAAAGTTATCAAGTTAAAAGTTAGTCACCATGGTTAAGACTAAAGTACGATTAAAGGGTTAAATTAAGGGTTAGATTCATAAAAATAATAAATTATTATATATAAATGTGTTTATGTGGTAATTTTCAACTTAACCTTATCCTATCTCCAATATTTTTTTTAATTTTGATCTACTTTCCTTGAAAATGGTATTCCTTTTATATTAAAAATGAGTATTTATAAAACCTCCACCTCTTCTCACCTATAAAAGAACCCATCCTGTACCCAAAAAAATCACACCTTTAATTATATTTTACACTTAATAACTATCAAAATTATACATTAAAAATTCTCTCCCACTTTTTTAAAGGATTCCTAAATCTCTCATTTTTAAGAGGCTCTATAAGAGAAGATTGAAGTCATCAACAAAAGTGTTATCTTATCCTTAATCATCCTTCAATATATTCTTCATAAACCTCTTCCTAAATTTAATTTATCACTTTAATAAAAAAATTAAATCATTAATATTCTATAAAAGTGATACTGATACTATATAATGACATGATCTTATTGATTCCATCATTACATCATGTTGTTTTTTTGCTGTTTTTACCACCTACGTGAACGATGTTATAAATTTTACATAATGAATGACTATGAAAATGTAAATAATAGTAATATTATTTAACAATGAGTAATTTAATATGTTTTTATAATCATTTAATGGTATTATTACAAAATATATTCACCAATTAACTAAACTCTTTTGTAAATTCATTAATCATCGAAAAGGATATTTTTAAACATTATATGGGAACAGTCACCATATGTTCTATTAAATGAACTTGGGACTCCAGAAATATTTCAAACACATATAATTAATCCTTATGAACATTATATAGGTGATTAAACCATAATCAAAGAGAAATAATCAAAACCACCAAATAGAATCATGTGTGGAAAATTGAAGAGTTTACACCTTAATATTTATTTTAACAGTAAATAATTAATATGTGGGTATTAATGAATTATAAATGAATGGTGTTGAGAAAAATGAACATGAATAAAATTATTATACATATTAATAATAAAAAAAATATATTATATAAGGTGTCAGAGTGTGTTTGGATAATCAAAATTTTTAGGTAATGGTTTCCTTTCCAATCTCACTTTAAAATTGACATTGTTATTGTGTTGATTTCCATGAGAGAAAATTATAAGTTATTTCTCTTTAAAACACCATATATTTTCTTATCATATTGTTAATTACTATTTTTACATGATGTATTAACATTTTACCTCTCATCAGTTTATAAATCAACTAAAATATTTCCTATAAGTGGAGTCAACCTTACCTCTTATTTTCGGTTAGTAATATTTCTCCTCTAGGTCCATATTGTCTTTATTGTTTTATATATATCATTTTATATAATTACATGTTTTTTAGTGTTATTTTATATTAACTTTAAATTCCTTTATATTTTTTAAGGGATGTATTTTTTACATTTTTGACATGGACCATTTTCTGTGGACTTTGACTTTCTTTACAAAAGTGTGAAAGGAATATATTTTTTAATGCTTTCTGTATAATCCCTTTATCCCATTACTCTCTAAATATTTAATTATGAATATTACTTCCAGAATTTTCATTGTTTTATAAATTATTTATTATTCTCATAATTCTATAAATCATTTCCTTTGAATTAAAAAATATTAAAAATGAAAAGTTTATTTCTTTCTATCATTCAGAGTGATTTGTTAATGCACTTATAATGTGTTTTTTATTATATTTCAACATTATTTAAGGTTTATTATTCTTTACTCAGGGTATGATATGAGGATACTATCCACATTGATTATGACCATGTCTTTTGGAAGTTTTCATGAAACCCCTTTCCTTCCCATAGGTTAATTAGTCTATGATAGAATTATTTATGTTTTCATTATTATATGGAATATATATGTATTTTTTTCCATATATAAAGTGTATTTATGGAATTATATAGCCCTCAAATTAATTGGGTAAATAAATATATATCGTTATATGAAATTTAAGGGACTGGGGAGTGAATCCAATATACTACAATACTTTATCCACTATGTTTATCGGAATAAAGAGTGAACCTAATCCCATACAAGACTCTATCGATTGTGTGACGATGGTCTTGGAAATGATACTTTACAAAATAAATGTGTTTCAATGATTATTTTTCTACCAAATATTTTTGTTATGAAACTTACATATGTTATTTTATGATTTATTTTGATGATTGAATCATGTTTCCAAACTTTTATAACTCATGTTTTATGTTATCACCAAAGCCTTCTATCATGATTCAAGATCCATGTTTTCTTGGATATAATTTTATTTTGTTATGTTCATGTAACTTTGTTATGTTATCATACCCACAAGTTTATCTTATACTCACATATTATGTAACACCCCAATATTTTACAATATGTCTCTTTTTAAATAAATTTAATCTCTTTGATAGTTTACATTTCATGCAGCACCCCGCTTAAACGAAAAATAAAATATTATTATGCTATCATTATAATATAACTGTCAAATTTTAGGGAATTAATAGTATTAACCACATTATGAAATATATAATTTTATGAATCATTTTTCATATATTAATTAAGTCTTTTTGAATACGCACTTAATTTTTAGTAAAGTCATTTTATTCTTCAAAAATATGTTTTCCCAAAAAATGATTTTCTTGTTTTTTATAAGAAAATATTATAATAAATTTATGGAACATATATAAATTTTATTTTAAAAAAATAATATAATTTTTGATTTCAATATATTATAATTATCTTAAGGTGAATTTTGGTAATTTTATGGGATGTTTTATTTTCAAGTAAATAGTGAAAAATACAAATTTGTATAAAACTCTCAAAATTTTAGTATAAAAAGTCCCATTAGGATATGGATTTTAACTTAAATTAACATAAGTATTATTTATTTATATATAATCTAATTAATTTAATATTAAGAAATATTCTCCCTCATTTTGGTATAAGTACATTTTTGTGCTTGAAATTACATTTTTTAAGAAAATTGTTTTTTTTTCATTTTATGGGACTAATTTTTTAATTAAATACTGAAACTTATATATTTTTAACTTTGAAAGATTAATTCAATATTTTTATTCATAATTTTCAAAATTTATTAAATATTTTCATTTTAGTTTTGGTTTTGGCCATTATTAATAGTAACCTTGGTAATATTTATGACCATGGTAAATGATAAATTTGGTAATTTAGGATAAAATAAAATGATAAGGACTAGAAAATGACCCTAACACTATCCCTTTTTTTATGTTTCCATTTCAACCATAATCAATTTATTTTGGGCTATATTACCATTTATGAAAATTTAGATGAGATTATGATATTTATAATATTTTATTTAAAGAAAAGTCTAGGATAGAACATTCATATTTTTAATAACTATATAATTTTGATATAATTTTATATAGAATTTATCTTGGACTATATATATTAATTTCAAATATTAACGAATTATATGCAATATAGAAATTTTTTCATTTTTATTGAAGAATTAATTACCTTAAATTCTCTTACAACACTGATGTATTAATTATTTTATTAATGAAAATATCTAATAAATAGTGTTAAAAATATTAAGATAAATATAATTTTAGATAATTAATGTCATTATTTTTTTATATATTTCCTTGATATTTTGGGGATATAATAAAATATCATTTTCAAAGTTATCTTGTTTTTCAGGATTTTTCTAAAAGTTAAAGTAATGAATAATGTCAAAATTGACATTAATAATATTTTAAAATAAATAATATTTTATTAAATGATATAAAATTCATACAAATTATTGGGTTAAGGTTTAAAATTTCATAAATTATCCATTTATGGGTCTTCTAGAATTTTACATTAACTATACTAACCCTCAATGAGAAGAAAACAATGTTGTCATGACAAGAGTTAATGGAATTAAATAAGTGTTAAAACCAAATGATAAGGGTAATAATGCGACCTAAAATTTTCTAAAAATTATTGGATGAGATTATATATACCCATAAAAATATTAGATTTTAGATAACTCTTTTTGGTTCCATTTTTAATTTATAATTAATTTATATTAATTTAATATTTAGAGATTTTAGAAGGCTGTCTACACCTTCATTATAAAAGGGAACTCCTTCCCTCATTTTTTAACACCACATTAAGCCTTATAGATAGATAAAAAACTAAAAATTTATCTTATAAACATACTCAGATAATTTATGGAGGTTTTTTCCTTCTAAAAGACCAAACCTAGTTCTATTAAGAGAAGTTATAATGGAAGTCTTCTGAAAAAGGGGTAATCGTCTTTACCGACTCTTTCGAGTTTATTTATTCTTCTACTTCCTATTCATGTATTATTTCCAGGATAATTTAATAATTCCTATATAATATATATTATGATATTTTATTATGATTAAAGTACAAAAATATTACATCTTTTATACATCGTATGAAAAAAAGCAACGCATGTGTGTCTGTGCGTACATACAACTTACCATCTCCACACTAAGGCGTAATTTGTTTTTCATCACCCATTAACTTAGATTGGTATAATTATGTAAATAATATTGTAACACCCCAGGTAAATAAAGAATATGACATTTTCATATTTATCCATATTTGTGAATAAAATATTAATATGACTTAAAAGGGGACGCTATGCTCGATGGCGTACCCAACACGCAACAACGAGTTTCTTGGGAATCTTACGTTGTACTATAATAATATTATTTTAAATGGTAGTTAACATGTAGCCGTTGTATTGGCGGGAATGGATAGAAATAACTAAAATATGATTATATATGTTTTTACAGTTATCCAATAAAACATAAAGGCTTAAAATACGGAAAGAATTAAATTTTAGGTGTATATGCCCTAGTTTTCACTAAAGGTTCACTTATCGCCTTTTAATGGAGAACTGTCATTAAATATAGTTTTGATCACTCTTATACATTCTTTTGGACCAAATAAAACTCTTATTAAGAATCGGGACATCAAATTTTACTTTGTGTAATTTTTTGGTATTTTTCCGATAAAGTTCATTTTTTTAATGAATTGTGTAGAATGTTGTGTTTTAATTCAAAACCTCTTTTTAATCTAATTTATTTATATGATTAGATAATATTTTTAATTGGTTTTAAAGTGAAATTAGAAAATATTTTTACAATTAAATCCAATAGTGGTCATTGGAATTAATTTCACTTTGAAATCAGACTTAAACTAGTGTCAATCTTTTGATACTTATTGTTTTATAAAAACACGCTATTTGCTCTGACAGCGGGAATTAATTATTAAATTAATTAATGTGACTAATATGTTTTTAATTTTTTAAAATAGACTTCATTTTTGAATTCTAAATATCAAATATAGCTTAGGGTGAATTTTTGGTAATTTTCTGAAAAGCTTCAATTTTTGATGAATAGTGAAACCACTAAGTGGTACTTATAAAAACTGATTTTTCATTTAAATGAAATTTTGCCATAATTGTGTTTTGATTTTCAAAAATCCGACATACATGGTTGTCATTAAGAAGTAAAATGTGGTTCAATGAGATTAAAATAATTTTTTGGTGAATAGTAACTTATTAAGTTTTTAATCGCGATTAGTGGTAATTAGTGTAGTTTAAGGTAAAAATGATATTATAAGAATGTGAAAACACCATGACACTTGTCCTACACCTATTGGGTGAGTCATGGCCGACCATGACAAGCCATGGGACAACTTGGGGACCCCATGGAGCCACTTTAGTTGGAAAATGACATTAATATATTTTTATTTAATGTTAAAGTGAAAATGACACTAACATAAATCGTTTTACTAAAATAATTTTTAAGTGGGGTTATACAAGTCCAAATTTTGATTATAAATAGTAATTGTAAAGTTAAAAAGATTTCCTACATCATAGGAATTTTTTTATAATTTTTAGACATTAAATAAATTAAATTATTTATGACATCATAATGATGCAGTGATGACATCATTATTTAACGATTAAAATAAAATGGAAAGATAATGTAAAATCTATGAACTACACATGTCCAAAACTTATTGTATGGGTGGAATTAGAACCTTTATAACCTTATCCACGAATTATATCAATGTGGGACCTTTTAAAACCGAAACACATTTTCAAATAAAGTAATATTTCTTTACTTTCCAAAAGTGCCCCTCCTCTCCTCTTATAAAAGGCCCCCACCTCTACCTCTTTTCACACACTTCTCAAGCCTTTGGCTCGGCCAAACCCTGCCCATTTACTCTCTCCACATCCCTATCCTCATCCTAGAGGATTCCCTTTGGGCATAATCCTTTCAAAGGAAGCATTTAGGCTCAAATCAAAAGGAGTTACACTTTTAAAGGTAATTCATTCTCTCATGTTCATTTGTTTTATTTTGCTTCTCCAACCCCCTAAACTCTTTTTTTTATTTCTTTTGTAACAACACCAGTATCTTCCATATACTAGGATGTTTTTATAATATTTATTCGAGCTACAATCCCACAAAACTACATCAAATGGTTAAAGAACATATGGTTTCTGTGGATGGCGAAATTCTGCCTCCCGAAACGATGATTGTTCAATACTCATTTAACACCTTCAAAAGTGGACATTATGATGTCAATATTTTTATATATGATATATAATATGTTTATGTTTTCCTTAAGCTTCTGTTTTTTTCATTTTGGTTATACCTTTATGGTTTCCATTATGGGTAAACGCGATGTCTTCATTTAAGGAAGTGCGGACTACCGCCCCCTCAAAGTGATTTGATTCGTTAAATACCATATGTGGGACGTATAAAGGATGGAACTATGATATTATATATGATATTATACTGGAATTATAATATACCTTTATATCATTATTATTCAATTCTATAAAATACGAAATAGAAATGAAAGTAGCGTTCATGCGTACGTACGGCTTACCGTCTCCATGAACGGTGCATTTCATTTCTTACCTCTAAATGATTATGTAATGTTATAAATGCATGCATGTACTGGATATATATGACATATATGATATCTACATAATTAATACAATTCTGGATATAATAAACATTTGGCCACACGAACAACATGTAATTGTAAGAAGACCACTTTCGACTTAAGAACCAAATATCGGCAAAAAAAATATTATTAACTTAAATGATTACATAATGTTTATGACATGGTAATAAGTGATATAAAAGGAATAATGAACTTGAAAAATGTTCTTAAAGAAGTAGAAATTAACTCAAGTTTATTATTCAGGAGATTAAAGAACGATCGAGTCAAGTCGGACCTGAGGTAAGGGATCCTACTCCTCTCTTTCTTTTTAAGTACACTCTTATATGTCATTCCTTTTAAGCTCATATTTCTTATGATTGGGATGTTATTTTATATTAATCCTACTGTACGTATTATGTTCATATGATGAGAGACCCTATTTCCTCTCATAAATCCATTTCGGAAGTTTTGAGTGGCGCCGTTAGGCTGCCGAATTTTCGTAAGAGATTTTTCATCTCACTTTTATTCCCGTGAGATTTATGCTACATTTTCCAAAAATTCCATTGAATGGTGTATGTACTGCCCATTATTCTACTCTTTGTGTAATATACTTTCGTTTATGAGTATTTACATCAATTACTTATTGTCCTTATTTCATGGGGTGTATTTTTTGAAAGATACCCAAGTCGGTAAGGGAACCTTTCACCCTCCTTTTTTTTAAAAGACTTCTTTTGTTGGGTCTTTTAATTTACATATTGTTATGTTGGGATATGTTCTCATATATCCTTATTGATGTAAATTTTATGTCCAAGTGATGAGATACACTTTTTATCTCTCATCAACTCATTTTGATGTGATGCCGTTAGGCTATCAAGGGAACTTCTTAACCCAATTTCGATTTCTTTGGGTTCAACATGTAGTCATTGAATATGTCATCCATTGAATATGTGTGAATGTCCTTTTATTGTTTTACACTTAATATCCACTTATATTGGGTGTATTTATATTTGTCACACATATTTTGAGATTGATTAGTCCTTAATTTAAGGATACCTTCTTTATAAGGGATTTCGTCACATTTGACATTTCTATTAAGGGTTCATTGTTGTTATACACCAATTCACTCTTATATGGTGTATATACTATCCTTTGGAGTATTATATCATGAATCCTTTTATTCTCATGATATTATAAAGTTCTGACTAAATTTTATTCCTCGATTATTGTATTCAAGTGTCTCTAATTTTGGTAAAACCCCTTTAACCAAAATATCGTTTTAAATGTTTTAATGATTTGTTCTTATTAATATCCATGTTTTAAAAATGGTTTTAAGGATTTATTTATATGGATATTAATGGTTTAAAATGTTAAAAGCTTCAAGGTGGTATGGGACACTTTGATTCAAAATTCTCCTTATTAAATGTTTTAAATGGTTTTGAAAATGGTTTTTAATGGATTCATTATTTCAATATCCTAAAATGTTATATTGTGATTGAAATGTGGAAATGTTATGTTTCCTTTATTCATGTTTTATGTGATACGATTTTGTTATGGTTCTTGGGCATTGTTATGAAGAACGGGTGGTTCCGTGATAAACTAAGGGCGGGTGAGCCCGATATAGCTCTCCAATGCATTGGGTAACGCGAAGGAGTGAAACATTAAGGTTTCTCCGAAGAGATTTAGGGAATATACTGTGATGGGTATTCCAACCGTAACCAAGAGGGTTACTCCCTATGTAAGAATGTTATGAATGCCTCAAGTTACCTTTATGTATTATGTTTTCTATGATTTATTCATGATTTGATATGCCTATGTTTTATGGGTAAAGTATGATTTCATTATTATGTATATATGAACTCATGTTTCCTTTCCATATTTTTATAACCCTTACTGAGCTTTTTATGCTCATCCCAAGTTTTTGAAATGCTTTTCACAGGTCAAGGGAAAGGTACATGATGTGACGATAGTGTCAAGGATGTGTCAAGAAAGAATCCGTGTTTTATTTTAAATAGGTTTCCATTGATGGGAAGAATGAATATTGTCTTTTATGTAACCACCTTGTTTAAATGTGGAATGTAATGCAAGTTTCATGATCTAATTCTCTAAAACTCTAAACCTGAAAAGATCCTCAATGTGTAATCTTGTAATAACTCAAGTTTAAGTAAGGTTTAAGGCTGGGGCCTTATAAATATACATATATGATAATTATGAAACAATATTTATTCTAGAAAAATTAAATTAACATCCACTTCCTTACCCTTTCACTATTATTAGACTGATACTATCGCTCATGCGTACGTACAACCTACCATCTCCACAACGCGATGCGATTCATTTTCCATGTTCATGATTCAAGAATGATTATAAAAATATTAATAAGGAATAAATATGATATCTATGACCTCAATATAATTCATAATATTATGTAACTATATCCTATGCATAAGAACTGGTACTTACATGGCCAAACATGCATAAGAAAATGAAGCACTTATCACCCCAAAGAAGGGTAATAACAAAATATTATTAACAAACATGTGATAATATCATATAATAGAATCATAGATGATATCATAAATATGAAAATGATTTTTTTATAAATTAATAACATTATTTAAATCAATATAAATGATTTTAAATCACGTTTAACTAAAGGAAATCACTGGGTAAAGGATTCTCATCTCACTTTTTATTTCATGAGACATATGTCATATTCACCACTTATTTCTTTTGTGTGTTTCATATAATGACGATTTATTATATTAAATCATTAATATCCTTGTATTTATGGTATATAGTGTTTCATTTGAAGTTATTTATTTAATGTGGCATATTATAAAACTCATTAAAATGTGGTAGTGGTTTATTTCATAATCTCAACATTATTTGAGATTGTTTAAGTTCAACTCTATTATAAAGAATATTTCATTCCCATTAACATTTTTTCTAAATTGTTTTCAACAAAATATTTTTACTATTATACAATGATTTTTTAAAGTCATTTTTACCCCCTTTTGAATTTTTATAAAATTATTTAAATACAATCATCATATCATTTTCCAAAATGGTATTTTATGATTTCTTTTTTACAAGAGTTTAAAAGTAATGTTTTTTAACTTACACATAATGAATAAAATTTCCCACTATCATGATGCCTTAATGGATTAAGTCTTACTTTACAAGTTTACAATATTATTTTCAAATAAAATTATTTCTTTATTAAATGTGTAGTTTTTAGATTTTAAAAACTATTTTCAAAGTAAAAAATGTAAATTTTCAACAAGAAATATTTCTATAATAATTTTAAGGTATTTTCATCTATTGAAACATATTTTTTGAATTTTATTTTGAAGTTTTAATTTAATTATACCATTCATAATATTTCTTTGAATGATTTATGATTAGTTTTACTAGGGAAAATATTGACAAATCCATATTTTTTTTACACAATATGGATACTTGATGAAAAGGCATAATGTTTATAAATTAAATAGATTATTTGATATATGAGGAATTCCTTGCACAAAAAAGAATGAGTGGGTATCATATATATAAAATCCCATTGATGCATTGGTAGTCTCATCAGACAAATAAATTGGTTAAAGATAATTGGTTTGTACCTAGTAGTTTTAAACTGTCTTGTGAAAGGTCTTGACAGTAGTGATAAAGTTGGATAAACCATATCAGTTTGTACACTGTAGTTTTAAATAATCATTTGAAATATATTTATAGTAGAGGTACTATGATTCATAATATCATGGAATAAAATAATTAATAATTTCCTTTATTAATAATTTAGTTATTTTTAGCCACAAAAGTTTCACAATGATATTATCTCTAGATGCGATTCATTCCTAATTTATTGATTGAATGACATGTGCTATCAGTTATTTACCTTTACTTTTTGATTATTCTATATCTTATCATGATATTAAATTTATTTAAATGGATTTTGTTTTAATAATTTACCTTTCCATTTTGTTTATGCTTACTGATTCATGATAGCTTCTATTGTATTTAACTCTTACTTAGCATTTGAGCTCAACCTTCTTTTGTTTTCTTTCCCTATAACCCATAAAGTATACTATGATTTTTTGAAATTATATAAATAGATTCTAGAAAAAATTAGGTTATAATTAGTTATTTATAATTTGTTATGGGAATCATGTATGTATCTAGTTTACAAAGACTAATAAACTATTCAGTCCTTCAAGATGTGATTCCTTGTATCTATGGGAATCATGTATGTATCTAGTTTACCAAAATTCTCAATTTATGTGATGTGAATCAATAATTTTTATATAATAAATTATGTTTCATAATGTTATGATCTAATAGAATGTATTCCATTGTTTAGAAATGGAACCTATAAGAAGGAATGTGAATCTTAGCGATTCACATAATCCAAAGAGTATGAATGATCATTTCCTAGATGGTCTTAAGCTAATATATAAAAGGAAAATAGTTTCTCAAATATTATCATCATAGGAGGAAATAATATCATGTACTAAAAAGATAAAGAAATTATTACCTAAGTCTTAATAATTTTAAGGGAATCATGAGAAGAAGGATACAATAGGGAAAAAGATAGATAAATGGGAGAAGGGAAAGAAGAAATTTACCATATATGATAATTGTGGAAGGAAAAACCATGGTATATTATTAAGAGTAAAAGTAGTTATATTCATATTTATATTAAATATCCACCATGATCATGGTTGAAAAGTAATTATATAACATGAAAATATTAAATGATTCCACTATTAGGGGATGGGAAACTATGAAAATGAATTCCCCAAGCATCAATGAAATATAGCTTAGAAGAAGAAAATGGATCAAAGTCATGTTTATAATACTACCACACTGAAAGTGGAATGATTAAAGGATTTTGTGTATTTTGAATCAAGAATTATGTTGTAAATATATTTTATAAATTATATTATTATTATAAAAATAATTCGGATTGTAATTTAATACTTTTTCTTTATGTATTGGGAAGTATATGACGAATAATATCAGTAACCAAGAGAAGTAATTCAGTGGAAAATTGATTTTTTTTAAAACACATGTTTGAGGGGAGATAATATTAATATGTTCTTGATGTTGAGATAATAATAAAATATTTTTATGGGATATTATTGGTGACCATGATTTTGGTTAGGGATTTGATGGTTTATGATATGTTTCTTGGGATTATTAGATGTTTAGATTTATGGAATTTATTCAACAACATGAGATTTTATTTTTGGAGGAATTCATGTTTTCATTAAGGTTTAAAGGATATAATGGTATTAATATATTTGGTATGTTACAATAAGAGATAAATTATCTGGGAAATATTATGCTATATGGATGTTATAAATTTAGTGACCTTCGTTCTAAAATTTAGACTTTGAATTTAGAAAATTGTATTTTTAACGAGTCTTAAGGTAACTAATTAAGGAATGGAATATTTTAAATTTTGATATTATTGTTTGAGGATGATTTATCAAATTATAAAACTTTTTTGAAACCATTTTTTTTGATAATTATTTATAGGATGGAGGAATGACTTGAGGACCTTATGATTGATTAAAAGTTCTTTTGGTATGAAAAATTCATCATGAATATCCATTTCCTGGTGTAAGAAATGAAGTGGAAATATATTAAATAACAACCAAAAGATGAGATTATTATTATTACATGGAAATAAATCAATTAAATTTATATATATATATATATATATATATATATATTAAAATAATCCATAAACTCTTGGAAAATTATTTTGGAACCAAAATGTTATCCATTTGATTTTATTTCTGAGAAATAAACAATCTTTTAACTAATAATAGATTTACAGTTTTGTGATGGTTCAATTTCAAATAACCATGTTCTCTATCACTCTTCATATGAACTTGATAGTTTGATTTTTCTTACATATCCATATTTTCACTTATTACTACTTTTTTCGTATTTTAAAGCCTAATTTTTTAGTGACCTTTGTATTTCCTTTTCCCACTTAGTAAGAGGATTTTTCTTTACTATATTTTCAATATGGATTTCCCAAAAAGGAATTTTTAAGAATCCAAATTTGATTTTAAAAGTATAATTTCAAATTGTGATGAATAAACTTATTGAAGGTGGTAAGAATGTAACACCTAAATATTTTATGATATGCCTATTTTTAAATAAATTTAATCTCTTGGATAACTTACATTTCACTCAATACCCAGCTTAAATGAACAATGAAATATTATAATGCGATTATTATAGCCTAGTTGGTAAATTTAAGGGATTGAATAGTATAAAACAAATTTTGAAATGTATAATTTTTATACTAATTGTTAGCGTATTAATTAATTATTTTTTAATAAGTGATTAATTTTCAGTAGTCATTTTATTCTTTAGAAATATATTTTCTTTAAAAATTATTTTCTTGTTTTTTAGGAGTTAATATTATAATAAATCTATCAAAATTTAATAAATTTTATTTTCAAAAAATAATATTATTTTTTATATTAGAATATTAAAATTATCTTATGGTAAAATTTTGTTACTTTTCTAAGAAGATTTATTTTCCAATTAATAGTGGAAAATTCCAATTTTTATAAAACCCTCAATTCCCTTATATTAAAAGTTCCTGAATGATTTTAATTTGATATCAAATTAATAGAAGTATTATTTATTTATATATAATCTAATTAATTTCATGTTAATCATCCTTATACCTCATTTTGGTATAAATACATTTTTGGGCTTAAAAAACCATTTTTCAAGACAATTGTTTTCTATTGTGTTTTGCTGGATTAATTTTTAAATTAAATACTGAAACTTCTGTGTTTTGAATTTTGAAAAATTGATTCCATATTTGGATTCATAAGTTCATAGTTTAGAAAATATGTCTCTTTTATTTTTTCCCAATATGAATTATAACCTTAGTAATTATTTTTACCACAATAGATGGTAAATTGGGTAATTTAGGTTAAAAATAAAATGATAAAGATTAAAAAATGACCCTAAAACTTGCCTAAATTTTATTTAACGATTCCATTTTATCATTAATGAATTTATTTTTAGTTATATGACCATTTATGTCCATTTTTATGAGATAGTTATATTTATAATATTTTATTTAAAGAAAATCAAAGATGTCACATTCATATTTTTAATGACTATAACATTTTTAATATGGTGTTATCTAGAAGTTATCATAAATTATAAATATTCTTTTAAAATTTAATGAATTTATATTAATCATAGTAATATATTTTTAATTTTTAGTATATAAATAATTACCTTAAATTCTTACACAACATTGATGCAATAATTGTTTATTAATAAAAATATCAAATAAATGATGTTAAAAATATTAAAATAAATATAATTTGAGATAAATAATTTCATACATGAATTTTATAGATTAACTTGACATTTTGGGTATATATTAAAATATTTTTTTAAATTTATTTTGTTTTAATGTTTTTTTAAAAGTCAATGTAGCAAATAGTTTGAAAATTTAAATTAATGAATTTTTAAAATAAGTAATATTTTATTAAATGATATTTTTTTTAAAAAATCTTAAATTTGGAAAAATTATTTGGATAGGTTTTAAATTGTAATAAATTATCCATTTATATGACTTTTGGTATTTTATATTAACTATATTAACCTTCAAAGAGTAAAAAACCATGTTGTCATAGTAAGAGTTATAGGAATTAAAAAATGGTTAAAACCAAAAGATAGGGTAAACACGTGGCCTAAACATTTCTAAAAATTATTGTATGAGATTATTTAGAACCATACTTATATTATTGTATAAATAAATCATTTTTTACCCATTTTTAATTAAAAATTAATTTATACTAATTTCATATTTATAGTGTTTCCAAAAGTGCCCCTCACCTAAATTATAAAAGGGCACTCCTTCCCTCATTTATTCACAAAACTTTGAGCCTTCTATATCAAAAAAACCCTACCATTTTCTCTTATAAACAAAACTATTTAAGTTATTTAGGTTTTGGTTCTTTGAAGATACCTACCCTAGTCCCCTTAAAAAATATATAAAGGAAGTCCACTGAAGAAGAGGTAGTCATGTTTACTGAATCTTTAGTGTTTATTTCTTCTTCTACATACTATTCATGAATTTTCTCTATGATAAAGCAATAAATAAAATATATTATTTATTATGTGATGTTATTATGACTCTGGTATAAACATATTCCATCTTTTATCCATCCTATGAAAAATAAAATCACCACGCGTGCATACATATAGATTACTGTCTCCACGTCGTGGGGTAATTTTTTATCACCTCTTTACTTGGATGTGAATAATGATGAAAATAATATATATATATATATATGATAATTATAATAAGATATTGATTGTGGATAAATTAATATACCATCCACTTCCTTACCCTTTCACCATTAAGGGAATGATACTGTCACTCGTGTATACATACGACCTACCATCTCCATAAAGCAATGCAATTCATTTTCCATGTTCACAATTTATTAATGATTATAAAAATGTATATAATGAACAAATATGATATATATGACCTTAATATAATTCTGGATATTATGTAACTATATCATATTCACATGAACTGTGACTTACACAGCAAAACATGCATTGGAAAATGAAGTAGTTAACTCCTAATACAAGGGTAATAATGAAATATTATTAAAAAATAGGTTAAAAGATGATATAAGAGGATCCTATATGATATCATAAATATTAATATGGTTCTTTCATAAATTAAAAACATGATTTAAACCATTATATAAGAGTTTAAATTATATTTAACAAAAGGAAATTGCATGGTAAGGGCTACTCATCTCACTTTTACTTCCGTGAGACATATGTCATATTCACCAATTATTTATTTTGTGTGGTTTATATAATACCCCATTGATATATTATATCATGAATATATTTTTCTTAATTATATATTATGTTTCACTTGAATTTATTTATTTCATGGGGCATACAATTCAATTGATTACAAATTGGTAATGGTTTATTTCATAGTCTTATCATTATTAAAGATTTTTTTATATTTAAGTCTCAAATAAGGAATATTTATTTTAAATTCCCATTTTTTTTGAAAGTTTTTCAACATAATGTTTTTTATATTCACCAATGAGTTTTTAAAGTTAGTTTTACATCTTTTTTTACTTTTTAAATAATGTTCTAAAAGTAATCTTCTTATTATTTTCCAAAATGGTAATTTATGATTTTTTTATTAAAAAAGTTTGAAAGGAATTTTTTTAACTTGCATGGAATGAAATAAATTTCCCACTTTAATGATTCCTTAATTATTTAAAGCTTCCTTTACAAGTCTACAAGGTTATTTTCAATGAAAATGATTTCTTTATTACATGCATTTTTTTATTTTTAAAATTATTTTCAATGTAAAAAATGGCATTTTCCTCATGAAATATTCATGTAATATTTTAATGTATTTTCATCTATAGAAACTTAATTTTTTGAATTTTATTTTGAGGATATAATTTAATGAAAATAGTCATCATATTTATTTAGATATTTTATGATTATTTTTACTAGGGAAAATATTGATAAATCTATATTTTTTTAATCAATATGGATACTTGGTGAAAATGAACAATGTTTATAATTGAAATAAATTATTTTATATTTAAGAAATTATTTATAAATTTAATAATTGGTGGGTTCCATATGTATAAACTATCCTCGATGCATCGATAGTCTCATGAGACCAATTAGTTATCCAAACATAATTGATTTTACCTAGTAGTTTTAAACTGTCCTGTGAAAGGTTATGAAAGTATAGATAAAGTTGTACAAACATAATAGGTTTGTACCTAGTATTTTTAAATCATCTTATGAATTGTATTTAAGGTAGAAGTTACATGATTCATGAGATCATGAAATCTAATAATTAATCATTTCCTTCATTAATATTTCAGTTATTATTACCTATGATAATTTAACTATGATATTATCTCTAAATTCAATTCATTTTAAGTTTATTGATTAAATGGAACGTGATATCAATTATTTACCTTTATATATTGATTATGGATTATCTTATTAGTATTTCCAAGTTATTTATATTTCATTTGTTCAGTTATTTAACGTTCTATGGTGTCTATTCTTACAGATTCATGATAACCTCCATTATATTTAACCCTTACTATGGATTTGAGATCACCCTTATTTTGTTTCCTTTCTTAGGAACCCATAAAGTTTACTATGATTTTTATACAATCATTTAATGATATTATCGAAAAAAATTATGTTGTAATTCATTTTTTCAAATATATTATGGGAATCTTGTATGTGTCTAGTTTACTAAGACTGTTAAACTATTCAGTCCTTTGGGATGCAATTTCATTTATCTATGCCAATGTAGTAAAGTAACCATTGAATATGGGATACTAGAGTTAGGGTTGTTATATATGAGGATGAGTATTATGTATGATATGTCTTTAAGGGTATCTTGTGTAATTCATATTTGTGGGATATATTGAAGTATTTTTTAAAATATGATGGTTATGTATCTAGTATTAAATATAATAAAACTATATGTTTTATGGTGTGTTTTATTGTGAAATATATTTAATAATCATGTAAGAAGGTTTATTATACATGTATGTTATGATTAGTTTTCATCCAATGGTATAAAATCGGGGTTTAGTTAATTTTAGAGATTAGGTTTTGATGATTAAGAGGATATAACCTAAAACAACCAATGTTAAACAAAAAGCGATATAGGATGAACCAAAATTAACAGAAGTTGATGTGTAGGTTCCATAATTTAGTAAATATTTGGATTTATTTTCCTTATAATATGATATCATACTCTATTTATTATTTCTTAACACTCATGAAAACCATTTTTGGTTTTAGTAAGGAATGAAAGATAAAATCATGAAATTTTGATGGTGGTAGGTGTGCTCAATATTGAAAACATATCATTTGATCCTAGTTATTGGAATTACTTAATATATGGAAAAGTGTATAATACTATTAATTTTTATCCCTAATATCTAAATATTTAGTTATTAGTAAAAAATCTAATTGGTGGAATGGTCATTTCCCAAGTCTATAATTCTTCTCTGATTGAAATTTGTGGCAATGTTCTTCCTAAAAATATTATTATTATCCCTTTAGTTGATTTTGAGAATGGATTTAATCTCTTTATATAGATAATATAACAATTTTTCTGAATAAGGAAATTTTATTTCATATCCCAAACCAACCCATGACCATCTATCAGTTTAAGGCTAACTATGAACTCCATATAGAAATTACATCACTTATATGGGTTTTAATACCGAATAATGAGGGATATATAGATAAAATGGTTAGGGGAAACACAATATTGAAGACATGTCTATTGTTTAGGAATATGAATATATATTTCTATAAGAGTTTCTTAGTCTTCCCCCCAGGTCTTGGGGCTGAGTTTTCAATATAACTCATACCTAATGTTATTAAAATATTAAAGAATCCATATAGAATGTCCCTGATTGAATTATAGGAATTAAATAAAAAACTATAAGGGAATATGAATAAAGGGTTTTATTTTCCCAAGAGTTTCAATATTGGGTACACTATTTCCTTTTATCATGAAGATATATACACCAATGCATCTCTACACTAACTATCATGAATTTAAAAAGATCACAATCAAGAAAAACTATCCACCGCCTCGTATCAATGGCCTGTTTGATAAACTATGAGGATCTCAATGCTTCATAATGATTTAAATTCTATCTATAATTCATAAATTAAGGGTTAAAAGAGAATATATTACCATGATACCCATTCGTAAAAGATATATACATTATGAATTAATTGTGATGTAATTCGAACTTACAGATAACCCTCCTATCTTTAGATATCTGATTAACATATTCTTCATAGATTTCATCAATAAATTTTTGATGGTATTTATTGATACAATTATCATATAATAAAATATTAAGGAACTCAATAAATATTATTGTAGGGATGTGTTTAATATATTGAAAAAGTATAATACATTTTCCTAATTTAGAATTAATTTTAATTTTTAAATACTTTATAGGTCAGTTTTTGATTGGATATTTATAATAGAAATATGAAGGTTGGAATTCATCGATGTTATGTTTTTGGACATGGTATGAGAATCCAATGGAATCTTTGATGTTTTGAGATTGTCTTAGTGGTTTGGGGCTATGAGTATGAGTTTTGCAAACATGTAGGTTAGAGTGAACAATTGAGGCATGGTTAGTGTTAACTGTGAAACCTTACCATGTGGCCTAAATTGTATAGGCTCACTGGTTGAAAAACCATGTGGGTGTCTATAATTAATTATATATACGTTGCATTAGTGGTTCATGATATATTAAACCATGAACCATAACCATGAAAGGTAGACATTCCTAAGATAGTGTGGGAAAACGATTGGCACATGGTTTGGCCAATCATGTGGCCAAACCATGTGAATCATTAAAGGAGAAAAAATTACCATTTTTACCTCTTGATAGTTTAATAGGGAAGCCCTGTCTTTATTTTATTTTACTACCTTGCATAATCCAAATATTACCCCTTACTTGACTTCTTAAAACCCCTAAAAGGGGCTCTTCTTGGTGGCTTTATGAGATGTTTTAAGGTAAGATATTACATCCATTATCCCACCTTACTCTTCCCCTTTCTTCATTCATAATTTTATATTTCTCTGATTAGGGAGTTTAATTTTGATTCCATCAGAGAACTATGTAATCTTATATCTGTGATGGTTCTTTTTCTTTACCTAGGAAGATCATGACTCAAGAGGCCATATACACTTCACCACATGTCACTTTTTTGTGCTATAACATCATGGTGAATTATATAATTATTTAAATATTAAATTACATTATTTGAGTTTTCTTATTGGCTTTATTTCTTAGGTATTATGCTTGATTTTAGTTTTTGGATGATTCATGGGTTGTTGGATAGCGTTAGGTCATGGTTCTTGTGTTATGAGATTAACCAATGAGGTTTTTTGAGTTATACCATTGTAAATAAAATTATTCATCTTTTATAACATGTTGAGATTACTTAATTAATTATAATGTATTTATAATTAATTAACTTTGGGTGGTTTGTTTTAGAGAAAGGGCCTCATGTGACTCAGATAAGCGTAAATAGGTATTGGAAGCATTTGGAGGCCCTTTGAATATTAATGAAAATATTCTTAATAGGTATATGGTATGTATTACATTACCTATGATATGTTTTAATGTTGTTGAAATTATGTGAATTATCAATATATTCCTTTAGGATGATTCCCCTTATTAAAATTTAATCCAATACTTTTTAATTAAAATAATTTCATTAATTATAATGGATAGACATCATGGGTCACAAACAACCCCCTTATACTAAATTTATACCTTTTTCCCCTAATGGATAAGACCGAGACACTTAAGACTCCGAGTAGTCTCCAAACATCTTAGGAGGTGAGGATGGACCTGGTAAGGAATGTGATCCCACATAAAAAACTAGGTGAATAGACCTTAGGTAGGATGAGAAATTTTTGAGTGAGTAGGATATCCCAGAGTGACCTTGGGCACTGAGATGGGTTATAAAACATCTTCAGATGGTTGTCATAATGGAAAGACCCTGCATAGCCAACAAGGCCACACCACCCTTTTCATGATGTCATGGGATGTATCACTTTGGTGCTTCATGTGTTAACATGAGACCATTAGTTTGACATAAAATATATCAAGTGGGATGCCTACACATCTATAATATTTCTAAGGGCCCCAAGAGGGATGCCTCTTCCATGTGCCGATTCGAAGGACCCCAAGAGGAATTACTCTACTTACACAGTGACTTGGATAATCCTAAGAGGGATACCTCACATGTTTATTGACCTAGGGTACTCTAGTGGGTTCCCCAAGGGTTGAACAACCTGAGTGAGTGCATTATGGGTTTGGGTAATGATTTTAGTGGGTGTCACCCTAAATCTATACCGAACATGTGATCCTGATAGGTTGTGGAAGTAGATATTGGTTTAAGAATCCATCCAAACTAACTAATTTATTTATTCTTTAAACTTGTTCTATTGATTTATTTATAAATTCTAGACATTATTACTAGAACTCATCCAATGGAACATAAGTGATGTGATGTTATGGTGGGTATTCCCAGAGATACTTATTGGGATCTAGCTTATGATTATTACTTTATTGAATTCTACCATTACCAAAATTTATAGTGTAACCCATATTCCTCCTTTATTTGGGATTACAGTGGAGGTTGTTGAATGCATCTCAAATCCCCTATTAGTTAGGGTGTCTCCCAAGGTTCCTACCTTTCAAGGATCTAAGATATTCTAGATGTTTTTAGATCGCCACATTTCCCATAAACACTAAATTTTTATGTCATCCACAAGGATTGATGATGATGACCTCGATTAATGCCTTGGACACTCTCTAGGATCATGTATGTACACCAATATTGCATTTCCCAAATCTATATAGGACTGGGCTATTGAGCATGTGATTGAATGATTCCACGTTATTATCTCATATCAAGTGACCATTCCATAAATATTTTCAAAGTGACATACCCCTTAGTAATTCATCATTTTTTAATATCTTGACTTCCTATAGACCAAGACCTAGGAATCTAAAATCAGAATAGATTAGGGGGCATTGAGACATCATCTGGGTTCCACTAGTTACTCATAGCTTGGGTAGTATTCTCAGAACACCTAGGATTATACTTAATTCCTTATCTATATGGTATCTCACTGAAAATCGAAATCCTACTTTATATTGTAGGAGCCGAGTATGGATGATCCTAGGGCTAGGACTCATATCCCCTTTAACTGAGGTAGCTTAATCAAATACATTTTGGAACCTAGTCGAAGAAGGTCCAGTCAAAATAGGGTATCCATCAGAACCTCAATACAATATTAGTTATTTATTTATATTTATAAGTTATTATTTACATTACTTTTCAGTTGAGTATCTCATATATTCATACACTACATTTACTATCTATGTATGAGATTGAGTTGTTGGTGCCTTATTGATCTTTTTAATCACACCCAACTCTGATATCCATTTCACTAGGGTAATTGAGAAGATGTTCTCTTGGTTTTAGGCATAGAATGGGATTGGGTATGGGAATAATAGAGCATGATGGCTCAGATGTGTATGAGGATTTTGGTACATGATATATATCAGAGTTGGAATTAGAGCATTGTAATTTTTATTTACATTTCTTTTAATTATTTCAATATATTTGGTTTTCCTAGTGAGTGATCAGTGTTGTATGTATGTCCTAGATTTTTGGGTCTCTAATTCATTTAATTTTATTATATATTTTTTTAAATTTTTTTTTTGTACACAATGAATACTTACTACTATGTTTTTTTTCTTATTTGAATGGTTTGGTTACTATTATTTGAGGTCATAATCTCCACATGAACAAACCCTAAGCCCTTACTTCTAGTCAAAATCCTATGGAATATGGGGATGAGTGATTAAGACCATTTTGTGAATCAGTATGATTACTGTTCATAGAGTAAGTCGAGCCAGGTTGTGAAAAATTTGTATCAGAGCTATTACTTGCCTATTGTTTAATTATTTGGGATATAATATATATTATTATTAGTAATGTTTCAAAAACGTTGATGGATATCAGATTGGGTTTTAAGAATACTTATTCTAGTAAGAAGTCCAGGTTTTCAAGGTTGTGGGATTGATGTTCTTTGTTTTTGATGTTACATTTTAGTATGATTTTATCTTTGAATTACACATAGGTGGTGTGGAGTTTATTATTTATTTCAGATTTATGGATATTTTCCTATTAGAAAGAGGAAATTGATTGATTTTGACTCTTGATCGACAGAGGCAAGAGGCATTCATCACGCATCATATTTGGCACATATGTTCTACATGTTATATACATACTAGTGTGTGATTTATGTTGATAATAGTTGAGTCCAACTATTTAAAGTTTCAACAAAAATCTAAATGGTGTTTTCCCATATAGGTTATTGGTGTAATTATACTCAATTGGACTTCCTTGTTTGTGTTCCATTATGACAAGCTATGTGGACTACATTGTGATGCGACTTGGAGATGATGACACTGATATAGTACCTTCACTATAGGAGGTTCATTGACCCTTAGTAGGTCAGAATGGGTACTTAATATATCATTAGTAACTTTTATAGGTTACTTGAGGCATGTGATTCCTTATAGAGGTAATGTTAGGAGAACTATATTGACCTGCATAGTTAATTCCCTTCCAATAGACCCTTTGTGGGTGTCTCATTTTCATGTGGTGTTAACTAAATATTCATAAATACCTATATAGAGTTTTTACATCAATATTTCTATGATATTTTACACAACTAACCTTTTTATGGTAATATATTAAAATATTCTAGTGTGATGTTGTAAAGTCCCGTGTTTTTGAACCGGGTTAAAATAAGAATGTTTTCGATTTTTTTTTCAACGGTTCATTTTTTTAAACCGAGCTCTGGAATTTTATTCTGAGTGTTGAAACACCTAATGGTGTCATTTTTGGAATTGCGTAATTACCCGATAAATTTTAGAGGGTGTCCCAATGAGTCTCAGGTGCACCGGATCCAGAAAAATCCACTTTAATAGATCTGCATGGTCAGCGCATGGTTGTGGTCCAACCTATGCAGTTTATCTTATTTAATAAATTATTATTATTATTTTTAATTAAATATTGTTATATGAGAGTTTTGGATTAATTAAAATAATGTTTTAATAATAATAATAATAATGAAGTTATTATTACTATTATTGTGGTTGTTAAATTTATTGAATGTTAAATAATTAATTAAATGGCAGTTGAAGGTATTGACGTGGCTTTTGGGTTCATCAAAGAATCGTTATATTTAAATGAAGAGTTTCAGAATTATTAAAGGACCATTTTTATTAAATGGAGTAATGTGATATTAATAATAATTTCATTGTTATTATTAAGGAGTCATAAATTATTTTGATACTTTGAGATTTTAATTTCATGTTAAAGGAGTGTATCATTTATGAGAATTAAATGTGGCTTTTGAGCTTCTCAAAGAAACTTTTAATTAAATGAGGGATTATGGGTTGGATTTTTTATCATATTTTAATGATATTGTAATAAATTGGGGGTTTGGGTTTTTAAATAAATGAAAGTTTGAATAATAATAATAATAATGATGTTATTATTATTTTTGTGGTTACTTAGTTAAATAAATGTTAAAAGAATTTAATGATCAATATGGAGTTTTATAATTAATTAAGAAACATTTATTACATGAATAATAAATGAAGGTTAAAAATGAATTGGATAATTAATGTGGATTTAAATTGGGAGGTTGAACATAATTAAAATGGGAATTTTATTATTTCTTTCAATACAATTTAATTATGGGGTTTGTCAAAGTTCTGTTTTTATTTAATGGGGTGTAATATTTAGTTGAATTTAATGAGGCTGTTGGGTATCTTGATGAAACACTTAGTTAAATAAGCAGTTTTGAATTTAATGAAGGAGTGTGGTTATTTAATATAGTTGCTGGGTTATATCAAAGGTTTGCGTAATAATGATTATATTTTTATTATTATGGTTTTACAAGTGTCATAATTATTGATCATTATGCGTATTATTATTATAAATTATAATAGTAATGAATTTGGGATTTTTGGTTGGAATTAAAAAAAATTAATGTTTTATAAAATAATAATAATGATTTAATAATAATAATAATTATTTTGTTAATTAATTAAATTCAAGGAAAAAAGAATCTTATTAATTGTGGGAAATAATTTTTTTTATTACTTTGAAGTCAAAGAGATTTTACTTTAATTGAGGAGTAAAGGGGAGTTTGATTTTCTCAAATGAAACGTTTCCTTTAAGAAGGATTAATTGGGGAGTCTTTTTTACTTTTTAGATAAGTATTTAATGTGTATAATAATAATAATAAAATAAGTGTTATTATTATCTTTCATTATTATTATTATCGCATTAATGGTAGTATTATTATTGGGGTTTAAGAGTTTAATAATAACTATTATTAATGGAAATTAATTTAGGGGTTTGAAAAAGAAAATAAAGGGAATAGAATTCTCCTCTTCTTCCTCCCTACACACAAGGTGTAACACGCACATAGCAGCGCACCCCATGACGTGGCCCCTTCCTCCCTCTTTTGAGCTCCCTCCTCGATGTGAGATCCTTTCCGCAGTGCGACCAAGAGGCACGCAAACCCCCGAGCGACCCTCCCTGCAGCAGCGCGACACCCGGGTGGAGCTCCTACAGCGCGCGACCTCTGTGGTGCAAACCCCCTCTGGGGAATACCTAGAGGCGCACCACCCCTCTCCCGGACAAAACTTTGCACGCGATGTTTCCCCTCGAACTCTTCACGAATCTTGTCCGCCTCATCAAGGATATGCGAATGTTGACTCGGGACCCATTAGTCCATAATCCAACATCCGCCACTGAGGGTAAGGCAGATGGTCTCAAATTGTCTTTCCGCCATTGGTCCAGACAACGCGCACAGATATATAAAGGTGTGCACACGTATGATTACGGACCAGTTGTGGACTGGTTGCTGTCAAGTACATTAAAGCACTTCAGATTTAAAATGGTGCCACCCCGAGGTAGGGTCTCAAATCCTTAACACTTTATTTTATGAATTATAGCTTCTTTAAATAAATTGAGAATGAAAGTTTCCTTGACTATGATATGTCGATGCATGACACTTTTGAAGTTATTAAATGATGTCACCCACATGAGATAAATGAGGGCTTGAACTTGTGTTGTTTTCAAGCATGTTTTTCTAATTTGGTTAAAGTGATATGATTAAACTGTTAAATGATTTGAATGGAAAAAAATTATAATAGGGTAATTAATTGTATAATTAATTTAAAATTTGTGGCTTTTAATGATGATTGGGAATATTGAATATTTTACATGTTCAAAAGTATAAATTGGAAATTGGTAATAATTAATGGATGGATTAATTATTACATGTTAAATGTTAAATGGTTAATTAATTTATGATTGGTTTAAGAGATAATATTTAATTAATTAATTTTTGAATTAATTAATTTTCATGCATTAAATTAATATTGTGAATTTATTTTTTGTTATGACTGTTGGCCAATGGTACTTTTTGATACTTTTTAGATTTATATGCATAAGGTTTTCTTGGATAGAGTTGTTCTATATTATGAGATGATACGTGAGATGGTTTCTAAATATATGGGATTGTTCAACATGTTTTGTGATGATTATTATGTGCATGTAAATGGTTAAAGTCCTGGATGAATCACTTTTTGAGTGGATGGGTTCAGACTTGTTAACGAATTTGGATAATTAAATGCTGAGTTAATTATTTATTTGGATTTCTATGAACAATTAATTGTTAATTAATTATTCACTATTGAGTTGTTGAATGGTTAATTAAGGGTTGAATTTTGACGGGTGATTTATGTTGTTAATTAGTTGTTGAATTAATTAACAGATTGGATTAATTAATTTTTGAATTAATTAATGGATGGTTTTGGGGTGTTAGACATGGTGTTCTACACCAACGATAAATATATATGTATGATTGATAAATGGGTTGTGAGATAAGGACTGAAGCTCCAAATACTCACGGTGTGATAGACATGGTGTTCTACACTAATGATAAATATATACGTATGATTGATAAATGGGTTGTGAGACAAGGAATGAAGCTCCAAATACTCACGGGGTGCTAGACATGGCGTTCTACACCCATATTGCAAGAAAATATTGTTTTATGGGCCAGGGATTGATGCTCCAAATACCCATGGGTTGTGAGACAAGGACTAACGCTCCAAATACTCACAAGGGTGCTAAACATGATGTTCTACACCCATTAATTAACATTGGACAGTGGGTCCAATTACTCGTGCATGAAATGAGTTAATGGTTAATGAAGGATGTTGAGACATGATGATTTGTGAATTGTTTATGAAGAAGGTTTCAGACTTATTTTTGATTTGGGTGAACCACTTTTAGTGGGTGGGCTCAGACTTAGTATATGAAATCTTGAATTGAATAACTTATGACGCGTTATCCAAGCCAAAGCACAAGCTTGGAATTAGTCTTTACTTTGATTATAGAGATGGTCTTTAGATACATCTGTGGTGAGTGATTTATACGGGAGATGTTGGGCGTAGGAAGAATCTCAAGACCTTCATAATTTATTAAGATTGGAATAATTAATAACCGATGAATGATTATGTAATGAATATTGAGTATGTATGAAAAATTTATAATGCAGGTTCAGACACCAGCTGAGGGTTGAATCAGTTACTTGGGTATATAGTTACATTGTACTATTTACTTAATTTATACATGCTTTCACATGTTATATGTTATTTATTAAATGTCTGGTTTGGGGTAGAAACTAGTGGTCCCGACCTACTGAGATTTATATCTCACACCCTACTCGGGCCGCCATTTCACTGGGTACCCAAGTAGATTCTATTTGGTTGTAGGACTATACTGTTTTCATTTACTTGGGAGTTAGGAGCACAAGACCGAGTGGAGGCTCAGGATGCTCAAGGAGATTGCCCGTGGGGCTTCGAGTCATTATTTATTTATTTATGCATTGAAATGTAAAGCATGCTGTTTTGTTCACTTTTTTGCACTTTTGTATCATTATCATGTCATGCATGCATCCGTTGTATAATTTGGCGTCGGCCATTTGATTTGCACAAGATTTAGAAAATATGCTTTCCACTTCTTATTCATTTATTATATCGTTTCTGCTATTTATTTCCTTTGTCTATTTTTTGAACACTAAAATGAGGGTATAGTCTCCCCACTGAAAATCCTTAGACCCTCGCTTCTAGTCGGCAGCCTCTAGCATACGGGGAGGCGCGCTTGAGGTCATGTGGAAACCAGTCCGGCCTCAGGTTTAGTGGTGAGCTGGTTCGGGACGTTACATATGTCGATAGGTACTCGAACATTTATAGTAAAATTGAACCCTGAGGGGTATTACTATATACGAATTCTCAGAGAAGATCAGTTCATTATATCAATTTTATTTCACATCATGACCCTCCATAAATAACTCCCCTTTAAGGATTCTTATAGAGGATCAAGGCCTTAGTATGATGATTTTTGGAGGTTTTGCCTTAAATGTTTAAGAAATGGGGATCATTCCTAAGTTATCAATGGGTTTCAATTAAAAGGGTTTCTAACTATAACTTGAAGGGTGTTTTACTTTATAAAATGGAATTTAAAACCTATATAATTTAACCCATGTTTATTGTTTTTGGACCTCATAGGTCGATGATTTATTTAGCTACCTCCATTTTCACCTCTTTTAGAGAGAGTTTTCAAGCATGCTAGATTCCATGTAATAGTTGAAATGGGAATAAGTATTTTTACCATGTGTTATAAATAAAGTATTGTATGTTTCATGTCTGATGGAACGATGGGCTATGTGGTTTTAACTAGTGACCCTGTTATGATCCTTGATCTATAGGGTTAGGCAAGAGACCTAGAGGTCCTTATTTTTGACTTGAACCCTTGTGAGTCAACGTTTGGTTTGATATAGTGAAAGATATGATAATACATGACCTAGGATTACATATACCTTGTTAGGCTATAAAAAAAGTGAAATACCCATGGATATGTTTGTTCACATGAGGTGTTACTGAGTATGTAACCTATGCATGATGATGAATTTGGTTTCTTAGGAATGAACTACGGTTATTGGGTATATAAACTAAGTTCGATGGGTAGGATTGTTTGAGATTATAACCCTATTTATATGTGGTTTTATGGTTAACAACATGTTAAAATCGTGGGTGGATTATCATGATTGAAATGGAAATGAGAGTCATCTCTGTGTATTAATGAGGTTGAAATACATCAAACCAAGGATGCATAAATGTGGTGCTAAAACAATGCCATGAGTCGAGTGGCCATTGATAAATCATGGCAGAATTAAGGTCCTTGATTTTGAAGAGGTGTTCTTAGGGATCTCTCAGTGCATCAAGACCAATGTGAATTAGAGTATGGTCATCATGTCTTTTGTAACATTCCACACATGGATGCATGATTTGGGTGGTTGGGGATTGTACACTCATTTCATATAGTGATTTTAGTTTATGTCAGTTGGATAAAGTAACTACTTAAAATGGAATATTTGTCAGTGGTCATGTGTAGGATGAGCATCGATGGTTCCAAATGTGATTTTATGGGCATAGTGACCCAAATATTTGGGTAAATTTAGATAATTTCCTAGTGATGATGGGTACATAAAAATAAATCAAGTGTTTTTGAATGGTTGACTTGAGGGTAGACATTGACATGCATTTTCCAGAGACATGGTTTCAAGGGTTAGTTAAAGGAAAGTGAATCCTATCTTGATCTGATTGTGGCCATATAGGGGTGACATTTTTTTTAACGGTAGAGTCTTATAAAGAACGAATCAAGTGTGGTAACCCCATTGTGTATTATAATATGAAATATTCCATGTATTTTATTTCTATGGGTCAGGAATGGGTTATAAGTGACATTTATTTTGATGCTCAAGAATGAGTGGTTTTTATACATTATAGTGGTTATTTCAGTTTTAGGATGGAGCCAATTCCATATTGGTCGAGGACTTATCATGGTGATGTGACAATAAGGAAACTCTTAAGGTGATGAGTGTGATTTCATAAGAGGATGAGACCGGTCGTTGGATGGTTGTTTTGGATATTGGATTTTGTTGGAAAAATGGACTTGAGTATTACTAGATTCCTCCGTGAATGAAAGGTACATGTTTGGATAAAGACTTGGGTGGAGTATGAGAACAAGCATCGGTCCTAGGATAGCTTGTGATGATCCAAGGGTATTGGATCAAGAATGTGTCAGTGTTCTTATTGGGCCATGGAATTAGAAATGGACACGATTTGGTTCTACCAATAAATGTCATTAGAAGTTAGTTATGATCTTCACTGAGTGTTCTTGGTATGACCTTAGCATGCCTTGGGATAAAAGAATTAGAATCATGTTTTGGTTAAGCGTCATCTACTATAATTGAGTGTTTCAGATAATAGTTGTGTAAAAGCAGTTAGACATGATTTCTATCAAATATTTATATGTAGTCGGTGAGGAATAACATCTACACACCATTAGGATGAGAAAAGTGCATTATATTGATTTTTGGGGATTTTAAAGGAAAATATGGAGTGACCAGGATAATATTAATCAATTTGAATTCAACCATTTATATCAAATTAAGGATCGAGAGAAGAAAACTCATGTTGGATCGGTCAAAAAATTTTAGAAGTGTTTCAGGAGCATCATTAGGATACTAGGGAAATTTTTTATTAAGCAGTTCTGGTGGTGGAAGTCATGTGGCTCAGAATAGGCCATTGAAAGAAAGAACCTATGGTGGGGAGAACCATAGGTAGGGAGATAGATGAGATGGTTATGTGTTTATGTCTCAGGTTATATGAGCTTGGGTAAGAATCATCTTGATGATTCAATATAAGTTACGATCATTATCTCATGTTTTCGTGGGTTAAGTATCATTTGATCAAAGTGGAGCTTGGAAGAACGTTATTTATTCAAAAACACAATGCAACCATTAGAGTGTAAATTAATGACCCATATGGGTTAGGTTTTTAGGTTTGATTTCAACAGGACTTCTTTAAAAAGATATTAATTAAAGTGGTGAGGTCTTATGATCCAATTCCCATATGTTTTGGTAATTCTTGAAGGGATTTTAATTTTAAAATACTAGACATGACATTTTTTATTTGAGATTTTGAATGGAATTATGAAGGTCAAAATGTATCAAATTGAGGTTTTTTATATGGTATTATGATACAAAGTTAGCTTGGAGGTTTAAGGAGTGTCCAAGGGGTTCGGTTCCCATAGTCGGAGTTTTGGATAAGTGTAGCATAGGGAAGACAGTTAAAAACCTATTAGTTCTAACCATATGACCTAACCATTAAGACTAGATTATATAGGCACATAGGTTTCTAAACTATATGGTAGTATAGGGAAACCCATATGAGTTTCTATAAATAATTACAGACATGTCACACATTTGGCACAATATCTATTAAACCGTGCGTTATAACCGTTCTAGGTGGGTGTGCCTTAGATGGAAGGGGAATATAGTTGGTGAATGATTTTTCCAACTATGTGCCCAAAACATGTGTGTCATTAAAGGAGGGAAAATCAATATTTTCCTCCCATCCTTTAAGAGGTAATCTACCTCTTTATCCCATTTTACTCTGTCATGTGAATCGGTTCTCCTCACCCTTCATTCCCTTACACAAACCACTTCAATGGGGAGTTCTTGGTGGATTTCCATAATGTTTTAATGATAGATATTACCTCGGTTTACCTCCATTAATCTTATCCTATCTTAATTACTAATTTTTATTTTATTTATTTAGGTATTTTAATTTATATTTCACCAGAGCATGGTGGAATAGGATACTGGTGATGGGCCTTTTTCTATTCCTAGGAAGAGGGTGACTCGGGAGGCTTTCTTGACTTCTTCATCTTCTGCTTCATTAAGGTATGTTACCACAATGAATTTTACCAATATTTAAATCTTAAATTAAAAATTTTGGGTGTTTTTATTGACTTTATTTGTTAGGGATTATACCTGATTCAAATTTGAAAATGTGTTCTGGATTTTTCGTGAGAGTTAGGTCATGTTTCCGGTGTGATGGGATTGATCAATGAGGTTTTGGGAATTATGTATTTTTAAATCATTTAATTTATTTATTTATAATTAGATGATATTAATTAATTAATTATATTTTAATTATAATTAGATAAATTACTGTGGTTTGGTTGAGAGGTAGGACCACATGTGACTGATATGAGATTGGGTAGGCCTTTGAGATACTGTCATCCTTTAATAATAAATAGAAATATTCTTCTGAGGTAGGTAGTATATAATACCTTCTATGTTTTATTTTTACCTATTTATGGTAGTATGTAAATACTCAAGATTTCCACTGAGGGTGATTCCCCCTGTTTGAATTTAATCCAAGACTTATTTAATTAAAATTATTTGGTTAATTATAACAGATGAACATCAAGGGTTATAAAAAACCCTTGAATGTTAGTTTTATAACTTGGACCTTGATGGAAGATATTGAGACCCTTGACACACAATGTAGTCTATGGACCTCTTAGGATGTGAGGCTAGTCCCACTGAGGTATGTCATCCCCTGTATAGGCCTAGGTGGATATACTTTAGGAAAACTGAGACTGAGTTGGGTGAGTAGATTGTTCTGAAATAATCATGGGAATCAAGATGGGTCATCAACAATCTCCAGATTATTTTCACAGTTTAAATACCCTGTGTAGCTAGAAAGGTCATGCCACCATATTCATGATTCCATGGGATGTGATTTCACTATACATTGAGTGTTGATCTGAGACCATGACTATGACTTAAAGAATTCAAAGTGGGATACATCCACTTCTATATTATATCTGTGGTTTCTAAGAGGTAATACTTTTCCATGTAGAAATTCATAGGATCCCAAGAGGGATTACATTTATTATGTGCTAACTCAAAGGATCAAAAAATGGATAGCTCTCTAGTTTATTGAACTAGGGACCCCAGTGGTTTACCAAACCTGAATGAGTGTGTTATAGGATGTGGTAGTGATGGTAGTGGGTGTCACCCTAGAACCCATACCAAACAAGTGATCTCAAGGAGTTATGGTAGTAGAGATGGGTTTAGGTATTCATACAGTCTTATTACTTTATTTATGCTTTCAACCACTTCTATTAATGCTTTTATGAATGTCATAAATGCTTCCTAGAGCTCTGCCTATGGGCCTAATGTGATGTGATGGGATGCCCATAGGTACTTCCTAGGATCTTTCTTATGAGACTTATTTTATTTAATAGTACCATGACCATAATTCATAGTGTGACTAGGATTCCTCCCTAATCAAGGATTATAGAGGATTATATTTTGTGCATATTGGATCCCCTATTAGTTAGTGTTTCACCTAGGATGCCTAGATTTTTAGGATCCAGGTGATGTTAGAGGTTCCCAAGTAGCCATATTTCCCTCTAGCACTAGATGCTTGTGTCATCCCCAATAACTGACAACAATATCTTTAATTGATGTCTAGGATACTCCCTAGGATTAGTTGGACAAAACATTATTTAATTTCCTATAGATATCTAGGAATGGTATGTTAAACCAATGATTGAAATATGATGAGTTATTATCACATATCAGGAGAGTATTACTTACATAGAAACTAAGGGTCACCCCTTATGAATTCATCTTGTTCTAATGTTTTGATTGCATATGAATCAGGACCTATGAATCTGAAATTAGAATAAATTAGGGAATGTTAATATGTTTTATGGGTTTTACTAGTTAATTATAAATTATATAACATTCCAAGAATTCCTAGGATGCTACACAATTCTTTATTTATAGGATCTACAGCTGATACCCATAATCATATAACATATTTGTGGCAATGAGTATGGTTGATCCTAGCCCTAGGACTTGTATCCCCCTATAGTGATGTGTCATAATCATAAACATTTCTGGAACTAGCCAAAGCATGTATGAAAAGACCAAGGTAGACACTAGGCCTTTAGTTTGACATTGGTTATTTATTTATTTCAACAGTTATTTTTTAATTTTCTTTTTAGTTTAGTATCTCACATAAACATACACTGCATTAATTGGGTATGTATGGGACTACATTTGTTGTTCCCTACTAAGTTTTATACTAACACTATTCTTAGGATTCCATTATACTGGTATAACTAAGAAAAGATTCACTTGGTTGTAGGCGTGGGTTGGGATGATGCTCAGGACTGATCGAATAGGATGGCTTGGATATGTACAGGGAGCTTGGTATGTGATACAAACCAGAGTGGGAATTAGATCCTTATATATATTTTTATATTCATTTGACTTATTAATGTATATGTGGTCTTCCTAGTGGATGATATGTGTTATATTTATGACATGCCTATTTGGGCCTTTACTGCATTTAATTTTATTACAACTTTGTTTATATTTATTACTTCCACACTCTGCTTACTTACTATTATAGAGGATTTTAGTTTATTTCCAATATTTTATTACTTTGATAAGAGGGCATAATCTACCCCATAGAAACACCCAATTCCCTTTTTATATTCGATATCCTCAGGAATATTGGGAGGCACACTTGAGGAATTATGGAAAACTAGTCTATTTACTGTTCATAAAGTGAATCGGGGCCAGACGTGACAATGTCTATACTTGGTATTTGATACCAACATCAACATTCCTATTTTAGAAAATTTAGTGGAATAATTTATTTTATAATTATTTATGTATTCCCCTATTTAGTTGATGGAGAGTATAGGTATGGTTCAAGAGAATAAAATCCTAGAAAAATATTTTTTTTAGTAATATATTAATAACAATGAGTTACTTAATATTGATCATTAAACCTTATTTCATCCTTTTAGAACCATATTCATAAAATATATTTATCATTAATTTTTTATATTACCAGTATTAATTTCATGAGGCTTATTCATAGTTCAAATGTTTCTGTTGGTATAGCATTGTTCATGTAGGTGTTTGAATAAACCCAAACAATAACATGATATACTAGTGAATGAGTGTATGTTTAGATTAATATAATAGTAATATAGTTTTCTATAAGAATAATGATGTTAATATAATATTAATAAAGTGTATAATAAGGTTTATAAAAAGTTTATATGAGAATGTAATTGAAAAATTTAGAAAATAACTTAGATACTTGAAAAATTCACTCCTTAACACAGGATCCTTTGGAATGAAGGATTTAAGATTCATTATTAAAACTATAAGATTTCAAACTTCAAATAAGTATTTATAAGCAGTGAAAATGAAAAATATTCAAGTGAAAACTTAATGGTTTTACTGTTTCGGTATGGGTATATAAGGGGTCCTTTTTATGTAAGTTTTGAGTGGCATTTTTACAAATATTAATTCATTAATTTATAAGTTTATATTTCTAAAAGTAGTGGAAAATAATTTATATTGGTCATTAATCACCTCATCCACATAATTTAGAGATATTTTTTAGTATATTTTATATCTTTATGACTTAGTTAAAACCTTTTTACCTTATTTTACCTTTACTGTGGTAACTCAATTTTTACCTTAGTAACTTCATTTTATGTCCAAAAATGAAATTAACCTCCTTAAATAATTTTGAAATGCTGATTAAAAACATAGAATAAATTTTTTCTAATTCAATTTATAAATATGTAAAATTAATCTTTTAAATGAATATATAAAATATATAAATAAAAATTGTTTTTATAAAAAATAACTTTTTAAACATTATGTGTTCTTAATCTCATTTCATATCAATTTCTAATTAAATGAGTGTTAATATATTTTTTATACCTTGAATACTTAATTTAGATTCATCATTTAATCTCGATCAATATAATTTATTAAGATAAAATACACAACACTTAGAAATAGTTCTTTGAAAAATTTCATTTTTTAACATTAAATAGTTTTGAGAACATCCTATTAAATTGATTATTCGTCTTATAAACAATTAATTTTCTCAATAAATATGTATTAAAATATTTTTTTTATTTATATAAGTATAAGAAATTATTAATTAATAATATACATAAAAAGATATTTTTATAATAAAATATTTTAATTAAATATTATTTTTGTTGTTTTATTCCAAAATTATTTATTATAATAATAATTTAAATTTTAAAAATTGCAAATTTTTTATACCCAATGACCATATATACAATGGTCATATATCCAATAACCATAGTTCTAAGTAACATATATATAAAAATCATATTTTATTCCTATATATAGTGTTACATCATTATTCCTAGTCATTTACTTATCTCTAAACATGTCTATTATATTTATAGTTATGTTTCTTATTTACATAGTTCCAATTGAAGTAATTTTATTTATGTAAAACCATGAGGATAATGATTTAATATTCTGAGTATTTTTTTTACTTGTGGTTTTATTCATATTTTAATTTTCTTAAGGATGTTCTATATTTCATTCTCATAATTTATTAATATTTATATTTCATTGTAATATTGTATTTAAACAAAATTAATCACAATTAATTTCTTCATGGTGTTTCATATAAAATAATATATTCAAAAAAATATTTATTATAGGTGAAAATACATAGTTAAATCATGTGGTGTTACATTATATCCCACATAAAAGAATTTCGACCTCAAAATTTCATTTGTTGTACTCTTGATATCTCTTGGGTAACCATGTTCATGATGGACTTCTCTTCCACATCTGAAACATTAACCTATCCCTTGGAGGAAATTCCCCCATGTGTCATCCCACATTTTGGAATATAAGAAGATTTATTTTCTTTACTATGTGGGTCATATCGTTTAAGTTTCCTTAAAAATAAAACTTTCTCTTATTTCCCCAAAAACCATGAGAGTAATGGGAGTATCCAATCACTATTTCTACCTTGAGAACATATAAAAACATTTATTAATAGCTACCAAATCCCCTTATATCCAACACCATTCAGAAACATAGATTTATGACCCTAAATAAATGATCAATTTTTATTTTATGTTAAATGATAAAACCAAAAGTGTTACTTTTAATTATTATGAATCTTGATTTATATGTACCAATGGATCAATCATCCTTTTATTTTAGCTCTAGTAATTACCTCTATAGTTTAGAGTGAAGGGTTTGAGGAATGTATTTATTAAAATATTACTTCTTAAACTCCTCCCATTACATGAAGTTGATTTCTTCTACTTAATTTATATTCTTAATGAGAGTCCTCTATTGATTAGCCTCACCTTCCATATGATAAAGAACTAAAACAACCTTTTCATTCTAAGATCACTGGAGAATGGGAAATATCTTTCGTATATTATTAATCTAGTTCTTAAAAACAAGTGATTTTAAAGACACACTGAAATAGGATGTACATAATCTAATAAAGGATTTAATATTTATTTATTTCTTATTTAGTGTGTTAAGGAGTTCAACATGATTCTTGTAATTATTCATAGCTTTAGAGAGTTGGGTGAGCATAGCCATGAGATTTTGTAATTAAGATCTCATCATGTTTGGTTGATCATTGAAACAATCATTTCATTATCTATCACACTAATTTGTAACAATATTACTTTTGGTTCTAGCTATTGACTGAAACCAAAATGTTTAGTGTGAGTATCACGAAACAATAATCTATATAAGAAATCATACGATAAGGAAAATCAATCATAACATGTACTAAATTATGACACATTAATGTCAACCTTTGTTATGTTATGGTCATCCTAAACCACTTTTGGATCATCATAACTTTATTTAGGTTCAATCCTATTATTATCAATATTATAATCTCCAAAAAATAACTAAACCCAGATCTAATACAAACTGAGGTTACCATAGCATAAAATATATACGCATCACATCATTTTACAAGAATATTCATTACATATCATAAAACCTCCCCCAAGAAACTAAGGGTTTAGTGTCTTTAGATATCATATACGTAACTAGTTTATTTTGAAATATTTTCAACACACCTCATAAATATTTTTCTTATATGATACCCTTTTAGACACATCATATATAATATTGTTCTCCATAACTTGGGGATGGAAACATAAGAAAAAGGTGACCTCAGATGCTTAATAAGAATAAATATCAAACACATTAATTGAAGGTCATAAGTGAGAATATGATGAGTATATGTGTATGAGTACATAATCAAGGTGCATGGAAAAAACATAAGAGAATAATCCCCAATAAAACAAATATGATAAAACATGATTCATGGCATAAGGATTTTATCATAAAATAAGACTCAAGACCTAGGAATATGGAATCATGAGTCAATAATTATGATCCATGAGAATATAACTTAATAACATAGAATAATATATGATTGTGGTGAAAAAATAATCTTAGAAATCATAATATATTTAAAGGATAACCACTAAGACATTCATTTCATAATGTAAGAAGGTAACCACCTACCCCAAACATAGTATACTTGGGCTTACCACCCATATCCATAATCACAGTTGAATTTGGATAGCCACACTTCTCCTATATGGATATCATGGGATAAAAAACACTACCCAATACATTGAAGGGATATAACATACCCACCAATCATATAATGATAATCCATATATATGTGAGCCACTTGAAAAAGAAAAAATCATAATCCAATCATAACTTAATTAACTTGTGAAAAAAGAAATGGGTATCATGAAAAAATTAATATAAAATGATTAGAATGAATATAAAAAAAAAATTTGGATGGTATATTTAGGTTTTAACCCTAATAAAGTATAAGAAACATTAAATTATTTCAAAATAAATGAAAAACCTTTTATAAGAGTATTAGAAAATTTCTACGAAACAAAAGAAAAAATATCCTTTCCTTTTGAAAAAAATTATTTTAAAATAAAAATTAAAAAACTATGGGAATAGGTATTTGTTTGTAAAAACCTAAAAAATTAAATAAGAAGGTTCATTTTTAATGGTTATAAAATATGGAAAAGGTGTTCATATAGAAATCATTAAAAATTAATATTATTTTCACACTTTTGTAAAAAGTGTCAAAGTTGGTGGAGAATAAGCATATTGATAATGTTAAAAGAAGATTAATTTTTTAAATAAATTCAAGAAAATTGAAAAATGAATTAATTATTCATATAATTATAGATAAGGAAATATATAAAAAATAACAATATAAACATATAATACAATGATTCTTGGTTAAAAATAATAGATAAATTTAGCTATACTTTTATGTATCCTTTCAGTAAAATTTTGAACTAAAGTGGGAATAACTTTTAGTAATAAATTTAAACCCCATGAATAAATAAATGGGAAGAAAATATTTGTGTTTTAAAGAGAATAACATATAATTTCCCTAAATGGATTTTCAATCATAAACAATCTCTATTTTATAATGAAATTGGTAATGAAACTCTTACTATACTCCTGACTTCCACAAAAATGATTTAACCTCTAGTATAATAAAAATAAAAATATTAATAAATTATTTCATAAACCTATTAATATTTATTGAAATTTATACAATTCAATTATAATCATTTATTAGACATATATTTGTTATTTATAGTTTTTTCCATCATCAGATGTTAGTGATATTGATTATTTCGTACAAGTTTCATAATGGTGGTATAAATCCTTATTAGTTGATAGCAATTTCATAATTAAAAGATTCTTAGATTTATTGGAATAATTTTTTTCCATTTATTTATATATTCCCATGTCTATTTTATGGAAACAATAGGTATGGTTTTAGATAATGGAAACCATGACAAACATTTTTCAGATAATTTACTGATAACAATGAGTTAATTATTATTAATCATTATTTTTTGGGTCATAATTTAATAAAAATAAAATATATTAATCATTAATAATATATTTTATCCATATTAATTTCTTAATACTTATTAAAGGTTAAAATTATGATGTTGGTATAAAATCGCTCATGTAGGTAGTTGAATCAACCCAAACAAGAACATGTTATAGTAGTGAATGAGTAGTTGATTAGAGTAATATAATAGTATTATCATTTTATCAGATGAAAAATGATGTTAATATAACCTAAATAAAGTGGAGAATATTATTTAAAAATATTTGTGATGATAAGTTAATTGATATAGTTAGATAAGAACTTAGATATCCACTTGATGAATTTTCTCTTTCTCAACATGGGTTCCTTTGTAGTGAAGGATTTAGGATTCCTTATTGGTACCAGAATATATAAAATGTATAAGAATGGGTTTAGAGAGGGGAAATGGGTTTATATTCAAGAGATAACTATTTTTTTTGAGTGATTGTGGATGGATAGTAGAGGGTCCTTTTATAGGTGAGTTTTAAGTACTGTTTCTACATATATTCATTCTTTAATGTATGAGGTAGTAATTTTAAAAGGAAATTAATCCAATAGAGAAAATAAAGGGATATGGATCATTAATCCCATAATAGGAACACTTTATAGATAATTTTTAAAGATATTTTATGTATTTATTACTTAATTAAACAATTTTTACCACATTTTTCATTTTTTAGGTTTACTCACTGTTTACCTCGGTAACGTCTTTTAATGTCCAAAAATGTAATTGAACATGTTAAATAATTTAAAATGTATAATTAAAAATTTATACTTTATTTAATGAAATTAGATTTATATATATAGAAAATTTACCATTTAAATGAAAATATAAAATATATAAATAAACATTTTTTATAGAAAAATAACTTTTTAAACATTATTTGTTCTTAATCGAATCTAATATCAAATTAAAATAAAATTTTTATTAATATATTTTTTATAAATAAAAAAAATTACATTATATCCATAATTTAAAAGTGACCAAATTAATTTATTATGATAAAAATAAAAAAACATAGAAAAAGTCCATAAAAAATATTATTTTTTTCATTAAATAATCTAAATAATATCCTTTTTAAATTTATTATTCATCTTCTAAAAATTATGTATTATCAATACATTAGCATTAAAATATTTATTTTAAAATTATATAAATACATAAAATAATTCTTTAATAATAATGATAATATATAATGTATTTTATTATAAAATAATTTTAACTAACAAATATATTTTTATTTCATTCAAAAATTATTTACTATTATATTATTTTAAACTACACAACATACCCATTGATTATATCTAGTGACCATATATCTAATGACCATTTTCCCAAAGGACATATATCCAACAGTCATATTTATAATGACCATATATATAATAGTAAGAGTTTATTCCTATATATTGTCTTATATAATTTATCTTATTCCTTTAATTATCTATCAAAATGTATACTATATTTATAAATTATTTATATGTTTCCATATATTCAATTAGGGTGTTGGTTGACTTAAAAAATCAAGGGGATAAAGATTTTATATTCATGGCATTTTTTTTAATTTTGGATTTATTTGTCTTTTATTTTTATTAATGATGTTTCATATTTCATTCTAATAATGTATTTATTCTTATCATACATTATATTATTTTTTTCAAATAAATGTATTGAAATTTATTTTAGTTCATTATTCCATGTGAAAAATATTATTCCACACAATATTCATATAAGGGAAAATATATAGAAAAATACCAGGGGTGTTACATTATAACCCCTTAAAAGAATACCACTAATGAAATTTCATTAATATAATTAAAATAAATGAGGGTACTTATAAAAAAATTCACGAGCTTTCATATGAACTGGCACCTAACTGAGCTCTCCACCAGCATGAATGGAGTTACTGATCCCCATGGGCTAGTAACTATTTCTTGGGCATCATGGTAAATACATTGGTAATGATTTATACCTCTTATAAGAATGTAGATAAGTAGTAGAAAAAAAAGAGAAAATTCATATAAACATGAGATAATATATAAAGATCAAATCCTGAATAAAAAATAAATACACAGAGGTATAAGATAAAAATAATAGAGAATTATAAAATACACCTAACAAAAGTGGATGATATAAATACAAAAATATATAATGAAACCCCAAACTACTCCAACAAGCCTCTCTGTGGCATATAATCACAATCAAACCAAAACTCCCCCTTAGAAGAAAAATATAAAAGATTAAAACTGAATCAGAACTGGACCTCCAAAATATAGGTTTGAGCCAATAGACCAGTCTGATAAATCTATAAAACCACTTTCATATTACATTACATAAAAAATGTTAGTTTTAAATACATATAAAAAATATAATTTTTTTATAAGCCTTTATATGTCAAAAATAACAACAAATCAAATTTGTTTCTAAATTTCATTTTATAATCTCCATTGAAGAAAGACATTCACTTAGATAACATTTTTCCAAAAATAAATTATATTATACAAATCCACCATTAAAAATTACACTTTAAAACTATATCATAGACACCTCTTTTCGAATACACTTTTAAACCTATAAAAATGCTTTCAATTTTAAAAATATTTCAACAACATTCATGAAAAACAATATACAAGTAAACCGAATATGTCGGCATAAAATCATGTTTAAAAACCCACACACTATAGTTTTAATGAAAAACCATTTCCTTCATTTTTTTTACCAAAAAATTCCAAACACCCTTTGGTAAACATTGTGGAAAAGTATTAAAATAACACCTGAAGTGGGAATCAATCATAACCAAGAAACCTAGGATAAATGAGAATTAAAAGTGAATAACCATGAAATTTTTTCCATATAATCACAAAATAAATAGGGGATATAGTTAAGGAAAAATAATGAATCCCCTAAAACAATCCTAAGCACAATCCTAGTTTTATGGGAAACTTTCTATGTCTCTAGAAATAAATACTTGAACTACATATGAGGAATGTAGGTCAACATTGCTAAAGATGTCTTGTCTGAGTAATCATAAATAACTAATTAGGATATATCACAATCAAGGAATGTCTAATAAATCCCTAGGACCTTTCAAAAAATTCTTATACCATAGAAACATATAGTAATATCACTCGGTCTAACTGGGTCAATACCCTAGGAAGTTCACATTACCCTAGGACTTTCACCCATAAAGGTCACCTACTCTCTTCCTAGGTATTCCATGACATCAAAAAAGGTGGTTTGAAACTAATTAGATACACCCAAAGATCATCAATCATAATCATTACATCTATAAATAAACTCTCACCTCACCTCACATGCCCTTTAAAAAAACAACCCCTTTCATCGTCACTTGAACACCACATGAAAAAAGAACCACCCATAAAATGTAACAAGATAGAAGGGTGTGATAAGAGGGTAATTGGTCTTTCATTAAAAAATAATTTCTCATAAGGTTCCAAATTTTATTTTTCAAAACCTAATTTTAATTCCAATCCAACACTCTCTATTTCAAATTCCATATTAATAAAGTCTTAAATAAAATTTTCCTAATACATTTCTTAATACCCATTTTAGAACTAATATTTCCAATAAAGAAACCTATCAAATTGTTAAAATATATAAAAAGGTTACCTAATATCACACACTCCTTATAAATAAAAAAACCATTTAAAATGATTTAAATACTATAAAAACCCCCAAACACTTTGTTTGGGAAAGAATTATTACAAAACACCCCTATAAAAACCTCAATCTGGTGTTCAGCACCAATTTTAAACCCATATTCATCCATTAGAAATGATTTATGAATTTAAAAAACCACTTATCATGTAACTTGTTCTAGTAAAAGGGTTAAAACCATTTGAAAATAACTTTTCATCCATTTAAATACTCATATATATGCATAACTATGATAGAGAACAAATTTAAAAAAATTATGCATCTTATGGAATGGAATATAAATCAACAACATAAAAAATATTAAATCATTCAAGGAAAAACAAACTATAATGTATTGGATTCATTGGTAAATTGTCATGTGAATTAAGAAGTTCCCTCTACAAACACTACACGAATAAATCCCCCAAATTAGTATCACCTTAACCCTAAATTTTCTTCCCCATGAATCCTAGGGTTCAGGGGTGAAACTAAATTAAATTTAAATGATGAAATATAAAAAATAAATGGGTATAAAGGGATTTAAAAATTGATAATCAAAATGAAACTGATGTTTAGGGCCATAAAATGGAATAGAGGAAGGGAGAAGTCTTCCTTAGAGTGCACCTAGTTCATTCAAGCAAGAGGAATGAGAAACGGAGGCCTAGATGGATAAAATTAGATTGGGGAAGTTTCAGAATTTTAAATTTTAATTAAGTTGGGTAGAAGGCATGGTTTGGTTGGTTATTTTTCAAAATCATGCATCAACACTGCATGATCCACTATTTAGGCCTTCTCACCGTGCGCAAATAGTCTTGGGTGCTCTACACGGCTCAACTAACTGTGTGTTAACAAATACAAACTCATTGACAAAAAATTAAACTTGTTTTCATGCTTGTCACATGGTTTTCACTAATCATGTGTGAGACAAGATCCAATAACAATATACACCAAAGGTTCTTCATAGTTTCTATTGAGTTTTGTATGGTTTGGACTGAGCTATGTGATTCTCATGCATACCAATCATGAACTGAACAAATTAAACTAAAAAATAACACAACATAAGGATACCTACATATTTTATCTAAAAATATATGTGAAAACCATTAACATAATGAAAAAACTCTATATTCTACATGTTTTGAGCCAAATCTTCTTGAAATCTTGAATTACCCCATATAAAAATAAAATAATAAAAATAATCTCCACTGTGACATGACTTGTGTCACAATTTTTCCCAATATGCTACTTTTTTGTCCCCATAGTATTAAGTTAAAGGAAAGAGGATACCTAAGGGTGTATAATATAAATATCTAAAGACAAAATGATCCCTTTTAATAACATAAAAATCCACAGACAACATAATAAATCATCAAAAATCATTAAGAAACCATAAGAAAAAACCTATAAACATTTGATAAAAGGGGATCTATAGGGAGATGGAGACCTATCATAGGTATACCCACAATTTTTAATTGATATAAAATTATATAACAAGAAGAAAACTATTTTCTATGAACATATCACATCACTAAGAAACCACTAACCCACAATATCCAAAAGTAGTTACCCAAATTCATCAACCTCAAAAATAGTCTCCAAATCCCTGAGAAAAGAACTCAATTGAGAACTATCCTAAATAATCATAAGACTAAATCACTAAATACATGGCCTCCCAAAACAAGGTTCACTATAAACTAGGACATGCCTCACTAAGAAATTACATGGTTCCAACATTGGGTTCACGGACAACATATAAGGGAAACTTAGGTATAAAATCATATAACTCCATCACATGGTGATCCCAATAGAAAAACTCAGTGCAGAGGCTCCCAAGGTCCCACTGAAAACAAATCACATTCCTAGTTACCCATGCACACACCCTAGGTTTACCCTTGTCTCAACCAATAAACTAAAAACAAACCATGGTCTACACCATGTATAAGAAACACAAGCATCACTAAACAATGAGGCATGAACATTTCCCAAATTCACTATCGCTCATAGAGAAAACACCAAATGTACCCAAGTTAAACATTGGGAAAGGATTTCATCAAGCCACAACTACTTTAAACTCACTGAGCATAAATCCAAAAATATATTATCATTCAAAATAAACACAACCATGAATATGAAGAGAACATCAAATGATGAATACATTACTAGTCTCAATTGTGTCCAAGAAAAATGATTCTTAATGATCAAAATATCAAACCAAGGATCAAGGATGAGGTCTCTAAAGAGATCCACTTTAAAAATAATACCTTTAATAATTCCAAGACACACTACTAAAAGGATAATATTTCACACGCCACTCTATTTGAAGCATGGGTATTATTAAAAATGAAAGGGGAAAGACCACTAAATGCGAGAAATAGACCTTTACCTAAGATATTTTAAGGATACTTACAATAAATAAATATGAGGCATGAACTCAACCTAGTAAAACCTCTTAAATCATAATATTTATCAAAATAAGAAAAATACTTCAAATATTTACTTTTTAAAACCACAAACCCCCTTTACAAAGAGTCCCAAAAACTAATTTTGGAAACCCTCAGCTTCCCTAAAAATAAAAATACTAGCCTTAATAGTTCCTCACAATATTTTGAAAACCAAGGAAACCAATTTCACTATTATTTCAAAATTCGTGATTTTGAAACCTCCATATTCATTATAAATAGTATCCCACCATTAGGAATTCCCTTAATTTTCAAAAAACCTCACACCTTGATTTTTTCTCAAAATACCATTCATAATTGATTATAAAATAAATTACACTAAAAACATCCCTTATAAAATCCATTTGAATTTCCAAAACATACTCTAGATTTTTCTCTTCAAAACCAAAAACTCTTGAGATACACCCTAAGAGAGTTTAAATTCTTTTACCAAAAAACACCACTCAATTTTCAAAACCAAAATACCTTTCATATTTCATGATAAAATCGACAGTTCACAGATTTTATAATGAAATAAACTACATTATAAAACTAGATATAATTTTAAAAACTTGAATTATATTCTCATTTCAAACCAAAACATTTTTATCATGGAAACAACTTTTCACACAAACTAATGAAATTCCTGTTCACACACAAAATCTCATGAACAAATGAATAATAGGAGCTTCAAACAAAATACCATCCACAATGAAAAAAAATAACAAGACCCACATTAACTCTTTTCTTGTTTCGCTAACCACACATGGTAATCCAAGCATCAAGGTTTCTAAATATAGAAACCTAATAGGATGTAGAACCATGATTTACTTGGACACATAGTTTATGCTCACATTACAATCATGAAATTGAACCTAGAAAGTGTCTGTTTCAAGTGATTGGTTAGTTCATGATTTTTCGGGCCAAGAAATCCAAACTCATGCTAAGATTCCCTCTTCTGCCTCCATCCAAATACACTAAAAATGACCTCCAAGGTGACTCAAGCTACTGAAGAGGATCAAAGAACCACCACTATTATCATCAAATTAAAATCCAATAAATCCATTAAACAAAAATCCAAAATCAATGATAAAATAAAGAATACCCATGGAAACTTGAGGTTTTAAATGGAATAGAACTCAAAATACTATTATTGAGCCTACATCTCAAGTCTTAAAATCCTTATATCCAAATACCGACCCCCTAAACAACAAGATATAATGTAAAAAACCAAGTCCCCAATAAGAACATAAAATATGATACCATTTTAATGAATTGACCTAGGCTTCCATCTGAATTGTCACCTGACCCAGCCCCCAGTAGCCTGAATAGTGCTCCCAATCCCTATAGGCTGGAAACTAGTGAATGGGAATCATGAATTATACCTTGGTAATGATTTTAACCTCACAAAAAATAATAATAAGCAAATGTAAATAAAATATAAAATCCATCCAATCATGATAAAATACATAAAAAACCAATTAATAGATAAAATTGAATAAAAAATGAATACGTAGTGGTATTAGATACAAATATAGGAAAAGAATAAAATAAACTTAGCCAAAGTGGCTGGTAAAAATCACAAAACAAATAATGAAAATAATCCAACTAGCCTCTGTGTGACCTAAAATCACTATCCAAAAAATCATCACCCTAAGTGGACCAATAGAAATTAATCAAATTATAAAATACCTAGACCAATAAAATATAGGCGTGAGACAACACAACTAAAAAGTTAGTTATTTTTGATGGGTTAATTATGAAGGGATCCCATTGTAAATAGTAAAATACGATGGGATCCCATAAAAATTAACCCATGGCTGAAAATAGAATTATTTTTTTTAATTTTTTTAATGGTTAATAGAAAAAATAATTTTGTAGACTTGTGTCCATTGTAAATAGTTTTCCACCGTATATAAGAGAGTAAGTATTTGTGATATGATAGAATTTCCATCGCAATAGGTTATTTTTGATGGAATGTAATTTTTATGTAAATAAACTATTGTGATGGAAATTATTTTCCATCACAAATAACTTAATAAATAAATAAAATAGTTTTTTTAAAAAATAAAAAAAATAAAAAAATAATAAGCTTCAAAAAATTTAAATATATATATATATATATATAACTATAGAGGTATGAAATAATAACCATATTACAGATAATATGTTAACAAAAAAAAATTATAAAAAGTTTTTAAACAAAATATATCTGTCATTTTAGAGGTGGAGGGTCATCTTGAAGACTAAGTATTGGTAACTTCCTCTCTATACCCTACACAAGTAATCACTTGTACTCTATATACTCCTCATATTCCTACTGGTATTGATGAAGATCTACTACTCTATAAACTCATTATAAACTCATAGGTTCTCCTTATACTCTGCAGATGATGAGGAAAATTCTTCTTTTGCTCCCATCAAGCTGGATAATGACCACACTGTAGTTCCATAATAACTGGAAGGCTTAAATCTAGAACCGATACCACAAACTTAGCCTTTCTAGATAACATACTACGTCTCCTTTTTCTTAGCTTCCTCATAAAATCCAAGGTATTTGGTGACCTAACCCTCATTCTTATCATAACTCTCATCACGTGTGTGATAAGTTGCATCCTCATATGCCTCCTACAAATTCTATTTGAAATTTATTTAAAATATTAATTTTGGTTAATTTTAAAAAATAAAAAAACAATATTTTCTATAATATGAGGCTACCAAACACCAGTAATAACTCTAATGGAGGGTTATGTGTATATAATCATAAAAAAATCAAACTCTTTAAAATTAGGATGTTCAAATCACAATTTGAATATAAAATAAATAGTTTATATTTATTTTATATATAAAATATTAAATAAAATTACTTACTATATATAATTTTTGAATACTAAATATTTGACTACCAGAACTATGTGTGATTTCCTATCTCTCCCAATTATTTCTTCCTGATGATGATCTCCTATGAAAACATTATCCTATCCAATAGAAGCACGATCTATCCCAAACATGATTTTAGATTTAATATGGTTGATGGTTGTAGAAATACTGATAAAAACAACAGTTTAATATTTATCCATGGGTCGCTTTCTTAGATTTGAAAAAAACTATAGACAATGCTCAAGAATAGAAGTCTCTCTAGACTCCAAAATAATGTCGCTTATGCTCTCTTAGATGGGATACCATAAACTCTATAAATAATTTATAATCAAAACTTAATAATTAAAAAAATTTAAAAATAATTATTATTTATTTACATACCATCTAGTGATAAAAAATTCTATGATGAACATCAATGGGAACCTGATCTTAAATGACTCAAGGTCCTAAGAAATAATTCTGTAAAATCACACCCTTTTCCAATACATATATGTGAAAAACTGTGGGAAAAAGAAAAAATAATCAAATAATTAGTACATAAATAAATTAATGATAATTACTGAAAGTTAACTCAAATAAACAACTGAAGATACCTCCACATTCATGAATCAAAATAAGGAGTTGGATGTGAATCAGTAATAAGGTCAGGAATGATCAATCTCAATAAACCAATACCCCTCCAAGTCAACGATGAACTAGAATCAACCTTTGAGTTGGAAGATGAGGCATCAAGCTAATCACCAGGAAGAAAAGCATCTTTAAAGGTATAAAAAATCTCATTGAAATCGTCACCATCATCTGAAGCATGAAAACTATTCATAATAAATAATTGGGAACACATATTATATATTTATTATAATGATAAATAGTATGTAATTGTGTCATTCTTCATCTTCATACTCATATTCATATTTTATAGTGTCAATATCTCCATATTCCTCCTTAACATCATCAATTTCCATATGAGATTTAGCTTTATCATCTCTTGCTATTTCAAACTCACTTTATTGCATTATAAACATTATAAACACCACAAGTCTCTAACTATGGGGTTTTATCATTAATATTTGTATATATTCATATAAAATATATATTTGGTGTTGTATCTTACAAAATTTCAATTCCTTTCACTTTAAAAGAATTGATTTCAGTTTCCATAAACTGATTTTCATGAGATTTAATTTTTATAATGCTCCACCAGTCAATAAAATCTCTTGAAGTGGAATAATAATTATCATAATGAATTTGATAAGCATATTGGGCTAGCATATATAGGTTTTTTAATTTAAAAAATATTTTATTTTTAATTTCAATGATTCCTTGGCATAGATGAACATTTATCCCTCTATCAATATCAAACCAATGGAATATTAGAATTGTTATATAATTATATCCTAGATAACACAACTCAGTTATTTCATCCAGCGTCACATAAATTTCAATTTCACATTATCAATGATGATATCCTTTAAAAAAATACCACTATTTTTTTATTCACCATATGCATGTGTATGAATTCAAAAACCATTCACCACGTATGGATTATAAAATTTAACCAATTTGGATGGTGGGTTTCTCAATACACATATTTTACATTCAATTTTTTCTTTATGTTGATATAACTAAAAAATTGAAAAATTAAATATAAAAAATAATAAATTTATTTCATATATTAAACATTAAATAATTTACTTTACTAGTATTTCAAACCAATAAGAAAAATTACATTTTATGCATTCTTCAAAAGTAGTTAGTGTAATTAGTGGATTTTTTTGATATGATCATCATATAATCTACAAGTAAAAAAATATTAATTTAATAAAAAATATAAATAATGGGTGAAAGTACCACTAACTATAAAAATCATTTCATTTCTTCACAATTGAGAAGATCATATGCACGAGTTTTTTTTGTTGATCTTCTGAAATCCATGATTTATGAACTCCACAAAATCCAATTTCATGATAATTAAAAACTAATAATTGATATCCCATTATGTCATCAACATTTCTCTCATTACAACCCATTCAATTAGGTTTTGAAGTATATTTAGGTTGAAAATAACGAGTGTAGAAAAATGAAATTTTATATTAAAAATACACTTCAATAATGGATGAGGATGGCGCTCGGCGACGGATCCAACGATGGTGCTCGACGACAGATCCTAGAGACAGGCCCTAGTTCATGATTTTAGATGGATCCCCCCTTCCTGGAGGTGGGAGGGGGGGTGGAGGTTCTCCCATGACCTTCAACTCCACGGGCAGATTTTGTACCTTTCTCTAACCCTAGCTTTCTTCCTAACTTTCCATCGATTTCTTTGAGTCCTAAGGTTCTATATTTGCATGTTGGGGACCCTCAACTTAAGATATAATTATTGGAGTTACCTGAGGCTTTGAGTCTCCTGAATTTGACCCTGGTTTCTCACTTCAATCATCGAAGACCTTTAGCTGATGATTTCGACAGATTTTTGTTTAGTAATTGGGACCTGCAGGATCGCGCCGTGGTGGGTTTGATTGATAAGCGTCATCTGATGATATGATTTTCCTCAGAGGAAGATTTAATTTGTGCTTGGTCTAGAGCTCCTCGAAACTGAAGTGGATTCAGGTTCTTTCTTTTCCGATGTACATTTGATCGTTGCATGAACTGGGACTCACCCTCTATCGCGACCTAGGTATGCTTTCCCTGCCTTCCTTTTCCTTTTCAGAATCCAGCTATTATCCATATGTTAGGGAATCCAGTGGGGCATTTTCTCTACTCTGATGACCTCACTTCATCTGTAGGTTACCCTATTAATCCTCGACTCTACATTGAGGTGGACGCTTCGAAGTCGCCAGTTGAATGGATTTGGATTACGGTTGGTGAGGAGTTTTCTGGAAGCAAGCGGTGGTCTTTGAATCCTTGGTTGATTACTATTTGGGGTGTCATCGTCTGGTTCACTGGGCTGATCAATGTCATAGTGGAACCATTTTAGTTCTAGTGAAAAGAAATGGTAAAGCTACTAGTCAGGGACATAATATTGTTGATGTTGCAAAAACTGGAAATGGCGTGGGTGGCTCGGCCTTGGGAAACCCATCTGTTGTTGTGGTTTTTGAGAGACTGAAGTAATACATCAGGGTTGGTGTGAGTCATGTGGATGCTGCTTCTCCTGGAGGTGGAACTGGGCAGGATACTGTAGTGGCACATCTCGAAGGAGGGTGTGTTGCTAATACTGGGCATGGGGATAGTGAACTCAAGCATTGTGTTGCCGATGCTGGGTATAACTTTGCTGGTCCGAAGGAGGGATGGAGGCTTTTGAATTTGGATGGTTGTAGGAAAATCAAATATGCCACTCCATGTATGACTAGTAAGGGGTATAAGATGCAGCTGAAACCTTATGCTTTAGGGAGTACTGTTGATACTTGTAATCAGTTCCAAGCATTGGATCCTGAAGAGGTATATCAAGTGGAGGTGAGTGCTACAATGAAAGAAGGTAACACTATGCAACTTGTTTTAGTTAATGCAACAAAGGAGGTGGATTCTATCCAAGATATTGAAGGGCAACCTGAAGAGGTATATCAAGTGGAGGTGGGTGATTCAATGAAAGAAGGTAACACTATGCAGCTTGTTTCAGTTGATGTAGCGATGGAGGTGGATGCTAGCCAAGAGATTGAAGGACAGCTACAATGTTTGGCTGTGATTTACTATAATAGGTGACATGAATAGGCCTGGGGGTGGCTGATGGTTTCCATGATGCCTTGGTTACTGTAAATTGGGGGGATGTCTCAGGTAGTGACAAGGAAAACCATAGTGTGATGGTTAGGCCTTCCTTTTGTGAGGTTCTCAAGGACGGGAAGAGGAAGTCTAGAAAGGAGGTTCCCACCACAACAAGAAGAAGGACGAGGAAATACTACTCTGATTTTCCAAAGCCACTGTCCACTAGGTCCTATTTCAAAAAATCTCCATAGGAATTGATCTCTTTAGAGAAATTTAACCTTATAAGGAAGTATGCCAAGATCACAAAACATTATGAAAGCTCGGAATGGGAGTCGGCCATTGTAGAAGGAGGCTCTCATGGGAGTTGTGATGTGTATGATTTTTGTGATCTGTAATCGGTTTTCTGACTTGCGGTATGTGCTTGCTGTATATTTCTTTTTCTTTAATAAATAGTTAGGGTCCTACCTCTGACTAACTTTCCTGGTAATACACTTCAACAATTAACCCTTGAACTAATGATTTGTTACATACATTTTTCTTTTATTTTTCCAACATCTCTCATATGGGTACATTCATCATAACCGTATTGGTCCTCCACATTTTTATTCATGTGGAAAAGGTAATATTAAATTTTCCATTTAATCAAATAAATCCATCACATTTTTTACATTTTAAATAAAATTAATAAATATATTATTGCAACCTACTTAGTGCAGCATAGTCTGCTGTCAATGCAAAATTGTCTAAAAATATATATGATATTTCTATCAACACATCCCAAATTAAAGAATTTAACAATCCTATAAGGTTAATTGGTAGTATTATTTCCATTATAACATGAAAATCAGGACCTTTTACTCTATTAATATGACCATTTCTAACACATCGATCCAAATTGGAAACATAACCATCCAATACCCTCAAATATGCACTCCACTAATAGAATAATGAATTATTTTATTTATAAAATATATAAGATTATTTTGGATTCATTAACTTTTATGATCTATCATTTTAAAATAACTCATGTTCTAGATGCCTATTAATTTGGTTAAGATCCAATCATTCTTTTACACCATCTTTAGTCTTACCAGGTGTTTCCAAAACTATATAAAATATTTTATCAAAATAGTTCTTCTTGATATGAATGATATATAACATGTAATGGACTAAAAAATAATACCAATATAGAATATCCCAAAAAATAATCCATTTTATCCAATTGTGATCTTTCCCAAAGACATCTATTTTAAAATCAATACCCTATATCATTGTAAGAGGTTAGTCTCTTTCAATGGTACATTTCTTGAAATTATTTCTATTCCTTAAAAAATTATAGTATATAGGAATAAATCCAAGATAACAATAAATAAAACAAGTGTTTCTTCCATTTACTAGTGTAAATTATTTTCTGTCAATCATATAGTAAAAACATAATTTTGGACCATATGTACTCTATCCGAATAACCTCCCAAATTTTATCAAGACACTAATTGTTTTCATCAATATAACATTCATTATGAAATTCTATTTTACAAAAACATCATATGTACTGACACCATTACTCCATAATAAATTTAACTCATCAATCAATAGTTTAAAACTAACATCAATATTAATTTTTGATGTCTTGAAATTAATAATGTCAAAAATGTATATAATTCATTCATCAATATCCAATGAGATAAATTTTATGGAGTTATAAATATATACCAATATGAATATTGACTGATATAAGAACCAAATGGAGAGAAACCATCATTAGAAAGACCCAATCACATGTTTTAAGCTTCTGAAGAAAAATACCGATGCACTTGATAAAATTTTTATCCATGAATCACTATCGCAAGGATGATTTAAACTTTTAATGATGGAAATATTGGATTTGTACCATTTTATCAATGAATTTATGTTATGAGACATAAATAAATATTTTAATCTAGGTGTAAGTGGGAAATACCTCAACTATTGACCAGGAAACAATATGTACTTTCCATTTTGTGCCTCTTTGAACTTAAATTTTCTACAAATAGGATAATTAAATAATGAATCATTTTCACCAAAATATAGAATGAAATAAATTGAATATGCATGGATCTTCAGATAACAAATACCCAAATTATAGAGACACCACTTTATTTTATAAAAAATTATAGGTATAACAATTACCTTAAGTAATAGTGATTTAACTAAAAAATATCAGATAAAAACACCAATTTGACGTTAAATTAACTGATTTAACAACCATAAATTTAGTGATAGATTCTAACTTTATTATCTTGAAACCAGTACAGAAGGAATCCTCAACAGATTTCAGAAACTCAAAAAATTGAGATAGTTCTAACTTGGGAGTTGAATCATCATTCTAGCTTTCAGTGTGTTGAAAATAAAGACCAACAACCTCATGTACTAAATTTTGAACCCTAGATGGATCTAGAACACAATTATTTGGATCTTCTCCTGAATTGTGTTCACCATGTTGATACCATAAAACAAAATCTTTTTGAAAACCAAATCATAATAGATATATCCCAATGTTTTAAAATGATTCAAGCCTTCTTAGATCACATTTCATACATTGACACTAAAATTTTCCTTTTGAAAAAATTTATGTTTTGGTGATGAAAATGACAAAAAGGTTTCAACACCCTCAATTTTTTATAATAGGTATAGGGAACACCCTCTTTTATATAGAAAAGAAAACCACTTTTCAACAGGTTTGAGAGGTAACTCTTGAAATGATCTATAGGCCCAGCTAATAGGCCAAAAATTGGATTAAAGGCCCTACACTACAAGTCACTTGCATCATCCCAACATCGCTCATCCAAGCACCCACCTGGATTACACTTTGATTGATTACCTTACCTGTGTGTGAGTCTTCTCCCCTGACCCTCCATGTATCTGCCTCTTTGCACCTAACCACCATCCATCACTGCCCACATCCCACAAAATGTGATCTTATAATAAAAATTGTTTTCAAAATAAATGATCTATATTTTTCAAAAAAATAGAAAATAAAAATATTTCTTATAGGATTATTTAGATAGAAGGAATGAATGATCTGAGTAAAAAACCAGGAAATAAGAAAATTACAAATTACATGTAACTATTACCAAATATCGATAATTCTTGGTAATTATAACTAAATATTAGAAATTATCACTAACTAAAAAAAATAGTGAATAGAAATATTTCATTCTAATAATTATAAATTAATAAAAAAACATTTCAAATGATTACAAATTACTAATAATTAATGACTGTTATTAATAATTATTTTTAATCATTATCAATTGTTAGAAATTACTACTAATTATTACCAATTATTGATAATTATTACTAATTACTGGACAACTACTAGAATCAATTCATCCCTAATTAGAAAAACTCTCTAGAGAATCAATGGCATTCCTCACTACTAGTGGTTAAAAGTCAAATCTTTTCAACTCCATCATAGAATGAGCAAACAACCACCAATATGAAAGGGGGAATGAGGAACCTAAGGTCAATGGGATGGCTCATCATACATTCTATCCCCTAGATATTGTTTAGGGATATTGATTCCAACCAACTCAAATTGTTTTTCAACAAATCTATCATATCATTTGGTGCTGAAACTGGTAAGATGTGAGGGTTCTCACTTCTCCCTTAAAAGTGTTCAAAAATAAAAAATTAATGTTGGGCGTAATTACAAGTAATTATTTGTAATTATTACTATTTATTAATAATTATTAATATTTATTATTAACTATCACCAATTAATGGTAACTATAAAAAATTATTGTTAATTATCACTTATTATTCTTAATTATCGCCAATTATTAGTAATTATCAGTAATTAGTAGTATTTATTTGAAATTTTTCTATTTATTAGAAATCATTACTATTTGTTGGTAATTATTACTAAGTTTTGGTAATTAGCACTAATTAGTGGTATATATCAACAATTTATTGGAAATTATCACAAATTATTGAAAATAATCAACAATTAATGGTAATTATCAGGAATTACCAGTAATTATTAGTAATTTTTACTATTTATTGTTAATTATTACTATTTATTGGTAATTATTACTAATTATTGGTAATTATGATTATTTATAGGTAATTATTACTATTTATTAGTAATTATTACTATTTATTGAAAACTATTGATATCTATTGATAGTATTACTAATTATTAGTAAATATTAATATTTATTGTTAATTATTACTATTTATTGGTAATTATCACAAATTATTGGTAATTATAACGATTTTTTTTGTAATTAACAGAAATTATTACTATTCATTTGTAACTATTACAATTTATTGGTAATTATTTTTAAATATAAGTAATTGTCACTAATTATTGGTAAATATCACCAATTAATGACAATTATCACCAATTATCTCTAATTATTGGTAATTATTAATAATTATTACTAATTATTGGTTATTAGTATTATTTATAGAGAATTATTACTAATTATTTTTAATTATTAATATTTATTAGTAATTATTACTATTTATTGGTAATTATAACTATTTATTAGTAACTATTCTATTTATTGGGAATTATTAATATTTTTGGTAATTATTACTATTCATTGGGAATTATTAGTATTTACTAGTTATTTTGTAATTTTTTATATTTTTTTATAATTATAACTAATTAATATTATTTATTTGTAATTATTACTTATTATTATTAATTATGATTAATTATTAATAATTCTGATTAATTATTAATAATTCTGATTAATTATTACCAATTATGATTAATTATTACTAATTTTCTATCATTATTACCAATCATTGGAAATTATTTCTAACTATATTTAATTATTATTAATTATTACTAATTATTATTAATTATTATTAGTTATCAATAATTATTAGTAATTATTTCTAATTATTGGTAATTATTACTAATTATGATTAATTATTACAAATTATCGATAATTATTACAAATTATCACTAATTATTTATAATTATTTATAATTATTTTAAATTATTATTAATTATTATTAATTATTAAAAACTATTAGTAATTATAAAAAATTATTATTAATATTTATCAATTGTTTCTAATTATGACTAATTATTGGTGATTATAAATACTTATTGTTAATTATTATTAATTATTTCCATATATGACTAATTATTATTAATTATTGGTAATTATTACTAATTATTGGTAATTATAACCTATTATAACTAATTATTACTAATTATTTGTAATTTTTTTTAATTGTTATTAATTGTTAATAAATTTGATTAATTAATCTTAATTAATGTTTATTATTACTAATATTTACTAATTAAGATTAATTATGATTAATTATCAGTAATTATTACTAATTATTACCAATTATTTCTAATTATGGGTAATAATTACTCTTTATTAGTAACTATTACAAATTATTACCAATTATCAATAATTATTACAAATTTTTTGTAATCACTAATAATTTTTTGTAATTATTATTTCCTTTTGGTAATTTTTGGTAATTTTTGGTAATTACTAATAATTATATCTAATTAATGGTAATTATTACAAACTATCAGTAATTATTACTAATTATCTATAATTATTACAAATTATATGTAATATTTACTAATTTTTAGTATTTTTTACTATTTTTTTACTAATTATCAATATTTTTTTTTCTAATTTTAACTAATTATTGGTAATTATTGCTAATTTTTACACTTGTTTTCTAATTTTTAATAATTATTAGAAATATTTGCTAGTTATCGGTAATTTTTTTCTAATTATTTGTATTTTTTACTATTTTTTACTATTTTTTGCTAATTTTTACTTTTTTGTTACTTTTTCTAATTCTTATTGATTATAGCTAATTTTTACTAATTATCTGTAATTGTTTTTTCTAATAATAGATAATTTTTGCTAATTTTTACTAATTATTAGAAAATATTACAAATTATTCATTTATTATAACAAATTATTTTCTATTTATTACTAATTATTGGTAATCATTACTAATTATTTACTGATTATCTATAATTTATATCAACTTCATCTAATTACTGCTAATTAATACTAATCACTGTTAATAAATACGAATAATTTCTAACATAAAATGAAATTAATTAATTAACTATTAACAAGATTAAAATAAATATCTTAAAAGGATGCTTTATTAGAATTAAAATAATGATGTGATCCTGAAAGCGTCGGGTAGTTGTAAAAATTAAAATTTATTTTCAGAGAAATCAAAGAGAAGAGAGGATAAGAGCACATAAATTGTGGTGGAAGAATTTTGATATGGGTCATATATATAGGTTAGATTAGTAGCAATAGCCTATTTGCGATGGGTTTTTTCGCAAGTAGTTCCCACCATATATTTATTTGGTAGTGATATAAATGGTATTTACACCGGGATCCGTCACAAATACTACTCTCATGACTTATTATTTGCAACAGGAAGATGCTTCCCGTTGAAAATAAACATTTTTACTGCATGATGCACAACCACATCAAAAGTATTTGGGTTGAAGATAAGTTTTCTATCACAAAAAGACCTTCCTTCCACATGGCGTGTAGCCACGCTAAAAGTATTTGTGGCGGGAAAAGATTCCCATCGCAAATAACAAGAAATAAATAGTTTTTTTTGCAATAGGAATGATTTCCCATCGCAAGTAAAACGTTTTCTATTTGTATAATAGATGAGTTGGTTGCGCTGAGTCTATGATATTTCTTTCACATTACATTTCTTAAAAAATGCCACTTTTAAATACATAATAAAAATATACATTTTTCAAAATCCTTTGCATGAAGAAACTAACAAAACATCATATCAATGTTAAAAATCCCTTTTTATTATATCTATTAATTGAAAATTATCACTTAGAAAACATTTTCCCCCAACTAAAACATATTTTACCAAGCCACCATTAAAATTCTCACTTTATAACCCATCTTGTAAACTCCACTTTAAAAATACACTTCTAAACCCCAAAAATATGGTTATCAATTTCAAACGGCTTTCCGAAATATCCATGAAAAACAATTTACAAGTAAACCTGGAATGTGAGCCTAAAATCATGTTTTAAAACCCACAAACTAGAGTTTCAAAACAAAACAATTTCCTTTATTTTTCTTACAAAACATTCCAAACACCCTTCGGATTTTTTTGGAAAAGTACAAAAAAACACCAAAAATGGAAAACAATTACAGGCAGGCACCCTAGGATCAACGAGAATGAAAAAGAAACAACCACACAAAAGGTTCCATGAAATCACACAATAAAAAGGGGATACATTAAATGAAAATAAGGAATTCCAAAAAAAATCCTAAACTGGATCCTAGAATCAAAGGAAACTTCATAGGACCCCAGTAATAAAGACTTGAACAGGAAATAAGGAACCTTGATCGACACTATTGAACCTCTCATGTCTTGGTAGTCCCGTAAGACTAATCAGGTTCTATCATAATTAGGGAACTCAAATGCAATCTGTGGGCCAATATGTTTCAGGACCAAGGAAACATCTCATTAGTTCACTTGGTCTAATCAGATCTTTACCCCAGGTAGTGCACTCTGCCCTAGGGATTACACTCACACATTTCACTTACTCTCTTCCTAAGAATTCCATGAAATCAAAAAAAGAGGTGAGAAACCAAGAAGATGCATGAATCAACCATTAATCACATCCATTACATTTATAAATAAATTCTCACCTCACTTCCAATACCCTCACATGAAATATCCCCTTTCATCAACACCTGAAAACCATATACAAAAAGAAACACCCTTAAGCAGGAATAAGATAGAAGGGGTCAAAAGAGGGTCACAAGGATTTCATTTAAAAACTGATTCTCAAAAATCACTATATGCAATTTTGTAAATCACGCTTGGAATGACAAGTCAACACTCACTATTCCAAATTCCATCTCAATCAAATCTTGAGTCAATTTTTTTAAATATTCACTTTATAACCATTTGGGAAGTCCCACTTCCCTTAAAAAAACTTTTAAAATCATTAAAAACTATAAAATGGTTACAAAATATCACTCACATGGGTTAATAAACCCCTTTAGAATCAAACAACCCATTTAAAACACTTCAAACACCCCCAAACACTTTTTTTTGGGAAAATAATTAATGAAAAATAGTGATTTAAAAACTCTAAGATAGATCTCTCCACCACCTTTAAATCCATTTTCATCCTTTAAAACCCATTTACACATTTATATAACAACTTGGCATGGATCTTTTTACATTCAAATGTTTAAAACCATTTGAAAATAACTTTCCAACCCATGTGGGACACATACATAGTCATAACTTTCATAAAGTACAACTTTAAAACAATCAATCATCTTATGGAATAGAATATAAAGGAATGAAATATAAACAAAAACCTCTTTTACGTGAAAATTAACTAAAATATGTCACATTTAATGGATAACACTCAACTGAGATAAGAAATTCCCTCTATAACCCCTATAGGAACAAAACCCCATAATTAGTGTCACCCTAACCCTATATTTTGAGCCCCAAGCCTCATATGGTTTATTGGAGAAACTAAAATCAAGAATAAGGAGAATATATAAGAGAATAAGGGGTTTATAGAGACATACTAATAGGGAATCCACTTAAAACCATGGTGATAGGCTATAAAAATAGAAGTAAGGGAGAAAGCTCCCTTGGAGTGAACCTGGTCTATTCCCATGAGAAGGAGGAGAAAGGGAGACCTAGAGGGTTAAAATCGAGTGGGAGAGGTTTCATAATTTCTTATTTTAATGAACCTGGTAAGGCCCCATGGTTTTTAAAACCTTGATACAATGGTGTGGGTTCCACTAATTAGGCCTTCCCACCTCACACTATTACTCTTGGGTTATCTGCATGATTCAAATAACAACACACAAACAATTCCAAACTCAATAACAATAACTATAAACATATTCATATGCTTCTGAAATGGTTTTTAGTAATTGTGCATTATTCATGTGCTAATACCCATATTCACCAAAGGTCTTTCATGGTTTCCTCTGAGTTCTTCATGGTTTGGACCTAACCATGCACAACCCATTCAAACCAACCATGTGTTGAAAAAATTGAATTGAAAATCCCAATGCATAAGGGAAAAAATACGATTTCCCCTAAATCATGCATGAAAACTGTTCATAGAAGAAAAAACACCATATTCTAAATTTTTTGATCTGAAACTTATCAGGATCTTGAATTACCCCACATAAGGATAAAATAACACAAAATAATCTCCATTTTGACTTAGAGGGTGTCACAATTATCTTCACCATGAAACATTTTACCCCAAAAAATTATTAGGTCAAAGTTCAGGTCAAAGTAAATAGAATCTAATTATCCAAACACAAAATGAACCCTCTAAACAAAAAATAAATCCTCAATTTATAGGGAAAATCATTAAACAATGACAAACAACCACATGAAAAAACTAATCTACAACCTATAATAGTTGATATCTAGGGAGACATAGGACAATTTAAGGTCTCCCCATTATTTAGAATTGATCTAAATTAGTGGAGTTAGAAATAAACCATTTCTTATAAAGAGAGAGCATCACTAAGAAACCACTAACCGAAAATCTCCAAAAGGAGTTACAAAAATTCAATAATTATAAAAATAGGATCCAAATCCATAAGAAAACAACTCTACTTAGAAACATCTTGAAGGAAAACAAGGCTATATCTCTAAATCAATGATATCCCAAAACCAAGGTGCACAATAACTAGGGACATGGATCACCAAGAAACAACATGGTTCTAGTCTTGAGGTTACAGACTTCATATAAGGGTAACTCGGGTCTAAACTCATAGAACATCCTCCAATTGTGATCCTGATATAAAACCTCAACCCAGAGACTTCCGAGGTCCAATCATACAGAAATCACACACCCAGTCACCCATGCATGTACCCTATATTTCTCCATATCTCAACCAAAAAACCAAAAACCAACTCATGGACTACACCATGTATAAGAAACACAAATATCATTGAACAATGAGGCATAAAAATTTCTAAAATTCACAATCACTCAAAAAAAGAAACCAAAAAGGCACCTAAGGAATATATCAAGAAAGGATTTATTGAATCCATAGCTTCTCCAAACTCACTAAGCTTAAATATGAAAATACATCACCATCCATAAAACACCCAACCAAACATCCAGAGTGAACATCAAATATTGACCACATCATAAATTATTAATCATATCTATGAAAAGTTATCCTTACATATCCAAAAAATCAAACCAAGGATTAGGGACCAAACCACTCAACCTATAAGGCCCCTAAAGATAACAACTAGAAAAACACTAACTTTGATAATTTCAAGACACACCGATAAGAGAATAATACAAGACATGACACTTAATTTAGATCCTAGACAATGTTAAAATTGGATGGAGGAAAAACCACAAAAGATAATCTATCCACCAATACAAGATAATTTTTTGGTGAGATTATAATAAATCAAAATGATATAAGATATCAACATGGTCATGAATCCTAAATCACACCATTTATCAAAATAATAAACACACTTCTAATAATTTATCTATTAAAATCATATGCCCCCTTTAAAAATATTCAAACAATCTAATTTTATAAATCATATGTTTCCCAAAAATTAAAACCTTTATAATTCCTCAGTCATTTTTTAAAACCACAGAAACACATTTCACTATTCTTTCAAAAGTTAATACTTTGAAACCACCAAATTCTTTAAAAACCAAATACCACCTTTTGGATTTCCCTTAATTTTCGAAAAAAATCTCTCCCCCTTAATATTTTTTCAAAAAACCATATGCACTTGGTTATAAAATCAATTACACATAAAGCATCAATTATAAAATCAATTTCCAAAACACTATCTAGATTTTATACTTTGAAACTGACCACTATTTAGATACACCCCAAGATGGTTTAAATTGTTTTACAAACAAGCATACCTCAATTTTCAAAACCAAAATACCTTATGTATTTCACGATAAATCAAAATATTTCCAAATTTTATAATGAAATCAACCATTTAAAAAAAGTAGATCTCATTTTACAAGCAATCCAATTGGCCTAATTTCAGACCAAAAAACTTTTATCATAAAATCCACTAATCACACACATAAATTCAATTACACCTCACACATATAATCACATGAATAATGGAATAACACAAGCCTAAAAAAAATGAATTCCATAATGATAACATATCCCATGACTCACCTTGAACCCTTTTCAATTTCTCTGACAACACTATGCAATCTCGGCATTAGGGGGTCAAAATACTGAAACATAATGGGATGAGAAATTATACTCAACTTGACTTCTTGATTTATGGACATGTTCCAATCGTGCAATGGTTCATAGGATGTGTCTAGAATTATTCTCTTTTTTTCTGTATGGGTTTTCAAGCCCTATGATCCTACCATGCTCCTAGATTCCCACGTCTGTTTCCATCTAAAAACACTCATTATGATTCCCATGGAAATTCAAGTTATGTTAGTGAGGATCAAATCACCACCACGATAACTTTAAAATCATAATCCAATAAATCCGTCAAACAACTAGCCAAAATAAAACCTAAAATCTATAATACCCCTGGAAACTTAAGGATTTGAATGAAAAAGGGATCACGACACTCTTTCCGTACCTAACTATCAAGTCTTAATATCTTTATCTATAAACTAAAAACTCTTAAAATAACAAGAGAGTGATTCAAAAACCTATTCCCCAATAAAAACCTAACCTATGATACCATTTGTAACGAACTCACCCAATTTTCTATCTAAACCGAACATGACCCAACCCACCACTGGCCAGAATGCCATTCTCGATCCCCATGTGTTGGAAAATAGTTCATCAACATCAGGTAACATACTTTGAGAATGATTAATCCAATATATAAAAATATAAATATATTATGGAAATAAAAGAAAAAATCCATCTAAACAATATAAAATACATAAAAATCCAATATAGATATAAAACTAAATAAAAATTGAATGCATATTTCTAGCATATAAAAATAAAGGAAAATTGAAAATACACTCAATAAAAGTGTCCCATAATAATCCCAAAACATAAAATGAAATCCTAAACCACTCTAACAAGACTCTGCATGAACTGTGGTCTCTATCCAACCCCACATCTCCCTTATAGAACCAATTAAAATTAATAAAACTATAACAAAAAATGTACCTACAAAAGATAGGCTTGAGATAACATCACATTAGGTCACCACCTACCAAGTGTATAAAACCTATCTCATATTAAATTATATTGAAAATTCAAGTTTAATACATGTAGTTAAAATATATTTTTTATAAGCATTCACATGAAGAAACAACAACATTAGAATGCTTTGTTAAATTTATGTTTTTATTATCTTAATTAATTGAAAACAATCAATTAGAAAATAAATTTTCCCAAATAAAGACTCTTTTAACAAACCAAAATATAAAATTACACTATAAAAGCCATCTCATAAACACCCCTTGTCAAATAGAATTTTAAAACAAAAAACAAGGTATTAAATTTCAAACAATTTTATAAACCATCCACAAGAACCATTTTATTAGAAAACCAGACATATTGGAATAAAATCATGTTTTAAAACCCACAAATTATAGTTTCAAAATGAAACCATTTCCCCCATTTTTATAACCATAACATTCTAAATAACGTAGGATTTTTTTTTGGAAAAGCACTAAAATTAAACCTAAAATGGGAAACAATCATAAGAAGGCACCCTAGGATCAATGATAAGGGAAAAAACAACTAATCAATAATTTACATGTAATCGCACAATAAACTGGGGATACAAGCAAGTAAAAAATAATTAATCCTCTAAAATTATTCTAAATTGGATCCTAACATCTTAGGAAACTCCCTAAGAATCAAGTAATAATGGACTGAACTAGCAATGAGGAACCTAGTTATCCACTATTGAAACTATAATGTATTAATTTTACTATAGGACTAACTAGGATCTATCATAATAAGGGAACTCAAAATAAATCCCGATGACCTTCTAATATGTGATGTAACCATGGAAATATCATTTTGGATCATTTATTCTAACTAGGTCCTAACCCCGGGTAGCACACTCTACCCTAGGTATTATACTCACATGATCCATTTACTCACTTTTAAGGAATCCCATGACATAAAAAAAGAAGGTGAGTAACCTTGTATATATATGCAATTAACTTTAATTATAGTCATTGAATTTAAAAATAATTGCTGATTTCATCTCCAATTCTCTTTCATGAAACAACCAATTTCATCATCACCCAAACACCACATGCACAATTCAACACCCATAAGTGGGAATAAGAGAGAAGGGGGGAATAAGAGGGTAATAAGGCTTTAATTTAAAAAAATTTCTTATAAAATGATAAATGGGACTTTTTCAAAACATGTTGGGAATTCCAAGACAACAATCACTATTCTAAATTTGGTCTCAATCAACTCTTGAGACAATTATTTTTAAAAAAACTTCATTAAACCCATTTGGGAACTCAAACTTCCCTTAAAACCACTTTTAAAATCTTTAAAACCTATAAAAATTTATCAAAGTTTCACTCACATGGTTTAACACTCCACATTCAAATCAAACTGCACATTTAAATCACTTCAAACAGTTTGATCACCCCAAACAATTTTTTCGGAAAACAATTGATGCAAAAACCCATTTGAAAAACCCAAGTAAGTGATATCAACTAATTTTAAAACTATTTATATATTTATACAATCAATTTGAATGGAAAATGTTCCATTAAAAAGGTTAAAACCATATGTAAATCACTTTAAATCACTTGTAGGACACATAAATATTGATAAATCAGATAAATAAAAACTTTAAAACAATCAAACATCTTATGGAATGGAATATAAAGTATCATCATAGACACACCTTCCTTGTTTAAGATAAAACAAACTACAATATGTCACCTTCAATAGAGAAAGATCAACCAAGACAATAAATTTCCTCTATAATACCTATATGAACAAAGCCCCATGATTAGTGTCACTATAACCATAAATTTTTATTCCCATGGATACTAGGGTTCATGGGAGAAACTATAATCAATAGAAAGTATGATATAGAAGAGAATAAGGGATTTATATGGATGTAAGAATAGTAAATCTACTTAAAACCAAGATGAAGGGGCATCAAAATAGAAGAGGGGAATGGATAAGGCTCCCCTGGTGTGATCCTGGTCCATTTTAGTGAGAGGGTGGGGGGGGGGGGGTGGCAAGAGGGTTAAAATTGAGTGGGGGAAGTTTTAGAATTTCATTAATTAATGAACTTAGGAAGACCACATGGTTTGGTCAATGATTTTTTAGACCATATGCTAACCATTAAGGAGAAAATTATTAGGCCAAAAAACCATAAACAATTACTCAATGGTGCTCCATATAGTTCAAATAACTATGCACTAACCATACCAAACAAACTGAAAAAACATAAAACCTATTTTCATGATTGTTACATGGTTTTCACTTACCATGTGAAGGCCATGTTCTATTAACCATACAAAACCAAGGTCCCACACGTTTTCGACTGAATTCCACACATTTTTATCAAAACCATGCACTACCAATGAATACCAACCCTTCACTAAACAAATTGAACTAATAATTCCACTATGCAAGGGTAACCACACAGTTTCCCATAAATCGTGCAAGGAAACCATACACATATGAAAAAATAAAAATTCTAAAAGTTCTGAGCTTAGTCTTCTGAATAACTTAAATTAACCACAAAAGATAAAATATTAAAAAATAAACTCAATAGTGACATAGAAGGTGTCACAATTATTATTCCTCATTATATCTTAAAGTTCTCACATTGGTTCCTAAAACTTATGATTTTTCTAGAGAATATTAACAAAGTGAGTGGTCTTGTTTCATAGTACTTTATCTATATTATTAATCATTTATACGAGTTATTCCCACTAAGATAGTCTAATTTCGAATTTTACATCCTCTGGGTTTATTAAATGTGAAGGGTCACGTATTTATTTCTCCAAAGGTGATACATGAAATACATCATGAACTTGGAAGAGGTTTGTTGGAAGTGAAAGTTTAAAAGATTCTATCCCCAAATGATCTAAGATTTCAAAAGATCCAATGTATCTAGGGATCATTTTTTTCCTTCCTAAATCTTATAACCATATTCCAAAGTAATATTCAAAGGAATACATTGTATACAACAATAAAATCTAGATTTCACAAATAGTTAACAACAAAACTCTTTCTTAGACTCTATAAAGTTTTAATGTAACATTGTATTGTTTAGATGTTTTATTTTATTTCTTGAGAATAATATGTGCCCCACAGTTCACACTCTCCAGCATTATCCCAATATTTTAGATTTCTACACCTCTTCCCATAAAGATCCTCATATTGTGCCATTTTAATGACTGAATAGAAACTATTATTATATGATACCTATAAAAAGGGAAAGTTATGATCATAATATCCTTTAAAATCTATTTAATAGGATACTAGTATATCCTCTAGAGTTTGAATGTTCCTTTTATATTGACTATATGCATGAGGTTGATAAGTACTGTTAAATATCAACTCTTTCTCTAATAATTATTGAATACTTGTAGAAAACTTCAAAGACAACCTCAAATATCAACCAAATATAATTGATAGTGGTACTCCATTAATCCTTATCAGTTTATTTATGAATATCATAGAAATTTAATCAAGTGATAAATATTTATGAATGGTAATGATGTGTGTTTACATAATAAGATGATTAACTACAACTCAAATGGAATTATGGAATATAAAAGTCTAGATAGGTCCTACAATGAAATCCATAGTGATGTTATCTCATTTCCAAACATTTATTGGTAATGTTTTCATCATTCCCTTATACTTATATCACATTTCCATAACATTCTAGAATACCAATTATTGAGATACATACACTACAATCTCTGTATATATATTGTCCCTTCGAGAAAGATTATTGAGATCCCAATACATCATTTTACCTCCATGATGGATAGAGAATGATAATCTGTTTACATCATTTGGTAGCTATTTATTCAATTATAGTATTTATGGAACACATATTTTCATCCTAAATATTTCTATTCCATTATTTTTCAAAGTTGATCTCCATAATATTCCATAACTACTTTTTTGTATTAATATCCTCCTTTAATGCCTCTTGTATCTTTACATGGATGGATGGTTGATCAATTAATTTGGAAAGACATGATCTCTTCCCATACATCCTGGTTTCAATTTCCATCATCCAAAAGTATTGGGTCTCTTCCAATAAATATCCAGGATAATTTTCATGATCCTACCTAATCGAATCATTATTTACCTTGTTTGCCTTCCCATGGTGATAAGGTATCAAGAAATTACAGTCCAAGATCAACTCCAACCATTTACATTGTCTTATATTCAATCCATTCTATCTAAATATATACTTTATACTCTTTTGATCAGTATTTATTTCATACTTTTTCACCATAGAGGTAATGTGTCTAAATATTCAAGGAGAATATTACTGTTTCTAGCTCCAAAAAATGCATCATAATTTTTTTTCATAAAACTTTAATTTTTGTGAGGAATATTTTACCACCATAAAATTATAAAAGAGGGAACATACCAATACATTATTTGATGAATAATTGTATATTAAAAACCCTTTTCCACTACAAGGTAATGTGATTACATGTGTAGTGACCAAAATTCTCTTCTACTCCATGAAATTTTCTTCACATTCATCTATCTAGAGGTACTAGACTCCCTTTTGAGTTAACTTGATTAGTTTATTTGACATTCATGACAATTTTTTCACAAAGAATCAATAATATCTCACCAATCAAATAAAACCATAAATATCTATTATAGTGGTTAGCATGATTAATTATTTAATCAACTATATATTAGAATGAGCCACATATATATCCTCACTTATGATTACATAAACCAAGAATGATACATTATATAACCAAAATTCACCACTGCTAAATGTTTCATATAATTCATCCTTTATCATTGTTTATAGTATAATCCTAAAATAATTTTAACACTATTACTTGAACTTAGAAAAAATGATAATTTGATCCATAAAGAATACCACAAATAGATCATGGTAATCTCTAGAGACTATATTAATTTTATCCATAAAGATAAAATGAGAAATTTGGAGTCCAAATAGTATCACTAAGAATTCATTGTTCTCATATCTTATAAGAAAGGATCTCATGGGTACATCCATGTTTTCACCCTTAATTAATTATATTGATATTGAAGGTCAATCTTTAAGAAGTATTGAGACCCTCATAACTTATAAAACAAGTCATAAATATGGGGTAGAGGATACTTATTATTGATCCTGATTTTGTAGGTTTGTTATAATCAATGTAGAGATTCATTGATCCATATTTATTCTTAATAAATAGGACCGGTTCATCCACTGGAGAAGTAATTTGTCATATAAAACCCTTATTTATATTATCTTGAAGTTTCTCCTTTAATTACTACAATTCAATTGAGGTCATTTTATAGTGTGTATTAGATATATGTACAACACCTGGTATAATTTCCTTGGAAATAACCTCACGATCTATGGAAATACTCGGAAACTCTTCCAAAAAAATGATATATTCTAGAAAAATTGGCATATCTTTAATATCATGTTTTTTTTCAAAAAAATTGTGCTAAATTCCCGACATGATTGGGTATTAGGACTCATATAATAGAAGTAATTTACATAGGGTGTTCATGATAATACTTGCATAAATATATGATAATAATTTTATTTGGGATATAAAATTTAACTTCCACACCTCGATAACCAATATGGTCTCTCGTAGAGAGATCAAATTGATTCCCTAAATCACATGAAATTACACTAAAAGAAGAATAATAATATTTTCGTTAATAAAATTATTGAAAACACCTTCTAGAGATCACTTGGAGGCTTGGGATGAAATAATTTACCCACTTGGATTTTTCATCAATAATTCAATATATAGATTTTGGGGTGGGTATTTTTTTCCGTTAGAAAAAATTATAGATATAAAGAGTGGGTAAAACATGAATAAAATAAGTTATTTTTAGTTATTGAGTGTATGATAAGTGTAATTTTCACCAATTAATTTCCATGACCCACTTTATTAGTTTTATTTTTATAGGATTGTGTCCCACCTAGATTTACCCATGTTTAGGGTGGACAACTTAGTTTATCTTATGCTTTCAAATCATCAAAGAACCTAGAAGAAACCTATAGGAAAACTTTTATATATAATGATTTTGTCTATAAAGTGTCCAAAATTTTGTTAATTTTTAGGGGAATACTAAATCACTAAGTACTGAATTGAATTAAATTAAAGGGGATGAGTTGATCCTACGTTATTGTTAGGTTTATATAAGATTAATTTCTTTTTGATGCATTTAATCTTCCTAATTAAAGAAATTTTTAATCAATGAGATAAATCCACACATATCATTCACTGATTTAATATGTTCATAATTCCAATAATAATCACCTATGAACTTTTAATATCAATTTAATGACCACCCTAAGGAAAAAATTCATACTAGCACTCAAATATGCAGTTTTTAAAATTTTGTAAAGATAGAGAATAAAATAAGACATTAAAGGGAAATATCAATTCAATGAACTAATTAGAGTTTTAAGAGAATAAAATAATATCCAATAAATTCCCATGAAACTCTCTTTTATAAAACGATAAGAGGATTATCCCTCCATTTATTCAAATCTCTCAATAGAATGTGGAATTAGACTCGTAATGGTGAAATTGAAGAAGTGAAAGCAACAAAATACTAAATGCTCCATCATTTTTTGAATAATTTCACAACTATTGGAGTGAGTTAATTAAAAAATTTATATAATAGTATAAATTTTTTCTAAGATGAATAGAATATGTTAATAATTATAATAACTTTTATTTAGAACATATTATATTTAGAACAACATAAAATTGAAAAATTTAACTCACAATAACAAAGTGGTAGAGTAAACTTACATTTGAAAACACAAAACAAATCCTTATTAATTCATTTTACACCCCTTTATTAAATATGAAATTTTGGATCCTTGGGTTGACCTCCCATATGTATAAGAAGAATCAATTTATTGTTTTATACATATGGAGATTTTTATGGAATTAGATTTTTCAACCCTTGACCCAAAATAGGGGTCACCTTTCATCCCTAAAAAAGGTACATAAAACTAAGCCTCTAGATAGTTGTATTTTAGTAGGGTTTATGGGAATAAAATGCGTCCCAAGATGTTTTCTGACATATTTTAAAATTTAGTCCCATTTGGACACATATTCTTGGAGTAATGATCAAAATGGTGGGTTATCACTCTAGGCCATTGAATCTAGCCTTGAATTTCATCTTCAAAATGGAATGTATATATAACCCATTAAAAATATGAGTTATATCTATACATAGTTGTCATAAATTTTTCCTATTATGTACTTTATCTTTGGTAACAATTTAATCATTATTGGTATTGTTCCATGTTCGCTATATTTATTTTAGTGGGCTACTGTCCAGTACAATTCACCGAGATTTTTTTTGGATTTAAGGCTAAATATGAGTGTCATTAAATTTGAATCTACATGTTCTATCAATGTAAAATATATTACTCAAAACATGTTAAATATGATATCAAAAAATATGAATAGGTTTTTTTATGGGGTGCCAAAAAATGTGCCAAGGATTAGTTCAATTTAAGAAAGAATTACAAACATAATACAAAAAGAAGTTCAAATTATAAAATTCACTAATTTCAATTTGTATAAAAAAATAATCACATGAATATAATAATAAATACAGTGAATATTATGTTATTATAGTGGGTAATCCCCCCCAAATTTAGTTTATCTACTCACAAGAAAAAAAATCTCAAAAAGTTAAATTTTTTTAATTCTCATCTCCAAACACATTTTAAAACACAATACTCACCAATAATACCTCATACCAAACAATCATGAACCCATAAATATCATTAAAAAATATCTAGGTTCAAAATAATATCCTAAGCCTATTCCTCCAATAAAATTAATTCCAACAATTCATCCATTTCAATAAATAAAAAAGATTTGTTCTTTATTACAAAAGACATAGGATTTCATTTTTATTCAAGGGGAAAAAATAGAAGTGCTACATGAGGGTCCCATTAATCCTAATTTGAGTATTAATTTTTATATTTTGTTTTTATTTTTAATTTTTAATTTTACCATAGTAATATATGTTTCACTCAATCAATTCAACCCTCATAGAGATACTTTTCTAATGACCCTCGAGATCAAAGACCTTAGGGCACCAACTGATGCTTATATACTTGGGCATTATATCAAGATAACTCAATAAATAACAAATTTTAACAACAAAAAATAGTGATATAGTTCCCAAATATAGGCCATAAAATTATGGATTCATGATCTTTAAGTTATTAAATCCATACACAAGGTTAATCCATTTCTCTGCATGAAAGTTTATTGTTTTTTTTACTTTTTGGTTTTTTATTTTAAATAATCATTTTAAAATTAAAGTGATCATGATAAATTTTTTATTTATTAGGGACCCTAATAACTTAAACTAATACCTTAGAATCTAAAGAATATGTATAGTGGTATTCTTATCAAATGTGATGAAAATATTAATGGTGAAAAATCATATTGAACAACCACACCTTCCAAAAATTTATTCCCATGAACATAATCTTGAAATAATATAAGAATAAAGTAATGAAAATAATTTATATATTCAGTTTCAATGTTTGAAAAGTATGTTTTCATGTAAATGGTTTAATATTTTTTATTTTCCAATGATGTATAATATTTTTATCATCAATGCACAAATTTTCATTCATTATTTTCACCCCACCCAACATAGAATAGAAATATCCCCAATATTTAAAAATAAAATTTAGAAGGAGGATGAATTAGAATAGAGGAGTTACAAAATTAAATTTGAAAGAAATATAGAAAAAAGTCACATGGTGGTCAAAATAAAATTCTATTCCATATAAAATTTCTTGTTTGATCCCCATGTCATAATATACATTACATAGAAAATTATTGATTTGGTTCAGAATATTTGATACATGTGACATAATAGTGAATCCTTCAAATATGGGATCCCTAATTCTAAAAAAACCTAATTAGAAACCATGAAAACCTAAAGGTTTTACCATAGTTGAAAAAATAGAAAAAGGAAGAAAAAAACTATACCTATTTATTTTTGCACTGAATAGACCAATTCAAAGAACAAGTTAAAAAAATATAAGAAAAATACAAATTTAAAAAAAATTAATAGAAATTTATATATACAAAAAAATGGGAAGAGTTAAGAAATAAAATCTATAAGTTAGTGGAATGTACATTCCACTATCACCCTCGGGTCATGAGTTCGAGTCCCATGGATTTTGTTTCCACCTATTACCCACAACCTACACTTTTGGAATATATTTTTTTTGTTTTCAAAATTTTGGACTTTTTTAGACACAATTTCTAACCTTTTTAGGAAATGCAGAAACATTAAAAATAAAATAAAATAAATACTATACCAAAAACTAGGTTTCCTCATATGAAGTGCATAGTTTAAAGTATTTAGTTCAACATAAAACCCAAAGTTTTTAAATGTTTTATTGTTTATAGGATAGATTAATTAACCCCTTCTTTGTTTCATGTTTATGGAATAATTATATGAATGGTTTGATCCTGTAACCATTGAAATTAAATATTTAACCTTTAGTTTGATCTGGAATCTCAACTGCCCCATGGGGGTATACTTGATACACTATATAGGACCCAAACCATTTCAACATTAACTAAATTGAGTGAAAATGATGTTCAGAACTATATAGGAGAAAAAGTGTTCAAAGTTCAAAGTGTTTCACTTTCAGACTCCAATATTTGAAGTCTTGAACTCAATATATATTTATCCTGGTGTTTTTATAAGAATCCATCCTAAGTTCCTCAAGTTCATTAATGTCTAACACCCTCTTTATTTCATCTAAAGTGATATTAAAATTAATTTACATTATTTACCAAAAAACCTTATGCCCAATTTAAATTAGAAAATGGAAAATTTTCCATAAACTAACCAATATTGTGACATTAAAAGTATGGATTTAAATAACATTTGATATACCCAAAGGGAATCCAAAATATTCTTAGACTATTATTTCATTATAGGATTAACAATTTTTCAACATTTTTATTAATTTCCTTTTTCTATAAATCAGGGTAACCATTGGTTTGAGGGTGGTAGGTAGTGGAAACTATTTTAAAAATCTTATACATAGACACAATTTTTGAGAAGGGATAATTTCATAAATCATATCCATGATCACTGATGAGAGACCTAATAATTAATGATCTTGAAAATATGTGTTCTTTGTGGAACCAGATCACAACTTGATGGTAATTAGACTTGGTGGGAATGGAATCAACCCATTTGGATAAATAATCAGCACCATAAAGTATATAAATATGTCCCCAATATTTTTGGAAGGGTCATATGAAATCAATTACAACTAAATCATAGATTTTGACAGACATAATGTGTGTAAGGGGATTTTGATTCCTCTTGGATATTGATGCAATTTGTTGACAATGTGGAAAAATTTGTAAGAATGTTTAGGAATTATTAGAGAGGGTAGGCTAGAATAAACCAATTTGGAGGACCTTTTTAGTGGTTTTATTTAGGAAAAAGTGACCTCCACATGCTTCTACATAACATAATTTCAAAATGGCCTCTTACTTGGAATCTTGAACACATCTCCCAATAACCTAATAGTGACTAAACTTTATGTATTATAAATCATAAACTCATAGAGTTTGACATAAAAAATTAATTTCTTCCTATCCTGAGTCCCTAATAATTTAAGAATTAAAACCATAAATAAATAATTCTTTATGTCCACATACTATGGGAAATTACTCATATAAAATAGATTCTCCTTAGGTAATGAATTGTACATAAAATTATGGGGTGAATTATCATTGAATTATAACCTCAAGAGGTGACCAACCATTTTTTTAAATTTCATTTCTTCCTTAATGGTTATATAAAATTCTTGAAAGAGAAAAAACCATCAAATCATTCTATCCTTATCATCATGTTTCTAGTAATGTTATTTCAATGCCTAATTATTAGTGAAAAACATTTTGTGAGAACCTAAGAGATAAGGAATAAAATTTTCTAAGTCAAAGGAATCAAAAATAAATTATTTTTAAGTGGTGGTGTAGTTTATTTGAGTATCGTTCAATTTCTTTTGTACAATAAAATAAAAATTCTTTTTAACATAATGTTTTCTTAAGATGAATCCTACAAAAAAAGTCATTCACATCTCACATGAGTTCTAAAGGAAGTATTTAATTTGGAACCTGCATGATGTGTGGAGAGATGAGACATGAAAAGAGTGCAGAGAACGATTAATCATAGCTTTTAGACCAAATTAATGGAACATATTTCACAGGGAGAGCATAAAGGGGATGTGTAATAGAGACAAAGTTCCTAATGAAAATTCTATATAAAAAATCATTTCCTAAGATGAAACTCACTTATTTGATTATTTTAGGAGAGGTAATGTTGAAAATGATATCTAACATGGATTTATAAACATTAATCCCTCTTCTAGATACAAGATGGACCCGAACTAATCCCTCGATTACTATAAAATGTAATTTTTCTCATTTTAGGATGATATTATTATCTTGTCATCTAGAAAACACCCTCTAAACATTTCATAGGGAACCCTAAAATATATCCCCAAAGATGGAGAAATTATATATAAATTCCCTAAATAATTCCCCATTTCAAATAATATTCCCATTATGCACCGTTGGAAAGTACCAGGGGCATTATATAACCTGAAGGACATGATCTTGAAGGAAAAAGTTCTAAATGGATTTGTGAAGGTTTTTTCCCTTGATTGTAGAATAAAACATAAATTTTATTGTACTGATAGTAACCATTAAGGAAATAATAGAACTTATCACCTATCAATCATTCAAGGAAATGATCAATAAAAGGAAATGAAAAATGATCTTTCTTGATATATGAGTTCAACATACTATAATCAATGCAAACAATCTATCCACTGATCACCCTTGTGGGGAGAATATCAACTTCCACATTGGTAATCCTAGTGATTTTAGACTTCTTAGGAACCACTTGGATTGGTCTTACCATCTCACTATCAGTAATGTGGTAGATTATAATATATTTCAACAACTTAATATGATCTCTATATATCACATCCATGAAATAAGGACCGAGTACATGTCGGGGTTGGAAAAATGGTTTTGAATAAATTTCTAAAACAATCCTTTGGGTCTCAATGAGTGAGATAATTCCATGAATATTATATAAAGTTGATCCAATTTCTTTAGTATATCTACTCAAGAATTTGATAAGAATTATCTCTTTATTGGATTCAAGAGAATAAGAGATGACAAAAGGATGGGATTTATTTTACCCTAGGAATGCATATTTATGTGAGGTAAGAAGGTTCTTGAAATCAATGCCTGGTTGGTTGATTTTTTTTAAGAATATTGGGACTTTGTATTGATATCATTTATTTTTTCAAATTTCTAAATAGAATTAGTTCCTTTTGAACTGAATATTAAACCTCAAAATTAGCCCAATCTGTTTCAGGAATGGGTATAGACTCAAGGTTTTTTATTTATCCCAAGGTTTTATTGAGTGGTGATCCAAAGAAACCATCATATAAGCTATATGAAATAAATTCAAGTCAATGATATATATTTCACTCATATTAACAAAGGAAATCATCTCATGTTGACTTAAACATCCTTTGATAATTACTTGATGTTCATATGGTTCACTTTCAAAACTACCTAACTGATTCAACTTATAGAACTCCTCATCATTTACATTTTAGGATTTTTATTATAAATATTTAGGATAAGGATCATGTTATTGAAGGTTATTTTCATGTTCCAATTCCTTACTTGGATGTTTAAGTAATTTATTTGAAGGAAGGGACTAACAAAGATGACTGGTGTTTGTTCCCAAGTGGATAAGTTTGAATTATTTTCAAGGAAAATGAAGTTATAAGGGTATATGCAGTTATAAATATTCACTAAAACATCCCTTAAGACCCCATTTGGATCCTGAAAAATGAAATAAATAAGTTGAAGAGTGACATATGTGAGTTTGAGTTCCTCAAGCCTTAAATGACAATACACTACGTATGGAATGAGGTTCACACTAGATTCTAGATCACACAATGCCTTGAAAATTTTATTCTCTCCTATTTTAAAATTTAGGTATGGACATATGAGGTCTTTCAATACAGGAGGCATGGTTTTTTGGATAGTGGTTCTCACATTAGTATATAGAAGGAATTGTTTTTTGGGCGTCAAAATATTCTTTTGAATGTAAACAGGTCCTTTTAGGTTTTTAGAGTAAGAAAGTGTGGTTTGGATATCATCAATAAGGGGTATATTCAATTTAACTTGGGAGAAAATTTATCTCATTGTTTCATCCAGTTATTTTTTCGATTTTCGTCTCATGTATTGAGGGAATATTGTTGTTTTATAGATTATTTTAGGAGGCAAGGCTTCCTCTACATTATCATCATATTTTTTTAGTTTCAATAAGTTTTTTTATCATCATTATCATGTGATTTTGGGGATTTAGTTGGTATTTTAATTATTGGTTAATGTTTATTAATGGATTTATAACTTTTTAAGGTGTCTAATTCATTATGTTTTTAAGATATTATTGTGTTCCACTAGATTATCTCCATAAGGTTCGTTAAGGGATATCATGAGTAGGCATGGGTTCCATAATATTTTTTAAGGGTTTTCAATTCATGTTTAAGGTATGTAACTTTATAATTCATTATTTACATTTGTTTACACATTTATTTATGTAGTTTAAGTGGAATAGATTGGTAAGGGGTTTGATTTGGTTGGTTTATCTTATGTTGATATTTAGGATGTTTGATGGATCATTTGATGGTTTGTTAGAATTGGAATAGGGGATATTGGTATGGGACCAATTATTGTTGAAACCAATTATGGGTTGAAAAATTATGTGTAGGGTAGGGATTTTGTCCTTATAGATGACTTGGATTTTGGTTAGGCTCTTGGTTATCATTTAAATAAGGGCATAGATATTCAATTTACCTTGGATTTAAAGTGTTATAGTCTTATTAATTATAAAAGTTTAGATTATTGAACTTTAATGGTGTTACAACTAGAATTAAATCCTTTATAGAATAAATGGTTTGGAATTTTTCAATATTTTGGTCTAATTTTTCAAAAATTGGAAAAATAGGGTTGATAGTTTGGATTTGTTGGACATTGCTTAGACGGATCTCTATGAAGTTCCTAGTGAGGGTATTATGTTTATACTTATGACTTTATTCTTCCCAAATATTAGGAATCCCACCTATTTTGGGAGGATTATTATAGTAGTGTGAGGTTTCCCATGTGTTTTTGTTCAACAAGACACTCATAAGAAATATTTGGGGCTTTATTTTTAAAGGTTATATTATAAATCATGTCAATAAACTATTTATTTATTGGAACTAACCCTTTATAAAATATTCTAACTTTTTCTAGTATTGAAAATTCATGGCGAGGTACCATTTTGAGTGTGTATTTGAACAATTCCCATGTTTTATAAAAGGAATCCTCTTATTTTTTAACAAAGATTTGAATAATCTTTTTAAATGAAATTATTTTGTGAATGGGGATGTATTTTTTAAAGAATTATTTTTTTAATTGGTCCTTTGAATATACAGATACTGGTCTTAAATTTTTAATTAATTTTTGGCTTTATCCTTTATTGAAAAATGAATGATCCTCATTTTATCAAATTCAAGTTGATGTGGTGGGAACATGGTTTATACAATTTCATTGAATTCCTTGAGATAAAGGTATGGAGTTTTTGACACTATCCCATGAAATATTGGAAGGTGGTTTAGAAATGGGGTTTTAAGACATTCTGGGAATATCATAGGAAATAATGTAATATAAAATAGTGTTCATTAGTCTAGGATAGTGTGTGGTATTCATTCATTTATTGATCAACCACATTTCCTTTGTTTGGGGCTACTTGATTTTGCTATCCATTATGGCTTACACCCTAGTTTATGATACAATATCTTAGATGATTATCTATATATCTTGACTAAAATTTAGAATCTAGAGTATTATTAATATTAGGAGCTACTGGAAATGTAACAATAAGTATTCTTTACCCTTCAACCCATGAACTTTCCACCCTAACTAATCGATTTTAATGGTCATGGATATAGATATACATGCACCCAAAAAAATAATGGGGAGAAGTTAAGAGAAATAGGTTGATAATAGAAAACTGGGGTAAAAATAGAATGTCATTCTAATTATAATTACTTGGGTCCCTAGAAACGATACTAAAATTTCATATCACCAAAATTTACACAAGTTTTAGGGTATAATAATTCACTTATAGTTTGGTTTGGGTTATCAAATCCTTGGAGACTATAGAAGAAACCTACCATGATATACATTCTGTAGAGAGGTTTTGGATGTAAAGCTGCCAAATTTGGGTTTTATTTGTGTATAATACAAAAACACTAAGGACCTAAGTAGATTCAATTAATGTGAACTAGTTAATACTAGGTTATTACTAGGGGTATATTTTATGGATTTATTTTTGATGATTTTGGATCTAATAACTGATTAATTATACAATCAATGAGACAATACCCCAGCAAGATTCAATAATTTAATATCTTCATAATTCTATGTTTAATAACCTAAGACATTAATGATAACTATCATGACCAATCTAAATAATAATTTCATAATAGAACTTGAAATATATTGTTTTTTATTTCAATAAAGATGGAGAAGAAAATAAATCATAGAAGGGATGTAAAGAAATAATTAGAGGTTCAAAAACATAAAATAAAATCCTATAATTACTCTTGAAACTACCTTCAATAAACCAATAAGATTTTTATCATTTCATTTATTCAAATCACTTAATATAGTATGAAATTAGATGCATAAGGGCCGAATTAAAGATGTGAAAACAATAAAATAATCAATGATCCACCATTGTGTGAATAATTTCACAAATTTTAGTGTGAATAAAATCACAATTTGAGACGATTGTATCCATTTATCAAATAAAAGAATATTATTATAGTAGATTAAAAATTTTTATTTATAACTAATGAAATTGAGAACAATTTAAAAGTAAGTTTTTTTTCTTGAAACAATAAAGAGTTACTGCATCATTACATTTGAAATCACAAAACGACCCCCCCTTAACTCATTCACAATAAATAAATTAAATAGTCATTTTTAGAGACTTGGGATAACATCCAATATGTATAAGTATTACTATTTGATTGTTTTAGGAATACATTGGTGCAATGTTTTTTGGAATTAGACTTTTCTACCTCTGACCTGAAATAGAACCCAACCTGTATCCCTCAAACAGACGCTCCAAAATGAATTTCAATAGCGAATAATTTGAGTGATTCTTAGAGAAAGAAAATATTATTAGGGACACCAAATATGATAAAAATGGAATAATTGGAGTGATTATATATGGAATATTATTCTTGGATTTATGATCAAAATGGTGTATTGTCATTTTGGCCCACTGAATTTGGCCCATAATTTCATCTTCAACATGGACTACCAACATAACCCCTGAAACCTCTAAATAATATCTAGAAAAAAATCAATAAAATATTCCCCATTATGTTCTCTATTTTCAATTTTATTTTCAACATCATTGGACCTTCATTATGGTTGATACATTCATTTTATTGGGATATTTTAAAATTCACTTTATCCTTAATATTCTGTATTCAAGAACCAAGATGGATATCTTCCAATGTTAATATCAATGTGATATAGAAGGAAAATATATTCCTAAAAATTTGGGTAAAAATAACTTACATTACTTTATATATATATATATTTTTAAAATAGGGTGTTTTACAACGTGTCAAAAAATGCTTTGAGTATTAGTGTAATTTATGAAAGAATTGAAACATAATGTTAAAAGAAGTTAAAATTGTAAAATAAAATATTACCAGTAATTAAAAATAAATTATAACATGAAAATAATAATATAATAAATTAATATTATCCACTTACAGTGGACAATCAAGATTTATCATTATCCGTTGTCTTAATATGTTGTTGAGATTAGTTGTCATCATTAACACATGGATTGGTGCACTTTTTTTCCTAATGTACACACTCCATACAATTGAGTCATTGGAGTGTGGGTGGAGCATTAGGTTCAAATTTATTCTCATCCATTTCATTGGCTGGTCTCTTCATATATCTTTATAATTCATGTTCTTGATGTCATTATCTTCCAAACATGAATCATTTACCGATACCTTTGAGATAATTACCCCATGCTTCTTTTCACATATTAGGAATGCATGGAGATTAATTTCATTCCCTACATGGGTTCTATCATTTGAGTCTCTATAAAATATATTTCTCTTATTTCCCCAAAAAACCACAATATTAATGGTATTCTCTAACATCCATTTCTATCTTGAGAGCACATAAAAAAATTTATTCATAGCTACCAAATTCTATTACAACCAAAACCTTTTAGAGACATGGTTTTAAGACCCTAAACAAATGATTGATTATAATTCTAGGTTTAATTAGAAAACCAAAATCATGCCCTGTTAGTCTTGGGTATTTTACTTCATAGGTAGAAATTGATTCATCCTCTTTTTGTTTTACCACCTTGAATTCCATCTACATTTTAGCATGAAGAGTTCAAGGAATTTTTTATTGAAAAATACATTCTTAAAATTCTCCAAATACATGTAATTTATATTTACCTCTTTAATCATATTGTTAATGATAATCCACTATTGATGAGACTCACCTTCTAAATTATAAATAGCTAAAACAAAATTTTCATTATCAAAGCATTATAAATAGGAAAATATATTTCTTATAGTATTAATCAATTTATAAATAATAAGTGGGTTGGAAGACCCAAAAAATAAAATTAGATGTTATTATATGAATAACTAAATGAAGAGTTGTTCCTTCCTAGATTATCTAGGCAGTTAAACATGATTCATGTTTTTTTTCATAGATTAAGAGAGTTGGGTGATCCTAGCCACGTGATTTTTTACTCCATCTCCAATCATGTTTGTTTTATCTTTGGGACAATCATTGAATTGTACTTTACACTAATTTTTAAAATGATTACATTGGGTTTCATTCATTGAATAAAGATAAAAATATTAGTGTGGTTATCAACTAACAATAATAAGAGTAATCAATCATGTGATAAGAAAAAGAAATCCTAAAATTTCCTAAATCAACACACAATCATTTAAACCAATGACATTTTAGGTTCATCCTAACTCACTTTTGGTTCGTAATAGGCCATTTTGTGTTTTATACAATTATTCCTAATATCCTAATACTAACTAAGGATACCAAGAAGAACATATATACAAATTACATAATTTTACAAGAATATTCATTATATATAAAAATAAATGACACCTGAAATCCCAATGGTTTAGTTTATTTAGAGATTATATACATAACCAATTTATTTTGAAACATTTTCAATATCTCCCAAAAAATTTCATCTAACATAAAACCCTTTTAGAATCATCATAAATTATACTCTTCTTCATAACCTGAGGAATGAAAACATAATAAAAAGGAGAGCTTCGATTCCTAGTAAGGGTAAACATTAGAGACGTAAATCAAAGATCATAAGAGAGAATAAGCTGAGAATATGGTAATGAGAACATATTCAAGGTGCATGAATCTAGATACCCTGTTCGATCACAACAATGAAAAGTGACAAAGGGAAGTGCCATAGAAAAAGGGGAGAAAATACATGAAGAAAATCAATATTTTTAAAGACCTGAAACTTGGATCACCCCAGTCAAGCTGAGAATCCATCGGAATGCTAGGTAATTGCGCACCACATATTTATGGTGTGAAATAAACTTGCATGCTTGATCAATATTTCTCCTAGGGTCACTTATTTTTGTATAAATATACCCTTGGGGCCTTCATTTGTACTGATGAATTTCCCTAAATCCCAATTGTTGATTTGGTCACCCTACTGATTTGCCCAAGTCTTCTGAAACCTTTAAGGTATCTATTTAAAACCTAGAGAAGAGTAATTGAAGGAGTATCAGAGGGGATATGTCCCTTTAGTGTTTGAAATATATAACACTTGCGCACCTAAAGATCCCTACCTCCCAAAATTAGAAGCAGTTGTGTACCACCAATTCCTCTCAAAGGAACCTGAGCGCCCCAGTTCTGGGAATACCTGTGAATACACTTGAATGCTTGAGTCATGTATCTAACAAGTATTAAAATCTATGTTGGTCATCACTTAAGTTGAAATTATGTCTCCCAAGCCTACTTGCATGCCCATACCTATGTTCTAGATACTTACTTGGGCACCCTTCTTCTGATTCACCTAATCCCTTCAGTCTATAAAAGCCTTTTATCAAGACTTATTCAAAGACATTAATGGAATGGATTCTTATTAATTGGATCCCTTATCTGAAAGGGGTTATTTTGAAACCTCCACCAAATCCTCCTAACCTATCAAACCTTTGGGAAGGGAACATCAGTGTGTCTCATATTTGGGTTTGTATATCCACAGTCATAGGTTTCCCACATTTTTTTCAACGGGGTTAGGTTTTATGGATTGTATTTGGGATGTATATATGAATTCACATGTAAAATTATACCAGGAACAGTGTAGGGAAGTTTCCAGTTTGGGGGATTAGGGCTTGGTTCATGACCTCCCCTTCTCATCTCTAAAATTCGGAGCCACCAGTTCCCAATAAGGATAGCTAGGGTCACACTTTCTTTTCCATTCAAACAAAGGAGAAGTCTACCTTATCTCTTGGGATCCAATAAGGGAACTACCACTGTGGCAAGTCCCTAATATTCTGAGATTCGGGCCGCACGACCTTCAACGTCATTCCACATTGAAAGGTTCATTTCTCTGCACCCTCTCCCACCGTCTCCATGACCTCCTCTACCCTCGCTGCCGTAGGTCCATCATCCTCCATCAACAGAGGAGGAAAAGTGTGGGTGTTTCTTTTCCAATATTTGACATCCTCTTATTTTTCAAACTGAGAATGAATCATGTGGGATTGGATATTTTTCATGATCAAAACAATTTCACAAACACCTCATACTCTTGAACTACGAAAACTCTAATTCCCACCATAATTGGGATACATAAGAAGCATTTATCAGGGCCCATGCTCATTGGATACCCTATTTAGAAATCAAACCCTAATTCTTGACATTAGGGAATCCCCCATAGGATTAATCCCTAACATATTTCTCTCAAAGGGTCATGCACCCCTTCGAGATTGAATGAACTATGAGAACTCGGATTCCCTCCATAATTGAGATACATAAAAAGCCTTCCTAATGCTCAGGAACTATCTAATTTCGTCCATAAAAATACATCCTTTTCATAAAGTAATCCCAAAATCATTTATCTCAAAGGACTAAAATCTCTTATGAGACTCATTTCATCAAACTACGTGGGATTTGATTCACATCCAAATGGGTTACGTTGGAAGCCTCTCTCAGGTTCAAACACAAAACTTCACCTGAACCCTATTCCTCCTGGGCCATATTACCAACAGGGTATAATCCCACTTGGAAACCCATATTAATTTCAACTTCCTTGGGCTGCTTAGGCATAAGTCCCACACCAAACCTTGACTAATCACCTTTTTATTATATGTCCTTACAACCTGAAATTAAACTGTATAACTAGTAACTTATCACATGACCTTAAATGGTATGATGTGTCCCATTAAGTGACATCAAACTATGAGGTTTATAATTCCTTTCACAAGGATATATAGGTATCCCATTTATGAGTATGATCCCAACATCAAAACAAACTTTCGTATCCCAGGGAAATTTTAAAATTCAGAGTGCCCCATTGAGTGGCTTAAAAACCAATATTATCATAACAATGGTTAAAAGAATATCTAAATAGTATATGAGAGGATACCGTTGATGGAGAACCTTGAATACATATAGATGTACCCATTAATGAAGAAACTAAAATATATACAGATGATTCTAAATTTCACACATGCTAATAATTGATTGAAAATTCCAAGGAAACCTATGTTATACATGGTGAATTAATAAGGATTCATGAAAATATCTCAAATATATAAGAGAGTCCCTAAGTAGGAAATAACCCCCCCAAAGAGTGTGATGAGTCTAACCTCCCATCCTCTTGACCAATGCATGTTCCTAAGTATCGTAAGTTAAAAATGAATGAATGCCTGCCTTTGGAAAGCAGGTCCCATTAGATAAAGAACTTTTGGATGTTTCTAGTTCCATAAATAAATCCAACGGAAACCGCTCGTAAGTAGTGATTCATAATTAGAACACACGTTCTGAGTATCATGAAACAAAAATAGTGAACCAAACGTGAATCTTTAACCATGTTAATAGTGTTACCCATATGTGAGGCCCCTATAAATTGATAAAGGAAGGTCAGATAGACGAATAAATCATGCATGTATCCATCTAAATTTTTTTGATTTAATGGAGTTCATTTTTTTCTAATGTTTTCTCAGAACTCCCTTCACTCTAAACGGATTCATTTAAGTTTTCACCTGTAAATAACCAGACCACTACTAAAGATGGATCCTCATTCGCTGGAAGGAAGTCATCACCAACTTAGCATCTTTACTGTTGGGTCTCAAATGTCCTGGTATAGGGAAAATGTCAAAACGATACTATCCCAATCCTAGAGGCTACTCAATAGGCTCTCCAAGTCAACAATAACCCTAGACATCTGGTTAGCGACGAACGGTAGTAAAAAAGAAGATGGTTCCAACCACCGTCTTCAACTGTTTCAGGTCTTTATTCCTAGAATGCTATAATTGGTACCTACCATAATATAGGAAGGTGGATCAATAGGTCACTCATGGTCTCAACTCAATGATTTAGGGGCCCTTTCTGAGGGATCCTATAAACAATCATCATTATCAGAATCGTGTGGCAGTGAACACCTAATATGATGGGAGTGTTGCCTTTAGTTGTTTGGCCCAGGTACCTTAGACCCGAGCTCTCAAGACAAACCGTCGGGGACAACGTCCATTCAATAGGGTGAATTTTATTACCTTTTCTGCTTTAAGAGGAGTATATCAGCCTAACTTGGTGGAAAAAATGAATGGGTACATAAACCCGTCTTTCCTAATTCCATCATCCAGCAAACTCATCCGGCAGCAAACCACCAATCTGGATAGGTAAATATGTTGGATTACTATGAATAGGCACACACACCTATTTATAAACTATTAGCTAGTAAGGAGGCTCATTTGAATGCATTCAGGGAATCCCGCCAATCAAATGTGTTGGAAACTAGTAAGCCAGAACATACACCTGCTTACACTCACCATTTCTGCCAGCAGTCTCATCTGTTATCATTGAAAGAAGTCTTTCGACCATTCTTGGTGGAAAACACCATCATGAAAATACACCTACCGACATCCATTAAGCCCGCCAACTGTCTCGTTTGGCAGCAACTAGATAAGTCATTCGGAAATCTCTGACCACAACCATGGGGAAGACTCAACTCTCTACCCCCATATATGAGTACTGTCAGTACCCACAAACAAGAAAGGGAGGACAGAAGCAAACACATACACCTAATCTAGATACAAAATTGATGAATATTCCATTTCTTGTTTCTGAAGTCTCCAAACATATTTTAGAAATGGTAAAAGGGAAGACCAAAATTCTTGCCCATATTTTGGAAGCCTGTCAGAATATCATAACATCAACTTCAACAGTACTAGGGGAATAGACACATAAAATTTTCCCCACACCTAGGATGACTCATCGGTATGCCATCCTGGAGTAGATAGACACCTTTATTCCAGTCTAGGAGGGTTATGGGGAATACTCCCTCATAACATAAGGACAACCAGATCAAGAACATACACCCTTTCCAATTGGAGATAATTAGACCATTCCGATGACCACTCTAAGGAAGTCACACACACATTCCCATGCTAACAACTTTTCCCAGCAAGTGTCCCTAACTATGTGTAAAATAACATCTAAGTAGAATACTTTCCAAACACAGTTGTAAAATTAAGATCTAATCTATGATCTAGCTCCTCTTAATGATGGAGTTCTTGAAGCCGTTATACCTTTATCTATTAAAACTCAATATCCTACCCCCATTACCAAATTATGTTATTAGTAGCCATAATTTTAAAGTTCCTCATTGAAAACATCATCATTAAGGATTTCTTCATGAAAACTCGGTCAATCAAGAGAATCTATCTCCAAATAAGAGCCATAGAAACCCTTCGTGTGGCCAGAAGACCAACGAGCTAGGATATTTATCCCTATATGTAATCCACTATGGTGGTGCTCCCCATGATACAATTCACTATGAATGTTCTCTCGATAGTAGTGTATCACATTGTCAAGATAATTCTCTAATTGACAATGTAGTAATGAGAAAGCCCTCTTATCTCAAGGCACATTCCAATATAAGTCCGGACATTTTTGTTTCCTTTTCACTAATATGTGAAATAATTTCTCAAATATAAGACATCCTAATGCAAAAATCATTCTAAGAACCACCCTTGGGTCATTTTTCTTGTAATTTAGTAGTAGAAAAGGAAATTGAATCCATTTTTTGTAATAAAACAATCGAGAAGCATCCACTCTGGTTGGAACAAGTGGAACAACCACTAGAAAAAGATGATGAAGATAAGTTGAATATGAGAAATCAATTGGCTAAAGGTGAAATACCTTCCATGTTCTAGCTTTTTGAAATCCCTCAATACAAAATTCCAGAATTGATGGAAAAATATTTCATTCATGATATTCACCGAAACATTTGGAAAACTCTTAATTATCTGAAATCCAATATATTACAATATGATGAATATAAAAGTCATGTAAAGGTAATAGAAGGGTTGAAATGCCAAATTGTCTTGGAATCACTCTCAGTTTATGTACATCCCAAGGTTGATAAGTATAATGGAACCCTTCAGCATGCATGCCTCAGATGCAATAAAGAGGTTATTCCAGTTAATTACTGATACCCCATCTGATGTTTGTGTTAGAAGATGAGGTTCACATGGAGCATTGCATTTCACTGCACTCTAAAGTCATAAAAGACTGCCAAAAGTGGTATCATGAGATGTTATTGCCTATGGCCAAATACAATAAACATATTTTGTGTGTAATCAATGGTACACTCAAGAACAGTACCTGACTAGCTATCATCAGAGTCTGGCCCAAATATTGCAAGCTGTTGAGATAATTTTACATCAAGAATCTAAGAACATTAAGCAAGCCCCCAGCTTAGAGAATTTCAGCCATCAGATGGTGAAATTTTTTGAAATAGCACAACAGTCTTATAAAAAAGGTGATTTAAGGGGTTGTCAGATAATTCACCCAGCTAATGTTCAGACCAAAATTCACAAAATCAAAAGAGAAGCTGTGTGAATCTTAGCTATAGAAGTTCAAGATCAAATCCATCTTGAAGGGTTAGGGGATTTTTTAATTCAACCTTTGAATTCAATAAACAATGTTCAATGTTTTGAAAAAGAATATCAAGAATAGTCCCACCCTATAGGGATGGTATTTTTTCACATCCACAATCCCCTCCTTAATGGAAGTCAGTTTTATCCTGATTAGTGAAGAATCCCAAAAGTGAACCGAAAACCAAACTATCCAAGGATTCCCTTCAAGTTACAGTCTGTCAAATAGTTTTGGGGAATTAATTATATAAGAAAACAAAGTCTCATGAAGGACACAAAAGGAGACGATCTTATAAATATACTGGTGGAATACCGTCAATTCACTATGCATCAGTAAATGTCATTAATACCGTTATGGAAGATCCTCCAAAAAATGAATCCAGTTCAGGAAAGTAAATAGGTAAAGTTCTTATTCATAACACAATACACATTGAGGAAAATGGAAGAGGTGTGCATAACCAAAATCAGAGGCTAACCCAGAATCTAGGTATTCCCTCATGTAACCAACTACCACCCCTTCTAAAGGCATCTAGCAAGGGAAAAGGTTAAAGTAAAATTCTGTCTCACTTTTCCACTGGAGAATTTCAATCTCTTTTTATTGAAGAATGATTTTCTTAGTAATAATAGGATATTAAGGAGTTGAAAAGACTCATTTCAGAGTTACATCAAAGAAACATTTTTTCTATTCATGCTCCCCAAGATGATTCTTAGTTTTCACATCGTATAGGAACTCCTCAACAAAGAGTATTTTTTACAACTACTGATACAGATAATGAATTACCACCATTTGGTACATAGCTAGGGAATGATCAAAGAATTCCTTATAGGCCTATCCCCATGGTTTATCCAAGACAAATACCAATAGCACTACCACTAGTGGGTTTTCCTGTCATTGCGTTGATTCAAAATCCAGCTATTGTACTAGTATAAGTCTCAGCTCATATAGATATTACCCAAATACTTATGAATATAATCAAGGCATTAACAACTTGATTATAATCTATGGAAGAATGGAGTTCACCAGTATATCCATAAAAGAAAGCATACCCTGAATGGGTGGATCTGATCCCCCCCAAGATTTATGAATACCACAGTCCAAATCTTTAATGGTTCAGGAGATTCAGAGCAACATGTAATGCATTTTCTTTATCTTTGTGATCCCATGATAGGGACCCCTCAACAACAAGTATTATTAAATCTCATATGATTTGTTTAATCTTTACAGGAGATAGAGTTTGTCTAGTATAAAAGTTTGCATTCTCGGTCAATTACAATATGGGAAGACCTCTGTCAGAAATTCCTTCTCCAATTCATATCAATGCTGTAAAAAACAACAGTTTTTAATTTAAAAATTGCAAACAAAGGTATAATGAAATTTTTTTAGATTTCATTACTCGATGGAAAGTATTATCATATTATTTAAATATAGCACTCCCTCAAGAAGTGTTGCTACCAATTTGTGTGGAAAATTTTCATTATGAGTTACACACACCACTACTTACAGGGAAATAAACAAAAGGGTTTCGAGACCTTGATTCAATCACCTAACAAGTATAGGATACTATTGTGGAAAGTAAAGATAAATCTCATGAAATTTCATTAGATATAAGAAAGAGAATGGGGAAAGTAGAGACTACTATAGTCAGACTCAAACAAGCACTTGTACCTTCTTGTACTTCAAAACCTTCATCATACTGAAGGGCTCCACCCCCAGAGTGTCAGAAGAAATTAACACCACGTCAAGATGATAAAAAGGATCAAACGCAGAGGCAGTTTTAGGAATTAATGAACAAAGTTTATTCTTTTTGAAATAAACAAGTTCTAGGTTACTTTATTTTGGCTTTGGAAAACAATTTGTTTTAGTTACCAAGGAAAAAAACTGAACAAAGAAGGAAATGATGATATTACAAACTATTTCCCCTTTCATAAAATGTTGGGGAATCCCATTGATGAGTATTTAGTTTTTAGTGAACTCCCACAAAAAATGGTAGACTCTGAATAAGGGAAAATAAAAAGTCCATCATCCCAAGTAGCATGTGTTACTACTACTAATTCAGAGAAATAAGGCAAATGACGAGAAGTCAAAAGAAAAAATGTGCAATAGTATGATGATTGGATGATCAAGAAAATGATCAATCAAACTCATTCCATTCAATGAACATTGTTGAAACATCCTATTGTGTCTTATGCCACTTTTACTATAGAAAATTCAAATTAATCAAAAGATCAATCCTCCAAAGGTTAATCCTCAAAGAAGTGACATGATCAGAAAGATAAAGAGTAGTTAGAAAAGGATGAGCTTGTGTTAAAGCCAAAGTTTTCCTTGACATTCCCATATTTCATGTCATCTATCTCAAAATCATGGTAAGCACCCCACCAAACAGCAGAACTAGAATCAACTTGTCTAGAAAAATATTTATCGAATGAATAATTGATCTTTGTTTCGGTTAAAGTTATCCACTTAAAAGAACCCAATGAAAATGATGATTTTGGCTGTGATGAGGCTGAATTCCTTGTACCTAACTGGGGAACAAGAGGAAGAAGCGAAGTTCAAGGATATAGGGGATGACATAGATATGCTAAAAACCATTATTTTAACTCAACCCTGCTCAAACCATTTATGCATAAGAAACTCATGTGAGAGCCCTTCAGCAGGCTAAATAAGAACAAGGAAATTCTCCCACATATGATAGGATCGACCCAGACATTATTATCTTGGAGGATCGATTATAGGTTACACCATAATTCTCTCAACAAGTAGATATACCTTGTTAGTCTAATCTACCAAATGCCGAAGTATTTCCAGCTTCTTCTCTGACATAGAGTACATCTACATAAGGAGAATAAACTTATAAGGTGCCTACAAAACTACATCTACATGCTAGAAAATTCAGAACTTTTGACCAAAAGTATGATGTTTTGAAATAGCTACCCCACGTACCGGACAAGTTGTCAATATTAGATGCCTTGAATCTATCAAAAGATATTTGAGAAGCACTTATTTAGGCTTTCTCAAGTCCTCAAGAGTTTGAAACTGGTGTTTTGGCTGCTGAGGTTTACCATATAGAGAATGATACTACAGAATGTCATGAATTCATATCATTTACGGATGAAGATGAGGATAATGTTTTACATGGACACATCAGGCCCATGTATTTATCTGACAGGGTTGATGATACATACATCTGGCAAGCCTTCATTGATAATGGATCAGGAGTCAACGTCATTCCCATCTATACACATCGTCAATTGGGCCTCACTAAATCTGACATATCTCCTTTAACTTTTATGTGGCAAGGTTATTAAAATAATGAACAAAAAACTCTAGGCGAGATTACACTAAAAACTAAATTTGGAGATCTTATATCTAATTTTGATTTTATGGTTGTCCGTCAAGACATAGCCTTCAAAATTCTGCTTGGAAGGCCCTGGCTACATCAACATGTGGCTATTCCTTCATAATATCACCAATGTCTCAAGTATTGTTTCAATGGTCGAATTGGTACATTGTATGGTGATAGGGATCCATTCAAAACGTGTGAATATTAGTATATTGAAGCATAATTCTATCACACAAAGGGAATGAGATCCCTCGAAAAATATGTAACAAGAACCAATGCTCTGAATGGCCTAGAAAAGATACCTTCTAACCCATTCAAACATCTGAGTATAGATTATGTGTTGACTATCAATCAAATTGAAATGATAGACCCAAATCTAAGAATTAATCTAGTGACTTACATAATTTTAATTGTGGAAATTGAGTCTAAAAGCATGGGAGAAATTTTTGATTTACCAAGAAGTGGTGAAAGATTAAATGGAGATGTCTTCATTTCATCCACTAAACTTTAGAAAGTCTTTGTTTCATCAATCATGCTAGAAGAAGTTGTCGCAATACTAGAGAAATACAAGGATGTTGATTCCCAACCCATAATCTTCTCTTCAATTCTCCAGGAAGACCCTTCATCATCAACAGGTTCATACATGGTTGCCTCTTCTTCTGGATGTTCAAATACTAACTCATCCCCTAGCTCTGAATGTTTTTTTTCATCACCTAATCTTCAAGAAGAAACAGAATAAGTGACATGTAAAGAAGAAGAAGAAGAATATCTCAAGAATGCTCCTCCAGAATTTTAGGAAGGTGTCTCCACCACCAAGGACAATCTTAGAGAAATAAATTTGGGTACATAAGGATATCCATGCCCCACACTAATTAGTGAGTCCATGACTTTTGAAGAGCAAGATATGTAAACTTCATTTCTAAAGAAACATTGAGATATATTTTCTTGGAATTATACAGAAATGATAGGACTTAATCCTGATGTGGCCACTCATCATTTGGGTTTTCCAGAAGAGCATTGAGGATTTAAATAGTCAGCAAGAAGAATACACCCAACTCATGCCTCTAAAATTGATGTTGAAGTCGACAATATTATCAAGGACAACTTTTTTAGGGAGGTGAAATATCCCAAATGGCTGGCCAACATTGTTCCAGTGAAAAATAAAAATGGTAAAATCAACATTTTCATCGATTTCAAAGATCTTAATTGATATTTTCCCAAAGATGAATTTCCAGTTCTGATCACAAGAACATTTAATTGATGCAAAATCCAGCTATGAATCTCCCTCCTTCATGGATGGCTACTCAAGGAATAATCAAATCTGAATGGTCCCAGAGGATGAAGAGTCTACAGCCTTCATATCCCCTTATGGTGTCTTTTTTTTTATCGAGTAATGCTATTTGGATTAAAGAATGCAGGTGCAACGTATCAACGTGCCACACACCATATCTTCAAACCCTTCCTAGGAAAATTTGTTGAATGTTATATGGATGATCTAGTGGTTAAATCTTGAAAATGTTCTGATCATTTTTCTGATCGAGATACCTTATTCTGTAAACTTTGAAAACATAATTTGAAGATGAATACCTTGAAATGTGCTTTTAGGGTAACCTCAGGAAAATTCATCAGCTTCATTATATGCAAGAACGACATCGATATTGATCCTAAGAAAACAATAACAATCCTTGGCATGTCACCTCCTCAAAATTTTAAATAACAAAGAAGAAATAAAGGACACTTGTCCTATATTCAGTGCTTTATCTCCAATTTGGAAGGCAAGTGTATACCTTTCACCAGATTAATGAAGAAGGGAGTTACATATCAATGGATCAAAGACTTCCAAGAGGAATTTGATACACTCAAGAAATAACTCTTGAGTCTACCAGTATTAATGACTCCTATTAAAGGAATGCCACTTATTCTCTATGTGACATCTTTAGAGTGATCACTGAGTGCCATCCTTGCCCACAAGAATAATGCTACGAATGAAAATAGCCTTTCCTATCACAATCAAACTATGCTTGACACAAAGACTCGATATTCATGTATCGATAATTTCTATCTTGCATTAATCTCTGTTGTTAAAAAATTAAGGCATTACCTGTAACATGATGAGGTCCAATTAGTATCTCACATAACTAGCTCAAATTTATCCTTAGTCGTCCTATGATTACAGGAAGTTTGACATGGTGGGTAGTTATTTTGCAATAGTTTGATGTCCAGTTTGTGCCTCAGAGAGAAATAAAAGGACAACCCTTGAAATACTTCCCTTCTAAACACCCATCTGTAGAAGATATACCATTGAATACTGAACTTCCTGATAAAGAGATCTTATCTATTCAATATAATCCCCACACATGGGAAATGTGCATTGATGGTGCTTCTAAAAGTCCAATGGTAAAGATAATGGAAAATCAAAAACTCAACAAATATTGGTTAGAAATTGTACTTATCTCCCCAGAAAAGGAATTGTTTCCATTTTACTTCCTGTTATCAGAAGGTAGTACCAATAATGAGGCAGAATATCGAACTATCATTTTAGGCCTGGAATTAGCATTCCAGGTATAAATGAACCACCTTAAAGTGAAATATGATTCAGAGCTAGTAATAAAACAGATCAGTAGGGATTATTCCATCAGAAAAGAAGATTTAATACCTTTTTTTTGATTATTTTAGAGGGTTAATGGATGAATTTTCCTCAGAGACAACACTTTATTATGTCCCATGATCAAAAAATTCCAAAGATGATGCACTGGTTAATGCAGACACAACCCTGAAAGATCTAAATCTGAATGATTCAATGATCTATATTTTCTATTTTCATGTGGTTTCACCTTTCATTCAAACTAGAATGGAATAAATTAATGAAATTAGCCCCATTTACAAGCCATATGGTCATACAACAGGATGGATGACACCCATCATAGAATATATTTAAAATGTAGTACTTCTACTAGAGAGAGTTGAAAAAGAATAGATCTGATGATGAGTGGATAATTTAACTCTTTATAATAGTCCAGATCACCAGAAGATCCTCTACAAAAAAGTCTTTGATGGAATCCTTTTTAGGTGTATTGATGGAGAAGAAACCGTAGCTATTATAAAATAAGTACATGTAGGATCTTGTGGTGATCACCAGTCTAGGAATAGGTTTCAGATCAAATTTTAAGGCTTGGATACTTTAGGCCTTAAATAACATAGTATTTCATAGATTTCCCCAAGAAATGTTATCCTTACCAAGTGCATGCCAACTTCATTCATCAACCCTCAGAGTTTCTATATACATCTAAATAATCTTGGCCATTTCTCATATGAAGAATGGATATAGTATGAATTTATCCTCTAGATATGGCTAAATAGTTCAATTATATTCTTACTACTACTTATTTCTTTTCAAAATGGCCTAAGGTAGTACCCCTAAATGATGTCAGAGCAAAAATCTTTGTTAGCTTTGTCCAAGATAATATCATTACTAGATTTGGTGTCCCTCATACTATATTGATGTATAACAGCACCAATTTCGATTTTGTTGAGGTAAAAAAGTTATATCAAGAGAAAAATATCAAATCCAACCATTCATATTTCTATAATGCAGTGTCCAATGGAACGATAGAGGATTTCAATAAGACCCTATCAAATACACTCTAGGAAATAGTGGATAAAGATACGAAATAACGGCCTGATAAAATTTTGAATGCTTTATGGGATTATCATAATACTACCCATACTTCCACTCAGGAAAATTCATATTCGTTGGTGTATGGAATATAATCCATTTGGCCAATTGAAATTCAAATGCCTTCACTCTGAGTTGAAAGTTGCGATCAATTATCTACAGATGAAAAGTCTCAGAAATGATTTGATGAGATGGAATGATTAGAAGAAAAGAGATTGTATACTTTTCATCATTTAGAAGTCTATTAGAATATAATTTCATGATCTTTTAACAAGAAAGTTCCCCTCCACTCATTTATTCAAGGATAATTGGTATTGGTCCTCAGGACTCTAATGATACCAGGAAATAAGGCTTCAAAACTTGAGCCATAGTAGGAAGGACCTTACTCTGTACATAAGGTCCACTCTAATGGAGCTTATTACCAATTCTCAATGGTTGTAGAACTTATTACAAAACCAAAAAATGAAAGATTTTTGAATAAGTACTTTGTATAATTACACATCATCTTTGTCCTTGTTGCATGATTCTAAACTACACAACACAAAGTCCTAGTTTCAAGAAATTAAATTGCATAATATCTATAGGCATCCATGTTGCATGGAATTAAAATGTGTATAATCTTTTTCTATGGCACATGATATTAAACAACATGACATCATTTTTCCTCACTACATGATTTTAAACTGTTTGGTTAACATATTTTTTATTTCATGTTAATAGATTCCATGCGCAAGCATCACTTATATCATTAAAACTCCTTAGTGGAAAATAAGTTCCATTTCTCCATATGTTTGAATTAGAACTCCATAGAGACCTCAATTCAAGAACTATGTGTGGCTTGATTCTCATTCCAATATGATATTTAGAGACCCCTAGATCTCCAATCTTGGGCCCAACCGCAATCAAAAAAAATTATTTCCCTTTTCTCTTCCTGTATATGAACCAGATCTATACAAAGTACTCTTTTGGATACATGTTTTGATCTTCATACCATTTTGGGTCTTAAGTTTAACCATTCTTCCGAAATGTGTTAAAATACCACTTCTATCACATAAAATTCAATCGGCATGGGAAGTTATTATTTCAAGAACTATGTTTGGCTTGATTCCCATTTTCCATGGGATATGTAGAGACGCCTAGATCTCCAATATTGGGCCTAGACACCACCATAAAAATATCCTCTTTATTCATTATGAATGATTCAAACCTGTATAGGAAGTGTTCAAAGAAATACTTATGGCTTGATTATCATCCATATGAGATATATAGTGAAACATGGGTTCAATCCCCTAGTCCAGCCACAATATTCCTTTTTCACATTAGAAACACTTCATGTCCTCGCTATATGACTCTAAACTACACAAAAAAATGTCCTTGCTACATGAAATTAAAATTTAAAGCACCCAAAGAACTATATATGGATTTATTATCATCTTATTGAGATATATAGTGAAAGCTAGGCCTTATCTCATAGTCCCAACCATGGGATACATTTTTTTATCCCTCTTCCACATATAATTAGAAATCTATGTGGGAGTATTCATTTTGGTTCATCTCCTTATAGAGACCACCAAGGAAACAAGAAATGTTCCCATTTTACAAATGAGTCAGATATATGTAAGGGAATCCAAACTCATGGCCAATATTGATTCAAATATTTCTCCTGTGCATTGAGTATTACCCCCTTTTGTATTTCACACTCTTAATCTTGAATACTTTCAAATATTCTAATCATATCTTACAGTTTTTGGTGGTAGAGTTTATGATATATGAGAATTATTCTTCTTGACTATGTAGTACATTCCCTTAGATGGCCTTGCATAAGTTTCCTACATAACGGGCCTGCCAGTTAAAAGATGACACTATTTGGATATACAGCATATGCCCTAGCTGGCCCTGCATAATCATCCCCCATAAAGGGTTCTTCAAATAATGGTAACATCATTCTTGGTTAAAGTGTCTTTTTTCCACTTCACACTACATGACTTTAAAACTACATAGAATGATATCAAAAATCCCCTTTCTGAAAAATTTTAACCATTCATCACACACCAAATTTGTGTAGAATTGGTTTTATCATTCATGAAATATTTCATCATAGATAACCCTTCATTCATAAAATCTATTTCCTTGTAAAAACCACCCACTGTGGTCTTGAGTCACTCAAAACTTATTTTCCCCTTTCTATCAACAATAAAATGTTAAATTCTTGAAGGATATTTTTCTTGACTATGTATTATGTGTCCCTCAGTGGACTTGCATAAATTTTTCTACATAACAGGCATGTCAATCAAAATATGTCACCATTTGGATATTCATCATGTTCCCTAGTCATCCCTACAAAATAAAACCCCTATAATGGGTTTGTCAAATAATGGTAACCTCATTCATGGAAAATACCTACTTTATGTTTATACATATTTTAGATTTGGTAACCATAAAAAAATCATGACTCAAGATTCCTCTTGGATGTATTTAAAGAATATTAGAGAAATTCCTAGCCGTTGAGCCTTGTTTGGGATCTAATTTCAAAATTTATGGTAAATGCTATTCAATATTAAAAACTTGCCTTATTAGTCCGACACACATGACTCTAAAATTCCAAATAGAAAGAGACATGGTACTCACTAGATTGAAAACCCGGAAAGGGAAATTTGGAAAAAATTCTAAGTCTCAGCTTGCTAGAATTAAATTTTGTAAAAAAAGCAAGGATTAAGACTCATATGATTACAAAAATAATTTTCATTTGTGAGTACAAAAAATCCACAGAGGAGCATCCACAAAATGAAGTCTATCTGTTATAAATCACAAGAGGTTTTCTAAATAACATCTTATTTTATTAATGACCTCTTTAGCCCCATCAACTACCTGTTGAATTTCGGTTATCCAACCAATCTCATTATCTTCAACATGACAAAGTGATTTCTTAGTATTTGTAATGTATTTTTCAATATCCTTATGTAATTCTCTTGTCGAATCATGAAGTCGATCAAGCTACCCTGTAACAATATCTATCTCTTGCTAAAGATGCTACTACTAGACAATCTTTTCTTTAATTTTATGCATGAGTTATTTCAACATTGTAGTATGATTGGCCTATGATTAGGATAGTTCTACTTGGAATTCATCAGTGTTGGTCAACAGTCTTGTTTTTATCAGATCTTGCTGAAGTTTTTGCTCTTTCTCCCTTTTTCGGATAATCTCTTTCATTGTAGTATGAATTTCATGGTATTCAAAACCACCAAATCCCAGCATAATGAATAGAGATGAAAGTCATGGAATTCTTGAGGGTAGTTCCTCATGGGGAATTTTTAATATTATCATCCATATGTTCTTCCATTCCTTGAGACGTGAAAGATGAAGATCATTTTTTAGTTTTGGGTCTGATTATGAATCCATTTCATAAGGAGGAATGTATTCCGGGATTAATGCACTTATAGAAGTTTCATATTCTGGTCCTTACTTGACTGTGGTTGCTTCACCTCCTAATACTGTATGAGCTGATTTAGAGATTCACCTCCAAACCTAGCCATTGAAGTTAATAATCCTATATGGTGAATTAAAAATTATTGTTATGGTTAGTTTCAAAGGATAACAAGAGTGAGAAAAATCACAATATCGATATCCTTTACCTAAAAATTGGTCGACATCATGAGAAGATTCATCCCTAATATTCTCAGCATCAACAATATTGGTTGACGTCTCTTGGTGGGGAATGATTTCTTTATCCTTCTCAAGATCCTCTGAATGAATCTCAGATATATTTTCTATCTCAATATTCACCTGAGCCAACGTCATCATAATGGTGGGATTGATAGTGATTTCAATGTTTCCTTCAAGAATCATCACTACAACAGTTTCGTTAGATGTCACTGCATATTTCAACCGATCACGGTTAAAAAATTAATCATAAAAAGATAGATTGGATGAAAAATAAAAACTTACGTCCATTTGGTTCTATACAAATAACTTCAAAATATTCTAATTCATTCTTCATATTAATGTTTTCTAATACCTGTTCAAAATATGTTCCATGATTCATCATAACATCCAATGATATTCTAGATCCCATGTTAGTCTCACCCATGGGATCACATGGAGTGGTTGTTTTGCGACCCTCCTCTGACAACTTTTGACAGTGAACAACTTCCTCAGTAATAGTTATGTTGTCAACATCAGTTTTTGCAAGATTTTCTGGTGCATGTGATGAACCTAAAGTATCATAGAGTGGAAATAGATTGTTGTTACACTTAGTTTCTCATAAATCACTTTTGATTTACTAGAGGTATCCTCTCTCCTGATAGTAGGAATATGAGAAATGCTGGGAATAGATGTTGGTTCCTTTGGCCTAAATGACTCTTCAGTCAAAGGAATTGTCGGGTTGGCAAGAATTTTTAATGGTTTGAAAGCACCCTCCACGGTTCCTTGAAACTCATTCGTGATTTATCTAAGACAAGAAATGGAAGAATATTCTGTAGTTATTTGAATTTTAAACACATTTTATGAATGAAGATAAAATTCATGTTGTCAATAATGTATACCACTACTGAGAAAATGTTTAACCACAGTTTTCTTTCTTCAATGTTTTGGTTTCTTTGCCTTCTTGGGAGGACTTGCATCATCACCTCCAAAAATAGGTATTAGAGACTTCAATCCCCTTTATATATCATCCTCCATGGCCTATTGTCCTGGAGATATCTCTCATGATTCACAGTGTGATCCAATAGATCTATGTGCCGTACCACTAGGGCTATATTGTGGTGATGGAATGTTAACCTATTTTCCATTAGCCAACTACAAGTTAAAATTATATTTCCCTTGAGTAACATTTCCTTTACTAAATTCAAACTAACAAGAAGGAAAAAAATTGAGGAAAATGAAACTTACACATTCAAGATCAAAAAAATCACACCCTTAATCCCTTCAGTGTCACCTGATCTATCATTTAATTGACTAATTTTGTGGTTTGAATTGATTCATCAGTTAAATATATGAGAATCTAAAGTTCTCAAATATAAGTTCTTAGTTCATCAAGGTTGTTATTAAAAATAATAATATAAGAGGATCATAGATCCCCTATCCCCAGAATATGTAACCCATCACATAAATCTATCCACGTGGTTTCAACATCACAATACAATATTTTCTATGTTTGAACTGCCTTTGGCCATATATATTTAGAATGCATTCTAGAGGGTTGTGAAGATGATACTATAGTTTTATAATGGAGTTTATTTCTAATTCCTATAGTCACAGATACTGGATGAGAAAATGGGACCCATTGCTCTTCTAAATTATGAAGACTAGACCGCCTTGGTACAACTTCAGTTGATATTGATGGTGTGGCTCTCTTGAATCTAACAGATGGATTATATCTTGCGCGAGGTTGCTTCAGTGATCTTGGAGCCTCGTCACCTCCACCCTCTAACTCCAATGAATCAAACCCTGATGATGAAGAATTATTTCAAATGAAAGGGTTCCTTCCTACTACATCTCTTTATCCCTACTCAAGGGACAACATGGTTTAACACCCCTTCAGGGTATGATGCAACCCAATTCTCAGCATACCAGATAATCAATCTGCTTGTTGCATTAGGGGTAGGTAGATTTAATATTACCTCAGTTTTCTCTACAGTCATCAGCAACCATAGTTTTCATGCTACCATTGGAAGTTTCTCTAAAATTACATGCACTCGAGGAGATATAGTAATTTTTTGTAGACATTTTAATTGATGCACAAATCTATAATGAGAATAGGCCTCTCACATGATTTCCCTATCAATCTTTGTGGCCAATATGCTATCCCTTCTAGCTAATTTATATTCCCTTAGCTCTAATATGGACATCCCATCATCAGAAAGTCACCCTGTAGAAGGATTCCTATAAGGGAAAAGATGAAATTCATTGTACATACTTAACCTGGCATTATTATCATTAGAATTAAAATACATAGGTTAAATACCAAATAAAGCCTCAAAATATGGTTGGAAAAAACATCCAAACACACATACCCCACTTTTCATAGCATAAGTTATGAAATGAGTGGCGATCTACCCCCATAAAACTTGGAAGGGTCCTAGTATTCTAAAAGGATAATTCCATTTATAGATATGAAATAATATCCTATGGATATTTTCCAAAATAGGGGTAGCCAATCCTACCATCCTCTTCTTTTCCATCTTGGCCACAATATCAGAAGTTATTGGACTTATTCCTCCCTTGTAATATCGAACATGCAATACATAAAAGCTGAGCCACATGGTCAGGAAACATGTAAGACATGTCTTTGTAGAAATTTGGAATTGAATTCAAACCCACACATTTCAAATTATCCTTTCTCTAATGTTGTCCAAAAAGTGTCAGGTGTACCTCTATTTTATGCCTTTGGAAAGATTGTTGGATGAGTGAAAGTGGGATCCTTATCCTTTTTATTCACTAGAAATATTTCCATCCACTCTTTTGGGTGAATATCCCTTCTTGTGTGGGACTTTGTTGTGTTCGTATTCTTGAGTTTATAAAATATCTCCATTAACTCACGAACCAAGGCTGGTGTCTTTTCTAAGTCATTCCATCTCACCTTTGGAGGAATAAAATCATCATACATATCTCTAAGGATTGGAGATATATTGATATTCTATAAATCCCACAAATTTATTCCTACTTCTCCATGTGTCAAATAGAAGGAATTAGTCTCTGGACTCTATTGTCTTAGCAACCCTGGCACAAGATTTTCATTTCTATATACATAGGTTTTCCCAACCCATAGAGCCTCATAAACCCTAACACCTTTTAAGTCATCCAAAAAATCCTCACATGTCTGGAACACCCAATATGCCCACAACTATGCGAGTTTAACACCCCTCTTGGGAATAAATCCAAAATTTTCTTCCAGCCTTTTGATTGATCTATACGATAATCTAGAAAAATAGATGAATAGTTGTGTGGTTGAAGATTGGGTGTATCTACATTAAAATATGGAGCACACAGGCTGTGATGCATTAAATGGGCCTTATATGATATCACATCATTGATATATGTGCCCACAATAGAAATATTGATAGACTATAAACTGTTATGGTCTTGAAACGAATAAAGTGGAACATAATTATTTGGGTCCAGTATGTTGAAATCCAGAAAATGGTATAACAACCATTCTCTTCATTACAAACTTAAACATGATTTATTACATAACATTTCACTTAATACAACTTCTAGGATCGATAGGTCTAGTGTCTTGGGAAATTAGGTACATTACATGACAACTTAAGACATAAAATACAACATCTTTATTGAAAACTTCTTCTACATGACCACAACATTCCTTCATACTTATCATTGAATGGGATAACCTGCGGATGTACATTAAAAAAGGGTGAGATATAAAGCCCAGTAAGGGAGTAAAAAATGCATAACATGAAGAATAAAATACATGTTAGGAAATATTCATATCAACGAATCATAAGAGAAACATGAAGGTAAAGTCATGATATAGCATGATTATCAAAACATGGAAATGTGGAGACAACATTTTACATGATATTAGCATAATCCAAGGCTCATTGCACATGGAGCATGATATTAGCATGATCCCATGGATGATACATCCTTTTAGATCCCTAACAAATGGGATTTGTAAGGAGAAATTCTACTGGATGAGGCCATGACTTCTTTTGAATGAGTAAATTGTATTTTTTAAATCCCTATATTTATACAAATCACCATCAAAATTTCCTTTTCCCACACTAAAACAGATGAGGGTATCTCTTCTTTATCACTTCCTATGATTCCTATGTTGCCTCTTATGACTTGTGGTTTTTCCAAGACACCTTGATGATAGGCATTGTCTTATTATGTAGAACGTTTTCCCTAAGATCTAAGATCTTCGCCAGCTTCTATTCATAGTAGAGGTCATTATCCAATGGTACAACCTCTGTATTGAGTATATGTAATGGGTAAGGTATGTAATTCCTCAAGAGTGATACATGGAATACATCATGTACTTGAGATAGGTTCAGTGGGAGTTCTAGTAGATAGGCCACTGTTCCAATGCGATCAAGGATCTCAAAAGGGTCGATGTACCTTACAATAAGTTTTCTCTTCTTCCTAATCCTCACAACTCTCCTCCATAGAGATATGCGGAGGAATAATATGTCTCTAACATCAAAATCTAGGTCTGGTAAATGATTATCACTGTAAATCTTTTTCAAGTCTGAGAAGCTTTAATGTGTTGTTGGATGGTCTTAACCTTCTCCACCATTTCTTCGACCATTTATGGACTTTAGAGTTTTTGTTCCCCAAATTCATCCCAACATGCCAGTGTTCTTAACCTCTTCCTATAAAGGGATTAATAAAGAGACATCTAGATTCTTGAGTGGAAACTGTTATTGTAAAAGAACTTAACTAGAGGAATTTGTTGATCCCGTCATCCTTTGAAGTCTATTGGGCATTATCTCAACATGACCTCAAGTGTTTGGATACTCCACTCAGATTTTCCATCAGTTTGAGGATGATAAGCCATACTGAAGTTTATCTCAGTATTCAGATCATGTTGGAGACTCTTCTAGAACATATAGGTGAATCTTCGATCTTGATCAGATACAATCGATAATGGAACTCCATGAAAACTCACCACTTCTCTAATTTATATCTGTGTCAGTTGATCTAATGATAAATCCTCTCTAATTGAAATGAAGTGTGCAATATTTGTAAGACAATCCACAAAAATCCACATAACATTGTTTCCTTTGGATGTCTTTAGAAGTCTAATGACAATGTCTGCGGTGATGTTCTCTCATTTCCATGTTGGTATGGGTAATGTTTGCACCATCCCATTAGAATTTTTCCTCTCAGCCTTCACTTGCTAACATACCAGGAACTTTGATGTATACTCAGTGATCTCCTTCTTCATGTTTTCCCATGAATAATGCTCTCATATATTTCAATGCATCTTTGTGTTTCCTGGGTAAATAGATAAATTCAAACTATGTGCATCATCCAAAAGTTCATTCTTTAACTCTAGATTTGATGGAACACATATTCTTGACCCAAATCTCAAAATTCCTTCTTCATTAACATCGACCTTTGTGGATCTACCTTTTCTAATAGTTTCCACTTTCTTTTAAATTTTCAAATCATCCTTTTGAGAATCCTTTAACCTTTCCAAAAGATATGGTTGAACAATCATTTGTGAAAGCATTGATGATTTTACCTTCTTTATGATTCCCATGTCCATCTTCATCAAAGCTAAGAAGATTGGATCCTTTTTAATTTTAATCAATGAATGATTTTCTGATTCTTTTCTACTTAGAGCATCCACCACCTTGTTTTCTTTCCATAGATGGTAGTGAATTGATCAGTCATAGTATTTTATCAGCTCCGACCATCTTTTTTGGTTCATATTTATATGTTTTTGTGTGAATATATATACTTGAGGCTTTTGTGATCCATATATATATATTTTAAACTTCTACCCAAAGAGGTAATATCGCCAATTTTTTAAAGAAAATATTACTATAGCCAACTCCAGATCATGTGTTGGATAGTTTTTCTCATGAAATTTAAATTTCCATGAATCATAGGCAATGACATTGTAATTTTTCATCAACACACAATCCAGGAACTTCATCGAAGCATCACTAAATAACCCAAAAAGTTCTCCACTTGTGGGTAATGCGAGCAAGAGTATAGTGATAAGACTCATTTTAAACACCTTGAAGCTCTCTTCACATTCATAACTCCAAGAAAACTTGACTCCCTTCCAAGTTATCTTGGTAATAGGGTTTTAAAATTGAAAGAAATTTCTCACAAATCAGTGATAATATCCATATAACCCAAGTAAGCTACAAATATCTATCAAAGATGGTGGCCTCGTCCATCGCTCAATTGAATTTTTCTTAGACGGATCTAAATATATCCCCTTTATTTTAATGATACGACCCAAGAAGGATACATCCTTCAACCAGAACTCACACTTGATGTACTTTTCATAGAGCTTCTACTTTCACAAGGTCTCTAGTATAGTTCTTAGATGCTTGCCATACTCCTCCATGGTTTTGGATTATATTAGTATATCATCTATAAATACTACCAAAAATTTGTTGATGTAATCTCTAAATACTCTATTCATCAAGTCCATGAATATTTCTAGAGAATAAGTTAGTCTGAAAGGAATTAATATGGATTCATAGTCCTCGTACATGGTAAAAAAAAGTAGTATTGTGGATATCCTCATTCTTTACCCTTACTTGGTAATATCCCGACCATAGATCCACCTTGGAGAAGTATTATTCTCTATGTAGCTGATTGAACAAGTCATCAATTCATGTTAGAGGATACTTATTATTTATCGTGATTTTTTTGAGCTCACAATAATCAATCGAAAGGCCCATTGACCAATACTTCTTCTTGACAAATAGGACTGGTGCACCCCATGGTGAAGCACTTGGGCGTATAAACCCTTTCTCCAGATTCTCCTGTAGTTTTCTCTTTATCTCCTCATGATCCACAATATCCATTCTATATAGACTATTTGATATTGGAAAAGCCCCAGGTATATGATCAATCGAGAATTCAACATCTCTTCTAGGAGGAAGACCAGGAAATTCATCAGCAAACACTTCAGTGAATCACCTCACAATAAGAATGTATTAAAGGATGGTTTATTCCTTAGACTCAATAATCTAAGCAAGATATGCATGATCATAGGGTAGTAATATCTATGCTTGAGATGATGGTGATAAAGAAAATTCATCCTCCTCCTTGCACATGTTTAGAATCTGGAGTTGATTCTCCATATGGAGAGTGATTTCCCTCTCATGGAAATTTATGTTAGGTCTATATAGGGAAATACAATCCATGCTAATAATTTCATCAAATTATACCAGTGGTAGTATGAAAATATTTACCGGTAAATTCAATCAACAAATTATGATAGGGGGGGAGTTATATTCATGGGATGCAATGATTTCCCATTTTTCATTCTCACCGATATCTATACTTCCATGATTTGTGTAGGTGTTGGGATTGTTCTACTAAACATCCAGGATATAAAAGAATGCATAGAACAAGAATAAAAAAGTACATTCACTATTCTTGAATGAATAACTAGCGTATATGTCACCACTTCATTATCGGGGTTATCTTCAGTGGCAATGATGAAAAAAGATCTCCCTTTCTACCTTGGAGGTTGTTGGTTTCCTCTAAAAACCCTTGTATTAGGGAACTATTTTGAAAAGTGTCCTCGTTATTTGAAGTTGAATCAATGAACAATGCGTTGAGGTTCAAAAAGATCATTCCAATCCTCTGTCATAGTAGTGGGTTTTACTTGTCTGTATTTAATGGTCATGTTCCCTTATCTTCCACCCCAAAAGCATTTCCTCGTCCCCTTTAAGAAATTTTTGGGGTTCTTCTTTCTACACATTTGGAAAGTGTGGTGTTGGAATTTCATAGAACTATTGGATTTATCCATTAGACCTCTAGAATTAAAGTCCACTTTCCACTTCATATCCCCAAGATACCCCTAATATTTTCCGATATCTATTTCTACTTTTAGGGCATATCCAACAATTTCCTCATAGCTATCAAAGACACAGATCACTTGGTCTTTCCCTAGTCCAGGTTTTAGCCCACCAATGAAATAATAAACCTTGCATTCAGGGGTAACAACAAAGCTGAAGGCATATCGTGACAGGATTTTGATTTTTTTCCTCATACGATCTGATGGATTCGTTGTCTTTTTTTCTTGAGGGAAAAGAAGACCCTTTTTATCTTAAGTCAGAGGGTGTGGGGAAAATATTTATCAATTTTTTTTCAGAAATCCTTCCATTCCAATGCCTCAATCTATTCCTTAGGCTTTGTATTTTTGATTAATGTCCACCATTGATCAACTCCACCCTCTATATGATAAGCATACAAAAAAACCGCTCTCGATTGCGGTTTCTTCTTTCTTGGTGGGGGGGGGGGCTATTGGACTTTCTTCTTAACCCATGTTTCTATTTTGAACATGAGTTAAATGAGAGATTATCATGAATTTTTTTTATTCCGGCTCCCCTCAGATTGGGAATCTCATTACACTAGTGCAGAAAACGTTTTTTACGTCACCATTTTTTACGTCGGTTATATAAAACCGACGTCATAATATGTAAAACGAGGTTTTTTACGTCGGTTATTTCTTAACCGACGTAAAAACCTGTGTTCGGTACACCTTTAACGTCGGTTATTTTTATAACCGACGTTATTAATCGCGCGGCTTCATTTTTTACGTCGGTTATTTTTATAACCGACGTAAAAAACGCGGTTTTCGAAGGCCTTTTTACGTCGGTTATTGAATAACCAACGTCACAAACGCGGTTTTTGAAGGCTTTTTTACGTCGGTTATAAAATAACCGACGTAAAAAAAGAATCCGCAGATGTTTTTGACGTTGGTTATTCCATAACCGACGTAAAAAAACGCGGATTTTGAGCCCTTTATAACGTCGGTTATAAAATAACCGACGTAAAAAATGATTCGGAGGAAGTTTTTTACGTCGGTTATTGAAATAACCGACGTTATAAATGTTTTTAAAACAATTAGCACGTCGGTTATTGAATAACCGACGTGATAACTCATTTAAAAATTTACCCAGACCCGTGGATTGTCATTCGCGAGTTTACCTTCGACAGTCGCGACTCGTCTCTCTCGCGCGTAAACCCGAATCGGCTCGTCCATTTCGTTGGTTTAGATTCGTTTTGCGATCATCTTTTCTCATATTTAATCTCCTCGGATCAATCATCTAAACTCGCAGCACTCAGGTAATCCTCCCACTCGTTCGTTTTTTTTCGCGGATAGTATATATATATGTGTTGTGATTTTTTTGTTGAAACTAGCTAAGATTCTTCGATTGCGAACCCTTTTAACTCGTTTTGGCACCATAATCTTATTTATCATCCCCAGATATATTTGTTCGACTTGAAATATTGAGTAATTTTATGATTTCACTAATTTTTCATCGTTTTCTATAAATCCCCGAGAGGGTTGGGGCGTGTCCATTTGGATGGGTTGCCCTTTTACAGTTGTTACTACTTTATTCACACACAACCATGGCATAGGTGCATGGATTTGGGGTCGGGGGGTGTCCAGGGGGGTTTACAAGGGGGTGGGTGGGTGTGGGGGGCTGTCCAAGGGTGTGGGTGGGTGTTTGGGGGTGTCCAGGGGGGTGTCCAAGGGGGTAGGGGGTGGGGTGTGGTGTTTAGGAGGGGTGGGGGGCTGTCCAGAGGGTTGGGGGGTGTCCAGGGGGGTGTCCAAGCAGGTCGGGGGTGGGGGGTTGTGTCCAGGAGGGGTGGGGGTGCTTTCTAGAGGGGTCGGGGGCTGTCCAGAGGGGTCGGGGGGTGTCCAGGGTGGTGTCCAAGGGGATGGGTGGGTGTGGGGGGCTGTTCAAGGGGGGTGGCGGCCTGTCCAGAGGGGTCGGTGGGGTGTCCAGGGGGTGTCCAAGGGGGTGGATGGGTGTGGGGGGCTGTCCAAGTGGGTGGCGGCCTCTACAGAGGGTATTTGGGGTTGTCCGGGTGGGTTGGGGGGCTGTCCAGAGGGTTGGGGGATGTCCAGGGGGGTGTCCAAGGGGGTAGGGGGTGGGGGGTGGTGTCCAGGAGGGGCAGGGGGCTGTCCAGAGGGGTCGGGGGGTGTCCAGGGGGGTTTACAAGGGGGTGGGTGGGTGTGGGGGGCTGTCCAAGGGTGTGGGTGGGTGTTGGGGGGTGTCCAGGGGGGTGTCAAAGGGGGTAGGGGGTGGGTGGTGGTGTTTAGAAGGGGTGGGGGGGCTGTCCAGAGGGTTGGGGGGTGTCCAGGGGGGTGTCCAAGCAGGTCGGGGGTGGGGGGTTGTGTCCAGGAGGGGTGGGGGTGCTTTCTAGAGGGGTCGGGGGCTGTCCAGAGGGGTCGGGGGGTGTCCAGGGTGGTGTCCAAGGGGATGGGTGGGTGTGGGGGGCTGTCCAAGGGGGTGCCGGCCTGTCCAGAGGGGTCGGTGGGGTGTCCAGGGGGGTGTCCAAGGGGGTGGATGGGTGTGGGGGGCTGTCCAAGGGGGTGGATGGGTGTGGGGGGCTGTCCAAGTGGGTGGCGGCCTCTCCAGAGGGTATTTGGGGTTGTCCGGGTGGGTCGGGGGGCTGCCCAGAGGGTTGGGGGATGTCCAGGGGGGTGTCCAAGGGGGTAGGGGGTGGGGGGTGGTGTCCAGGAGGGGTGGGGGGCTGTCCAGAGGGGTCGGGGGCTGTCCAGAGGGTTGGGGGGTGTCCAGGGGGGTGTCCAAGCAGGTCGGGGGTGGGGGGTTGTGTCCAGGAGGGGTGGGGGTGCTTTCTAGAGGGGTCAGGGGCTGTCCAGAGGGGTCGGGGGGTGTCCAGGGTGGTGTCCAAGGGGATGGGTGGGTGTGGGGGGCTGTCCAAGGGGGTGGCGGCCTGTCCAGAGGGGTCGGTGGGGTGTCCAGGGGGGTGTCCAAGGGGGTGGATGGGTGTGGGGGGCTGTCCAAGGGGGTGGATGGGTGTGGGGGGCTGTCCAAGTGGGTGGCGGCCTCTCCAGAGGGTATTTGGGGTTGTCCGGGTGGGTGGGGGGGCTGCCCAGAGGGTTGGGGGATGTCCAGGGGGGTGTCCAAGGGGGTAGGGGGTGGGGGGTGGTGTCCAGGAGGGGTGGGGGGATGTCCAGAGGGGTCGGGGGGTGTCCAGGGGGGTTTACAAGGGGGTGGGTGGGTGTGGGGGGCTGTCCAAGGGTGTGGGTGGGCGTTGGGGGTGTCCAGGGGGGTGTCCAAGGGGGTAGGGGGTGGGGGTGGTGTTTAGGAGGGGTGGGGGGGCTGTCCAGAGGGTTGGGGGGTGTCCAGGGGGGTGTCCAAGCAGGTCGGGGGTGGGGGGTTGTGTCCAGGAGGGGTGGGGGGCTGTCCAGAGGGGTCGGGGGGTGTCCAGGGGGGTTTACAAGGGGGTGGGTGGGTGTGGGGGGCTGTCCAAGGGTGTGGGTGGGCGTTGGGGGTGTCCAGGGGGGTGTCCAAGGGGGTAGGGGGTGGTGGTGGTGTTTAGGAGGGGTGGGGGGCTGTCCAGAGGGTTGGGGGGTGTCCAGGGGGGTGTCCAAGCAGGTCGGGGGTGGGGGGTTGTGTCCAGGAGGGGTGGGGGGCTGTCCAGAGGGGTCGGGGGGTGTCCAGGGGGGTTTACACATCGATTTGTTTTATATTTCAAAATTGTTTACATTCAAATTATGATTTTTTTCATATAAACATATATTTGTCTTATCTAAAAAATATATATATTTTTTCTATTTTTTATAGGTAATAATGAGTCGAAGTTGGATTACGACACATCGAATGAGCAATGAATATGAGGAAGGTGTTGATGCCTTTTTGGAATTTGCTAAACGAAATGTTCCAAGTAGTGACATTTTTTTCTGTCCATGCCTGAAATGTCTGAATATGAAGAAGTTGAAAAGTATAGAGATAAAAGATCATCTGATTTGTCATGGTTTCAATCCGAGTTACAACCCTTGGATTTGGCATGGCGAAACTGGACAGAATGTCACTGATGATAATGAATCGCAAGATGGTAACTCCGATGGAATTGAAGAAATGATTCACGATATTGTAGCAGAACAAATTGAGATAGAACCGACAGTTGCACGTCTATATGGTGATGCCGAAAAACCATTATATCCTGGTTGTACAGATTTTACGGTTTTGTCGGCGGTGTTAAGATTGATTAACCTGAAGGAGAAACATGGATGGAGTGACAGAAGTTTTACAGAGCTGCTACAATTGATGAAAGACATTCTTCCAAAAGATAACGATCTTCCAGATTCACATTATAAGGCCAAAAAAATATTATGCCCGATGGGATTGGGATACAGGAAAATACATGCCTGTCCGAATGACTGCATTATATATAGGAAGGAATATGAATTTCTGAAAGAGTGTCCTAAATGTGGGACATCACGGTATAAGGTGAAAGAAAAATCACAAGCTGATGTAGAGATTACAAAGCTCCCTTCAAAGGTATTTTGGTATCTTTCTATAATTCCTCGTTTCAAACGTTTATTTGCTAATTCACATGATGCAAAAAGGTTAAGATGGCATGCTGATGAGCGGGTATGTGATGGAAAAATAAGTCATCCAGCTGATTGTCCACAATGGAAGAAAATTGATGCCCAGTACCCTACATTTGGAAATGAAATTAGAAATCTGAGACTAGGCTTGTGCACAGATGGAATGAATCCATACCGAACCCTCAGTAGCACACATAGTTCATGGCCTGTTTTATTGGTAATTTATAACCTCTCCCCTGAAGTTTGTATGAAGCGCAAATATGTCATGTTGAGTATCATGATCTCTGGTCCAAAGCAACCCGGCAATGATATTGATGTATACTTGTCACCGCTGATTGATGATTTGAAACTGTTATGGGCTGATGGTATTAGGGTGTATGATTCTTATAAAATGGAATATTTTCAACTGCATGCAGTGCTTCTATTCACTATAAATGACTTCCCAGCATATGGAAATTTGTCTGGATACAGTGTTAAAGGGCATAAAGCATGTCCAATTTGCGAACAACAGACGTCATATTGTCAATTTCATCATGGGAGGAAAACAGTGTAAATGGGTCATCGAAAGTTTTTGCCTATGGATCACCCTTATAGAAGACTAAAAAAGACATTCAATGGATCACAAGAATTTGATACTGCTCCTCAACCTTTATCCCCAGAATTGTATTTTGAGAGGGTGAAAAACCTTGATGTGACATTGGGAAAGACACAGAAATCTGGTAATGATAGACATATTTGGAAGAAAAGGTCAATATTTTTTGAGCTACCATATTGGAGGTATCATGAAGTCAAACATAATATTGATGTCATGCACGTGGAGAAGAATATCTGTGATTCTTTGATCGGAACATTGCTAGATATTAAAGGAAAGACAAAAGATGGGTTGAATGCAAGGTTAGACCTACTGTCAATGGGAATACATTTGGAGTTAGCTCCCACTCCTAAAGGAAGACGAACATTTCTTCCCCCGGCTTGTCATACATTATCGAAGAGGGAGAAAAGTAGCTTCTGTCAGTGTCTTCATGATATCAAAGTGCCTCAAGGTTATTCTTCAAATGTAAAAAATTTTGTCTCATTGAAAGACTTGAAGTTGATAGGTATGAAATCACATGATTGTCATGTCATGATGCAACAAATTCTACCAGTTGCACAGCGTGGAATATTGCCCATCCATGTCAGAAAGACTATAATGTGGTTGTGTTATTTTTTCAATTCAATTTTCAACAAGGCGATTGATGTGAATGCTTTGAACATTTTGGAAAAGGATGCAATTTTTATACTTTGTCATTTGGAAATGTATTTTCCTCCAACTTTTTTTGATATGATGGTGCATTTAATGATTCATCTGGTTCGAGAAATAAGGCTTTGTGGACCTGTATATCTTCGTTGGATGTATCCTTTTGAAAGGTATATGAAAATATTAAAGGGATATGTTAAAAATCCATATCGACCTGAAGCCTCCATTATTGAAAAGTATATTTCTGAGGAGGTAGCAGAGTTTTGTACGAGCTACTTGGCTACGACGCAACACATAGGTTTGCCTCCATCTCGCCATGAACGGGTTAATAATGAGGGAAAGGGGATTCGTGGCTTGAAAGTCAAATCATTGTCAGCTGAACATATGAAGAAGTTAGAATCATACATCTTGAATAACATAGCTGATGTTCAACCGTATATCACATTGCATATTAATGAGTTGAAACAATGTCATCCAAAGAAGAAAGAAATGTGGATTTTGAATGAGCACAACAAAACTTTTTTGCCATGGTTTAAAAAGACCTTGCTTGGTAGATCAGATGTATCAGAGTCATTAAAATGGATAGTGGGTGGTCCATCTTTAAATGTGATAACATGGTCCGCTTATGACATTAATGGCTATACATTTCATACAAAAGCTCAGGACAACAGAAGTGCAGTTCAGAATAGTGGTGTATTGGTGTTTGCAGAAGCAATGCATTTTTCGAGTGCTAAGGACAGAAACCCAATTTCGGCATCAAGTGCATATTATGGAGTGATTGAAGACATATGGGAGGCTGATTACTTTAAAATTAAAGTTCCCGTTTATAACTGTAAATGGTTTATCGGTAACAACAGTGTCAGACACGATGAATTTGGAATGACATTTGTTAATCTGAATAGATTGGAAGACACAACTGATTCTTTTATAATGGCAAAACATGCCAAACAAATTTTCTATGTAGTAGATCAATCAGATATGCAGTGGGCTGTTGTTTTACAAGGGAAAAACCAATATGTTGGTGAGGATGAATTTGATGAAGATGCTGATTTATGTGAGATCCCTACTTCCATGGAAAGATTAACAGAACATAATGATGAGTATGTTGAAGACATGGTTTGTGCCATAAGGAACGATCACGACGAAGGAATTTGGGAAAAAAATCCAACTGTACATTCCTAAAATTACAGGTAACACAAGTTTATTTCTTGTTTACATTTAGTTTTTTCATATAATGTTAGATACTGTAAATTTTTTACTAATTAAAACATGTATCAAACAAAAACGATAAAACAATAAAAACCGTAAAGAGGAGAAGTCCTGGGCGCACCGGTTGGCTGGTGGTGGACCACCAGTTGGCCGGTGGTCCAGAACAAAGCTCTATCTGGTCCACCGGCCGGCCGGTGGTCCAGACAGAGAGCCTTCCTCTGTCTGGACCACCGGCCGTCCATTGGATCACCACCGGCCGGCCGGTGGTCCAGACAGAGAGCCTTCCTCTCTGTCTGGACCACCGGCCGACCGCTGGATCACCACCGGCCGGCCGGTGGACCAGACAGAGAGCCTTCCTCTCTGTCTGGATCACCAGCGGCCGGCCGGTGTTGAGCCAGCGGCCGGCCGGTGGTGCAGACAGAGAGGAAGGCTCTCTGTCTGGTCCACCGGCCGGCCGCTGGATCACCACCGGCCGGCCGGTGGACCAGACAGAGAGCCTTCTTCTCTGTCTGGATCACCAGCGGCCGGCCGATGCTGAGCCAGCGGGCGGCCGGTGGTCCAGACAGAGGAAGGCTCTCTGTCTGGTCCACCGGCCGGCCGGTGGTGATCTAGCGGCCGGCCGGTGGTCCAGACAGAGGAAGGCTGTCTGGTCCACCGGCCGGCCGGTGGCACCAGGCAGTGGGCAAGTCTACTGCCTGGGTCCTCCGGCTGGCCGGTGTGCTCACACCGGCTGACCGGTGGACTTAGCGAGTCCAATTTTCAGCTTTCTTAGGCCAACTCCTTGGCAACCTTTTGCCTGTGTTTACCATGTTTATCATTGTTTAACATGCTTACCATATTACCAATGTTTACTATTATGTAATTTAGTACACTTTTCTATTTGTGAACTAATGTCTGTTTTTTTGATTTGAAGGAAAATGACAGATCAAACAGTTGATCAGCCACATGATTCTGGAGATGAGCATATTGGTCATACATCTGGGGAGGAACATTCACATGCTCCTATTACGAAAAAGAGTTCAAAGGTTGGTAAGCGTGGGTGCACACGTTTACCAAAATTATCACTTGCCCGTACGAAGGAGGAGAGGATAGTCGTGGAGTTTGATGATGATGATCTTCCTAGAGGTCCAAATGCTAAAGATTTTAAGGGTTTTGTAGCAACTCAGACTAAGAGCAAAGTAAGCATTCTCTATGATGATTGGAGAAGTGTGGATAAGGCGATAATTTCTCAGCTGTGGGAGACCATTTTGGTAAGATCTTTTGCTATTGTTTGACTGTTCTTTAAATGTTTCTAGTATATATAATATTTTTAACCTCTTTTTTATCAGATGAAATTTGATATTCCTGACACTGGAGGAGTCAGGAAGAAATGCTTATCGTTGGCTGCTAGGAGATGGAGGGATTTCAAATCAACCCTCTCATCTGATTTCATTTATGGTCATAGGAGTCGTGAGAATCCATGTCGTATATATCCTTTTATAGATGAAGACACATGGAGACAATTTTTTGAAAGTAGAAGAAAAGAATCATTTTTGGTAAGGGCAATGTAAACTTTTATAAGCTTTCTTATATAAATGATCTTATTATTGTTTTGTTAATGATTACTTATTCTTAATTTACAGCAAACAAGGAAATCTCATCAAGAGATCCAATCTAAAAATGTATACCCTCATAGTTTATCTCGGGGAGGGTATGCATTATTGGAAGAACAAATGATGGCAGAAAAATTTCAACAACTAAGAGCTGAGTCTTCAAGCTCTGGAGAGGTGGCCCCTCCATCCCCTCCATCTAGACATGAGAAATGGAAAAGAGCTCGGAAGGGCAAAAAAGGACAATATCTTTCGGAAGAATCGAGACTCGTAGTTGAGAGGATTGTAAGATATCTATTTTATTTATTTAAGTTTACTATTTTCGTCATATATTTCCAATCATTATAGAAATGTTCAATTAATTATTACAGGACTCTCTTGAGGTGCAGAGTTCACAGGGGACATTTACACCATCTGGGAGGGAAGATATTTTATCTGTGGCATTGGGAAAGCCCGAACATCCTGGCCGTGTAAGAGGATATCCGGCAGGTGTATCGGTAAGAAAAGTGTTGCCACGTTCCTCAACTTCTAACGTTGAGGGAGTTTATAAAAAAAAAATAGAATCCTTGGAGGCTGAAGTACATAATATTAATGCGACAATGGAGGACAAGATTAGAGCATCGGTGCAGTTAATGTTTGCAGACTTGCAAAGACAATTTCAGGGTGCAGCTCCCACTCCACCTCTCCCAGTAGCTCCCACTCCCCCACCTCAGCCTGCGGACCCCATTTTTGATCCTCCTCCTCCGCCGCAGCTACCTACTTATTGTGAGTTGTATGTTGATGATCCTCAACATCATATAGTTTCATATGGGATGGTATATTGTATAGGAGATACAGTTCATAATCAACAGTTAGAGGTAGAGAATCAGAGGGTCACTGTACAGGATATTATAGATAGATCAGCTCGGATACCATTACCTACAGATGAGGTGACGACAGTTGGACATAGTATCGGCCATTTTTTACTTTGGCCATCCAGACTTCTTCGACTCATTACCATAGAGGTATGGATGTTATATCTTTTATTTTATATTTTTATTAATGTTTTATCATTTGAAAACTAATATATTTTTCAATTTATTTTTACAGGAATACTTCAAAGGTAAAGAAATACTGTATAGACAACAACAAAGACAGATAGCTATGACATCAGATGCAGATACTAGCAGTCTTGACAAATTTTCAAGATATTCAAATTTGTTGGCGGATCATTATGACTTTACAATGGAAGCTCATGTTTGTGGACGTGAACTATGTGTGGGGATTATGAAAACTGATATCATGGAGTTTGTCACTGGAGATAAGTTGGGCATCAACGTGGTGAAAATTTTTATCATGTAAGTCTTAACACCTTTTCCTTGCGTTATATTTATTAAAAATGTATACTTATGTCTGCTTTGTATTAGGTATCTGTATAAAATTTGTGAGAGGAATGAGCTGACAGATGTATATGGATTCGTGGACCCACAATTGATTTCCCCTGAAGCATGTGCATTGGATGAGGAACAAAGAATGCTTTATATTGCTGATAGATTTGAAAAGAATGTAATCACACAGTGTTGGATGATGCCTTTTTGTGAGAGGTATGAAACACATCCCTCTCAAAGAGTTAATTATCTTTTAACATAAAAAACCACTAACGTTAAATTTCCTTTTATCAGGGATCATTGGATGTTAGGGGTTTTTTGCCCTAGGGAGAAAACACTTTATTGGATATGCTCTCTCTATGATGATGTGCGAGAAAGTTTTAAGAATATATTGGAAACGTAAGTTTCAATTTCACAATAGTTTTATATATTATAATGAATTTTAAATTTACCCCATTCGTATTATTTTCTAACAGGGCATGGGTCCACTTTCGAAAAAGCGCAAAGAAAAGGAATTTCAAGATCAAATATGTACATGCGAAGGTAAATATCCATTTATAATTTGTACATTTTGATTTATTACATAAAAATAATATATTGAATTTACACTCATTCAAACAGAAATGTCATGAGCAACAAGGCATCATCGAATGCGGATATTACATGTTAAGATTTATGTATGAAATAATAACAACTGGGACAGTTCTGAGTTTTGACCTGGTAAGATTTCCTCTTTCTCATAATATTTCAATTTGATTTATTCATTATACACGTTGACTACTATCCTTTTCCTTTGTAGCTTTTTGATGACCCTCAACCCTTTACTGCTGAAGATATCAAACACTTACAAGTGGAGTGGTCAAATTATTTTACAGGTTTGATTGACTTTTAGTTGTTTGTAATGTAAAATGTAATTTTGAATATTGTCAATGTAATTGTGTATTTCGTAGTCGTTTAGGTTGGATTTAGTTTTTTTGAAGTTGACAGTGTAAGTTTTGAATGTTATATAAGTGAATGTTTAATTTTTCTCTACTTCTTGTTTTGGTCTACTATTGATGGTTTTTCTGGTCTGGATTTAGGTATGGGGGGAGAGGTTCCAAGGGGGTGGGTGGGTGTTTGGGGGGTGTCCAAGGGATATGGGAGGGGTGTCCAAGGTGTGTTTGGGGCTTTCCTAGGGGTCGGGGGGGGGGGGGGGGTGTAAATGAGGGTGGGGGGGTGTCCAAGGGGTGGGGGGTGTCCAAGGGATATGGGAGGGGAGTCCAAGGTGTGTTTGGGGCTGTCCAAGGAGTCGGTTGGGTGTAAATGAGGGTGGGGGGGGGGGGGGGGGGCTGTCCAAGGGGTGGGGGGGTGTCCAAGTGGTGGGGGGGGGTGTCCAAGGGATATAGGAGGGGTGTCCAAGGGGTGTTTGGGGCTGTCCAAGGGGATATGGGAGTGGTGTCCAAGGGGTGTGGGGGTTTCCAAGGGGTCGGGGGGGGGGGGGCTGTCCAGGGGGTGGGGGGATGTCCAAGGGGTGGGGGGGGGGGGGGTGTCCAAGGGGTGGGGGGGGGGGGTGTCCAAGGGATATGGGAGGGGTGTCCAAGGGGTGTTTGGGGCTGTCCTAGTGTTCGGGGGGTGTAAATGAGGGTGGGGGGGCTGTCGAAGGGGTGGGGGGGTGTCCAAGGGGTGGGGGGGGGGTGTCCAAGGGATATGGGAGTGGTGTCCAAGGTGTCTGGGAGTTCTGTCCAAGGGGCCGGTTGGGTGTAAATGAGGGTGGGGGGGCTGTCCAAGGGGTGGGGGGGTGTCCAAGGGGTGGGGGGGGGGGGTGTCCAAGGGATATGGGAGTGGTGTCCAAGGTGTCTGAGAGTTCTGTCCAAGGGGCCGGTTGGGTGTAAATGAGGGTGGGGGGGCTGTCCAAGGGGTGGGGGGGTGTCCAAGGGGTGGGGGGGTGTCCAAGGGATATGGGAGTGGTGTCCAAGGTGTCTGGGAGTTCTGTCCAAGGGGCCGGTTGGGTGTAAATGAGGGTGGGGGGGCTGTCCAAGGGGTGGGGGGTGTCCAAGGGGTGGGGGGGGGGGTGTCCAAGGGATATGGGAGGGGTGTCCAAGGGGTGTTTGGGGCTGTCCAAGGGCTCGGGGGGGGGGGGGGGGTGTCCAGGGGTCGGGGGGGGGGGGGTGTCCAAGGGGTCTGGGAGGGCTGTCAAGGTGTGGGGGGTGTCCAATGGGTGTTTGAGGCTGTACTAGGGGTCTTGGGGGTGTAAATGAGGGTGGGGGGGGGGCTGTCCAAGGGGTGGGGGGTGTCCAAGGGGTGGAGGGTGTCCAAGGGATATGGGAGGGGTGACCAATGGGTGTTTGAGGCTATACTAGGGGTCGTGGGGGTGTAAATGAGGGTGGGGGGGCTGTCCAAGGGGTGGGGGGTGTCCAAGGGTTGTGGTGGGGCTCCAATGTGGTGGGGGAGGGCTGGCCAGGTTGTTAGGTGGGTATAGATGAGGGTGGGGTTCAGTTGGGGCTTGGGGGAGGGCTGAAATGGTTATTTTTGTTTGGTTTCTGGTTGCTTTTTGGTGAGAGCAGTGCAATTATTTAAAAAAAAAAATTCCTTTCACGCCGGTTATTTTATAACCGACGTGGTAAATAAATCGGTAGGGGTTTATCATGTCGGGTTTTTCTCGAACCGACGTGATAAACCGTTCCCGGGGCTTTTATCACGTCGGTTTTTAATATAACCGACGTGCTAAAAGGCCTGGGAATCGATTTACCACGTCGGTTATTGGATAACCGACGTGCTAAAACGTTTCCGAGGCCTTTTTATCACGTCGGTTTCTTAAATAACCGACGTGATAATAGGCCAGGGGAAGGGTTTATCACGTCGGTTATGACATAACCGACATGATAAACGATATCCCAGGCGTTTTATCACGTCGGTTTAGGGAATAACCGACGTGATAAAGCCCCCCCGCGCATATTTATCACATCGGTTATTATATGAACCGACATGATAACCACCGTGATGTTAGGGATATTACGTTGGGTTTTAAATAACCGACGTAAAAAACGTTATTTATAACTTCGTCCGTATTAACGTCGCCTAAAAACCGACGTAAATAATAAAAAATAACCGACGTAAAAAATGTTTTCTGCACTAGTGTTAGAATAGTCATCACATTGATCTTCAAATCATTTGTTAGCTTGAGTCCTCCTATTACTAGTCATTGGCTAGAATAAAAGGTAAGTTAGGGGTAACACATAAATGGGAATTCAATGAAAAAAGTGGTAACTTATAAATTAAATTTATTTCCTTAAGTTGTGAATTTATAGGATTAAATCTATGTTATCCATGATCTACTTCCTAACATATATTCTTAATGGAATTTTTTATTCCCTTAATAATGGTTCATACTATGCTTATGAATTTAATAAAGCATATCCACTAAGAGTGTCAGAAAAAGAGTATAGAAAGGTCTGTTTTCATACACTAGTTCCAATTTGATCCTAGCTCAAAGCGGTGTTTTTGGGTTAACCCCCAGATACATCTATACTAGAGCCACCTCTACTTATTCTTATCCAGATAGGGATGTATTTCCATGTTAAACCACTTAATATATACTCACCAAAATTTAGGGATATTTTTCTTATACTTAGTCTTATACCTAAGGCTTTCTCTAGGGTTTTATAATCCTAATCCTGAACATTAACTAAACCTATCCTTTGATACCAACTATAATAACCTTGCTCTTTATTACACACTAAAACATGATTTATTACATAAATTTTCACTTAAGAAAACGTTGAGGATCGAGAGTTATAGTGTCATGGGAAATTAGGAACATTACATGACAACATAAGACATAAAATACAATATCTTTATTGAAAAATTCTTTTACATGACCACAACATTCCTTTCATACTTAACATTGCATTCGATAACCTAAGGACATACATAAGAAAACTGTGATCTATAAAGCCAAGTAAGAGAGTAAACAAGTAATAACATGAACAATAAAATAAATTTTAGGAAATAGGCATATAAATTTATCATAGGAGAAACATGAACATGAAAGCATGATATAGAATGATTATCAAAACATTTAAATGTGGATACAACATTTAACAATATATTAGCATGATCCAAGGCTCTTTACACATGGTGCATAAGTAAACCCTCATTGCACTTGAATTAGCATGAGTAAACCCTCATTGCACTTGAATTAGAATGAGTAAACCCTCATTTCATAGGGACTATCATGATACTATTCTTTACCCAATGCATTGGAGCGCTATCAAGACACACCCTTGTTAATAATTTCATTTCATGCATTAGTGTTCCATATAGATCATACAACATGGATTAATTAAACATCATAATTTATTCCATGAATAAGAGATGTGGAATAAATAAATGTATGTCCTAAATCAACAAGTACATATTCATAATGGTTAATAACCTTGATAGAGAAATGGTTATGGTATTCACTTACACTATGATTTTTGAATGGGAAATTTTGGTGAAACTTCGGCAGTATAATGACATAAAATAGAAATTATAAAATGGGTTTATGAAAGAAAAAAGGGGTCTAAAATATTTTATACATTAAATTTACAGTAAGGGGGTTATGTAACATAATATCACAACATTTTTAAATGACTTTAGATGCATAATATACACGAATTTTATTAATTTAAATGAGGAGAGAGAAATCCCTTACAAAATTTTGGCATGGTAACAGGTGTACATGGGAGGAATTAATGAGGGGTAAAGAGATATATCTCCATTAAAACATAAGGAGGTAAGTATAGTAGAGGTTATAAATCATACCCCAACATCTTTAATTGAAAATAAAATGGCATAACAATATAAGGAAACATGGACATAAATAATGAAGGAAGGAAAGTGAGGATACCTTACATAATTTCAGCATAGTAACGGCTTAGGCATGGGTAAACATGAGGGAGGATAAATGATCCCTAATTTAAATAACATAAATTTTACTATAATTTAATTATTCCAAACTAATTTCAATGCAAGATATTGAAATTAAAGGAACTACTCTCAAAGGATGTTCCTGAATTCAAAGAGAAGGAGAGGAATCCCTTATGGAATTTCGGCCTGATAACAAGTGTACATGGGAGGAATTAATGAGATAGAAAGGCTTATTAATCATTAAAAAATAAAGTGGGAAGTATATGGGAGGTGAAAAATTATACCCCAATAATTTTAATTTAAAATAAAATGGCATAACAATATAAGGAAATTGGGACATAATTAAGAAAGGAAAGAAAGTGAGGATCCCTTACTTGGAAGTGTGTGACTTCAAGAGCTTGAGGAGGGGATTATTGAGAGCTTGGGGTTCCTTGGGAGGATTATATAAATATTATGGAAGATTAGGGACGTTCTAAAATGGTTTTTAGTAAAGATAAGTGGGAGATTGGGTGTTTTTATATAGGAAAAGAGAGGTGATTTCATTAATATATCACAAACTTTGGTTTGGGAATCTATATAATTAAATAATCAAAACAACAAACCAAACCATGGGGTTTGACCATTATTTATCCCATATGGGAGTTAAAGACATTATTTTATATGGAAAATTTCTTAACTTATTAAAATATTAGTCTTTCTTATATGGAGGTGAGTCACACTCTCAAGGAAATCATTTTAAAAAGTTAAAATATTATATTCGTCATTGAGGGTCCACTAAGGGACAATAAAATTAACCATAAAAAATATAAAATCAAATTATTTTAAATTTAAACCATATATTGGAAGAATAAACCTTTTATAGTATTTTATTACATCACTATTGGGCCATTATTATGTCATAAAACACATTATATATTTAAAAGGTATTTAATTTTTTCCCAAAAATTCGATTGTCTCAGAAAATTATGAAAAATTAACCGTTAGATAATTTTGACATCCTGAATACAAAAATAATATTCATTTTGTATAAATAATTTTATAAATATTTTAATTTTTACTTGTAAAAATAAAAACCGACATTTATAAAAAATTCATGGGTTTTGACAAAAACAGCTTTCAAACCATAATAAAAATTACAATTTTATTAAACTTTTACGATAGTTTATATTTAATAGAAATTAATTTAGTAATAATATTTTATTAATTTTTTTTTTAATTTTGAGATCCATTAATTCATCAAAATATATTTCTTAATTTAATGTTAACTAATAATGCTATTTATGCTTTAAAAACCATTTACAAAGTAACAATGATAAAATGAATGTATATTCTTTATACAAAAAAATAATACATATAATCATTGTGATAGGGTCTTGTAACATAACCCCTTATAACACATTCATAATACCTAAGGATAAGGTGTGCGTTGGTGATAGACTCTTGGGGTAGCTCGGATAACATCGCTCATGTGGCAATCTCTATTAACTTTCACTTCTCTTGTAGGCATTTCTGTTCAAGATTAACGTGTTGAAGCTCAGCTTGAGCTTGGTCAAGAGCGAAGCCCATTGATGATAAATCATTTTTGAGCTCTGAAAAATGGTATTCTTAAGGATAAATTCTACTAGATGAGGCCATCACTTCCTTTTTCTGAGTAAATTGGATTTGTTAAAGCCCTATATTTATACTAACCCTATGATCACTATTCAAAAGCTATATTAGCAATGGTAAAAATTTATAATGGTATTTTAAAATCCAATAACATAAAACCAATGAAGTGTATTTGTTTTATATAACTATTTTACATAATAATACATTTAATTAAATAAAGATTAATTTTCAGTAATAAATGTTTGGGTCGTTACAGATGGCCATAACCATACCGAGGAAAATATATACCCCTTTGTAAAATTGAAGTGATATTTCCTCAGATTCCTTTCCAAATTTGGGAGAGTAGTTTCATAGATGAAAAAGTAATACTGACTGATAACATTCACCATATCATCAATTCTCTTATTGGACCATTATTCAGGAGTTCAGATCCTCTTGGGAGCCATTGGACCTGGAAAATAGATCAAAATTAATATTTAAAGTAATCTCATTTCAGATGTTTTTTGAGAAAGAAATTAATAAAATTTGACAAAGGAATTAAGGTTCACAAGTATGGATTCAGCGCACAAATATAAATATGTCACCTAAGTATGGTGCCCCAGTTTTGGCATGAAAATAAAAATATACAGAAGAAGCGCGACCAAAAGGAGCATTTGAGCGAAAACACTTGCACACTGAGAGCTAGATTTCTCAAGTTCATTGTAAGATTCACTGAAGTGAAGCCACTATATATAAGAAATGAATATTACCCTGTGATCTATTTCCTTTCACCCCCATACCTTGTGCACTAGCACTTTCATTCCACATAAACCCCCCTTTTACCCTTTTCATAACATTACTTTAGTATAGGATCCTCTTTTCATTTCAAAATCATTTCTGAGGGGGGGGGATTTTTTGAAACATTGTTACATCCCAACAATGAAAAGTGACAGTGGGAGGTGCCTTATAAAAAATAGGAGAAAGAACATGAAGAAAATTAATATTTGCAAATACTTGAAACTTGGATCGCCCCAGTTAAGCCGATGATCCATCGGCGTGCAAGGTACTTGCGCACTCGATCACTATTTCTCTTATGGTCAGTTATTTTCCTATAAATAGTCCCTTGGGGCCTTCATTTGTATAGATGAATTTACATGAATCCCAATTTCTGATTTGGTCCCCCTATTTCTTCGCCCATGTCTTCTGAAACCTTCAAGGTAGCTCTTTAAAACCTAGAGTAGAGGAATTGAATTAGTAACATAGGACTTAAGTACCTTTAGTGTTTGAAATAGATAACACTTGAATTCATAAAGAACTCAACCTTGTTGAATCAGAAACACTTGTGTGCCACTAATTCCTCTAAAAGGAACTTGAGCACCGCACTTTTTGGAATACCTATGAATACTCTTGAAGACTTGATTCATGTCTCACCCAAGTATTAATATCTATGTTTTTCATCACATAAGATGGAATTAGGTCTCCCTAGCCTACTTTCACACCCATACCTACATGCCAGATACATACATTGTCTCCCTTCTTTTGATTCACCTAATCCCTTCAGTCTATACAAGCCTTTCATCAATCCTTCTTAAAATACATTCATGGTAAGGATTCTTCTTCACTGGATACCTTATCTGAAATTGGTTATGTTGAAACCTCCCCCAAAACCTCCTGAATTATCAAACCCTTGGGAAGGGAACATCAACATGTATCCTATTTGGGTTTGTATATATGCAATCATAGGTTTACCAAATTTTTTTTGCAATAGGTTAGGATTCATGGAGTGTATGTGGGTTTGTATATCTGCAATCACATGGACCTTTTTCCTAGGAACTGTGTTGGGGAGTTCCCAGTTTGGAGGATTAGGGTTTGGATCATGACCTTCGATTTTCATCTCTAAAACTTGGAACCTTTAGTTCCCAATAAGGAGAGTGAGGGTCACTCTTTATTTTCCATTTAGACAAAGGAGAATTATCCCCCCTCTCCTAAGATCCAATAAGGGAACTCCCACTAAGGTAGTAAGTCCCTAATATTCTGAGAGTTAGGCCACATGACCTCCAATGTCCTTCCACATTGAAAGGTTTGGTTCTCTGCACCCTCTCCAACCGTCACCTCAACCTCGTCCCCCCTCACCACCATAGGCCCTTCCTCTTCCATCTGTGGAGGAGGAAAAGTGTGGGTGTGCCTTTGTTTAATATTTGACATACTATTATTTCTCACAACAATCATTACTCACGTGGGCTTAGATATTTGTCATGATCACAATATTTTCACAAACACCTCATACTCTTGAACTATGAAAACTCTGATTCCCACCATAATTGGGATGTGTATGAAGCCTTCATTAGGGCCCTATCTCATTAGATATCCTCTTTAGGAATCCAAAATTAATTCCCTAAATCAGGGAATCCTCCATAAGAGTAAACCCTAACCTATTTCTCTTAAAGGACCATAAACCCCTACGTGATTAAGTGAACAACATGAACTTTGATTCCCGCCATAATTGGGATACATAAGAAGCCTTTCTAAGGCCTGAGATCCATCTCATTTCATCCATAAAAATGAATCCTTTTCAGGAAGTAAACCCAAACTCATTTCTCTTAAAGTACTACACTCTTCTATGAGACTCATTTCATCAAACTACGCAAGATTTGATTCCCGTCCAAATGGTATACGTAAGAAGCCTCTCTAAGGTTTAAACCCAACACTTCAAATCAACCTTATACTTCTTGGGCCATATTTCCAATAGGATCTAATCCAACCTAGAAACCCATATTCTTTAAAAGTCCCTTAGGCTTCTTAGGCATAATTCCAACACTAAAACTTGACTAATAACCTTTCTCTTAGATATCCTTACCACATAAAATTAAACTATATGGCTAGGCCCTTATCACATGACCTTAAAATTTATGATGTGTACCATTAAGTGGAACCGAATTATGAGGGTTCAGATTCCTTTTACAAGGATATGTAGGTATCTCATTTATGGGTATGATCCCAACATAAAAAATAACTTTTGTCTTCTTGGTAGACAAAAAATTCCAGAGTGCCCCACTATGTGGCTTAAAAACCAGTACTATCATAACAATGGTTAAAATAATCTTTAAAAAGAATATGAGAGGATACCATTGATGGATGTAACATACCGGTTCTAGAAGATGCCAAGAGGCGCCCCGTAACCCAGTTGGTCACATGAACTCAAGCACATTTCCCCGAATTCCAAAGGCTGCCGACTAGAAGTGAGGGCCTTGGGTGTGATTATGGGGAAACTATTCCCTCATTGGCAAAGTAACACAGTGGAAGTAAACAAATATACAATAGTAGAAGAAATAATAATACCATACATCATTAAATAGCAAAAGACTGAAAGAATAAACTGGAGCACATATATATAATGATGATGCATGATACCTATGTCTAGGAAAGTAGACAAACAAGTCACAATGATAGAATACAAGAAATAAACAAAGTACAAAAGAAACAGATAAACTCCAACATCTTTGCAAGCCTCAGCTTGGTCCCATGCTCTCTAGCTCCTCAGCAATCAAGTACTTGATATTGAAGGGCGCTTTCCCTTATCTATACCTGCAACAATATAATATGTTTGGGCCTAAAATCATGGCCCAAACAGGGTGTGAGACTAAATCCCAATAGAAAACCACCCGAAGATCCGTGCTTAACAATCAGTGAATATATATGGTAGGCAATAAGCAAAGAGAAGCAGTAAATAAGGAAGTACTCAAAAGTAAAAAATCCTACAGTTTCAAATGCATTCAAATAACATATATCGTGTCTGCTTCTAGGAAAATTAGGTAATCCTCTGGGATTACTCACAAACTAACCCCTCTGGTTTAACCAAACAAGATCAAGCAACCGTCTGGAAAGTACACACAGTCTAACCCCTCTGGTTCCGCTTAAGCATAGACTCTCTGAGGAATCACTCACCGTCAATTCCCCCTCTAGTCACGTATCGATAACTAAAAAGATCTCTAGAGAAGCACTAAATGTCCCATTCCCCTTGTGGCCTGCTTCGAGGAACTAGAGACACTTTTAGGAATCACTTATGTTAATTCCTCATATGGCCTCACATCGTAACAGTAAACAGACACTTTGGAGTAGCCCTCAATGTCCATTCTCCCTATAGTCTACTACACCATGTTCTCACAGCCCTATGTAAGTCAATCAAGAACAATAATGCATAGAAGTCAAGGTAAACCACAAGAACTACTTGGATATACAGTCTACAACATAATAACATGTTAGATTATAAACACTCCATCCTACAACACTAGGTATGGGAAATAAACAAGGTATCCTAACAAGCTAAGTAGGACCAGACAGGCATAAATAAAACATGAATGGGAAAACACTTTCAAAGCATAGAAATTAACCCTATTCACATTCAATTAACCTCTATTCAAGTATACAAGCATAAAAAAGCAATTAACAGGGCTAAAAACGTAAACACGCAATACCCTATTCATGGGTATTGGGCACTTTTGCACATATAACTCAAAGACTATCTATGGAAAGGCACAAACCACCTAACTTGGTGTTGTAGGATATCTATATGTGAAACTCAAGCCTTGAATTGCCAAAGAACACTATAGATATACAAAAATGCTAAAAACACTCAACCAAGGATAACTTGAGAAAGAAGAGGAATCAGGAAACAAAGCTATAGAATAAGGAAGATCTTACTGTGGGGATCCCAACGAAATCAACGATGGTCGAATCAGATAATGGATGCTCGATCGGGGACTCGAGGAAGAATTGTGGCTGTACGGATGCTCCTGGATGAACTAGGTAGGGAGGAGGTGTGTTCTGTCCGTCAGACGTGACCCCAGTCCATTTAATAAAAAAAATAAATTACACGACATGTACTTTATAAGTACACAATTTTTTCTTTCCCTTACCGGCCCCCACATTAGGTGGTCTCCAGGTCACCACATATGGCCATGTGCACGATCATTACAAGGCCAACACCCTACTACCCACGGTAACTGATTACACGACCTGTACTTCAAAAATTTCTAGAAACTCCTATTTTCCTCAAAAACACCAGAAAATGGAAAACATACCTGAAAAGAAGATCCAGATTCTTACAAACTTCCCCTCCTTAAAGAAATTTGTCCTCAAATTTTCCTATCAAGGTGGCATAGAAGAAGAATCCCCAAACATCTTCGACCACTATGATTGTACATCGACCTCCCTCTTCCAAGTATCGTCCTATACATTCCTGTGCTTCCATAGCACTCATACCAGTGGAACAGACCGACTATGGATAACCTTCGCACTTAGATCAATAATCTAGATAGGAAACTCCTTGAAAGAGGTTTCCACCTCTAACTCAACCTCTTAAGGTTGAAAAACAAGAGACGGGTCTTAGAAGTAACGTCGAAGAAGAGAAACTTGAAAGAAATCATGCATAGCCCGATACCTATGTGGTAACTGCAACCGATAAGAAACTAGCCCGACTCTCTCAAACACCTCAAATGGCCCGACATACGTCGATGAAAGATTTACCTATCTCCTAATCCTCCTGTGTCCCAAATTTAGTATGACACACACAAAAACATGATCCCCAGCCTCTAACTCCAGAGGTCATCTCCATTGATCAGCATAAGACTTCTGTCAAGACTGTGTAGTAGGCATCCTCTTCTGAATCAACTCTATCTGTTCTGTGGTCTCCAGGACAAGACAAGGTCCTTACATAGCTGCCTCTCCTGCCTCCATCTAACATAAGGGTGATTGGCATGGCCTACCGTACAAAGCCTCATAAGGTTCCATCTGAATAGTTCTTGAAAACTATTATTTTAGGAAAACTCCAAAAGAGGTATGTGATTCTCCAAAGAACCTCCAAAATCTTTGATGCATGCTCGAAGCATGTCCTTAAGCACCTGAATCGTACACTTGGACTGGCTATCTGTCTGGGGATGGTATGTTGTACTCAAAAGTACCTTTGTACCCAAAGCTTTCTGAAGCCCCTGCCAGACCTGAGAAGTAAAACGAGCATCCCTATATGTAACAATGGACTATGGAACACCATGTAAAGGCACAATCTCTTAGATGTACAACCTTCCCAGCTCATCAACACTGAAGGTATCATTGACTGGTAAGAATTGAGAAACCTTCGTGAGTTTGTCAATGATAACCCATACAACATCATTCCCTCGAGGCGACCTCGACATACCCATCACGAAGTCCATCGCGACATCATTCCACTTCCACTCAGGAATGGGTAACTACTTCAAGAGCCCCGATAGTCGCTGATGCTCCGCCTTCACCTACTGATAGGTGGAACACCTCCTGAAAAAACTAGAAACATCTATCTTCAAACCTAGCCACCAATATTGATGGCGTAGATCATGATATATCTTCAGGACACCTGGATGAACTTCCCAAACTGAGGAATGAAAGACCTGCATCAGCTCCTCGAATATGCCTGATGGCACCCATACGCACCCATGAAAATGCAAGATCTCATCATCCCCTACTATCCATCCAGGAATAGGGTCCTCTCCTACAACACTCTCCTATAGGAATAGGCCTTCAGAAACTGATAGCTGCCTCATTTGCACTTGATCAAGAAGAGTAGAGGTAACAGCTACAGAAGATATAAATGTGTGCTCCTATCTATCGTGCACCTCCAAATGCATCTCAGAGAATAGAGCCATAAGATTCCACTCACTACTGTCCTCCTGAAGTGCCTGTATCTGAGTCCTCTTACTCAATGCTTCAGCCACAACGTTGCCTTTCACAGGCGTATGGGAAAGATAAAAGTCAAAGGACTGAAGGTACTCAACCCACCTTTACTGTCTCAAATTTAGGTCATGCTAAGTGAATATATACTTGAAACTTTTGTGCTTGGTGAAAACCTTAAAATGATCTTTGAGAAGATAATGTCTCCAGCAGCATAAGGCATGAACAACTACAGCCAGTTGGAGATCGTGCGTCGGGTAATTTTTCTCATGTGGCCTCAACTGCCGAGACCCATACGTAACGACTCATTATCCCTGCATAAGCACTACTCCTAGCCCGATACATGATGCATCACAGTACATATTATATCTCTTTCCCAGCTCTGGAAATACTCATATCGGTGTTGAAGTCAAACTCTCTTTCATCTTCTAAAAGGCTAACTCACAAGAATCTGACCACAAGTACTTCACACCCTTCTTAGTCAGTACTTTCAGTGGTGATGATAAGCATGAAAAGTTTAGTATGAAACATCTTTAGTAACCAAACATACCTAGAAAACCTCATACCTCAAAGACTTTTTTCGGATGCTCCCAAGAATCTACTACTCTCACTTTCTATAGGTCTACTAATACTCCTACCTCTGAGATAACATGACCCAAAAAGTGAATTTTGTTTATCAAAAAGTATCATTTTGAGATCTTAGCATATAATTCATGCTCTCTCAGTGCACTCAAAACAATATCAAGATGTGTGGCATGGTCGTGTCGAGTGTGAGAGTACACCAAGATATCGTACATGAATACTACCATGAAAGAATCCAAGTATGGCTGGAATACCCGGTTCATCATTGCCATGAAAACTGCAGGCTCGTTCATGAGACTGAACGACATAACCACATACTCATATAGACCATACCTACTCCGGAAGGCTGTAAGAGGTATATCAAATGGTCTAACGTGCAACTGATGGTAACTGGATCTCAAGTCAATCTTTGAGAACACCTGGGATCCTCAAAGTTGATCAAAGAGATCATCAATCCTCAATAAGGGATATTGGTTTTTGACTATCAACTGGTTCAAATTCTGATAATCCACACAAATCCAATGGGTGCCATCTGCCTTCTTCGCAAACATGATAGGAAAAATCTGAGGAGATGTACTGGGTTAGATGAAACCCTTTTCATGAAACTCCTCTAACTACTTCTTGAAATTCTGCAACTCAGGTGTAGCCATACTTTAAGGAGGAATGGACACTGGTGATACTCCTGGAAAAAGATCAATAGAAATGTCTAACTCTCTCTCTAGAGGAAAACCTGAAAATTCCTCTAGAACAATGTCCCTAAATTGATCCACCACTGGAGAAAAGTGCATCTATGAAGTCCCCTAGTCATCAAGATATAGACTAGAAAACTGGGTTGTAACTCCTCCCAATCCATGATGTTCGGGTCCTGCTCTGCTCACCTAGACATCCCACTCACCCTTATAAAGAAACGATCTACCCTCTGGTGATGTGAAACTCACCCTACAAAGATAGAAATCAAAAAAATCCTGGAAGGGAACAAACATGTCCATTCTGAGAATGACTTCATAACCTGTCATCTTTAAGACATTAAGGTCCCAAATGAAGTGACACCCACCAACCTCTAGAGGGAACTCCTTGCACTGTTACACACTAGCCATTATTGTCCCCAATGGAATGTCCAACATCAAGAAATCAATAGAAGAAATGATATAGAGCCCAAGGCTCTCCACAACAGCAACAAATATAAAGATATGGGAAGCCCCCGTATCAAAAATAGGAGAAGCTAAAACTGAGGCAACTAGGATCGTACCTCGAACTGTAGAGGGTCCGGGATCCTGCTCTTGCTGGGTCTACTCCGCTGCAAAAGTCTAACCTGTACTATGGCCCTGTGACCCTACCTGACCACTCTGAGCGGATCCACCCTGTTGTCACTAAAATCCTGGTGACTGGCTACCACGAACACAAACTCCACCTCAGCCAGAATGGCTGTAAGAACTCTAGTTCCCAGACTGAGGAGAATCTAATGGTTCTGCTCCCAAACGAGGAGTCAGAGAAGAACCCCTGTCGCCAGCTGCTGGTGAGAAGAACTGACAGAAGTGCTAAAGATGGCCCATATTTCTGCATGATCGGTACTCCACTGGGTCTCTCAGGAAATGTGGCCTCATATGCTCACTCTTTCCGCACTGGTAGCACACCACTTGGCTACCAGAAGAAGTCTCTCGTATCCTCATATCTTCGTGCGAAGACTCCCTGCGGCACTTCCTGCTATCATTAAGAGGGATAACAGCTCTGGATGTCAAACTACCCGGGCTCACCACTCCAGAATCCCTCAGGATTCACTCCATGATTAGCGCTTGGTTGACTATAGAAGTGATGGAAGTCAACCTGAAGATGTTCACCTGTGATCGGATGTCGTTCCTGATACCATCCTCAAACTTTCTCACTAGGAATAACTCATCACCAAATGGAATAGGCATGAAGCACCTCAACTCTGTGAAGTGAGAAGAATACTCCATAACACAAAGAGTACCCTACTATAGACTCATGAACTCCCGAGCTCAGTCGGCCCTCAAAGTCTCCGGATAGAAGTTGTCGTATAAGGCACACTGGAACTCATCCCAAGACACAACCTGCTAATGTACCACCTATGAGATTACATCCCACCATCTATTGGTAGAATCCAGAAGCATATATGTAGAAAGATTCACCCTCCTCTATGGAGGCATCTCCAGATGATCGAAGATAGACAACATGGCTTCTAACCATGACTCTACAGCCTAAGGTCCTCCTTCATCTATAAAGGTGAGAGTATGCTGCTTCTAGAAAACCCATGTCAGCTCTGCCATAGAAGGGGCAGGATGCGGTACTCCTCAAAATGTTAGTATGAACCTTATAAAGCCCTCTCGAAACTGTTCATCAACCCTTGTTTTCGGAATGATGGCTGGTGCCAAGACTGACACAATTGGAGGATCTGCTGGTAGTCCCTAACTAGCCATGTCCAGTGTCTGATTATCGCCTTACAACTGGCGTACAACCGGAGGACGTCTTGGTGACATGTCTCTACAAGGTCAAGTGAACACCTTATATCAAGATTAACAGGGACTAAAAATTAGAAGTATAAGAAGGGAACAAGAGAAAGAAATCATTCAAGTTTTTTAAAACATGGATACACAGAGTGTATAATTCCTACACGACATGTTCCCTTAAGCCTTTCACACGGGCATGTACTCCTACCTCAACTGGTCGTGTAACACCCCAAACACACGGCGTTTTGTCCAAACACACGGCATGTAAATGACTTCTCTTCACCTACCTGAGTTCTTCTACATGCCTAAGACACACAATTATCCTAGAACAAGACTACACGAGGTTTTCATTCCAGACACGACGTGTACTAGATGAGCTTCACTGAACTGTGTTGTTAGTGACACAACCAGATACACGACTCACACTACATGATGTGTTTCCAGATAGACACAACATGTACTAGGAAGATTTTTCCGACCTGTGTTGTTCGTTACACGGCTGGGTACTTCTCTTACACTACATGGTGTGTTCCAGATGGACATAGCATGTATTAGAAAAGACACAACCAACCTGTGTTATTAATGACATGGCCAGTTACACGATTCTACAACACATCGTGTACATTTGGTACATGGTGTGTCCTACCAGAGATTTCCCAACCCCGTGTTTCTTCCCACACAGTCAGTAACACAGTTAGAAACTACATGGCGTGTATATATAGTACACGGTGTCTACTTAAGAAAAATAGTTTCTTCTCGAATAGAAGAAAACATGGAGTGTGTTCATCATTACACGCCATGTATTCTGGGTTTTTCCAGGTATTAATCCTCAGAAACTTCTCCAGAACCCCAAAAAACATTGAAATAAACATTAAAGTGCCAAATTCCGATCCATGAGGACCCATACTCCCCACGAATAAAATATTGACATCTTATACAGGTCATATACAAGGAAAAAAAGGCAATGATCTTCCAAATTTTGGTCCATGAGGGCCCTATCAAACAACATGTATTCTTATCAAAACATCTATCACAACAACATGCATATCAAGAACAACATCTATCACAACAACATGAAATTTCTAATGCACCCTAAATGGCATGTAAATAATGCATGACATGTGAATTCTAGTAAGTGCCTATATGATGAAGGAGATTTCATACCCTCATCTCATTGGGTTGCAACAGAAATAGAACCTCAATAACATCAACAATAACATCAAAAAACATGTGAATCACCCAACAATGAAAATCAAATCAACTGTAAAATTTCAATAAACGAGGTAGATTGGATTTCCCTATACATAGTTAGTTACTCCCTGGCACAGCTTATTACCAAGTACCAATTCTGTCTTATCCCTGGATATAGGCTCCAAATAGCAAGTCAAGAAGAAAAGAATACCCTCTGATACCACTTTGTAACGGCCCAGTTTTGGAAGCCGCCCAGAGGCGCCCCGTACCCGGTTGGTCACATGGCCTCAAGCGCATTTCCCCGAACGCCAGAGGCTACCGTCTAGCAGTCAGGGCCTTGAGTGTGATTAGGGGGAAAATATGACCTCATTAGCAGAGTAACACAATAGAAGTAAACAAATATACAATAGTGGAAGCATTAATAATACCATACATCAATAAAAAATGAAATACTGAAAGAATAAACTGAAGCACATATATATAATGATGATGCATGATATGTATGTCTAGGAAAGTAGCCAAACAATTCAAAATTATAGAATATAGAAATTACCGAAGTATAAAAGAAACAGATAAACTCCAACAACATCGCATACCACAGCTTAGTCCCATGCTCTCTAGCTCCTCAGTAATCAAGTACCTGATGTAGAAGAGAGCTTGTTCTTATCTATACCTGCAGCAATATAATTTATTTGGGCCCAAAATCATGGCCCAAACCGGGTGTGAGACTAAATCCCAGTACGAAACTACCCAAAGATCTATGCCTAATATTTAGTGAATATATATGGCATGTAATAAGAAAATAAAAGCTGTAAACAAGGAAGCACTCAAAAGCAAACAATCCTACAGTTTCAAATGCATTCAATTAATAGATATCAAGTAAGCTGATAAACAAGGAAGGTAACCCTCAGGGAGTACTCACAGCCTAACCCCTTTGGTTTAACTAAACAAGAACAAGAAACCCTCTGGGAAGTACACATAGTCTAACTCCTCTGGTTCAGCTTAAGCATAGACTCCCTGAGGAAGCACTCACGGTCAATTCCCCCTCTAGTCTCATATCGGTAACTAAAGGGTTCTATGGGGAAGCACTCAAAATCCCATTCTCCCTATGGCCCACGTTGAGGAACTGCAAACACTCTTAGGAATCACTTACATTAATTACCCCGATGGTCTCACATCATAATAGTAAAAAGACACTCTGGAAAAGCCCTCAATGTCCATTCTCTCTATGGTCTACTACATCGGGTTCTCACGGCCGTGTGTAAGTCAATCGAGCACAACAATGCATTGCAGTTAAGGTAAACCTCAATAAATACTTGGCTATACAGTCTATAGCATAAGAACATGTCAGATAATAAACACTCCATCCTACAAAACTAGGCATGTGAAACAAACAAGGCAGCATAACAGGCTAAGCATGACCAAACGGTCAAAAACAAAACATGCATGGGAAAAAACTTCCAAAGAATAGAAATTAACCCTATTCACATTCAATTAACCTCTATTCAATCATACAATCATATCATGAAATTAACAGGGCTAAAAACGTAAACATGCAACACCCCGTTCAAGGGTATTGGGCACTTTTGCACATATAACTCAAAGACTATCTACGGAAAGGCACAAACCACCTACCTTGGTGTTGTAGGATCGCTATACGTGAACCACAAGCCTTGAATCACCCAAGAACACCATAGATATACAAAAATGATAAAATGATCAACTGAGGATAACTTGAAAAAGAAGAGGAATCAAAAAATGAAGCTCTTGAAGAAGGAAGAGCTTACCGTGGTGATCCCAATGCAATAGACAATGGTCGAATTAGAGAACAGATGCTCGATCGGGGGCTCGAGGAAGAATCATAGCCGTAAAGATTGTCCTGGATGAACTAGGTCGAGAGGAGGTGTGTTCTGTCCGTCAGACGTGACCTCATTCCATTTAATGGAAAAAAGAATGTACACAGTGTATACTTTATAAGTACACGGTGTGTACTTGCCCTTAACGGGCCCCGTATTAGGCGGTCTCCAGGTCACCACACACAGCTGTGTGCACGATCGTTACTCGGCTAGCACCCAGCTACTCGCGGTAACCGAGTACACGACGTGTACTTATAAAGTACACAGTGTGTACTTCAAAAAAATCTAGAAACTTCTCTTTTTCTCAAAAACACCAAAAAAGGGAAAACATACCTAAAAAGAAGATCTGGGTTCTTAAAATGGAGAACCTAAAATACATATGGATATCTCCATTAATGAATAAACTCAAATACATAAGGATTATTCTAAATTTCACACATGAAAATAAATTATTGAAAATTCCAAGGGAAACCTACGTTATTCTTGGAGAATTAATAGGGATTCATGAAAATATCTCAAATATATAAGAGGGTCCTAGAGTAGGAAATAATTCCCCCAAAGGGTGTTATGAGTCTAACCTCCCATACTTTTCACCAATGCATGTTCTTAAGTATAATATTTTCAAACTTAACTAATGCATGCCTTTGGAAATCATACCCCTTTTGATAAATAACCATTGGATGTTTCTGATTACATAAATAAATCCAATGGAAACTGCATGGATGTAGTGATTCCTAACTAGAAAACACGTTCCGAGGGATGTGAAACAATGAACATAATATAAGAGAATCATACCAAATAACACATATATCATAACACATGAGTTATGGTGTAAGGATTTTAGCATAACAAAATACATGATTCATGGGAGTGTAGAAACATGAGCCAATAATTACGAGCCATGATAATATAACATATATATGTTTTATAACATAAGAATGTCTCAGAAACATAATCATATAAATAACACATTTCAAGGTTATCCACCAAGACATTCATATCATAATGGACTCATTAGACCAACTTTTTACAATATAGTGGACTTCAATTAACCACCTACATCCCTTAACATGGTGGAATTTGGATAAAAACCCATATCCCATCCTAATACTATGAGATATAAAACATTACCTAATGAATTGGAGGGTTATAATAGACCAACTAAGTATATACTGATAAAGAATACATATGTGTGATACATGAATATGAAAACATTCATAATACCATCATAGTTTAATTAACCCCTAAAAAATAAATGGTTATAATGAAAAATTTAATTTACTATGATCATAATCCAAATAGAGAAAAAAGATGGATTATATCATTACTGAATATCCCCCATTGAATCAAAATAAAAATTAATGGATGTTGACATAGAGGAAATCGTCTTTTATTAGAGCATTATAAAATTTCTTAGAAACACAAGAACAAATATCATTTTTTGATAACTTTTATTTCAAAATAAAACATTCTCAAAATAATAGAAATAGATATTAGTTTGGAAAACTAGGAATTTTTATAGATAAAGGTTTATTATTAAAAATTGTTTAAAATTAATAAAATGTGTTCATTTAAAAAGCATTAATTTTTTTTACACTTTTGTAAAGAGATTTAACGTTGAAAAAAATCATAATAAAAACATTCAAATAAGATAAATTTTAAAAATAATGTCTATTACATTGAAAAAAACATAAATAAATCATATAAGAAGTGATATGGACAACCATAAACCAAAATAAATAATATAAACAAGGGAGATAATGATTCCGAACCAAAAACAAGAGATAAGGTCGACTCTACTTACAGATAACCTTTTAGTCGAAAGGGAGAAGAAATGGTAAGAAGATATGTAAAACCCATGAATAACCATATGATAATAAAATATTTGTGTTATATATATAAAAGCATATATTTCCCCTATATGAGAGTTCAAACATAAACAATATCAATTTTATAATGAGATTGGTAAATAAACCCTTACCTTTACTCCTGATTTCCACAAAAGTGATTTATCCTCAGGTATAATACACATAATAAAATTAGTAACTTACTTTATAACAATATAAATATTTATTAAATTTTATAAAATTCAATTATAATCATTAATTACACATATATTAGTTAGTTATTGTTTATTTTCAACAAAAGTTGTCAGTAATATTGATTATTTCATACAAGTTTAATAATAGAAATCTCGATCATCATTATTTGATAACAAGTTCATCATAACCATATTAGTTATGTTAGTGGAATAATTATGTTCTAATTATTTATTTGTTACCCATTGTAATTTATTGAATGTAAAAATAATGTTTGATAGGTTGGAATCCTGGTAATCATTTTTTTGGGTAATTTACTGATAACAACGAGTTACATAATATTGATCATTAATATTTTAGTAATCATTTAAGAACCATATTCATGAAATAGATTAATAATTAATGTCATATGTTAACATTATAAATGTTTTTATACTTACTCATATTGAAAATGATAATATAGATATCACATTATTCAAGTTGGTGGCAGAATCAACCAAAACAAATACATGTAATTCTAGTGAATGAGTAAGAGTTTAGAGTAATATAATTATAGTAAAATTTACTCAGAAGTATAATGATGTTAATATAAAATCAATAAAGTAAAAACTAATATTTATAAATAGTGTATTGAATAAATTAATTGAATAATATAGAGAAGAACTTAAATACTTGATGAATATACTCCTTCTCAACATGATATCCTTTAGAATGACGGATTTAGGCTTCCATATTGAAACCATAAGAAATAAAACATAGAAGAATTATTTTTGAGATTTAAAGTGGTCAAATATTCAATATATATCCAAATGGTTTTATTGATTTTAGAACGGTATGAGAGGGATATTTTTATCAGTGAGTTTTTTGGTGGAATTTCCATAAATATTGATTCCATAATTTATAAGGTTGTAATTTTAAAAATGAAATTATATAAAAAGTAGAAAATAATGTATATGGGTCATTCTTCCACTCATCCATATAATTTAGAGATCATTTTCATGATTTTTTATGCTTTTACCACTTATATTAACCATTTTTACCTTATTTCATCTTTACCGTGGTAACAAAAAGTTTACACAGGTAACTTCTTTTTATTTCCAAAAAATGAAATTGACATGATTAAAGACTTTAAAAATTTTAATTAAATTTTTTTATTCAATTTAATCTAATTAAAATATTTAGTATATGATTTTTTGAAAATTAATATATAAAATATATAAATAAGAATTGTTTTTATAGAAAAATAAAATTTTAAAATTATGTGTTCTTTGTCGTATTTCATATCCATTACTAATTAAATGGGTGTTAAAATATAATTTAAATATTGAAAAATTAAATTATATTAATCATTTAAAAGTGATCAATTTATTTTGTTACGACAAAAATAAAAAACACGTAAAAACAACTTATTTGAAAAATATAAATTTTTTATATTAAATAATTTTAAAAACACATAATTAAAATTAATTATTCATATTCAAAACATTTAATTTTACCAATACATTGGTATTAAAATATTTTATTTTATTTTATAATTACATTAAATCATTCTTTAATAATAAAAATAAAAATAATAAAATTTAATGCATAAAAAATATTATTATAATAAAATATTTTAATTAAATATTATATTTTTGTTTAATTACTAATAATTATTTTATTATTATTTTTAATTATGAAACATACCTATTGGATATACCCAATGACCATATATCTAATAATTATTTTTCCAATGACCATATATCTAATAGTAATATTTCTAATGACGTTATATATAATAGTTTGATTTGACTCTTATATCTAGTCTTATATTATTAATCATGTTTATTTACTTCTCTTTCAACATGTAAATCATATTTATAATTATTTTTTGTTATTTCCTAGTTTGAATCTATGTTACGGTCATAATGGAATACTATAAGATACTTATTTCATGTTCTTGATAATATTATTTACATATGGTTTTATTCATTTTATAATTGTCTTAAGGATGTTTTAGAATTCATTCCCATAATGTATCAATGTTTATCTTGCATTATAATATTTTATATTAATAAAATATATCATGGTTCATTTTAGTTCAACGTTTCATCTAAAACAACCTATTCAACATAATCTTTATTTAATGAAGAAATACATAGTAAGATCATGGGGTGTTTCATTAAGGATGAATGTGAAAAGTATAAGGTTATGATGAAAACATTGCCCATAATTGAACAGAAATGGTAAACATCACTATAGATTTCATTTTATATCTTCCTAATACTTCTATATTTTACACTTATAGTTTGGTTTTAGTTGATTTACTTATAAATTTAGTGAATTTCATTACTATCCATGAAGATTTCTCACTCGATAAAATTTCCAAGATATACGTAAAGAAATTTGTAAGGGTGCAAGGAGTAACACTATAAATTAAATTTGATTGGTATCTATGGATTACATCAATGTTCTAGATAAGTGTTCAATAATATTGAATATAGAGTTTGGATTCAACACTACTTATCATCCTCAAAATTATAGTCAATATGAAAGGACCATTCAATCCCAATAAGATATATTGAGATCATGCACAGTGGAATTCAAGGGAGGTTGGTATCAACACCTTACACTGATAGAGTTATCATATAACAAAATTGTCTATTATTGAATTAAAATACCATAATATGTGTATCTATATGGGAAAAGTTTTAGAACTATAAAATATTGGGATGAAGTTGGAGAGAGTAAGATTCTTGGACTAGATCTTTATTAAGAAAATGTTACAGACTACTCAAACTATTCGATTATATATTAAAACTATTCAAAGTTAACAAAACAACTATATAGATTATTATAAATGAAATTTAATATTTTATGTTTGAAAAAAGTTATTTCATTGAATATCACTATATAATATGGTTATAATATTTGCGAAAAATAGAAAGTTCATAACTAGATTCATTAGCACCTTTTAAATCTTTGATCATATAGGGATGATAACTTATCACCTTACTTTTCCATAAAACCTCTCCCAAGTGCATGATGTATTCCATGTATCAATTTTTTGTAAGTACATTCTTGATACGTCACATGTACTTTACTCAAAGATTCTACAGCTGGAACATGATATCTATTATGAGGAACTATTGATAGGAAACATGTATCATAGAGATTAAGTACAACAAAACAAGACCACCCACCTAGTTAATGTTCTATAGAGGAATAATAAGTTTGATGAAGAAAATGGGAAACTTAACATGTAATAATATATAATTTTCACTATTCATTTTCATAAAAGTAATGAAATTTCATAGGTGAAATAATTTTAAGCGGGTAAAATGTAACATCATGGATTTTTTAATGTATTTTATATGTAGTTTCACATTAAACACAAGAAAACATGGAAATTTTTTATTGAGATAAAATATTAAAATTAAATAAAAAAATTAAAATATTATGAAAATGAAATATGAAATTTTATTAATAAAACTACTTGATTAATGAAACCATAATAAATAAAAAGACCACGAACATGAAATATCAATCTCCATAATTTTCCTTAAAGAACATACCCCAATTATAACTATGATAAAAATCCCAAAAATTAGTAATATAATATACATTTTGAGAGATAATTAAAGGAATATGATAAATTAATTTTAGTGAATCATTTAAGGAGATATATATATATATATTTATATCAATGTAATATAATTGTAATATATATGTTTATTGGATATATGGTTGTTGGGTATGTGGTCATTGGATATGAGGTCATTATGTATACATGTATCCAATAGTTATATTGAGTATTTTATAGTTAGAAGTAAATAATGTGTTACAAATAAAATAGCTCACATGAAATTAATGTAAAATAGTTAATAACCCATTTTTTAAATATCCATTGCTTTTAAAGAAGTTGTTTTTAATGTATTATAAAATAAATATAGCATTTTAATAAAATATATTTACAAAATTAAAGGAATTATTAGTAAAATAAGTAAATAAGAACCCATGAAATTATAAAGTAATTATGAAGAATGAAATTTAATGATTAATGGATAATGAAATATATTTTATTTAAAACAATATTTTTTTTATATATGATTTGTTTTTTTTCAAAGATAAAATGTATCATATTTATATTATGAAATTTAAATGAAATGTATTTTTTAATATATAAAAAAATGAATAAACATCTATACATTTGTTATTAATTGTTTAGTCATAGGTTTCAAATCATTTAATATTTAAAAATAAATATTTTTTAAAAATTATTATTAATTTATTTTATATTTTTATATAAATTTTTTATTATATTTCTAAATTTCATTTGATAAAATGAAAATCATTTTTAATAAGAATATCAACATTTGTTTATAGTGAATTATTTTTATTTTTCATAAATTTTAATATACATAGTTAGATGGTAAAATATTATATATGTACAGTATTTTTGTGATAGTGAATATGAATTAATTTTTAAATTTATAAAATACATATGAAATTTTAATGTTCCATTTTCCACTAAATCAAAATCCTCTTACTATTGAATCAGAGGTTTTATCATTATTTGAAGACATAATATGTTATTCTAAAATACCCATCTCATCCTCTTAAAAATACCACCCTATATGGCCTCACTTATCCTCACACATTAAGATTATTAGCTTGTATATAGTCTATAAAATCCCTCTGAAACTCAATTATCCATCTTTTAGATTTTGGTATCCTCAAAAGACGCTTTGTAGGAATAATTGAATTTGTAAAGGAGTCATACCAAGGAGTACGATTAGAATTCCAAGTAAATTTTTTCATATATATTCTTTAAATAATAAACTTATTCCCCAAAAATATAATATGAAAGATAAATTTAATTAAATATATGGTACTAGTCTATTGTATTATTAATAAAAAATTACTGTTGTTTTCATAAATAAACATTCGTTTAGTGATGGAATAATTTTCTATAAGGATGATGTTTTAAAAAATCTATTACTAACTTCATGGTTGGTTATAATAAAAAATTTTATAGTTAAATATAAAATTAATAATAAAATTATAATATTATTCATATTCTATAAGGGATAAATAATCATAAAATAATATAAAATAAATTTATTTCATAATGGCTGGTAAAATCCCCAAAATGAACAAACCATTAAACAATAAATGTTATAAAAAATGAACTGTTCCTATGTTGAAACTGTTATAGATATTTGGAAGAAATAAAAATTCTAGAATAAAATGAACATAATATCATCACAGTTATAGATTTATGGAATTATTTTAATTGACCTTTTATCAGTATTAATAAAATGATGCGACCTTTGAACTATGAAACAAATATCCTCGAAACGGGGAACATGAACATAATGGCTTAATAAAATAATTATAAATGAAAAAAAAGAATAATAGTTAATGTAATATACATTAAAAATCTTCAAAATCAAGTATTTAATAAATTTAATTTATTTATTAATGAAGTTATAGCACATTTGACTTAGCGGTAATCTAAGGTAAATGTTTCTTTTCTAATATAATTTTGAATTAGATATTTTTTATTTATAAATTCCTATTTGGGAAAACTGTTTGTCACATCCCTCTAAAAAATATATTTTCTTATATTTTGGTTATTTATTGGTTTTATAGGTCTTTTTACCATTTCAACTCTCTTTGGTTCAAAACATAACTGAATGGGTTCCTTATAGTGGATTCAAGTGGATATATCGAGACCTCTGGTGGAGTGGGTATGGATTTCGGTGGGTCAGGAATTTAGATGGAAGCAAGCAGTGGTGTATGAATCTTGTATTGATTACTACACAACCTGCAGTAAAATGGGGCATTTGGTTGATAAGTGTTATGGTGCTGTTTCTAGCAGGAGGTCCCCAGGTCCGAGGAGGATTCTTGACAAATATGTTAGGAGGAAGTTTCCTGCTGTGGCCCCTTGGGTTGGCAATGCACTTGGAACAGTTTCCCAGGTTGCAACTATTCTGGAAAAGCTAGAGGATGTTCATGTTAACCCTCTGGTATCTTCGGTGCTTTCAAGACTAAAGTAGGATTTAAATCGAGGGGCTGATCTCCAGAAATCTAATGGCCAATGTGATACTGTAGCATCATCTCATGTGGCTGAAGGGGAGCACCAGGATCCTAGGGTCAAGATTAGAATGAACTTTCTTGATATCAGCCCAGAGAAAGTAGGGTTGCTTGCTGGAGGTGTTGGTGTGGTAAATAGTTGCATCAGTGGTACGGTGAATGAAGGGAGGCAAGGGTCTATGTTGGAGGCCAAGGTTGGAGTGTCTCCTTCTACTTTGGTGAACTGTAGTGTTTGTCTTCCTAGAGGGGTGTCAGAGGTTTGTGGTCAGGATAAGAAGGATGATGGTGTGATTTATTCGGTGTCAACGAGGAATTGTTTTCATGGGCTAGAGATTGAGGGTGGGGAAGCCAGTTTGTAGGTTCAGCGGGAGGATAAAGTGAACGATGAAATGGAAAATGGGTTATGTGAAGGGAAGAATGGGGGTGCAGTGATTATGTATGTTGGAAATGGGTCATTTTCAGATCTTTTTGTGATGAACCAGCCGCCATGCCTTGCTCTGATTCATAAGAATAGCCATTTTTAGTATGGGTCTCCCTCACAGGAGGGTGGAAATGGATCCGTAGCTGTGCAACATGGGACTTTGGTTAATTATGAGACTGTGGAATAGCTAAGGTTCCTCACTGTTGACTCCAATGGAAAATTTCAGAAGGGTAGTGAAGGGGAAGATAATTTTCAGAATGTGATCATCAATGGGAAATTGGGGGGATTGCTCTGAGAGTGACAATGAGAACTATGGCGGTTTGATCAAGCCTTTATTTAGTGATGTGGTTCAAGGAGAGAGGATGAAGATGACTGAGTCCCAAAAAGTATTGACTGCCCCTCCGCGACGCAGATCAAGGAAGGACTACTCCTACCTGCCAAAGCCGTTGGCCACTAGGTCTTCTGGTGGTAACACTGAGCTTTTAGCCTTGGAACAGATGAATCTGTGAAGGAAATATGCTAAGGTTATGAAGCATTATGACATCTCAGAATGGGAATCGGCTACTGTGGAGGAATCTTGGTACCAGGGGTGTGGAGATGGGTATGGTTTTTATGACATGTAACTCTATCTTTTTGAATTGTGCTTCTTCTCTACTATCCTTTTCTTTTATTTTAATAAACGGTCAGGGGTTTATCCCCTGGCTGAGCCTCTATGGTAAAAATTTCTCTGTATTTCCATGTTATTTATATTTTTTTATGGATTTACTTTTTTATAATTATATTATTTCTTAAGTTCAATTCCTAAGGAATTTTAATTTATTTTTAAAGGTGTTAAATTAATCTCTTTTTAACATTTTCCACATAGTTCATTTTCTATTGACTTAGAGTTTCTTTAGAAAAGGTGTGAAAGGAATATCTTTTTTTAATGTATTTTACATGATTTTATTCCTATACCATTTGCTTATATTTATTTAGGAAATAGTTTTTCTATCTTTTCATGGTTTTCAAAATAAATTTTCAGTCTCAATATTTTATAAATTCTTTTATTTTAAAATCGATTTTATCAAAATGTAAAGGATATTTCTTCTCATTTTCAAATGTAATTTTACTTTACTATTATAATTTTTTTTCATCGTCGTAAATATCTTTTAATGTTTCTTATATTTCATTTGGGAATTTTTTAATGAAATAATCCTCTTTCTTTATCTAGATGATTCATTTTTAGGTCTTATAGTTATTCAATAGAAACTTATTCCACTCTCACAGGTTAATTATACTATGAATAAATTATGAGTGTTTTCATGTTCATGTGGAATAAATATGTATGGTTTTTATTATATTATGGGTGGGACAAGGATATATCTTTATAATATAATGGTTATAACTTTATATCTCATGATATTACATGTAAAGGACCAGGGAGTGAACACAATCCACAATGGGACTTTGTTGACTATATTTATTGGAATAGAGAGTGAACTAAATCCACTATGGGACTCTATACACTATGTGATTATGGTCTTGGTAGTGACCCTTGATATAAGAAATAATATTATTTTATTATGTATGTGACACATTTTATTCCAAATTTCTATGTAATTACACATTCTTATGTTGTGGATTCTGAAAATTACCTCATGATTCCTCATTCCAATATATATCATTATGAAAGCCTGATGATATGATTCGTGACTTAGTATTAATCATTTAATAGGTACAATTATCTTATGCTATGTTCATGTACTTTGATTATGTTCTCATATCCACGTGTTCTTATTATGATCACATATGATATTTTATTGATATATATTATGTTCTCCCCATACTTAATGTCTAATCTCACCCTTTTGTATGTTTACATTCCCTTGGTTATGAAGAAGTGTATTATTTATAATACGTTAGAAGGGTATCATGTGTAAACAATATTTTTGGGAGATGTTGCAGAATGTTTGTAAAATAAGTTGGTTATGTATCAAATATATAAATACATTAAACCTATAGGTTTTGGAGTGATATTTATTACTACATGTAATGAATATTAATATGTAATATTGATATATATATATATACATATATATATTATTTTTTCTTTATCACAATGTTCTACTAGGAAAAAATCCACTGATGACAGATTCGTTGAGCCATAACCCGACTCTGATACCACTTGTTGTAGCCATATGCTCAATACACCCTAAAAGTGGGGGAGAATTAGGGTACTTAATTATTTTTATATTACAATGGATCTTTTTATATTGTTAGCAAAAACACTTCAAACCTATCAATCCTTAACCACTTATAATATACAGGTTCTAAAAATAAATTCAACGATATTGATATTTTACATGGTTCTCTACAAAGTTCTTATAAAATGAGTATATTCCAATAGTTTGTTGACTTAACAGAGGATGAAAAAAATCACTTTAGATTTTAATTTTTTTTAATAAAGATACACTATTGATCCTAGGTTTACTCTATCTACTTATCTATCTTCACACTTCTCTATGAAAAGGAATAGAAGAATATGTGATATGAAAATTGTATATAATGATTCCTCAAAGAAGATAAGAAGTAGATCAACAAGGGTGATTTGATTTTGATTCCATTCCTTCTTCAAATATAGATCATAAATTAAATTTATCAAATAAGCCTCTCTTTAAAATTATTTCTAGATAATTTAGGTTTTTCTCTATCTATTTTCTCTACCTTCATTATTTTTGAATCAAGGATCATTTCCTCTAAGTTGAATGCCAAGAATTTTATGAAAGTCAACAACTAATTATATTTTAAAACTACACATTAATGACTAATTATGTTAACCAAGTTAATTATAATCCCATGAAATATGAGATGGATTCATAATTTTGGAATTTTCATGATTTACCTTCTTCATGGAATGAATTCTAATGACCCATATTATTAATGTATGGGAAATTCATTGGATTTTTTTTTGATCTCATAGAGGGAGTGCTTGAGAATTGGAATTCAAAATGTTATTCTAAGACTGGAAACACCTTTGGGAAATGTATTTGGATATGTTCAGAGGCCTGAGAGTTTCCATGGGTGCTCGAGTGAATGTGGGAGTAGGGTCAGTCTAATGGACCAAGAATGTGAAAATAAAATTTTGGACATTGTAGGGGTATGTAAGCATCAAATCTAGTTGAGAATAAAGACTTTTAAGTTTTCCAGGATTAGGTATATTCTTGTTGATATTTCTCATTAGCTACATGGTTTAAATAGGCTCCCTAGGTATTGGATCTAAAAAGTTATGTTTTAGAGTATTTTATTATTTTTTAACTTTTTTATTTAAAAATAATAATAATAAAACTATAAATATGAAAAAATATATAATTCATATGTATGGGAGTTATAACTTATGGATTGGTATACCAAGTGAAAGAACATTTTCTAATGGAGTTTGAAAAACCACTATAAGGAGTGTAAAGTTCCAAAACATTCAAGTTGAGGTAAGCATATTTTTGGGTGTGGAAGTAGCCTTCTAGAAATTATTTGACTAGAATACAATTCATAGGTTCTAAATATAGGACTTTCTAGGAATAAATCGACTAAAACATGAAATTATATATAGAGGATTATCGAAGTTATTAAACTTCTATACATGTGAAAGATAATTAAAGGGAATAAATATTTATTTAAGTTTTATAACCTTCCCATGTATATGTAATATAAATATTAAGTGAGTTTTGAGTTGCGGTGAAGTAAATATTTTATGATAGTGCATAAGATATTTCATAGTGGATAAATATCTTATGTATTTCCCCAATGTTACATCTTTTTAGTGTTCCACTTAGATAACATATTACATATTAAGTGAATATATTATGTAAGGAGAGTTTTTCAATGGGTAATATATAATTTATGAGTAGTTAATATTTCATGTATAGAATTTTTTACTAAGTAAAAAATGTTACATATGAAAACATTCTTATGTAGAAAATCTTACATACTAAGAAGGATGATAAATATATACTTGAAGTCAATTTTTTTCACAGTTGTGATCAAAAGGAATGAGAAATATCTTAAGTATTGAATATTTTTCAATGGAAAATATCTTACGTATTATCCAAAAGTTAAATATTTTGAGAATTTTATAGATAAAAATATATTACCTATAAATAAAATATTACGTATTTAGTATTTTGGCTGGGAGAAAAATCCTAAATTAAAGGAATATTTTATGTGTTTTTTAGAAGTTATATCTTATAAATAATTATAATATAAAATATTTTTCATAGGATAGATTTTTTTAATTGGGATATTGGATTTTGGGGTTTCTTTGGGGGTTTAGAAGATGACCAGAAGTGGCTCCCTAGTAGTTTTGGCAAACTCTATAGGCCTTATAAAATTCTGAAACTCCAAGAATTTGGGAAATCATTGATCCTTATGAGATGGTTCTATTAAACATTGTTTATTTTTTTTTCAAATGTCATGATTCTAGTGGAATAATTATCTAGTTTTGGGAAACTGGGAGGTTGGGTTTTCTAAATGTTTGTTTTTTATAACTATTAGGATCCATGGATGCTGGATTTTGGGATGTTTTTCTAGGAGTGTGGATTTGGAAGTTAGAATCCCAAATTTTATATTGTATAGTTAATTATAAATTGTTATAATTATTTTTTTGGGATATTTTGGCTTGATATAGAAGTTTGGGTGTTTATAAAAGTGTCTACGAGGCGTGGATGACCTTCAACAGTGATGGCCATTTCTTTTTTAAATGGAATAAATCTGACTGAGGTAAGTGGTCCTTCAATATGTCCCTATAGTTTATGATTTTTGTTTATGTAACATGTGATATGTGGTCTCTCTATATATTGGGGATCGAACTTAAAAATTAATTAACTTTGTTGTTAATTTTGGGATATAATAGAAGTTCCAAGGACCATGATAGACCTTTGAATACTATCCTGATGTATCAACTACCGATGGTTGATTAATTGATTAAAAATATATTTAACGACATAAATGGACACTATAGAGGTCCCAACGTGATTATAAAGAATATTATGGTCTTGATATAGGTTCTTTTATCAATCTTGAGTAGGGGTGACAATATGATTTGGAATAGTTTACATAAGTAAAGGCCATATAAGGGGCTTGAGATACCTTATAGTCATAGGGATAGTTTACTAGAGAGTTGGGTGATAGTTAATCCCCCCACAGGTATGTGAGTACCCATTTGGGAATACCCTCGGTAGGTTTTTGTGTAGAATTTACATGAGAGTACTGACCTAGTTTGGTTTGTAAGGGATATGTGATTGAGGACATTTCTTTAGTGTGACTCAAGAATATAATTTCCAATAAGTCCAATGAGGCCATTATAGAATCATGGTGATGCTGAGGTACATTCTCTCATTTGGGTTATCAGAATTTACCCTAGAGTTGGGAAAGAGAGAGAGAGGATCCCATGTAGGGTGTCTGGTCTTTGGTGTGACCTAGGGGACCTATATGGGTGCCCTAGTTACATATTAACCCTAAATAGGGGTAGTATAAGAAAGAATGTATTTTAGACATAAGGTGTCACCTATAACCATGGGATCAATGAGGATAACCTAACATGGTTGAAGTAGTAGGGATGTGTTTTACACTTCTATGATCAAATCAGAAGAAATGTGACAGGTTCAAGTGAGTGTCCAACCTATGTGATATGATATAAGGTTTTTCAGTGATCTGTGTCATCCAGGTGTGTATAATGCAAGTTTTGTGGGTGTGTGTGTGTGAATGTGTGTTATGTTAATGAGGGTTTAGGAACCTATGTAGGATGCATGGCAATATAATGATGGCCATGTACATGATCCAAGATGGCATGGGACCACATGAGTGTATACTATATGAGGTTCCAAAAAGGATGATTCCCCTGATATTATGTGATATGGTTCTAGAAGGGATGATTCCCCTATGTGTATATGATATGAGGTTCTAAGGTGGTATGCTCCTAGGGTGTGTAATAAATAAGGGTTCAGGTCGATTTATGGCCCCTTGGGTGTATATAATGGATTTATGTAGGGAATGTGGCCCCTCCGCTAGTGTGAATGGTTTTTAATGGTTCTTTGTAGGGAAATAAACCCCAAAGTATATGGATATATGAAGTGTTATGAGTAGAACATAGGTCCTCAGGGTGTATAATACTGCTATTATTCTATAGTAGGATATAGTCCCTCTAGGTGATTCTTATATAGTTATGGGGATAGATGTGGTTTCTTATGATTGGTATTGTTCATGCTCAGAGAAAATTTAGTTCAAGAAAAATCACGTATGGTTGACCTTGAGTGTCACCTTATAAATTGAGAGTTTATGGTGATTTATTATATTATACTTCCACACTTATTTATTTTTCTGAGAATATCTCATGTTCATACACAATAAATACTAGATATCTTAGGTAAATTACTTTTGGTGGCTTACTGAGTTTTACCCAGACACTACTCAAGAGGCTTGGAAACTTTGGTACCTGATCAGATCTCATGGTTGTGGGTTTAGGTAGGGTATAGTTCTAATATTGCATGAATGAGATTGATCAGATCAAAAAGAATTTAGATATGTGGATGTGATGAGGTCATGGGATGGTACTAGATACTCAATTTATTTATTTATATTTTTATATTTTCGTATATTCTTAGTTGATAGTTGATTAGTTGGGACATATTGATATACACTTCTTCATTTTTATTTGATATAGAATGATTCTTTTTATTGGTATATTGTATAATCTAGTGATTATTTAAGATGATTATTTGTAATTTACAATGTTTTTTACACTAATATAAAGGTATTGTCTACCCATAGTAACACATTATACCCTCACTTCTTATTAGAAGCCTCTAGTGTATGGGAGGTTTTCCAGTGGTTATGTCAAACTCTATCCCAAATACTAATGAGTGGTATCAAACTAAAGTTACATAAAAAAGTGGTTTTAGAGTTTCTTTCTCTTTTCATAATATTTGGGATATGGTAGACAGGGAATAAGTATTTTTAAAATCGTGTGATGGACCTGAAACTAGTGTTCCATAGATACCTTTTTTGGTTGTAAGTCTAGGTTACAAGGGATATTGTATTGTTGTTGATATTCACGGTTATGATTGAGATATTTATTCAAGTCTGATGTGTTTATTTGATATTGTAATTGGGTTTTTGGTTCTTGTCCTATTGGAAAGAGGCTAGCGTAAATTCATTATTATGGAAACATAGGATTCACATGACATTTGTGTGATTACATGTGATTGATATTATAGAGGATATAGGGATTTTTAACATAAACTGTCAATAGTAAATTCTATAGTGTTTTCATATATGAACTACTATATCCATTATACTTATCAGAACCATGATATTTCCTTATGATAATGGGTCTTTTGGATCATATCATGGGATATTCATTGATAATGGTTATACATTTCATCTTTGAAAGTAATGTATAATGACATCTAGTGGATTGGTACATGAATTTTATTCCTTGATGCCGAATCTGAAAAGGAAATGGGATTGGTTGATTTAAGTGCAAAAAACATATATTTTATCTTCATATATTGATTATTACTAAAATTCAATTTAACTAAACCATATGAATATGGTATTATGTGATAAAAATCATTATAGGGTGATGTATTTACATTCACATGGATGTGTCCAGGTCTAAGAGGGGTTATCATGGTATGTGACTTTCTAGTGAGGCTGGGTTCTGGAGGATGGGTGATTGATTTTGAATGTGATTCCTGATATGTATGTGCATATGAGACACCTAGAGTCGGTGTAGTAATGTGAGTTTCATATTATATTTTATATGAGATCAGAGATATTTCCATGTGAGTTGTAAACTACATGAGAGGTGGTTTATGGGACAAGAGGGGGATTTTATGAATTTGAAATGTGGATCAAAATATTGGTGATTCAAGTGTTATTATTGAGTACCCAGATTTTTTCTTAATATTGTTCAGATAAGTTTTAATATAATAGGGTAACCCAAAAGAAGGGTTAGCCTTGATTGATGGGTATCCTTATAGAAACAAATCATTGGTAGATTATTATTTTTATATTGATTCATGGGATGTTATAAGAGATGTATGGTGCAGACATGTGAGATTCCCTTCCATTTTGTGATGTAAATCACTTTAAGTGATTTTGGTACCAAGGCAAGGTTTTACAAGGCATGATCAATTGGATACTTAGCCCTATGGGTTTCTATAAATTTTTTAATCACTGATGTGGATGGTAGATTTTCTAGGAAATATATGGGTATGACAATCAGAAGTTTTTATGAGAATAATAGGTGTCCATCTATATTGATAGGTGACATTAGAAATATATCACAGTGTGATGGAATGTTTTATCTAGTCATGTTCTCTATAAGGGGCTGATATGATGGGTTAGTATGACTCAAGAGGAGAGGAACACATGTGATATGTGAAACTTATTATAATTTACCTCAAGGAGTAGTGTAAAAAAATTTATATGGGTGGAATAATTGTATTTGTAATCTTCCAATGTTTAGAGTAATTTTACATAGACATTAAGAAAGATGTGTTAGTGAAATCAAGAAGGAGTTCACTGTGATTTTGAGATGGTGCTCAGATGCACGATGTTGTGTTGTGTTCAAAAATGAAAAATACCTATATGAGGTATCATCCAATTGAAATCATATTGGGCCTACACATTCTATAACTCATAGTCACTAGATACGGGATGATAATACAATTTTATGGTTGGGAAAGTATTTCGAGATAAGGTCAGTTGAGTGATAAGGTTTATGGAAATTTCAGTGCTTATGGGTAGCATGTTAAACTGTGCGCTACAACTAGGCCTTGTGAAATTCTGAAAGGTTCTAATGAGAAAGGTTTGGTGATACCCAAGTATGAAACTGGGTAGGTAATGTACTAGTGTAAACTAGTGGAATAAAATGTTAGGGGTGATATTAGTATATTTGTAATTAAAAAATACCATCGAGAGTGGGTAATTGTTGTAAAATTATTAGAAATGATCGATTCCATGATGTATGTGATGGAGAGGTTTTGAGCATCTAGTTGGGTTATGGTTTTAGTAAACCATCACGAGTGAAAGATATGATATTTGGGTCATGCATAAAGTCTCTATGACTATGATGGTTTATAAGGGATGCATGGTAAGACTTATCAGGGATGTTAAGTTATATAGCGGGGAGGTTTTAAGGACTTTCATCGTTGCATTTTGTGAAATTCATGAGAAATTTGAATTTTTTGTCTTATAGAGGGTTTTTTTGATAATTGGGATTTGGAATATAATTTAAAGAGTTGTAAAAACTTAGGAAATGGTTTTAGATATGTTCAGAGACCCAATAACTCCTTGAAGTTCCCAAGTGAATGTGGGATAAGGATCATCATAATGACCTGATTATGTGAAAATGGAAATCTTGACCTGATAGGAGTGTAGAAGTGTCAGAGCTAGTAGTTAATCAAGACTTTGATGTTTTCTAGGAATATGGCTATTATTTCTACTATTTTTAGTAGATGATGGTTTAAATAGTAACCCTAGGTGTTGTAGTTTAATAGAAAAGTTTTGTAGTGTTTTTTATTTATGATGCTTTGGATGTTTTTTCAAACAAAAAGACTAAGTATAAACCCTTATGTATGAATAAAATATTATGAATGGTCTAAAATTTTAAACTCTTATATTGGTCAATCACATTAAGGACTATCTTCTGATGGAGTGTGAAAATCTACTAGAATAAGGGGGTGCTCTAGAAGTTGGTGGTTAAGGAAACCATTTTTCTAGGTTAAGAAGTTTTCATCCATAAGTTATATGATTGGAATATAAGCCATGTGTTCTGAATGGAGGAATCCTTGGGAACAGATCTATTGAAAAAGGGACATATTAGAAAATTATTCTCTAAGTTAATAACCTTATATACACACACACACATAAGATAATTCTATTGGTTAAGGATTTCAAGAAGTGTTGGAACCCTCCCATGTATACATAATGTATTTTTTGATCGATTTTGGAATTTTGAAAAATTAAATATCATAAGTTGTTGCATAATATATAAAAGTGTTGATAAATAGATTTTGTATGGTCCAAAATTTACATCTTCTAAGGATTTTACTAATAATATAAATTAAATATCAACATAATATATTACATAAGGATATTTTTTAAAGGATAATATATAATGTATTTATAGTATATATGTTATGTATATAATTTTTCACTATGTAAAATATACGATGTATGCAATTTTTTCAAAGGAGAAAACAATTGATATTAGGAAGAATATTATGTCTTCACTAGAAGTTAATATTTCAAAAGTTATGTTTTGAATGTAAGAAAAATATATTACATATAGAATAAATTTTAAATGAAATTATATTACATTTTATCTAGAACATACATCATGGAAGTGTTTCATATAGAAAATATATTAGCTATAAAGAAAATCCTTCATATTAGGTTTTCCAGCTAAGAGAAAAATATTGTGTGGAAGAAATATCATACATATTTTTCTGGAGTTATATCTTTTAAAAAAACCATAATGAGGATATTTTATATATGAGGGATTCTGTTATTTGGGAGACTAGATGTACAAGTTTATTTGGGGGTTCAGAGGATTATTATAGTGGTACTCTAGTGGTTTTTCTAAGTCCCTAAGTCACATGAAATTTTGATATTTAATAATATTGGAATAGTTTGTGACCTTATGAAATGGGTCTATTGAATATTTTTTATTTTTACAGATGTGAGGATTCTATAGGGAGATATGTTCATGTTTTTGAATGTTAGGAGGTTGGGTTGTTCAGATGTTAGGATCTAAATGGTGTTTTTCTCAGAGTGTTGGGAGCCTTGGATGTTAGGTCTCTAGAAGTTTCCCCAGGAGTGTGGGTTCCAGAAGTTTAGAAATTAATTATTTGATTTTCAATATGTTACACATAAAATTAGTGAAGTAATTCAAAATTTGAAATATCAATATTGGGTTGACCATATTTTGGAATCATAAAGGATAATAGGGATGTTCAAAGGGTTCATAAGGAGTTTAGATGAATGGATTTTGAGAATGAGAATCTGGATGGTGGATTTTGAGTGTTTTAGAGCATATATCAGGATTTCTTAAAATATTTATAAAATAGTTAACTGAAAATAAAGATGATATTTTGGGCCCTTTTAATAGGATGGACGTGCCAAGAATAGTGTAGTGTTCCCCTCTTTGACTCAAGGTGGTTTGTGGCTCGAATCCTTAAATATTTGTCCACATTATGATTCAAGTGATATATTGAGCTAATTATATCACACTACTTTGATTATTTCTCTATTTTTACCCTTTTTTATAACTATTGATCTTTTATTGTTGGAATAGGTTTTAGTGACAATTCCACCAATGAATGGTGGATTCAACCCAATATGGTGAAGAATTTTGATGGATTAGTTAGAAGAAATCCTCGAATATTGATTGATAGAGATAATAATTTTAATAATTTTAATTTTAATTACAATTTTCAATCCCACTTATGTTTAATTTATGGGAAACTATCAAATTTTTAGATTTTAGTAGTAAATTGAGTTTAATCGAAAAAGTTCCATAATGTTGGATTTGAGTAATTTTTATTTAATTTTACATTTCAACCAAAAAAATTTATACACTGATCAAAATTATGAAATTAATATTTTTTATCCTTCTATGTTTTTTGGGATACATTTCATTAAATATGACCAAGTGTTTAATCAAAACTATAAATTCTCAAAAGGATTTCACAATTCAGGCCTTGAAATTTGTGCACAGTTCTGGGGCCATTCAAAGATTGGCCCATATCACCTAAAAAACTAGATAAGATTACAATTACTTTAGTTAAATATAGTAGTTTTAGGTAATTTTTTTTAATTATGGATATGAATTATTTTTCTCAATCATGGTTGTAAAATCCTGTGAAATTGGTGTATGATAATTCAAACAACCATCCTAGCCATAAAGGTTTTAATTAATAATATAGTCATAACTACTGATACATGTGGAAAATCGATCATATATTTTGTGGGTTCACTTGAATATAAAATATAAACAACTATCAATAAGAATACATTTATAAATTAGGCAACTTAATGGAGCAAAAAAGAAATAAAATCTGATGAATATTTTGAATTGAAAATGAGTGACCCTCTACCCTATAAATTTGTATCTCATTTACCTTTCAAGGAGTTGTCCATTTGAGTTAAAAAATTAAAATATTAGGATTATTTTTTAAAATTTCATAGTATTATATATATTTAACATAAATTATTGATATCTTCTTCTCATCTTCTCTTTTGTTTCTGTTATGTATTTCCTCCCCATTATATTTTCATTGTGATCGCTAAACACTCATGACAATGAGTAACTTTCCCAATAAATTTTCATGGGGATTAATATAGTGTTGAATCTAATCCTTTTCACATTTATATTTTAATATTAATTATCTACCTTGTGTTTATTCAGGATTATATGTAGTGTTTTTTATCCGCATTATTATTATCTAAGGGTTAACTTCTTTTTATTATTCATTATTCTCCATGAATGGAGGAGGTTAGTGTATAGTTCACGTGATTGGTGGACTATATATTCATGACAAATGTAGGATATGATGACCATGAATTCACTGTCATGTGACAATTAAGTGAATGTTAGACTACTTAAAAGACAACGGAGGTTAACTATGGGTGATTCTATCGGGGAATATACTTTCCTCCTTACTCCACATTATTTGTCTAAATTACATTGAATATTTATTTTCTTTCATTTCATTATAATTATCAACCCCATATATTTTGATTTTCTTTAATAAAATATAAAAAAATAAATATATAATAATGGAATGCTAAAATAGTGAGTGATTTTACTATAAAATATTCTCATGTGAGATGACCTGGGTCACCCACTATGCTACACTAGAGAAATAAATTATTTTTTCACACACCACAATAGGAATCCCAATAAAATTTTCAATTTGAATAACCTTACGAGGATTAGAATAAATTACCAGAAGATCTATTTGACTACTCTTGACCATTCCTTTTGGAGGTTCCCAAAGAGGACATTCCATAAAAGTACTTATGGGAGACCAATAAGATTTGGATGATTATCAGTTATAATTTTCATAACTTTAAAGAGTTACCGATTCTAACATCTATGATAATGAAACATTAGTATATATCTACTTTTATCCTTTTTTGGAAGAATATGATGAATAAACACTAATTAAACTATGTTTCTATAGGCCACGCCAAAAGAGATCAATTTCTAAGCCGGATTACATGAAGGGGAAGATTTTTATATTGATTCTTCATGTTTTAATCTTATTCAAGATGGATTTTTTATATCTTATCCTTTTATAAAATTTATAAAACATCACTCATGGAAAATACCATTTTCATTCAAGTAAAATAATAATATATAAAACTTGTTGCAGAAGAAAAAGAGCACTAAGAGCACATGGTGATGTGACTACCTCCTCAACACCAAATTGAATTCCAAATAGATGGGAAACCATGAAATCAGATATGGATAACCTCTAATTACTTTACCTACCACCCTTTTATTATGATTTTCCACTCATTATATGGTATGTGTCACTTTTATTTTCATTTTGGGTATTTATTCTCAGTTTCTGCTTATGGACAATGGGAAAAGTAACATGTGGTGGATTATCTCAAAGAAACCTAATTCAAATTTTAATTAGGGATTCAATTCTATTATTACCTGACTATGGTTAGTAAAAATATTGTACCCACTTCTAGATATAAACTTAAACTTATATTTATTTTTCTCCATTTATATTTTTTCATTATTTTGATTTAAATGAATTTCTCATGTTTTCTATTTCATTCTTTTGTCTGAAGTGGTAGTAGTTTGGATCTTAACTCAAGAATGAAATTTTAAAATAAAGTTAGGTTGTGTCTCTCACAATCATTAGTTTTATTTCCATTATATCTTTTTGCATAAATTAGTTTTAGTAATAGTCTAATTGTTGGGTAGTGGTTTCAATATTATTTGGTATCATGTATTGTTTTTGGATTTCATTTTTGTGTTCTTTTAGGTTAGAAATTTGAGCCATATATGTTTTCCTATATAATAAAAATTTTAATGCTAATTTTTAGGATTTCATTGATTATAAAGTTTCTTAACTTATAAGGTTTATAAGTGATTTTTTCCATTGATTTCATGAAAATTATTTTTTTAGAACCATTACAATGTTTTTAAATGGAAAATAATTGATTGGAATTAGAATTATAACATAAGGAACCTATAATTTTGAACTCTATCTTGAGTAACATTACCATTGTGAAAAATAACATTTTGGGGTTCCAAAAATAAAAATTCATATAATTCTTTTGAAACTATAGTTAAATTTCCAAATGGGACCCCACAATAAAGTTTTGATATTTTCAGTCACCGAGTGTGTGAGTTATAAAATTCCACTATAAAGTTAATAAGTTTTTTTCACATAAATAGTTGGTAAATATTCAAATAAGTTCCTAATTATAGAAGATTACCGGATAAATGTGAACGAAATATTGAACATTAGATAACAAAGGGGGAAATTGACTTATATGAATATAATTTGGGTTGTATTAAGAAAATGGGAAATGGATATTTGGTGTACAAATCATGGGAAAGAGTACTTTATGATAGAGAAACTTGTAAAATATTAATCTGAAAAAATTCCATTATATTTACAAACCTAGAAATTTAAATCTAGATTAAATTAATGTGGTAAAGTTTATAGAAGTTATGCATGAGTTATAGTCTTTTCAATGATGAATGAATCTTTTTTATCTTATTTTTTTGATTTTTTTGTTTTAACCTAGGGTAGATAACCATTTTTGTTTATAGAATTAATTGAATTTTCCACGAGTTAAATGTTTAATTGTGGGAGAATTTATAGAGACAATATCACCAATAATACTACTGTTAGTTTTGTAGTTTTAATTAAAAAAATGTGTATTTTAAGGTAAATTTTCACATATTTTGGTGTTAGTAGTAAGTTGAGTTTAATTGCAAAAAATCTCCAAATTTTAGTTTTTTTAAAAAGTTAATTAACTTTTATATTTTAGATATAATTTTTTATAAATAGATAAAAATTATGAAATTATATTATTTTTACTTCTTTTTTCATTCTAATAAATTTATTTTTATAGGAATAAGGGTTGAATCCAAACATTGAAAAATCAAAAGTAGCTCAAAATTCTATCCTTGAAATTTGTACATAGTTCTAGAGACTTTCAAATATAGTCCTTATCTTCCAAATAAACAAAATATATTACCTATATTTTTGTGGAGAAATATAGGATGACTAGAAAAACTTTCTTAAACTGTTGTTGGGTAAGATTATTCCTTTTTTATGGTAATAAATGCATGTGAAATTGGTTCATGGGAATTCAAATAGTCATCCATGAAATAAAAGTTTTAATTAACAATCTAGTCATAAATCATTATACACATGGAAAATATAGATGATTTTTTGGGTACATTCTAGAGATAAATTTAAAAAACTTTAACTAATAACACATTTCCAAATCATGAAATTTAACAGGTCTAAAAATTATAATATTTTAAATGGAAATTTTAGAGGGAAAACCCCTCATTTACCTATTAATTTATATCTACATTACCTTTCAAGGAATTTTCCATTTGAGTTATCCATTTTTATTATATTAGGACATTTTTATCTATTCTATATTTAATATATATTATTATTAACTTTATATAATCCCCTCTTTTTTCTCTTTTGTGTTTCCCTCTAGTCTCTTTTTATTTTGATTTTAGAAGAATCATGATAATTAGTGACTAACCCAATAAATTTCCTAAGAAATTAATGCAGTGTAGAACCCAAGACTTTTCACACTCATATTTCAATATTCCTTATCTATTTTGGGTTGATTTTAGGATTACTTTTAGTGAGTGACTTCTTCATTATGGTTATCTTATTAATAAATTCTTCTGCAACATTATTCCCCCTCAATGTAGGATTTGAGTATGTAATGCATGTGATGGGTGCACTATATATTTATTGGAATGAAACAAGTGGATGGTCATGAATATAATTAATTGTGATTATTAGGTAAATTTTAATAAATAAAAACACAATGAATGTTCACTCTGGTCAATACTTACAGAATTGTGTTCATTCATCCTAACTTCACTTTGTCTATCTGCATTACATTTTTCGTTTATTTTACTATATTCCATTCTATTTCTTAACCCCCGGAAATATTTTGTTTTTCATTAACAAAATAAGTAAAAAAATATAATAATATAATTTATAAGTAGTGAGTATTTTTAATATGAAATATATTTAAGTGAGAAAACCCCATTTAACCACTACACTACACTATGAAAATAAATTAAATTATTTTTTCCAAACCCCACAATTGGTGTGATTCAAAAACATCCATCCACTATTATAGATCCAATTTTTATTTCACTAACTATTTAGTATCATTTTGTAAATACTTTAATGCCTTAAAAAATAAAAAAAAATATATTTTCCATGATTTATTTAAATTTAGATTATTATATATGGACTGACTAATGTCATGTAACACAAGAAGAAGAAACTAAAAATAAAATGAAAATCAAACTTTTGGGGAATTTGAGAATATTTGAAGAACCTAAAAAGAATAATATAATAAATAGATGAATATGTATGCAAACCTCAAGAGCATCAACTAAAGAAAAAATTTAAACCAGTGGAGGAAGAAGTATCCCCAATAATTTTTTGAGTTAAAGAACCTATGGAGGTCAAGGAGTTACTTGAGGACCCAATCAACTTATCTTGACCATTTCTTGAAGAGGTTCCTATAGAATACATTCTAGTTGATGTAAATTTGGGAGATCAAGATGATTTGGATGAATATTAGTTATATTTTGAAGAACATGAAAGGTTTTTGATTTTCCCATCTATGAAAATGAAAATAAACACCTCTTAAGCCCTATAATCCTTTGAATAAGATAATGAAGATGCACCTACTGTGATTGTGTTATTAGTGACTAGACAAAAATGAAGAATTTATAAGATGACTTACTTGAAATGGAATATTTTTATATTGATTATTCATGTTTTAATCTTATTCAAGATAAATTCATTTATGACTTGTTATTTTTAATGAAATTTATAACACTCCACACATGTAGTACACCTTATAAATTCATGTTAAGAAAGATTCCATAAAAGTTATGGATGAAGAAGAACTTGAGGAGACCATGGGGATGAAACTACCTCCTCAAAATTGGAATAAATACTAAATGGACTGGGAAACAAAAAAATTTAATAGAGATAATCCTTTATTACTTTACCCACTTCCCTTACATCTATTTTAGCTACTCATTCTAGGGGATGAGTAACTTTTATTTTCTTTTAGGGGTCTCTATTCTTGGTGTCTACTTATGGATTTCTGGAAAAGTCACATGTGGTGCTTTGTCTCAATGAAATCCCATCTACCATTTGATTTGGGATAAATTTATTGAACCTTATAATTAGGATAACTATAAATCTATACCCACTTGGGGGTATAAAACATGCTTTACCCCTCTTATTTGTCTTATATATTTCATTTCATTTTTTTATTTCAATAAATTTATTAGGTTTATTCTTTTGTTCTTAGTTTTGAAGTGTATGTAACTTGGATCTAAAGTCAAGGATTCCCCTAAAAAATAAATGTCATGAAATAGACCAGGAACCATAGTAACCTAATAACCAATTCGGTCCTAACATGGCCTGAACGATGTTCTCAATACCCATGGGTTAGCGACTAGCACAAGACATCATACAAAAAAGGAAAGTGGGAACGCTTTTTTCCACTACTAATGTAGAAATGAACAAAAAAATAAATATTCATACAAAAGAATATCCATAAGGAGTAAAATATCAAAAGTCGATAGGTATACCAACCCAAAGTACTACAACCAAATGTACTAGAAAATAAGAAAAGATACCCAAGTACTAATAGAATGAACTCACTAATTCCATATATCAACAACATGAACCACCTCCAAGTGGTGTTTTACCCCTTCTCGAACCAAGAAGGAGGAATTCATCAAAAACTAAAAGGAATAGGTAGTGTGTGAGCTAAAAATCCCAATAGGGTCTCACCAATGATTCCATAACATATCCCAATATTAAATTAACCAAAGCAAGATTTCAATTTAAACTAAACAGGTTTGGAATTTCATAAGAATAATTTAAAATAATCATGTTTTACATTTCAAAATATAGAAATACTTTAACCAAAGGATTTAATTTTCAATTGATGGAAAATTTAGATAACAACGTAACTTTTCACAAATGGGTTAAACAAACACTTTTATATAAAATATTATATATATATATGAATATGTGTAAAACAGTTTACAATAATGTAATATATTCATTTAAAATAAAAAACAAGAGAACAATATGGTCATATGCATAAGAAGGTATGATAGTTCTAGGATATATAGATTCCATAGCCAAGGTGACATGTAAACATGTAAATTATTCCTATTGAACTCAGACAAAAGATTACTCATCACCATTTCCTAGGGGATGTGGCGTGCTGCATTTTTGTTTTGGAATGTTGTAAATAGTAAAGTGCCATCCAAATAACTCTCTAACAACCTATGAATTTCATGGTCTCTAGTACAAAAAATTAATGGGATATTTACATTAATCAACCTTAAAATAAAATTAATCCCATTCTCCATTTCAAATATGGAAATTTCAATTTAAAAACCATTACACATGTTTTTAATAAAAACATTCCTTTTTTATAATATAGACCCCAAAGTTTCAAATCGAAACCCTTCTAAGCCATTTTTAAAATTGAATAATTTGTAATCAATTAACAATTCAATCTCACAATGAAATTTTACAAATTAAATTCAACGATTAATTTTTTCAAAAGATTTCATCAATTTCATAATAAAACCCCAATTAAAAGGAATTGGGGGGGGGGGGTTCATATTTTTTCCAGTAAATCCATTTCCAAAATTAAATCCAAAAAATTTAATTGAAATAATTTCCATCACATCCATAATTTAAATTAAACAATTTAAATTTCACAAGTGTCCACAAACACCCCTAATTCAATGGAATTGGGGTTTTACAATTTCATCCTAAAACCCCATTTTAAAACCCCAATTCAATGGAATTTGGGTTTTTCTAAAAAATGGATTAAAATAAATTTAATTAAAATAAATAAATTAAATTTATGGAACATAATTTAAATTAAATAAATCAATTTAGGGTTAACATAATTTGAGAATCATGATGGAACCACCTACCTTGGAATAATGGGATCTTGAATTAGAATGTAATACACAGAAAACTCCAATGGAGAATGATGAAAATAGGAATATATGAGTCAAACCTAGACATGGATCCAAAACTGTGGGTATTAGATCTAAAAATCAACATGGGTATTCATGGAACCCTAGGGAGGAGAAAATAGATCACGAGAGAATGAGAACAGGAAGAGGAAACTAATCAGGAGAAGATATAAGGGAAATACTCATGCTTTGAATCACTTCTAGGAGGGATAAAAGGGGACAAGAACTCTTTTTGGGAGATATAAGGAAGGGATAAATATATTATGGGGTTTTCTGGTCCATTGGGGACCGAAAAGGGGGGTTCATGAATTTTTAATCATAATTTGGATTAATTAAAAACTTGTATGCATGGTTTCTTAGGCAGATCCATATTGTTTGAAAAAATGTGTAGACTAATCCTACACCTGGTTTAAATGGGATGCACATTTTCTCCTAATAGAGAACATATATTGACTAATCATGCACCAAACTTTCCAAATCCCACTACCTTTGGTCACATGGTTTGATCTGTGAGGGTGCACGATTTGGGAAATCCATGCACTAGACCAAAATTTTCTAATTTTTTTTAAAATTTCAACTCAAAACTACCCCAAAAGAAACCAAACAAAATATTGTTAAAAATAGGGGTTTAGGAATACTTGAAAATATTAACATGATTTTTCAACCTCCCCATTATAGAAACTATATATCCTCATAAAGCCAATATAGAATATTCCATGCCAAAAATATGAGGCCATTGCTCTCTCATCTGTGCATCCCTCCCTCACATCTCATGAGAATCATAACTATGCTACCATATTATATAAATTATAGGTATTTTACTCACACTAAGTACATTGTTTTCAAAATCAAATATCCTAACTAATTATCCAACCGTTGATAAATCAGGTTCATCCTCAAGATCACCCCAGCTCAGAACATGAAATGGATTAGATAGATACTTTCAAAACTGAGATATATGGAACATATTATTTATCGACATCATCTGTGGTGGAAGTGAAAAATGGTAAGAAATCTTTCCCACCCTCTCACCAACCTCAAAAGGTCCCAAAAAACAAAGAGAAAGTTTCCCATGCCTCCCAATTCATCTGTGACCCAACTGAGGTGAAACCTTCAAGAACACCTAGTCACTGACTGATAATTCCAAAGGTCTATAATGACAATAAACATAAGACTTATATCAGATTTATTCCATCACCATTCTATGAAGAATCAACTAGATCTTTTTTGTCATCTCCAGGACCAATCTCAGTCTAACCAAGGAACTTTCAACAATATCTGACTAACACAGTAGATATTTATAAGGCCAACCATACAAGGTCTCAAAAGGATCCATTATGATCAGGAACTGATTAATATTGTTATAAGAAAACTCAACCCGCCACAAGTGATCATACCGAGATCCACAAAAGTCAGGAACACAAGAACAAATTATATCATCAAGAATTTCTATAACTCTTTTGGTCTGGCTATCTGACAATAAACCTTATGACGTAATCAAATGGATAGGAGATCCTAGTGAATCCTAAAGGTCTCCAAAAATTAATAAGTGAACTAAGAATACCTATAAGAAAATATAGTAAAAGGAAATCCATGAAAAGTACAAGTCTATTTCACATATATATTTCCCATCTTCTTAACTTTGGTTGTATCAAGAATTGGTATAAAGTGTTCAAATTTAGTTCAACTGTCAATCACAACCCATATCAAGTTCTTCTTTCTCTGGGTATGGGGAAACCCGACCACAAAATCCAAAGAGATATCATCCCGCATCCAAGTAGTGATTGTAAGGGGTTTAAGCACACTTGAAGGTTTCTGGTCCCTAGTCTTAACCTGTTAGCATTCATAACAACAATAAACAAAATCAACAATGCCCCATCTCAAACCTGGACGCCAAAACTATTTCCACTTGTTATAGAACATCTTCATGGATCCTGGGTGCACTACCCACTGAGAACTATGGAAATCCACCATAAAATATTTCCTTATTGATGTTGGTACCAAAAAATGGTTCCAAAGCATAGAATTCCATCTTTGGAGAATGACCAATCAACAAAAAAAATTATAATTTGGCGATGTTTTTTTGGGATGTTTTTTTAAAATATTGTTAATTTTCAAATTTAGTGATGTTTCTTGAAAAAAATCACTAAATTAACAACACTTATTAAAAAATTTCACTAAATTAGCAATGTTTCCTAAAACAAATCTCTAAATTATTGGAATTTCTGAGAAAATATCGCTAATTTAGCGATGTTTCCTAAAAAATGTGGCTAATTTTGCAGCATTTCCTAAAAAAAGGTCACTAAATTAGCAACATTCCCTAAAACTATCACTAAATTAGTGATGTTTTGTGAAAAATATTGCTAAATTTTCACCGGTTCTAAAAACATATCGCTAAATTAGAGATGTTTCTTGAAAAATGTCGTTGAATTAGTGACGTTATATATATATATATATATTAATATATATAAACACTGACCAATGTATATAAACATATATATATATATATTTATATACACACACAAAGAGATATTTATACAGATATTTACATATAAAAAAACATATATATTTTAATTTTAGTCACATTTTTTAGAAAATGAGGCTATTTTAGTGACATTTTTACCAGTGTTTTAAAACATAGATAATTATATATGTTTATACATACATAAATATATTTACACACACACTCATATATCTAAGCATATATACATATATACATATAAACATATAAACATATATTTATATATAAACATATAATATATATATATATATATTTATAAACATATAATATATATATATTTATAAACATATAATATATATATATTTATAAACATATATATATATATATAATATAAACATATAATATAATATAAATATAAATATAAATATATTATAGACAGACACACACACACATGTATATAATATAAATATAATATAAATTTAAAAATAATCATAAAATATAAACACACACATATATATATATAATATTAAACATAAACACACACACACACATAAACATAAAATAAATACCCACTCACAAATATATATATATATATATAATATAAATTCTAAACATATATATAAACATAACAGGATATAAACATATATAGACATATATATATGTATGTATTAATATATATATTAATATAAATATATATGTATAATATTAAATTTTAAATATTGAAATATGTGTGCATATATATATATAACCTATTACAATTAACTATTCTAAATTTAATCATGTTTTTAAGAAAACATGAATTTTTTCATGACATTTGTATCAACATTTTATAAAGTGGCTAATTAAACACACACACATATAAACCTATATATATTTATATAGATATATAATATCTATATATATATAATATAAAAACACACACATATATATAATATAAACATATATATAAATATATAATATAATATAATATAAACACATATATAATAAAACCATATAAATATAAACATAAATATATTAATATAAAAAATAAATATATTAACAAATATATATTAATTTTTAAATACTGAAATATATATATATATATATATATATATATAACAAAATATAATTATTTAACAATAACTCAAATGGGTGAGTTGGTAGATTTATTATATGAGAGATGGAAGGTCATCGGTTTAATTTTTGCTGGCTTATATTTTTCCAGGGTGGGAGTTGGGCAGTATAGGACAGGTGAGGAAGCTAGGTAACTGATAAGGAAGGGATTCTAGGGAAAGGGTGGGTATTGGACTCAAGGGATGGGAGGAGTGAGTCGAGACGCTACGGTGAGGGGAGGGATTAGAGGGGTTGGGGGTGAGAGGATGGATTGAGGTGGAGCAGGAGAATGGGAGGAATGAGGTGGGTAATGGAGGGGGAGGGACGTTGGGGTGGGGAAGGGTATTTTATGCAAGAAATGTAGTGTCAAGGGGATGTAGTTGGAGTGTAAGGACGAGAGGAGTGAGGCAGGGGTGCTATATTTCAAAAAATTAAATATGTATACATTTTTATTCATTAAAGTAAAAAAATTACTTACATTTCTAGAAAATGTCGGTAACTAACATGAAATTAAGAGAAGTTTACTTTCCTACACTTATATAAAATATCATAAAATGAGGTGTCTCTAATTATTGACACCTTAAAACAACACTAATTTAGTAAGGTTTATTTATTGATGCCTCTAAAAAATGATAGAAAATTAGATATCAAGAATTTGTGACATTTTATAATGCCTCTAAATTAGCACACCACATTTAGAGATGTTTTTTAGAATCCTTAGTAAATGAATTAGCGATGTTTTCAAATGTCACTAATTAGAATTTTGTGTAATTCAAGCACAATATCCCCATGATTAAAAGATTATCTAATTCAATAGAACTCATAATCAATCTATTGTTCCTGAAGAATCAATTCAAGAAGAATGTATTTCAAATGAACACTGGCTAAGAAAACCTCGACCCCTGATTCTTAGAACCTAATATGAATGTTTGGAAATAGATCCATCAAGTTCCAATCTTACGATGATTCATTCACTACTTGAGTTGGAAGTTTCCATATCAAAGTATCTGAAATGACATTACCTTTATCCAAGGTATAAGTTATTGAGAAAATGAAAGACTATAGGTACTCCACCCAAAGACTCTATAAGAGGTTTAAATCTTTTTGAGAGAAGAAATAACTCAAGATATTTTGGTATGAATACATGGAAAAACTTTCTTTGAAAATATAATGTCGCAAATTTTTAAGATGGTTTATCATAGCTTCATGTTCAGGGTCATGGGATGGATAATTCTTCTCATATGTCCCAAGGTGATGAGAACCGTAGGCAATAACATGATTACCCTACACAAGGACATAACCAAATCATGAACCCGATGTATCACAAAAGATCACATGGACCAGCCCGACCTCAAGAAGAGTCAACACCAGCCTAGTAGTCAAAAGTCATTTCATCTCAACAAAAAAAATTCTGACCGGTTCCCATTCCATGTAAACATTAGTCCCTTCTGAGTTAGTGTAGTCATCAAAGAATCCAACATTGAGAAGTCCTTCACTAACTGATGATAATATTCAGCCAAGGACAAGAAGCTCCAAATATCAAATAAATTTGGAGGCTGATCCCAAGTCATAACAGCCTTCACCTACATAGGATAAAATAATATTCCTTGTTCTCACCCCATGTGTCCCAATAAATTCACTTCACGAATCCAGAAATGTCTTTTCGAATGTTTGGCATAATGTTCAAGATTTCTCAACAAAAACAGAATTGATCTCTAATGATGTACATGATCCCCCTCGGACTTATAGTAAATGAGGATTTTATCCACAAATACTACCACGAAGGTATCAAGATACTCATGGAAATTATTTTTAATCAATTTTATGAAAACTACACGACCATTTGTTAGACCAAAGAGTGTGTCCGCGTACTCATAATGTTTGTACCTCAGCTAAAAGGCTGTTTTCTAAATGGAACCTTCTTTTAACCTCAAATGATAGTATCTAAAATGAAGATAAATCTTTGAGAACCACTTCAACCCATTCAAATGATCAAACAGATCATTAATACATGGAAATAGATATTTTTTTCTTTTCCATAACTCAATTGATCTTTCGATAATCCACACATATCTCATGTGAAACATTAGCCTTCTTAGCATGGAGAACTAATGCCACCCAAGGTGACATGCTTGGGTGTATGAAGAATTTCTCAAGAAGACTGTTTAGCTGGGAATTCAGCTCTTCTATTTTAGATGGTTCCATACAGTGAGAGGGAATAAATACTAGTTGAGTAGCAGATATTAAGTAAATCGAAAACTCAACATCCCTTACCAGGGGAAAACTAGGGGAGTATGAAGGAAACACGTCAGGAAAATCAACAATTACCATAGGGATATCACCACTCAATGATTCCATATCCGGATTAAAGGAAAACACCGCTATCACTTTCCCCAACTCTGGATAAGAAGGTATAACTCTAGTCGACCTTGGGTCCCATTATCCTTGGAGGACACGACACACACCATCAAGCGCAGTGAAGGAGAACTATCAAAGATAATAGTTGACCTGAGCTTTATTTATAATGAGCTAATATATCCCAAAAAATGATTTCAAGAGTTTTTATTTCAAGAATCGAACAACTCAAAGGAATCTCAACATATGATGGAGATAAATCTCAAGAGGGGCTATGGAGACCCTACTCTATCTTCATTCCAAGGGATGTAGTAATATCCATTGAACAATATAAAATATCTATAAGAAGATTTAGAATATTAACATCATAGGATGAAATAAAAAACGTGACTAACCAGTATCAAATAGAGCATTAACTAGTGATGAGGCCACAGTAATGGTACCTCTCACAGTTATTGGACCCATATCTGCTTAGTCTAGAGACTATTCCACTATGGATTGAAGCTTAATTATAGATGTTTATGGTTGTAACCCTATTAAATATGAATAATATAATTGCACCATAGTTTTAGAAAGTTCATATTATCTTGTGACACTGCATTGAGTGGAATAATGATGGAAGAATCTCTGTAAATAACCCAAGCATCTGCAGGAGCCACAGTTCTTAGGTTCCTCGGTGAAAACTCTCTTTGGATTTCCCAGGTTACCACACTGGTAACAAACTAAATGACCTCTTCCATGCATTAAAAGAGTTCTAGAATAACCCTACTATTGATAACCACCATGATAATCACCAGGTTTATTCTTTCCCGTAGATGAATACACACTATTACTAGGTAAGAATGAATATTCTGATAACCCGGACTTGTAGCTAGGTCCATCTCGACCATAAAATCTCTATCCAGGGAATCATCATAAGAAGGTAGATTAATTGAGAAACATTGAGAAATAATATCCTATTGAAGTACCAACTGGAACCATCAATCCTTCATCTTCTCATTTGACACAATGTCAGGTGTAAACTACACAAGATCAAAACAACATTTTGCATAATCTGTCACGATCCTGTCAGCCTAATCAAGTTTGAAAAACTCGATGGCCTTGGACAACATCATTGAATATGGATAGAACATGTCAGTTAATAGAACCTTTAATTATTTAAAATCTAAATCCCCATATTTCTTTACCATCACCATTGTGCCCCACAATCTCCTACTAAGTCCCTCCATCACGAAGTTGGATCACTTCACCTTTATTTTGTCGGGTGCGTCAAAAAACCAAACAAACACTCAATTATGATCAAACAATCCTTTGAATCTTGAGAGTCATTTGATCCTCTAAATGATTCTGGATTCTGTATAATGATCTATTGAGAAGGAATCTTAAAAACTCTCCACCAAGGTTCCACACCTGGAGCCTAAATGGTTCCGGAGGTGGTGTTTTTTCCAGAGCTTGGACTGTGTGCACAATCACTTAAACCATATTTGGGTCCACGAGAGGATTCACTTGTTGAGGTTCAGTAACAAATTCATCCTGGATATGATCCACACATCTTATTAGAGGCATGATTCTACACAACATCAACAGACACCAAGGAAGACTTTAGATTAACACTCAAACATAACAATAAATAAATTAATCACAATAGTTAGAAAAACAAGATTTTAATTTCAATATACCCAAATCAAAAGTAGGTAAAAGACTAAAACATATCCTCAATACATCATTCTATAACCACCCATGATTCCTTATTTCATTGTGGTGAGATATTTTGAGAAACTCAATCATAACTACCTCCCATGTCCCGATAATATTATAAAAATTTGTACTGAATTCTAGACAAAAGATCAACCAGGAGCTCTGACACCACTTTGTCCTAAACCATCTAGAGTACCCTGGTAACCAAATAACTAATCCAATCCTTACATGTCTTGATGGTAATTCCAAATTCCCACGGTTTGGAGACTCCCATCGGGAATCGTGAAAAAAGGAAAGTGAGAATGATTATTCCACTACCAATGCAAAAAAACTAAACAAATTAGTATGCAGACAAAAGGAAATCCACTAGAAGTAAATTACTAGAAGTCAAATAGGTATAATAACCTAATGTAAAACAGCTAAAAGTACTATAAAATAAGAAAAATATCCATGTCCCAATGGACACAACTCAATATGTCCATGGATCAAATACTAGAACCACCTCCATCTCGTTCTTTACCCCTGCTCAAACCTAAAATGAGATAATCTATAAACACTCGAAGGAAGAGGTAGGGTGTGACCTAAAAATCCCAGTAGGGTCTCACTAAGTATTACATAATATATTTCAATATTAAGTTAACCAAATATATATTTCAATTTAAAATAAATATGTGGATCATTTCATAAGTATAATTAAAAAAAATCATGATTTTCATTTAAAAACATGTAAATACATTAAACAAAGGATTTAATTTCAATCAATCGAAAATTTTCGAATCAATGGTACTTCCCACAAATGAATTAAATTAATTTTTTTATATAAAATAGTTTATACAAATCAAAAGGCATGTAAAATAGTTTAAAATATTGGAATATATTCACTTGAAATAAAAACAAGAAAGAAATATGGTCATATTCCTAAGAAGGTATGATAGTTCCAAGAAATAGGGACTCCACACTCAAGGTGACATGAAAATATGTACATAATTTCCTTTGAACTCATGCTAAATAAGACTCATCACCATCGTCTAAGGGATATGATGTGTTGCATTTATGTTTGGGAATGTTTCAAAGCATAAAGTACCATCTAAATAACTCACATGCTACCTAAGGCTTGCTTGTGAAGTAGTAAAAAACAATAATTGGTAATTTATTTCAAAATACCTTAAAATAAAATTAATCCCATTCTCCATTTCAAATATTCAAATTTCCATTTATAAACCATAAAATGTGTTTTTAATAAAAAACATAAATTTTACAAGATAGAACCCAAAGGTTATTATCAAAACCATTTTATGACATTTTCACAATGTAAGAATTTGAAATCAATTCACAATTAAATTTCACAATTCATTTTAACAATCCACTTTCACAATTTAAATTAAAAAATTTAAATTTTGACAAGATTCCATCAATTTCACAATAAACCCCTAATTCAAGGGAATTAGGGTTTTTCGTAGTTTTTCTATTGAATCCATTTCAACAATTAAATTCAATAATTTAATTGAAACATTTTCCATCAAATCCACCATTAAAATTAAACAACTTATATTTCATAAATTTCCATAAACACACCCCAATTCAATGGAATTTCGGTTTTCCAATTTCTTGTTAAAAAACCATTTTAGAACCCCAATTTAATTGAATAGAGTTTTTCCAAAAAACATATTGAAAAAAATTTCATTAAAATCATGAAATAAATTTAATTCAGAAAATTGAAATTAAATTAATTAATTTAATGATATCATAAATTGGGAATCATGATAGAATGACCTACCTTAGGATCACGAGATCTCAAATCACAAATCTGTACATGGAAAAAATTAATTGAAAACAATGAAAATAAGTATATATGAATAAAAAATAAGTTTAAATCCCAAATAGTTGGTATTATATACAAGAATAAACATTGGGATTCTTGTAACCCTATGGAGGAGAAGAGAGATCACAGTAGAATGGGATTTGGAAGGGGAAATTAACCGAGATAAGATCGAAGGGCATTCCTCAAGATTTGAATCACTTCTGGGAGTGATTAGAGGGGCCATTAACTATTCATGGGAGCTCCAAGGAAGGGAGAAATAAATTATCTGTCATTCTAGTCTATCATAGAATAAAAAGAGATTTTTGGGAATTTTTAGTCAAAATATGGATTAATTAAAAACTAGTACGCAAGGTTTCCTAGGAAAAGTCACACGGTTTGACAAAATATGCAAACTAACCATGTACCTCTTTTAAATAGAATACATAGTTTCTCTTAGGAGGGATTATGACTTGTCTAAACATGTTACAACTTTACAACTCCCACTATCTTGAGTTTCACGATTTTCTCTGAGAGGGTGAAAATTTTGGAAAAATTGTGCACCAACCATTCACTAGCTCATATTTTTTCCAAACATTTATAATTTTAACCCAAAACAACCCCAAAAAAATCCCAAACAAATATTTCTAAAAAGAAGGGTTTAAGAATACATGAAAATAGTAAAGTGATGTTACAAACTCACCACTATAGAAACTTTTTATCCCCATAAATCCAACTTAGAAGGTTCCATGAAAAAAATATGGGGCCACTACTCTTTCATCAGTGCATCCCTCTCCCATATATCATAGGAATTAGAACCTTTATTCCATAGAATATCAACCAAAGGTACCATCCTTTCACAAAGTACCTTGGTTTCATAATTAACTATTATAACTAGCCGTTCAGTCCCAGATAAATTAGGTTCAACCACAAGATCAATATATATTCAAACATGTGATGGATTAGATAGATACTTTATAAGATAAGATAATGGAACACATCATGAATTGACATTAGATATGGTGGAAGTGATAAATGTTAAGAATCATTTACCACCTACTCAATAACCACAAAAGTTCCCACAAAATGAGGATCAATTTTCCCTTGCCTCCCCATCTGTTGATGAGCCAACTGATGTGAAAACTGAAAGAACACCTGGTCACCAAATTGATAATTCCAAAGGTTTATAGAGATGATCAACATAAAAATTATATCCGCTCTATACCATCACTATTCTATGAAAAATTAACAGGATCATTCCTATCATCTATTATACCAAGCTCAGTCTAATCATGGAACTTTCACTAATCTCCAACCAATATAATAGAGATTTAAAAGGACTCAAAAGAGGCATTTTGATCATCGAGTGGTAACTATTTTTATAAGAAAAATCAACTAGCCCCAAGTGATAATACCAAGCTCCTCTAAAGTCAAGAAATCAAGTGCGAAGTATATTATCAAGATTCTATATAGATATTTCTCTTTGTACATCCTTAAATGAATGGTATGTTTTACTCAAATGGACTTGAGATCCTGGTGCCTCCCGAAGGCCTCTAAAAAAGAGAGAAGTTAAAAGTGGACCCCTGTCATAAACTACAGTAGAATTAAGTTTGTGAAAATGAACAATATCATTTAAATAAATATTTTAAAACTCCTCACCTTTGGTTGTATCATGAATGGGTATAAAGTATTCCAATTTAGTCATCCTATTGATCACAACCTGTATTTTATTCTTCTTTCTTTGGGTATGCATCAACCCAACCACAAAGTACCTAGAGATATCATCCCACTTTCTTGTAGGGACTAGATTTTTTTGAAGAAAATCTATTTTTTTCAAGGGATCTTCCATAACCCATTGACACATATAACAATGAAAAAAATATTTAGTAAGGACCCATCTCATACCAGACCACCCAAACCTCCATCATGTATCGTAGAACATATTTGTGGATCCTGGGTGCACTGTCCACTAGGAACAATGGAAATCCCCCATTAGAGCTTTACTTACTAAATACTATACCAAAAAATGGTTCAGAAAGCATAAAATGACCTATTTTAAGAACAAATAATCAAGCACAACCTCCCCACTATTAAGAGAGTTTCTAATGGTAAAATACTCTTCATCAAGTTGCTATTCCTGACGAATCAATTCCAGAAGAGTAGATGTAAACTGAAAAATGACCAAGGAAACCTTATACTCTAATTCTGAGACCCAAATACGAAACTTTTCAAATAGAGTAATCAAGTTCCACTCTTCTAATTGTTATCCCACTACCTAGGTCGGAAGTTTCCTACTCAAATCATCTTCGATGACATTCCCTTTCCCCAGGGTATTGGCAATTTCAAAATCAAATGATTGAATGTATTTTACCCAAATCATCAAGAAAATATTTAAATCTTTTTGAAAGAAGATATTACTAAATATATTATGGTCATAATACATGATAAACCTTTCTCTAAAAATTCAATGCCACCAACTTTTAAGCTAGTGCATCACAACTGCAAGTTCAAAGTCACGGGTTGGATAATTCTTCTCATGTTGCCTAAACTGATGAGATCCATAATCAACAACATGATAACCCTACATAAAGATGTAGCCCAAGCCAGAACCCAATACATCCCAAAAGGCCACATAGCCTTGTATGGACTATAGAGGAGTCAACAATGGAACAATATTCAATATAAATTTCATCTCAACAAAATAATTCAGATATTTTTCATTCCAAATAAAAATTATTCCCTTTCGAGTTAGTGAAGTAATTAGTGAAGCAAAATATAATAATTCCATCACAAACTAGTAATAATATCTTGCTAATCCTATGAATATTTGGATCTGAAAGACATTTCATGGTTTCTACCTTTTCATAACTGCCTTCACCTTCTCAGGATCAACTGATATTCATTGTTCTAACACCATGTTTCCCTATAACTTCACTTACTAAATCTAGAAATCACATTTCTAAATTTTTTCGTTAATTCAGTGATTTCTCATCAAACACAAAACTGTTCTAAGATGATTCACATGATACTACTCTTACTTAGATTAAATTAAGACGTAACCCAAAAATTCTACAATGAAGGTATCAAGATATACATGTAAAATCATGTTCATGAGATCCATGAAAACTGTTAGATCCTTTGTTAAACCAAAAAGCATAAAAACGTAATTAAAATATATGTACCTGATCCAAAAGGTAGTTTTTAATGTTATATTCTATTATCCTCAAATAACGATAGAAAAAATGAAGATCAATCTTTGAGAACCACTTCAACCCTTTGTACTGATCAGAGAGATCATCAATTCGTGGTAATGGATATTTATTCTTTACAATAAATTGATTGTGCTTTTGGTAATGAAAACACAGGTGATGTGAACCATCATCCTTCTTAGCAATGGGATCCGACACAACCCAAGGTGACACACTTGGGTGTATGAAGCCTTTATCAATAAGATCATTCAACTTGGACTTCAACTCATTCATTTCAATTGGTGGAATATGGTAATAGGGAATAAATACGAGTTGAGTATCATGCATTAAGTCAATTTAAAACTCAATGTCCCTTTCTGTGGAAAACTAGAGAATTATAAAGGAATAAATTATGGAAACTCGATGACGATTATAGGGATATCACCGCAAAAATGAATCCCACTGTAAATCAAAGGAAAAAACTAATATCATATTCCCCAACTCCAGATAAAAAGTTTCGACTCTGCTTGACCTTGGGTCCTATTCTCATTGGAAGCCACAAGACACACCATCAAGTACAGTGATGGAGACCCATCGATGATAACAACCAATCCAATATTTTTTATAAATGTTTGAATGTATCTCAAAAATTACATCAATATGCTTCATGTCGAGAATCAGAAAACTCTATGAAATCTCGACATCCGATAGATAGAAAACACAATAGGGACTACGTAGACCTTCCTCACTTTTCATACCAAGGTCTGTAGTAACATCCAATTCACATGATAAAATCTCAATAGAAAGATTTATCATATTAGAAATAAAAGTTTAAATAAACAAATGAGATGAACTAGTATTAAATAGATTGGTCACTAATAATGAAGTCATAGTAATGGTACCTCTCAAAGCCGTATTCACTTCCTTTAAAGACTCTTCCACTACATGAAGAAGCTTCATTATAGATTCATGTGGTTGGGAACCTTTCTCACATGAAGCATTTGATTACACTATAGTTTTAAAAGGTGATAATGATCCAATTACACAATTCAGAGTGGAATAAACACAAATAATCTCTAAAAATGACTTGAGTATCCGCATGAGACATGGTTCTTGGATTCCTTAGTGCAAACACTATTTTAATGTCCTAACTTAACACACTGGTAAAAAACTAAAGGAACTATTTTAGGAATTGGAGGAGGTTTAGAATTACTGTTCTATCGAGAAACACCACGAGAATGATCATGCTTACTCTTACCCTTAGATGAATGCACACTACCACTGGGAGAGAAATAAAATCTTGATAACCATGGCTTTCTAGCTAGGTCCATCTCGACCATCTTCTCTCTATCTAGTAAATCATCAGAAGAAGGCGACTTCATCATGAAATCCTGAGAATGAATATACCATCGAATTTATAACTTGAACCATCAATCCTTGATCTTATAATTTGACATAATTGTAGTTGAAAACTACACAATATCGACAAATAGTTTTCATAATCTTTCAAAGTCCTATCAGTCAGCTCAAATTTGAAAAACTCAGTGCACATGGAAAAAAAGAATGAATCTGGATAGAAATGGTCAGTGAAAATAACACTGAAATCTCTACACTCTAATCCCTCAGGTTTATTCAGCTTCACAAACATGTCTCAATATCTCATTTTCGGTCCTTCCATTATGAAGGTGGCATAATTCACCATGATTTCATCAAGTGTTTCCAATAACTCAAACAAATTATCCACTCTACTCAACCACTCGTCAGCCTATTGGGGATAATTAGATACATTGAATGGTGATTGATTCTAGTGAAGTAATTCAAGAGTAGAAATCTCTAAAATGTTCCTCTGAGGGTCCATAACTATATCCTGAACAAGAATTGGAGGTGGTGCATGTCGCAGTGCTTGGACAATGTTCACAGTCACCTCAACTCGATTTGGGTCCATGAGAGGATTCCCTCACTATGGTTCATTATTATGTTCCTCCAGGATATAATTCACATGAATTATCTAAGGAATGATACTAAAAAACATTAGAAGACAAAAAATAAAGACTTCATATTAATATTCAAACCGAGAAACATGGAAATTAATCCCAACAGATAGACAAACAAGATTTGGATTTCAATATACCTAAATGAAAAGGAAGGAAAAGACTAGAAATAATCCTCAATAATTTTTTCTTTAATCACCCCTATTGACATAAGCTTCATTTAAGTAAGATATGGCTTGTCAATAAATCACAACTACCTTTTAAGTATTGAAAATATTACATAAATTCATACAAACTTCAAGAAAAAAGCACAACCTGGATCTCTAATACCACTTTGTTAGGAATCGGCCTAGGTAACCTGGTAACCTGATAACCGAGAAGGTCCTGAAATGTCTTTAAGGGCATTCCCCATCCCTATGGTTCAACAAATACCACCTATCAATATACAATAAAGGAATATGGGAATGATTTTCCCATTACCAATGCAGAAAAAAACTAAAAAATCAGTATGCATACAAAATAAAATCCACTAGGAGTAATGTACCACATGTCAAATAAGTATAACAACCCAAATCACTACAACTAAAAGTACTATAAATTATGTAAAATTTCACAAGTCCCAAAGGTCTCAGCTCACAAATTCCATAGATCAATAGCTTGAACCACATCCAAGTGGGTCTTTACCCCTAATGGAACCTGGAAGGAGATAATTTACAAACATCCAAAGGCACATGTAGGGTGTGAGATAAAAAACATAGTAGAACCTCACCACGGATTCCATAGAAGTTTCCAATATTAAATTAACCAAATAGAGATTTCAATTTAAAACAAATAGGTTTGTCCTTTCATAACCATAACTAAAATAATTCATGATTTAAATTTCAAAAGATATAAATACTTAAGCAAAGTCTTTACTTTTCAGTGGATGAAACATTTCCAAAACAATGGAACTTTTTACAAACGACTTAAATAAACACTTTTATATAAAATAGTTTATATAAATAAGAAGGTATGTAAAATAGTTTTAAAAAATATAATATATTCATTTGAAATAAAAAAAATTGTGAAACATGGTCATATGAATATGTAGGTACAATAGTATTAGGCTATAGGTACTCCACACTCCAGTTTATACAGAAATATGTACATACATACCTTTAAACTCAACCAAAATAGGACTCATCACCATCACTTAAGGTATGTGACATGTGGCATTTATGTTTCAGAACTATGTAAAGCATAAAGTTCCGTCCAAATAACTCACTAACTACCTAGGGTTTCCATGTTCACTAGTAAAAAAATGATGGGAAAATTATTTCAAGAAACCTTTAAATACAATTAATCCCATTCTATACTTAATGTATTCTAATTTCAATTTAAAAACAATAACATGGATTTTTAATATTTTTTTTTGTTTTCCTAGATAGATCACAAAGGTTCTTATCAAAACCATTTAAAGACATTTTCACAATGTAAGAATTTGAAATCAATTCATAATTTAATTTCACAATCCACTTTCAAAATTTAAATTCAATAATTTATCTTTTCATAATATTCTATCAATTTTATAATAAAACCCCAATTTAATAAAATTGGGGGTTTTCTAACTTTTCCAACAAATACATTTGCACAAATAAATTCATCAATTTAATTGAAATTTTTTCATCATATCAACAATTTAAATTTCACAAATTTCCATAACAACACCCCAATTCAATGGAATTGGGGTTTTTCTAATTTCAAGCCAAAAAACCATTTTAAAACCCCAATTCATTGAAATTGGTATTTTCCAACAAACTAATTGAAATTAATTTAATTAAAATCAATAAATTTAATTTAATTCAAACAATTAAAATGAAATAAAGTAATTTATGGTTAATATAAATTGGACATCGTGATGGAACCACCTACCTTAGTATCATGGGATCTCAAATAACAAAGTGATACATATAAAAGTACAATAGAGATTGAAAAAAATTAAGATCTATGAATGAAACCTAGGGTTAGATAAAAAATGGGTATTAGATAAAAAAATCAACATAAGGATTTAGGGAACCATAGAGAGGAGAATAGAGATCACAGGATAATGAGAACGAGAAGAGGAAACAAAATGAGATAAGATTAAAGGGCATTCATCAAATTCTAAATACCATTTGAGATGGTTACAAGGGGGAAAGAACACTTATTGGGAGATCCAAATAAGGGATAAATCACTTATGGGTCGTTATGGTTCATTAAAGACCAAAAAGGGGGTTTTCAGGAATTTTTAATCAAAATTTAGATTAATACGAAACTCATACACACAGTTTCCTAGGTAGAGACGCACAGTTTGACAAACTCTGTGGATAAACTATATTACTCTTTTAAAAGGGTCACACAGTTTCTCCTAAGAGGGCGCTTGACATGACTAACTGTGTGCCAACCTTTTCAAGGCCCACTACCTTGGGTTTCACAGTTTTCTTTGAGAGGTTTCACAGTTTTCTCTGAGAGGGTTCACAGTTTGGGAAAATCATTCCTCAACCATGCACTATCACCGAATTTTCCAAAACATTAAAAATTTTAATACAAAACAACCCAAAATGAAACCCTACCAAAGCCTGATAAAAATAGGGGTTTCAAAATACATGATAATAGTAACATAATGTTATAAAAAATTATGGATGTGTTTCTCCATGTCATTGATTTTGTCTCCTTTATATTTTTTTTAAATAAATGAAAGGTAGTAATTGGTTAATTGTGGGGGAGTGGTACCATTCTTACAAGGGTTTTATTTCTTATTCTTTTTAATTTTTTTGTTCATCATGTTAGAAAATTGAGCCTCAAATATTTAACTTCTTAGTGAAAAATGTCATTCTATTTTTTGTAATTTCAATAATTTTAAATTTATTGAAATTATATGATTTGTGAATGAGTTTTTCAAATACATTAATGAATAATTATTATTGTTTCCCAGAAAAGATTTGTAAATGGAATAAAAATCATGTGGAATTATAATTATAACATGAGGAAAATAGAATATTAAACTCTACCTTGAGTAACTTTATCATTGTGAAAAAGAAACCCTCATGGATCCAACCAAAAATAACTTCATATAAGTTCTTTATGTATAGAGTAAAATAGTAATTGAGATCATATGATACATTTTTGATATAGGGATGCATTGAGTGTGTGATTAATAAAATAAATTTATAAATTTAATAAGTTTTTTGTATATACATTGATGTTAAAAATTCAAATAGGTGCATAATTATAAAAAATCAATGGATTAAGATGGGGGAATTAACATAAAAGAAAGGAAAACACTAACTTATAAGAATGTATTTTTGGTTGTATAAAGAAAGTGGTAAATAGATATTTGGTATATGAATCTTGGTAAAGTGTAATTTATTATAGTGCCACTTGTTAAAATGTCAATCCCACTAAATGTTATTCCCTTAAAAAACCTAGAACATGATCGTGGGATTAAATTTAATTGTATTAGTGGATCAAAACTATGGATGGAGTATTATATTTTCAATGATTAATGAATATTTGTTCTCTTATTTTATGATTTTTATTCTTGAACTAAGGTGGGAAAATCCTTTTTATTAGAAAAAATCATTGAATAATCCAAGAGTTAAATTAATAAGTGTAGGGGAATATATAAGGAAAACATTTTTAATATTTTTACTTTAAATTATAATGTTTCAATCCCACAAATGAGTATTTTATAATAAATTTTCACGTTTTAAGTTTTTTGTAGTAAATTGAGCTTTACTTAAAAAATGACATAAGTTTTTTATTTTAACTATTTTTATTTCATTTAATATTTTGGAAAATATTTTTCAAAACTAATCATAGTAGTGAAATTAAATTTCTTAGGATCATATGTGTGTTGTCCTATATTTCATTTAATTATACCAAGTACTGAATCTAAAATTTGTAAGCCCAAAAGGAGATCACAATTCGGGCCTCAAAATATGTGCATAGTTATAGAGACCCTCAAATATGGGTCCATATATCCAAAATGGAAAAAATAAATTAGGAAAAATTTTGTGCGGTGAATTCTAGGTTGAGGATTATCAGTTTTTTCAACTATGGTTTCATGTGATTCAACCTCTTTTATGGTCATAAAGTAATGGTAAATTGGTATATGAGAATTTGAATCGCTATCAATTCCATAAAAATGTTATTTGATAATATGGTCATAAATATTTCTACATATGGCCAATATAACCCAAATTTCATGGGTTCATGTGAAATACATACTTAAACAATTTTCAATATTAATTTTCAAAATTATTCTATTTAATTTTGCTACCACATGAAACCTTTTGGAGGAATATTTTGGAGAAAAAAAAGAAACACACCCTTCCCAATAAATTTTTATCTTAGTTAGATTTCAAGGTGTTGGTCATTTGATATAACCATTTTTAGTGTACTAAGAGGTGTTTTATCATATAATGGTATTCTATATATTTAATATATATCATCCATATCTTCCTCTCATCCTTTCTTTTGTTTCTATTTTGTGTTTCCTTCCTGTTCTCTTTTTCACTAGGATCTATAAACACTCATGATAATGGGTGGATAACCAATTGAATTTATTGGTGAAATAATCCAGTGATGAACCAAAGCCTTAAAAAATTCATATTTTAATATTTCTTATTTCTTTAGGCTAATTTATGGATTACCGACAATGAGTTTTGTCCTCATTGAGTTTATTTAAGGGTTAACTTCTTATTTTGTAATATTTTTCATCAATGAAGGAGGTGAATGTTAGTGTATGCAATGGGTGCACTAAATATTCATATCCATGGAATAATATAATGAACATCCATACAATAGAGTGTGATCATTAAGTGATTTTTAGGGGAATAGAAAGACAATGAGGGTTTAATATGGGCGACTCTCTTGGGAGAATCTCTTCGCTTACAGTCTTTCACTCTGTCTATCTTCATTGCATTACTTGTTTACTTTCCCAAATTGAATTCTAACTATCCAAACCATATCATTTTTCATCTATTTAATGAAATATATAAAACACTAAAAACATAATATGTTAGTTTATAAATTTTTTTACATTTCGAAAGATCCTCATGTGAGACAACCGTGATCTGTAACTATGTTTCATTAGGAAACTAAATTAATCACATTTTCCACACATTCTGATAGGTGTGTTTCAAAACATGTAGTCATTTCTAGAGATGAAATTATTATTTCACTTAATATTTCTTTTAAATTTTTTAATTATTTTATTTCCTTTAAAAATATAAAAAACTAAAAAAACTATTTTCTATGATGTATTCAAATTGAAATTAGAATTCATAGACTATATACTCCAATATTCCATAAGAAGAATAAATTCATAGTGAACATGAATCCATGTTCAAAGGGCTTAGATAATACATATAAAATTTTAATAGAAAAAAGAATAGATAACTATATATATACACACATCTCATGAACAACATGTGGAGAAATAACTAAAACCAATGGAGGAAGAGGTATCCCCACTAATTTCTCAAGTTAAAGAACCTGAGGAGGTATAAAAATAGATAATTGTGTTGTAGTTTGTTCTAGGGAACCAAATACAACAAAAAATATGTTGATCATCTCTCTTGGTTCTTGGTTTTTATTCATTTGTCTTAATCTTTGATTCAATTCTGTGGATACTGGTGTTCATCATCATATTGATCCTAGATTTTTTATTGAATATCAGAAAAAATTGAAGTTGGGCACCATCCCTTCTGCGTTTCATTGTGACCAAAACCTTATAGTGGTATCATAGTGGGACTATTTTCTTTTATAATTATTTAAATATTTTTTTGATCATTTATGCTTTAATAATTTAGTTTTTCAATTAATTTTTAATTGTTATTGTAATTAGAATTTTGAGATTTGTTTCTCCTTTATTGTTTCTCACAGGTCTAACAGAAATGAACAATTTTATGATTAAAATTAAATTGAGGATCTCATTAGGAGGCACCAAAAATTCTGTCTAGGTAACATGATAGTAAAAGCCGTTTATTTAGAGTTTCACGCCGTGTAATCTTTCACACATGACGTGTAATTTAGATCACACACCATGTTGTTTTGTTCATTGCATTAGGAGCAGTTTGGAAATTACTCAACCCATGTACATTAATGACATGCAGTGTGGTTAATTCTTACACCACGTATTGACCAGGACAGACTGGTGCACGGTCAACCAAACTACACACCATGTGGCCCAATAGACACGATGTGTAGTCACTTTTGGGTCAGGTTCAAGATGTGTATCCAATACACGACTTAGCCGACAGGTGACCATGTAACATGGATTCAACACAATGTGTGGACCACTAGACACCATGTGTACTCCATGATTTTAAAAGTACAACTCACCCACCGAGTCCCTAGGTGTGTACTTCACATATATGGTGAAGAGGGTACAAGTCGTGTAGTCGGATCTACACTACATTTACTATTTCCAGATTATGCATATTTAAAAAATTATTATTATATTATGTAACCCTTGAGACATGTATCTTTGTGTGGGTATAAATATAAGACACAAAATGTCATAGTTTTTTGATATATATATATATGTATATATATAAATGTTTAATTAACATCTATGTAATGTTAAAATATTTTCACATCACATATGAGTTGTATTAAAATTATAATTTTGTGTGCATGATACATACCACAATGAATAAATTGTATACAAGTATAATAAATTTTGGGTATTTTTTTACAGATATTCACCAGGTAACATCCAAGGTACAAGTTATGTACAAAGTTAATTTTAACTGAATTTATTAATTTGAATAAAATTATAATGATAATATCAAGGAAATTCAAAAAATGTTTAAGATAAAATGATTTATTAATTAAATATAATAATTAATCAATTAGAATGAAATTCATCTTAAATAAGAACAATGAAAGAATTTAATTCTTGTTTTATTAAAATCCTAATTTGTTTCACTAATGTTAATGATCATGAGATAGACCATACCTTTGTATATGATTGGTTTCCCTTTTAATTTATTATTAAATTAAATTTTTGGCATGTGTGCCTTCTCTCCTCATTAATATATAAGTCCTACGAGTCCTTGGTTTCTTTTATGTAAACCATATTTTACCCCTCACTTATGTATGAGTAAAAGCATATGTAATGGATGGATCTCCCAAGATAGTGGAGTCGGTTCAAGTTAGGAGTCAAGGAGAAACCAATCCATGGAGATTAAAAGGTGGACAGGGGGAAATATTTAACCATGAACCTAATTGGTTCATGTTTTTTCTCTCCTAGGTCAGCAGTTAGTTTATCAACCACTAGATAAACAAACCATTAGAAAAATCTCCTTATCAAACACTTTATTTTATTTCTGTCAGTTTTAGGGTTATTCATTATGAATTTTTTGTCGCGATCACATAATTAATAAATTAACAATAATGCAAGATGGAACTAAAATAAACTGGCTTATATGTAAATATTATCTAATAAATTGCTAATAACTTAAGCTTATCGCACATAATATTAACAAGCATGTGAAAATATAATAAATTCAAATTTATGCATAAAGGATAAAATCCCTCAATTAAATATTATGTTAGTATATCCTTCCATTACTTCAGTTAGAATCGAACCATAGTTCAAAGTGTAACGCCCCAACCCCAGCTACCCGGAGTCGGTGCATTACTTCGTAACATTGGCATGATCACAAAAGATCAAGTCTCGAAAGACCGATTAGTTTAGTAGCCTTGGAAACACTAGATAAATTCGTAAACGTTACATTACATCATAAAGTGAAAAACTACAATAACAAAGTCTACATAGTCCACACTCCTATCCTCTTCTGACTATCCCTGCAGGTCATTCATAAAATACTTCTTCACATCCTGGAAAATATTAAAACATTGAAAGGGGTGAGTTCAGATGCTTAGTAAGGATAAAAATATAGCGGAAGCTTTCATAAATAAACATTAACATTTAAGGCAATGTATAACTAAAACAAAAGCCTTTTAAACATGAACTTCAACATAATATCGCAACAGTAAAATGAGATAATTCCATTTACTTATTGACATGGATATTCTACTGGTCGAATAATCTCATGCAATATCAATAACCACTTTCATAATGATGGAATGCATAATGCTAGACTATCATAACCACGTAGCCAAGGCCTCGTGCCAAGACCACAAATAAGATTTTGTCAAGGCCTCGTGCCAAGACACTAGTTTGTCTCATGAGACCTTCCGATGCATCGAGGAGCTAAAGCGGGCTCCACCCATCACTTATTAAGTCCAATGCATTCCTCATATGAATAGGTTTAAACATATCATAAACCATAACATAATCGTATCACATAAAACATGCATAAAGGAAACATAACATTTCCAAATTTCAATCACAAGATATAAATACAACACATTGATATAATAAAAACGCTTTCAAAACCATTTTCAATACCAAAATAAAAGAAAGTTCAAACTTTGTTTTTCTTTTTCATTAAAAAAAAGTGATGGCTTGTAGAGGAATCCGAAACTCAAATAATGGTCACGGCGGCGGAGAAGTCGTTGTCTCCGCATATGTACGGAAAGAAAAAAAATTCCCTTTTGTCATTTATTAAAACGCTTCGTATAAAAAAGATTCCTTTTGAATAAGCGTAAAAGTTAAAGGGTTTTATACACCGTATAAAAGAAAGTTGTGTATAAAACCAAATATGCGTCAATGAAAGGAGATTGAGACGAAGTCCTTAAAAAGATAATTTTTAAAATAAAAGAGATCTATTATGTGTATTCACTATAGTTACACATATAGAAAGTAAATATACAAAATAGGACATAATAATATCATGACATAATTTGAAAGTAGGAGATTAACCCAAAGAATGGAAGTTGGGTTAAGAAATTCCCTTACCTCGTGTCCGACTTGACTCAACCATTCTTTAACCTCCTGAATAATAAACTAGAGTTAATATCCAATTTATTAAGAACCTTTTTCAAGTTCATTATCCCTTTTATATCACTTATTACAATGTTATGAACATTATGTAATTATTTAAGTTAATAACGGTCGTTTTGTCGATCTTTGGTACTTGAGTCAAAAATTGACTTCTTATAATTACGAGTTGTTCATGTGGTGAAATATCCATTATATCCAGAATTATATTCATGATATAGATATCATATATCTCATATATATCCATTATATACATTCATTCATAATATTACATGACATTTAGTGGTAAGAAATGAAATTCCCCATTCATGGAGACGGTAAGCCATACGTACGCATGAACGCTACTTTCATTTATATTTCATATTTAATGGAATGAAGTTATAATTATATAAATGTATAATATAATTCCATTATAATAAAATGTATAATACCATTTACTCCATCCTTTATACATCCCACATATGGCATTAACGATTCAAATCACTTTGAGGGGGCGGTAGTCCGCACTTCCTAAAATGAAATTATCGCGTTTACCCATAATGGAAATCATAAAGTATGACATAAATGAGAAATACAGAAGGATAAGGAAAAAATAAACATAATATATATATCATATATGAAAATAGTTCCATCAAAATAGCCACCATTATAGGTGTTAAAAGAATTTGAACAATCATCGTTTCATGAGGCAGAAATTCGCCATCCACAGAAACAGTATGTTCTTTAACCATTAGATGTAGGTGTGTGTAAGTGTAGCTCGAATAATTCTTAAAAAAAAATCCTAGTATATTTAGGATACTGGTGTTGTTACAAAAGAAAATAATAAAAAGAGTTTATGGGGTTGGAGAAGCAAAATAAAACAAAAGAACATAAGAGAAAACACTACCTGTAAAACGGGTAACACTTTTTGATTTGAGGCAAAGGCCTCCTTGAGAAGAGTTCTGACAAATGTGAGGCTTCTAGGAGTAAGAGGGGGAAGTTGGGAGAGTACTTGGGCAGAGGTTGGCCGAGCCAAATGGATTGAAAGTGTGAATGAGGTGGTAGAGGTGGGGGCCTTTTATAAGTGGAGAGGAGGGGCACTCTTGGAATGTAAGAACATTTTACATTATTATACAATGCTTTTCGGATTCTAAAGGTACCACACTTATATAATTCGTGGCTCAGGTGATAAGGGTTCTAAATCCACCCATCCATTAGTCTTTGGACAAGTGTATGCCTTGGATTGTACATTATCTTTTAATTTTATTAAAATCGTTAAATAATGAGGTCATCGCTGTATCATAATGATGTCATAAATACTTTAATATATTTAATGTCTAAAAATTATAAAAAAATACTATGATGTAGGAAATACTTTTATCTTTCCAATGAATATTTATAGTCAAACATATGACTTCAATATCCCCATGTAAAAATTGTTTTGGTAAAACATTTCATGTTTGTGTCATTTTTTACTTTAACATTAAATAAAAGGTATTTATGTCATTTTCCAACTAAAGTGGCTCCATGGGGTCCCCAAGTTGACCCATGGATTGTCTTGGTCGGCAATGACACAGCCAATGAGGGTAGGAAATGTGTCAAGCTAATATCATATTATTAAAACATTATTTTTATCTTAAACTACACTAATTACCTCTAATCGCGATTAAGAACTTAAAAGTTACTATTCACCAAAAAATTATTTTAATCCCATTGAACCACATTTTACTTCCTAATGACAACCATGTATGTCGGATTTTTGAAATTCAAATCACAGAAGTGGTAATATTTCATTTAAACGAAAAATCAGTTTTTTAACTACCACTTAGTGGTTTCACTATTCATAAAAAATTGAAGTTTTTCAGAATAATGCCAAAATTTCACCCTAAGATATATTTGATATTCCGATTTCAAAAATTATGTCTATTTTAAAAAATTCAAAGCATATAAGTTGCATTAATTAATTTTATAATTAATTCCCGCTGTCACAACAAATAGCGTGTTTTTAAGAAACAATTTATATTAAAAGATTGGTAATTGTTTATGTCCAATTTCAATGTTAAATTAATTCTAATGACCACCATTGGATAAAATGCTAAAAATATATTCTAATTCTACTTTAAAACCACTAAATAATATAATTTATCACAATAAATTATTTTGATTAAAAAAGTTGTTTTTAAGTAATTTTCACTATTCATAAAAAATTGAAAGTTCTCAGAAAATTACAAAAAATTCAACTTAGGATAATTTCTATATTACAAATACAAAAATGAAGTCCATTTTGAAATATAAAATTTCTATAATTTTAAAAAGTGGTTATTACTATTCATAATGGCTACTTTGATTAGTCGTGTTGTGTTAGAACTCGAAGTTGCGTACAATGCAAGATATTGCATTATTAAATGAGAAGCGTATCATGGAAGCTCGGGGTGTTACATTCTCCCCTCCTTCAATAAATTAAGTCCTCGCAATTTGAAATTTTTCTTTGAAAATAAAAGGTTGAAAATAGAAAGTACCTTTGGGGAAAACCCACATCGGAAATAAGGTTAATATAAATATAACATTAAAAGTACGAAAGATAAGTACAAAGGTCACCCGAGATAGGCCATACAAGGATTCTATGAAAATATAGATATGGAGGAGAAACAAGCCATCAAGGTCTGATGGAGAGTTGTAGAAAAAGGGATTAGGAGAAAGTTTAACGACAAGAAAATCACAAACTTGTGATTGGTTAAATAGTCATTGAATCCCCAGTTGGAAAAGTTAACCGGCAACGTTTTTTTTTTAAGTTATCTTTTATAAAGTTGAGGAATTTATTTCGGAGATTTACTAAGAACGTAAGGGAATATACATACTTGTTATGTAGACTTTCATTTTTTAATAAATTTTTACCATAAACCCATCTTTCACTCTGAAAGGTAATAGAACTCAAAAATATTCTATTTATCCTAATTGTATAAGGTTCCAAATATACCATTTAGATTAGTAAAACTATTTTGTGATAACCGGGGACTTCCTATAGGCTAGTGGTAAGTAATAAAGGCCTGCCACACTATGGTTGTGGGTTCGATTCCTGCAGCTTTGTCCGACGCGACAGGTTATGCCCCACCCTGCAGGTTGTCCTTTTCCTAAAACTATAGTATTATAATATTCAAAATATAATCTTCAGAAATGTTTTAACCTTAAAAAATACTATCCAAATATCAACTTAATCCATTTCAACCTTTATAGTTATCCAAAATACCTCCGTCCAGACTTTGTCTAAAGGGTCCTTAAATTCTAAAATCAATTGTATCATCAGATTCCCCAAAAAAAGTAAAGTTTCTCTTATTTTCACATACTAAAAATATGATTACCTTCATCATATTAAAACCTTAATGAAACAACAAGTACTGCAGTACAGTCCTTATATATATATATCACATTATTCTAATAACCAGAATATAATCAATGAGTCCAAAAGCACCAATACATTAATTATTCCGCTTCAACTGTAGTAATAGCATAAGATTGTCCTTGATCCCTTGGCCTTTTTTGGGGTAAGTTTCCCTGACGCTTAGGACGTTCATTTGCATAATGCCCCATTTATCTACAATTATAGCATTCAACATTGATAGCCTCTTTCTTTCCCTTACAATCACGTGCCTGGTGACCTTTTTCTCCACATTTATAACAAACTCCCATTCCTTTTAGGCAAGTACCAGGGTGATTCTTCCCACAATTATCACATAATGGAAAATCCTTCTTTCCCCTCATACCTTTATCAATCATTCTCTCTTCCATCCCTTTCGTCACTTGCTTCACTTCAAAGCCATAGGACTCAGAGAATTCTTTACTTATCTTATTAACACATGATACTATTTCTTCATATGTTGAGAACACATGGGAGACTACTTACCATCGAAATGTTGGCTTAATATCGCATAAGATATGATCCTTCTTACTCTTTGGATCATACATATTGATGGAGTTCACATTCCTTCTACTGGGCACCATTTCTATACAATGAAATAAACTAGATTAGTTTATGAATCAAAATACATAATTCCATACTTATAAAATACTCAACATAAATTGAACTATTTATGGATATAATCCATAATTATAAAAATGTTTTCTTTGAGGAAGTATATACTCATAACCCTTCATAGTGGTTTGTAAAGAAAATGAGAATTATCCTAAGCATATCCCCCAGGAGTGTCGTAACCAAGAGTGCAGCAAGGCCCGTTGTTGTGCACCAGTTCCCATTCGACTCTAGATCAAAGCGGTGTTTTCGGGTTTTACCCCTAGGTACATCTGTGCCAGAGCCGCCTCTACCTGCTTGTATCCAGACAGAGATGTATTGCTCGGAAAAGTCACAAAATCTCTATAATACCAAAATTCTAGGATGTTTTTCTATACTGATCCTCAAAGTCTATCTTCGGGCTATGTGCTCTAATCAGAGTTTATCTAAATCTAGCTTCCAAGGTTAGTACTAAACTGCCTCTGATACCAATTGTAACGCCCCGACCCCAGCTACCCGGAGTCGGTGCATTACTTCGTAACATTGGCATGATCACAAAAGATCAAGTCTCGAAAGACCGATTAGTTTAGTAGCCTTGGAAACACTAGATACATTCGTAAACGTTACATTACATCATAAAGTGAAAAACTACAATAACAAAGTCTACAAAGTCCACACTCTTATCCTCTTCTGACTATCCCTGTAGGTCATTCATAAAATACTTCTTCACATCCTGGAAAATATTAAAACATTGAAAGGGGTGAGCTCAGATGCTCAGTAAGGATAACAATATAGCGGAAGATTTCATAAATAAACATTAACATTTAAGGCAATGTATAACTAAAACAAAAGCCTTTTAAACATGAACTTCAACATAATATGGAAAAAGTAAAATGAGATAATGCCATTTACTTATTCACATGGATATTCTACTGGTCGAATAATCACATGCAATATCAATAACCACTTTCATAATGATGGAATGCATAATGCTAGACTATCATAACCACGTAGACAAGGCCTCGTGCCAAGACCACAAATAAGATTTTGTCAAGGCCTCGTGCTAAGACACTAGTTTGTCTCATGAGACCTACAGATGCATCGAGGTGCTATAGCGGGCTCCACCCGTCACTTATTAAGTCCAATGCATTCCTCATATGAATAGGTTTAAACATATCATAAACCATAACATAATCGTATCACATAAAACATGCATAAAGGAAACATAAAATTTCCAAATTTCAATCACAAGATATAAATACAACACATTGATATAATAAAAACGCTTTCAAAACCATTTTCAATACCAAAATAAAAGAAAGTTAAAACATTGTTTTTATTTTTCATTAAAAAAAGTGATGGCTTGTAGAGGAAGCCGAAACTCAAATAATGGTCACGGCGGCGGAGAAGTCGTTGTCTCCGCATATGTATGGAAAGAAAAACATTCCCTTTTTTCTTTTAGTAAAACGCTTCGTATAAAAAAGATTCCTTTTGAATAAGCTTAAAAGTCAAAGGGGTTTATACACCGTATAAAAGAAAGTTGTGTATAAAACCAAATATGCGTCAATGAAAGGAGATTGAGACGAAGTCCTTAAAAAGATAATTTTTAAAATAAAAGAGATCTATTATGTGTATTCACTATAGTTACACATATAGAAAGTAAATATACAAAATAGGACATAATAATATCATGACATAATTTGAAAGTAGGAGATTAACCCAAAGAATGGAAGTTGGGTTAAGAAATTCCCTTACCTCGTGTCCGACTTGACTCAACCGTTCTTTAACCTCCTGAATAATAAACTAGAGTTAATATCTACTTTATTAAGAACCTTTTTCAAGTTCATTATCCCTTTTATATCACTTATTACAATGTTATGAACATTATGTAATTATTTAAGTTAATAACGGTCGTTTTGTCGATCTTTGTTACTTGAGTCAAAAATAGACTTCTTATAATTACGAGTTGTTCATGTGGTGAAATATCCATTATATCCATAATTATATTCATGATATAGATATCTTATATCTCATATATATCTATTATATACATTCATTCATAATATTACATGACATTTAGAGGTAAGAAATGAAATGCACCATTCATGGAGACGGTAAGCCGTACGTACGCATGAACGCTACTTTCATTTCTATTTCATATTTAATGGAATGAAGTTATAATTATATAAAGGTATAATATAATTCCAGTATAATATAATGTATAATACCATTTACTCCATCCTTTATACATCCCACATATGGCATTAACGATTCAAATCACTTTGAGGGGGCGGTAGTCCGCACTTCCTAAAATGAAATTATCGCGTTTACCCATAATGGAAATCATAAATTATGCCATAAATGAGAAATACAGAAGGATAAGGAAAACATAAACATAATATATATATCATATATGAAAATATTTTCATCAAAATGGCCACCATTATAGGTGTTAAAAGAATTTGAACAATCATCGTTTAATGAGGCAGAAATTCGCCATCCACAGAAACAGTATGTTCTTTAACCATTGGATGTAGGTGTGTGTAAGAGTAGCTCGAATAATTCTTATAAAAAGATCCTAGTATATTGAGTATATTAATGTTTTTACAAAAGGAAAGAATAAAAAGAGTTTAGGGGGTTGGAGAAGCAAAATAAAACAAAAGAACATAAGAGAAAACACTACCTTTAAAATGGGTAACACTTTTTGATTTGAGGCAAAGGCCTCCTTGAGAAGAGTTCTGCCCAAAGTGAGGCTTCTAGGAGTAAGAGGGGGAAGTTGGGAGAGTATTTGGGCAGAGGTTGGCCGATCCAAATGGCTTGAAAGTGTGAATGAGGTGGTAGAGGTGGGGGCCTTTTGTAAGTGGAGAGGAGGGGCACTCTTGGAATGTAAGAACATTTTACATTATTATACAATGCTTTTCGGATTATAAAGGTCCCACACTAATATAATTCGTGGATAAGGTGATAAGGGTTCGAACTATACCCATCCAATAGTCTTTGGACAAGTGTATGCCTTGGATTGTACATTATCTTTTAATTTTATTAAAATCGTTAAATAATGAGGTCATCGCTGCATCATAATGATGTCATAAATAATTTAATTTATTTAATGTCTAAAAATTATAAAAAAAAATACTATGATGTAGGAAATCTTTTTAGCTTTCCAATTAATATTTATAGTCAAAAATATTACTTCTATAACCCCATGTAAAAATTGTTTTAGTAAAACATTTCATGTTTGTGTCATTTTTTTACTTTAACATTAAATAAAAGGTATTTATGTCATTTTCCAAATAAAGTGGCTCCATGGGGTCCCCAAGTTGACCCATGTATTGTCTTGGTCGTAAATGACACAGACTATGCGGGTAGTAAATGTGTCAAGCTCATCTCATATTATTAAAACATTATTTTTACCTTAAACTACACTAATTACCTCTAATCGCGATTAAGAACTTAAAAGTTACTATTCACCAAAAAATTATTTTAATCCCATTGAACCACATTTTACTTCCTAATTACAACCATGTACGTCGTATTTTTGAAATTCAAATCACAGAAGTGGTAATATTTCATTTAAACGAAAAATCAGTTTTTTAACTACCACTTAGTGGTTTCACTATTCATCAAAAATTGAAGTTTTTTAGAATAATGCCAAAATTTCACTCTAAGCTATATTTGATATTACGATTTCAAAAATGATGTATATTTTACAAAATTCAAAAAATATAAGTTTCATTAATTAATTTTATAATTGATTCCCGCTGTCACAACAAATAGCGTGTTTTTAAGAAACAATTTATATCAAAAGATTGGCAATTGTTTATGTCTAATTTCAATGTTAAATTAATTATAATGACCACCATTGGATAAAATGGTAAAAATATATTCTAATTATACTTTAAAACCACTAAATAGTATAATTTATCACAATAAATTATTTTGATTAAAAAAGTTGTTTTTAAGTATTTTTCACTATTCATAAAAAATTGAAAGTTCTCAGAAAATTACAAAAAATTCAACTTAGGATAATTTCAATATTACAAATACAAAAATGAAGTCCATTTTGAAATATAAAATTTCTATAATTTTAAAAAGTGGTTATTACTATTCATAACGGCTACTTTGATTAGTCGTGGTGTGTTAGAACTCGAAGTTGCGTACAATGCAAGCTATTGCATTATTAAATGAGAAGCGTATCAGGGAAGCTCGGGGTGTTACACAAAGTGCTTAACCAAAAAATGATTGGGTGCTTTAAATTATCTGGGAATTCAAATTTGAGGTTTTGGTTTGAATCGACTTAGTTTACATCAAGGGTTGACTACCAAAGAAGTAATTGATGTAACTGAGAGCCAAAGGGTGAGGAAATCCAAAATAAAGGATTTCAAGATTGGGGGAGTCCACTCATTGGATCATGGAGATATGAGTTAATGCTGTTGGAATTTGGAATGCTTACCTAAAACCTTTCAAATTACTTGACTAGTGAATGTTAGGGTAATGAAAAGGGAAATATGGATCATTTCCGTTAGAATGTCCAATAAATAAGATATTCGAAAGAAAATGGTGATGGATATTGGGTTCCAATAAAATAGTGGGAGACTAATAAATATTTTTATATATATTTATCTAATTTTATCAATATAAAGTACTAAATTTATGCTCATATCAATTTTAGAAACAACATAAAAATTGACATAAAACATATCGTTTCGATCCATACTTGAGAAGGAAAACTTTCTCATCAGCACCAATTTATAGGAGTGTAAAAGGCGCCTTCAGGTAATCCTTCTCCAAGAAAAGAAACTATTTGTGCTTGAATAACCTTTAACAATGGTGCCTTGAAATGAGGCAAGTAATGATGAGATATCTTTGTATAAGAAACATATGAATGATTCTATGGACGTTCAGTGCCTTATGTTATCATCCATGACCAATGATCTCTTAAAGAAACATGAGGAAATAGATTCTTATAGAATAGTGTCTCACCTTTAGGATTTCTATCAAGAGAAGGAGAGGCAAGAGAGGTATGATATCTCCAACACTTTTTTCACCACTAATCATAGAGGGTCTACGCCATTTGGGGCTCATTTAGTTGATCTTGTTGGATACATTGAGCTTCTGGATATCTTAGGGATTAAATTCCTAGATGAGTTGCGTATATATCTCATACAATCTTGACTACCAAAGGCCTTCTCTAGTTTTTTTATGAATTATAAAATAAAAAATAATTAGAAGAGCCTATCAGACCTTCTAACCCTAATTCCCCAAGTTGATAAGGTTATAGGGTGTGACCAACCCGTTGTCCTTATGGTGAATAGGAAGAGGAAGGACAAGAAAATAATGCCTAAGATTTATAGAGTCTAAATCTCACAAGAATCATTTGACCAAGAAGAAGAAGATCCAAATACAGGGCAAGGAAAAGGAGGTAGTGTGTTTTTCTTGTGACAAGTCAGGCCAATAGAAGAGGAACTTCACTGAGAGGCAAGGGGAATCCAAATGTGAATTTGTTATTAAGTGAAATATTTCCATTTATACACATTAGGTATTAGATAAAACATGTGGTGATCACAACTGTATTAAAATGTAGGAACGAAGTAGATAGAAGAAAAGTTCCAGATGAGAGGTGGATCTATGAGATTATAATGGTTCAAGGAAGGCTACTCTTTCCATTGGTGACTACTACCTTTCACTACTGACCGAGATTATTTTGGTTTTACATGACTATTATTATGTACCAAGTTTTACCAAGAACATAATTTTTGTATTAGGTTTATACATAGATGGGTTTATTTTAAATTTCAGAAATAAAAGTTGTTTCTTTTATAAGGTCAACATATGTTATGGTATGGAACATTTAAATAATGGTCTATATATATATTAAATTACAAAAACCAAGTGGCTGTAATAGATAACGAATCAAGTTCATATGACTCATATAACTCCCAATTGTGACATCAATACCTTTGTCATGTAAATGAGATGTGCCTAGAAAAGCTATATCAAGATGGTTATTTATACTCTTCCGAGCTAAACCCACTTGATGGATGTTAAAAATTTTCAAAAGGGAAAATGACCAAATCACCATCTGGGTGACATGGAGAAAGGTCCACAGAACTTCAAGGACTACTTCACACACACATGTGTGGACCATTTTTAGTAGAATCTAGTGGTGGATATTCCTACTTCATAAATTTTACTTATGACTTGACTAGATATGGATATATTTACTTGATGAGGTATCTGAGAAATTCAAGGAATTAAATAATAAGGTATAGAATCTGTTTAGTAAGAAGATAAATAAGATTCTATCAGATTGAGGTATAGAAAATCATAACCAAGAGTTCATATTCTTTATATGGGAGTTTGGGATTCTATCTCAACTCAATCCACCTTATACACCATAGTAGAATGGCGTTAGTGAAAGGAGGAACTGTACCTTGTTGGACATGGTAAGTTCAATGATGAGTAACACAAATCTTCAGTTATCATTTTTAGGATATTAATTACAAATTGATTCATACACATTAAATTTAGTACCAACTATAGTGGAAAATGGAACTACTTTAGAGCTATGTTGTGGAAAGAAACCCATTTTATTGCATACTTGTGTATGGGGATGCAAGGACTTTGTTAAGGATTTATCATGCAATAAACTAGAAACCCAGGGCACATGGTGTGTCATTATTGGGTATCCCAAGGAAACAAAGGTATACTACCTATGCAACCCCTCAGAAATGAAATTAATTATTGCCATAAAATCCATATTTCTTGTGAGGGATCACATCCTTAAAAAGGATAATGGGAGAAATATTAACTTCAATGAAATTGATTCTCAAGATACACATGACTTGGTACAAGAAAAAGTTCCACAGGTCCTCATGGAAGAAGTATTTTTTTAAACACATGCATTATGTAGGAGTATAAGAGAGGTAAGTGAACCAAAGAGTTATGGTTTTGTTTTCACAGAGGATAGTGACTCATTATTGTTGGAAAATGATGAACCTCTCTCCTATAAAGAGGAAGTAGAGAGATCATAAGATGTAATTTGGATAGAAGCTATGAATTCTAAGATGTATTCCATGTATTATAACCAAGTTTGGGTTCTAGTTGATGTTCTAGTTAATGTAAATCCTGTTGGATGTAAATTGGTATTGATGAGAAAACTGGATATGAAAGGTAAAGTAAGTACCAATAAATGATGTCTAGTGGCTAAAGGGTTTAAACATCATCAAGGAATTAACTATGATGAATCCTTTTTTCTAGTTTCCATGTATAAATCCATCAAAATAACATTTTCTTTAGCAGATTAACATGACTATGAGATTTGGAAGATGAATGTTAAAACTGCATTCCTTAATAGGAACCTTAAGGAACATGTCCATATGATGCAACTAGAAGGGTTTGTGACACTGGGTGATTTAAAAATAATTTTCAATTTGCATAGATCTATTAATGGATTGAATCAAGAATGTAGGTCATAGAATATTAAATTTAATGAATCCATAAAAAAATTCCGTTTCATTAAAAACAAATGTGAGAAGTGTGTTTATAAAAAGTTTAATGGGAATGCAGTCATTATACTAGTATTAGATGTTGATGACATATTAATTATTATAAATGACATACCAGTCTTACAATCTATTAAAGACTAGTTGAACAAGTGCTTCTACATGAAGGATTTAGGTGAATCTGACTACATTCTAGAGATCAAGATCATTCATGATAGATACAAGAGGCTTATTGGACTAATCCAAAGTAAATATATTGACAAGATAATAATGATATTTAGTATAGAAGAATCTGAGATGGGATTGGTTCTATCATCACTTATTTATAAGAAAATGTGTCCCCAGACACAGTAGGAGAAATATAGAATGAGTTAGATCACATACGCTTCAGCAATAGGATCTATAATGTATGACATGTTATGTAATAGACTTGATGTCACTTATTCACTGAGAATGACAGGAAGATATCAAGAAGATCCAAGATAATAGCATTTGACTACTTTTAGGACTATCCTTAAGTATCTGAGAAGAACTAAAGATATGTTCCTGGTGTATGGAGAAGGAGAGGAGCTTGTCATCAGAGGGTATGTTGATTCTTGTTTTTAGATAGATCAGAATGAATGGAAGCTGTAATCAGGATATTTTTTATGTCTCTATGGAGGAGTTATGACTTGGAAGAGTTCAAAGAAGCTAGTTCTCACTGATTCTATAGTAGATTCTGAGTATAAATAATCTTATGATGCATCCAAGGAATATGTTTGGATGCAGAACCTTTTCTGGGAACATGATGTGGTACATAGTAGAAAAGACCCTATGACATTGTGTTGTGATAATACTGCAGTGGTGGCTATTGCAAAAGAGCCAAGGTCACATCAACTGACGTAGTAAATACTCTGTAAGTATCACCTCTTGAGGGATTTATATCAAAGGGGTGAAGTTTCAGTGATCAGAGTATCCACAAAAGGGAATGTGGAAGACCCCCTAACTAAAGGCCTATCTCTGGGGAAGCATGAATATCATTTGAGAGCTGGCGGACTAAACGTTTTTAGCAGTAGACTCTAGTGCAAGTAGGAGTTTATTAGAGTTGTTTCCCTAGAACCATGTTCTTTTTTAATTTATGATAAACATATATTCATTGGATGTATATTAATAAAATACTTATCACATCATGATTATTATTCTTCATTACATTATATGTGGTAATGTTCTAATAGTAGTTGTCCCACTAAAAGGTCATAGTGGATCCTTACTATGATGAGAACCCGAAAGTGTCATGATGCTATTCATAGGACATTATCATACAAAATGTCCTGCAAAAGAACAATCATGATGTGATAAAATTTTTATTAATATCCATCCAATGAATATATGTTTGTCATAAATAAAAACAAGAAGTTGGTTCTAGGTCACCAACCCCAAAATAAAATATATTGATCCTATCTCTATTGTTTTTGGGTTTTTATTACTTTGTCTTAATCCTTGATTTAATTATCTATATACTACTATTCATCATCGTATAGATCTCATATTGTTCATTGAATATGGAAAAAATTAAAGTTTGGTATTTTCCTTCCTGCACATCCACTACACCAAGAACCTACAACTCAAAGATCCATCCAAAATCATCAACCATTTCTTGAGTATTTCCTTAAATAAGACATGTCATCTGATGTACTTGTGGTAGTTTAATATGATTTGTATGAGCATTAGGAAGATTTGGTAAAAACTATAAAGGTTAGTGATTATATCATATATGATAATGAAAAATTAAAATCTCTCTACCTCTCCCTTTCTTTGTAAAAATATGATGAAGATACATATAGTGAGACTATGTTTCTAGGGCCCTTCCAGAAAATATTAATTTTAAAGATGATAAAATTGAAGGGGTAGATATTTATAATGAGTCTTATTAATTTAATTTTATTGAAAATAATTTTTTTATAACATATAATTTTATAAAATTTATGATACATCACAAATAGAGTTATCCCAGAACATTCAAGTTAATGAAGAAACCTTGCTATTTATGTTATAAGAATAAGAGATCAAGGAATGAATGGTGATGCAAGTACCTCCTAAAAACCCTAAAAAAAACCTAACGGAAGAGGAAATCATTAATGTCAATAGGAATAACCTTATTTTACTTTTAACACTCCCCTTGAATATCTTTTCTCCACTATTTATAGGTTAAAATTCAATTTTATTTTATTTTATTTTATTGTGTCTACATTCTTAGTGTCTACTCGTGGACACCATGAAAAGTAACATGTGATGGATCATTATAAATAATCCCAATCCACATTTTGTTTGAGTATAAAATTATAGAACTAGATTACTAAGGGAAGTAAAAATCTATTACCCACATGGGGGTCTATAATAAGATTTATCCCTATTCATCCCACTTTGTATTTATTTTTATTTTTTTTAAGTATTTAAATTTTTCCTATTTTATCTTTATTTATTAGGTCTTATGTGGAATCATCAAGGATCATAACTCAATGATGCCACTAAAAAAATAAATTCCGGTTTTTTCACTCTTTATAATTGGGGTTTTCCTTATATTTTTATTTTATTGAGCTTAAATTAGGGGTAGTAATAGCTTATGTGTGGAAGAGTGGTACCATGTTCCTTAGGTTTTCATTTTTTTCAATCTTTTCAATTTTTAGTGTCTTTTAAGTTGAAATTTGATCAATAAATATGGTCCCACATTGTAAAAAATGTCATTATAGTTTTGAGTATTCTACTTATTTTAAAATTTTTGAACTTTTATGGTTATTGAGTATTTTTTGACACATATGTCATGAAACTTTTCATTTTGTGATTAGGGATTTTTTATAAATGGAATAAAATTGAGTGTAATTAGAATTATAACATGAAGAAACTATAATTTTAAACTCTATCTTGAGTAAATTTTTCATTTTGAAAAGAACACCTCATAGATTCAAGAAAAATTTTAATTTAATAATTCCATTGAAACTAGTGGAAAATAGGAAATTGGTATCCCACAATGATATTTCGAGAAAGTTAGGCATTATATGTGTGAGTAATAAAAGATCTCTATAAATTCAATAAGTGTCCCTCACATACATAGCTAGGATAAATTAAAATAAGTTCCTAATTATTAAAAATAAATGTATTATGGTAAGGGTAATATTAAACTCTAGATGAATAAAATAAAATTGGCTTATAAAAATTTCATTTAGGTTGTATCATGTAAGTGAGAAATTTATTTTTGGTTTAAGAATATTGGGAAAGATGAACTCATGATGGTGAAACTTCTAAAAATGTTAATCTCACTAAATTTCAATTTTATTCACAAGCAAGGAACATAAAATTTGGATTAAATGAAAGTAAAGTAGAGTATAAGATTTATTAAGGATCCATGATCTTTTAAATGATGAAATGGATCTTTTTCCCTTATTTTTTTTGATTTTCTATTTGGTCTTGAGTGGGATATTCCTTTTGGTCATTGTAATTCATTGAAGTCCCTAGAAGTGTAATTTTTAAGTATAGGGGAATTGAAAAGACAATATTTTGAATAATTCTACTTCTAATTTCAATTTTATCATCCCAATAATGGGGTTTTATGTGAAATAGTATCATTTTTAGGTTTTAGTAGAAAATTGAACTTAATTTCACAAATTTAAGAATCTATAGATTTTTAACTATTTTTATTTACTTTAATATTTTGGGAATAAATTCTTCTAAACTAATAATTTTTTTGAAATTCCTTCTTTAATACGTATATGTTCACTGGGATGCATGCAATTTTATAGGATAAATTTTTGAATCAATAATTTGGATATAACAACCATTGTCTTTATTTCATATTTAAAAATGATTTGTTATATAGATTTGAACTTAATAAAACTAAGAAGGTCAAGGGGTCTAGTGTCTTGAGAAATTAGGAACATTACATAACAACTTAAAAAATGAAATAAAACATCTTTATTGAAAACTTATTTTACATGAACACAACATTCCTTCACACTTAACACTTCATGGGATAACCTATGGACATACATAAGAATGGGGTGAGCTATAAAGACCAGTAAGAGAGTATACATGGATTAATATGAGGATAAAAATACATGTTATACAAGGCATATGAATAAGGCATAAAAGAAAATTATTATAAAGGCATGATATAGAATGATAATCATAACATGGAAATGTGGAAACAACTTAAAACACTACATCATAAACATAAGTTCAAGATAAAATAAAAATACTCCATAGTGGAAAAATATACCACAAAGGAATCAGGTAAAACCCCTATCCCAACATGATGTATCATGTTACTAAAGATTACCCAATGCATTATCCGGACACACCCTTTATAAAAATTTGAGTCTCATTCTTACGTGTGCCACATGAATCATATAACATGGATTCATTCAATAACATCATTTATTCCACAATCTAGGAATGTGGAATACATACGTGTAAATAATAAATCAATAAGTATAGGTGAATAATGGTGAATACCCTTGATAGAGTAATGAGTATGATATTCACTACACAATTATTTTGGCAAGGTAAATCGTGGTGTGATTTCGGTAGCATAACAGTATCATATAGAAATGCATAAAATGGGTTGATGAGAGCGAAAAGGGGTATCCCATCACATATAAATGAAATTTTAAGTAAAAGGGATATTTAAAAACATATCCTAAAATAGGAAAAAGGAAATTATAAAACATAACATAAAAGTGGTTCTTGATAAAGAAGATTGGTGGAAGATCCCTGGCATAATTTCACCATAGTAATAGGTGGGATTAAAGGATCATAGGGGGGATTAATTGGAGTGAAAGGAAGATCCCATAATTTTTAAATAAAATGGATAGTTAGGGGATCATGTAATATCATATCCCAACATATGAAAATGGAATTTAAGTAGCATAATATTAAAGAAGTGATTGAATGAAAATGTGAAGAGAGAAATCCCTTATGAAATTTCAGCATGGTAACAACTTAGGTAAGGGAAAAAATTAGGGGGGATAAATGATCACTCATTCACATAAAATAAGATGAACAGTAGTTAATTTATCATAAAAGGATAAAAACATAACCAATTGAAATTAAAAATTCAAACCTAAAACATGGTTCTCAAATTGAAAGGAAGAGAGGAGGTGATGATCCCTTACAAAATTTCGACATGGTAATGGGTTAACATAAAGGATCATGGAAGGATTAATGATAGTGAAAATGAAAATATAATTATTTATAAATCAAGAGGATATTAAGGGGAGTATTTATGAAAATATCCCAACATATGAAAACTTAAATTAAAAGACATATCATAAAGGAGTGCTTGATAAAAGGGGAGGGTGGAAGATCCCTTACTTGGATGTGTGACTCCAATGGTTTGGGAGAGGATTCCTACGATATTGGGGTGACTTGGGAGGAAACTAGGGATTATGGTTCAGAGGGTTGTCTATATCAAAGGAGTTTTACTAAAGAGAAATGGGAGCTTGAGTGGGTTCATATAGGGAATGAGGGAGGTTTCTTTATTATTTTGGTTTTGGACACTACACAATAAAATTTCGAAAACCACAAATCATACCATGGTTTTTCCCGTGGTTTCTAGATAAGTGGATTAGTATAAATTATTTTATAAGGATAAGTGTGGAATATATTAAAATATTTTCATTTCTTCTGTGGAGGAGAGTAATACTTTAAAGGAAATTTTTTTATAATTTTAAAATATATTATAAGTCTTGGAGGTTTCAATAAGGCTTTGAAAAAAATAAAATAAACCTAAAATTACATTATTTTAAATGAAAAACATTTATTTGTATGAAGATAACTTTTATAGTATTTATTACATTCTTATTGAGCCATTATGATGTCACAAAACACACCGTATATTTATACGGTATTTAATTTTTACACAAAAATTTATTATCTCATAAAATGATGAAAAATTCACTATTGGATAATTTCGACACCTTGATTCCAAAAATAAAATTCATTTTATATAAATATTTTTATAAATATTTTTATTTTCACTTTTAAAATAAAAACTGTCATTTATTGAAAATTGAAGGGTTTTGACAAAAATAGTTATCAAACCTTAATAAAAATAACATTTGACTTCATAAAAATTATATGACCATTTATATTTAAAAATTTAATTTAATAATAATATTTTGTTAAAATATTATTTATTTTAAAAATTCATTAAATCCTAAAAATAGATTTCTTAATTAACAAAAAATATTATTTGTTCTTTAGATTTTTGTTACTCCAATTGGAAAACATTATATTCATTATATTATACAAAAAATAATGTACATATTCCTAATGGTAGGATCTTGATACATATCATTTTTTATCATACCAGAATATTCCATAAGAGTAAGGCGTGAGATAGTGGGGCTTTAATGGGGCCGTTCAGTGAACATGGTTTGGGTCGTGATCTCGATGTGATTGAAATTCTCCCTTTAGCAGTTCCACTTGTGTTTAAGTTATTGAATATCATATTGGGATTCATCTAGGTAAAATCCAAGAAATTATATTTCCCTTAGAAGCTCTGATAATTGGGATTCATAGGGAATGATTCTACTAGTTGAGGCTTTCACTTTCTTTGTCTGTGCCAAATGAATTTTTTAAAATCCCATATTTATACTAGTCATGTGATCACTATTAAATAGAAATATTATCAATATTAATTACACTTAACAGTAATTTAAAATCCAATTTGATATAACAAAATAAGTGCATGTGTTTTCTACAACCATAATATATTTAATTAAGTCCAAACAAAAGGGAATTTTATTCATAAATGTTTGAGTCATTACAACTTTCCCCCTTATGAAATTTCATCCTCAAAATTTCTTTTCCCACACTAAAACAGATGAGGGTAACTTTGATTCATCACATCACATGGTTCCCACATTTCTTCTTCAAACTTTTGGTTTTAGCACAACACTTAATGAGGGGTATTGTCTTATTTCGTAGAACTTTTTTCTCTACAATCTAAGATCCTCACTAGCTACTCCTCATATAAAAATTCATTCTCCAATGGTACCACCTCTAGATTGAGAACATGTGATGGATTAGGTATGTACTTCCTAAATAGTGATACATGAAATACATCATGTACTCTAGATAGGTTCATTAGAAGTGCTAGTTTATAAGCCACCACTCAGATACTATCAAAGATCTCAAAAAGGAAGATGTTCATTGGACTAAGCTTCCCCTTCTTCCAAAATCTCATTACTCTATTCCATAGAGTTATACGGAGGAAAACCATGTCTCCAACATCAAATGATGGGTATCATCAATAATTTTTAGCATAACTCTATTTTTGACTCTGAGCATCTTTGATGTCATGATGGATGGTCTTAACCTTCTCCACTATTTATTCTACCATTTCTAGACCTAGAAGTTTTTGTTCCCTAACTTCATCCTAACATGCTGGTGGTCTGCACCTCTTCCCATAAAGGGATTCATAATGGGCCATTTGGATGCTCGAATGTAAACTTTTATTCTAAGAGAACTCCACCAATGTAAGATACTGGTCCCATACAACATTTAAGTCTATTGAGAAATCTCTCAACATGTCATAAAGTGTTAGGATAGTCACCTCAGATTGGATATTAGTTTGAGGGTGATAAGATGTACTAAAATTTAGATCAGTGTTCTGAGAATGATGGATACTTTTCAAAAACATAGAGGTAATACTTGGATCTTGATCAAACATAATCGATAGTGGTACTCCATACAACCTTAACACTTCTCTGATGTATATCTATGCCATTTGATCCAGTGAGAAATCCTCTCGAATCATATTTAAGCGTGCAATATTTGTAAGATGATCCACAACAATCCATATAGCATTTTTTCCTTTGGATGAATTCAGAAGTCCGGTGACAAAGTCCATGGTGATATTTTCTTATTTCTATGTGGGTATAGGAAATAGTTGCATTATCCCCTTAGACTTCTGTTTTTCAGGCTTCACTTGCTAACACACTAGAAACTTTGATGTATATTTTGTGATCTCCTTCTTCATGTTATCCCACTAATAGTAATCTCAAATAACTCAATACATCTGTGTATTTCCTACGTAAATGGGGAAAGGTCAAAATATGTGCAACATTCGAAAGTTCTTTATTTAACTAAGGATTTGATAGAACACATAGTATCAATCCAAATCACATAATTCCTTCTTCATTTACATTTAACTCTAATGATTTCCCATTTTTATAGTTTCCACATTTTTATGAATCCCACCATCATTTTTTTAATATCATTTAAATTTTCCAAAATTGATGGCTGAGAAATCATTTGTGAAAGGATTGATGATATTCCCTTCTTTATAATTCCCATGTCCATCCTCTTCAAATTTAAGAAGATCAAATCCTTCTCAACTATCATTAATGGTAGAATTTCTGGGTCATTACTACTTAGAGCATCTGCTACCTTGTTCTCTTTATTAGGATAGTAGTGGATTCAGTAGTTGTAATTCTTGAAAATATCTATCCATATTTTTTGGTGCGTATTCATCTCTTTATGGGTGAATATGTATTTGAGACTTTTGTGATTCATATATATTTCACACATCTCCACATATAGATAAAGTCACCATATTTTTAATGTAATGATCACAACATCTAAATATAGATCATGTGTGGGATAGTTTTGGTCCTGAATTTTCAGCTGCCTTGAAGTGTAGAAAATTAATTTCTCTTTTTTTATCAACACACATCCCAATCCCTTATTTGAAGCATCACTGTAAATTATGAAAATCTCCCCACCTATGGGTAGTGTGAGAACATGAGTAGTGAAAATCCTCCTTTTCAACTCCATGAATCCTTATTAACATCCATCAATCAAATAAAATATAACTCCATTCAAAGTTATCCTGGTAAGAGGGTTTTACAATTGTGAGATGTCTCACAAAAATTGTTCATAATATCTAGATAACCCAAGGAAACTACAGATATCTTTCATAGATGTTGGCCTTTACCATCCCTCAATTTCATTTTTCATGGATGGATCCATAGATTTCCCATTTCTTGTGATGATATTCCCCAAGAATGATACTTCCTTCAAACATAACTCACACTTGATGTAATTTTAATATATATTCTTCTTTTGCAAGGTCATTAGCATAGTGCTTAGATGCTTCTCATGCTCATCCTTGGTTTTGGAGTATATTAGGATATCATTTATAAAGACTACCCCAAATTTGTCAAGGTTATATCTAAAGACTATATTCATCAGGTCCATAAAGATTATTGGAGCATTAGTGAGTCTGAATTGAATTACTATAAACTCATAATGACCATACCTTGTATGAAAAGTAGTTTTGGTGATATCCTCTTTTTTCACCGTTACATGGTAATATCCTGATCTCAAATCCACCATGGAGAAGTATTGTGCTCCAAGTAGCTGATCAGACAAGTTATAAATTCATGAAAATGGATACTTGTTCTTCATTGTGATTTTTTGAGCTTACGATAATCAATGTAAAGGCCCATTGACCCATCCTTCTTATTAATGAAGATGAATGGTGCACCTCATGGTGAAACACATGGGCATATAAACCATTTATGTATATTCTCTAGTAGTTGTTTCTTTAGCTCCTCATGTTCTACAACAACCATTCTATATAGAGTCTTGGATATTGTAAATTCTCCAATTATAAGTATGATAAAAAATTTGACCTCTCGGATAGGAGGATGATGATGCAATCCTTGGGAAACACATCAGAAAATTCCCTCATAATTGGAATTTATTTGAGGGTTGTTTGTTCCTAATACTCAATAATTTGATCTAAATACACTTTATCGTAGGGAATTAATATCCATGATTGAGATGTGGTGCTAAATAAGATTCATCATCCTCCTTTTATTTTAATAGAATTAGGGGTCGATTCTCCAAATGGAGAGTGATTTCCCACTCACGGAAACTTTTGTTGGCTCAATATACGGAAATCCAATACATGCCCATAATTGCATAAAATTCCACCAAGGGAAGTATGGAAAGGTTCTTCAGGAACATATATCCTAAAATTGTGATAGGGGAGGAGTTATATTCATGGGATGCAATAACATCACCATTTTAAATTTTCACCGATATCTCTACTTTCATTCTTTGTGGTGTTGTTTGGATTGTTTTATTAATATTTTGGGATAAAAAATAATGCATAGAAATAGAATAAAAAAGCATGTTAGATATTCATAAATGAATAACCGGTGCACTTTTCACCACTTCATTGTTAGGATTCGCTTCAATGGTAGTGATGGAAACAGATCGCACTTTCTACCTCCGAGGTTGTTGGTTGCCTCTAGAAACCCTGGGATTAGGGAACTAGTTCACAATGTTCCCCTATTCCTTGTTGTTTTAGAAATTAACAATGCATTGAGGGTTGATGAAAATATTCTTCTCCTCTATCATGTTGACGGGTTTCTCCTGTTAGAAACTATTATCTAGTTTTTTTTCTTTTCTACACCTGAATAATTTCCATGATCCCTTTACACAATTTTCGGGGTCCATCTTTACACACCTTTGAAAAGAGGGGTGTTGGAATTTCTTAGAATTGTTTGATTTATGAATTGGACCACCCGAATTAAATTCAAATTTCCAAATTTTATCCCCATGATAACCCTAAGATTCTATGATCTCTATCTCAACTTTGAGGGGACATCAGATAATTTCCCCATAATTTTCAATGTCCTAGATTTCTAGGGCTTTTCTTAGCCTAGGATTTAACCCACCAAAGGAACGGCCGACCTTATATTCAGGGGTAACAAACAAACCAAAGGTGTATAATGAATGTATTGTGAAATTTTCCTCACACTCCCCAATATATTCATTGTCCTTTTTCTTGAGTTCAAGGAAATATCTTTCCATCTTAAGACAGTGGGTGTGGGGAAAATATTTATCAAAAAACATTTTCAATAATTCCTTCCACTCTATTGCTTCGATATCCTCCACATGATTCATATTCTTAATCAATGTCCAATACTAATCAACTTCACCCACCCTATGATAAACAACCAGAAGAAAACTCTCATGTTCAGAACATTGAAGGGTAGATAAACCCATAGTCTAGAGATTCATGTGATAAAATCCTCCTACATTCAATAGATTGGATGATCCTATTGATCCAGGTTTTGATTCAAAACAAGAGTTAACTAAGGGATTATCATAACAATGTTTTCTATTCTCTCTCCCACTGGATGGGGCATCTCATTGGAGAAATCCTCACACTGCCCTTCACATCGATTGTTATGACGATTACTCCTATTACTGACCATTGGATTGAATAAATGGAATATTTGGGATGAGTATCTTAAATAGTTATACATACAATGGGAATCCAATGACATTAAAGGGATAAATTATAAATTTCATTTATCTCACTAACTTGTGAGTTTTAGGATTCCGTCCAAGTTATCAATGATCTAATTTCTAAGATATATTTTTATTTGATTTTTTTTGTATTTAATTAATAATGGTCTGTAATTAGATTATGAATTTACCAAATCACAACGCCCATAATTTTCAAACTAGGAGTGAAGCAAGGCCCATTGTCATGCACCTGTTCCCATTTGATTCTAGTTCAAAGCAGTGTTTTCGGGTTTTACCCCTAGATACATATGTTCTAGAGCCACATCCATGTGTTTATATCTAGACAAGGATTTATTTTCCTGATAAACCACTTAACCTATTCTCACCAAAATTTAGTGATCTTTTCATACTCTTAGTCTTATCTCTATGGGTTTTCACTAGGGTTTTCTAATCCTAAACCGAAAAATAACTAAACCTCACCTATGAAACCAAATATAAAACCCTTCTTTTTATTTCATATTTAAACATGATTTATTAGATATATTTGAACTTAATATAACTCAAATGATTGAGAGGTCTAGTGTCTTGGGAAATTATAAACATTACATAACAAAATAAAATATTAAATACAACATCTTTATTGAAAACTTATTTTTATATGACCACAAAATTTCTTCTTAATTTAGATTGTATGGGATATCCTGTGGACATACATAAGAAAGGGGTGAGCTATAAAGCTCAGTAAGGGAGTAGACATGGAATAACATGAGGATAATAATACATGTTATACAAGGCATATCAACAAGGCATAAAGGAACATGAGTATAAAGGAATGATATTGAATGATAACCATAACAGGAAAATGTTGCAATAACTTAAAACATTGCATCATTAACATATGTCAAAGGTAAACTGCAAAGACTTCCTGGTGAAAAAATTACCCATAAAAGGAATCCGATAAACCCCTATCTCAATGTGACGTATCATGATAGTAAAAAATAACCAATTTATTGGATTGATATCTGGGAACACCCTTCATTAAAATTTCTATCTCATGCTTAATTGTTCCACAAGGATCATATAACATGGATTCATTCAATATCATCCTTTACTCCATGATCAAGAAATATGGAATACAAACATATAATTTCTCAATCAATAATTATATGTTCATAAAGGTGAATAACCTTGATAGAGGAATGGGTATAGAATTCACTTCACAATTATTTTGGCATGGTAAATCGTGATGTGATTTTGGTAGCATAACAATATCATATAAAAATTCATAAAATGGGTTGATGATAGAGAAAAGTGGTCTCCCATAAAATATAAATTAAATGGAATGTATCAGTAAAATTTAATAACATATCCCAACATAGTAACAAAGAAATTATAAGACATAACATAAAAGGGATGCTTTATAAAGTATATAGGTGGGAGATCCCTTACAAAATTTTGTCATAGTAACAAGTTGGCTTAATGGATCACATGCGGATTAATTGGAGTAAAAAAAATATCCCATAACTTATACATAAAATGTATAGTAAGGGGATCATGGACCATCATATACTAACATATGAAAATTTAATTTAATATTCATAACATAAAACAAGAACTTGAATGGAAATGTAGAGAGAGAAATCCCTTACAGAATTTTGGCATGGTAACGGGTTAGGTAAGGGACCAAACAAGGTGGGATAAATGATCCATAATTCAATTTACATCCAATTTAATGTAGTAAATTTATTATAAAAGGATGAAAATATAACCAATTAAAATTTCAATGAAAAATTTCAATCACGGTTCTTGAATTGAAAGGAACAGAGGATATGAGGATCCATTACGAAATTTCTGCATGGTAACAGGTGTATAGAATGGATCATGGATGGATTAATGAGAGTGTAAATAATGTTTTAACTATTTATAAATATAATGGATAGTAATGGGAGTATTTATGAACATATCTCAACAGATGAATATTGAAATTAAAAGACATATCATAAAAGGAGTGCTTGATAAAAGAGGAGAGTGGAAGATCCCTTACATAGATATCTCACTCTATTGGCTTAGGAGAGGCTTCTTGAGAGCTTAGGGATGACTTGGGAGGACTCTAGGGAGTAGGGGGAAGAGTTTGGTCAAGAAAAAAAAAGTTTTGGAGAACTTAAATGGGATCATGAGTGGGTTTATATTGGAAAGGAGTGTGATTTATTTATTATTTTGTTTTTGGACACTACATAATAAGATATTAAAAACCACAAACAATAACATGGTTTCAAGAAAATGGGAGTGTAATACTGTATTTTATATGTATAATGCCCTATGATATTAAAATATATCCCTTTTTTATGTGTAGGTGAGTCGTACTTTTTAGGAAATGATTTTAAAATAATAAAATAGATTATAAGTCTTAGATGATTCACTAAGGCTTACAGAAATAAATCAAATAAACCTATAATTTAATTATTTTAAATTAAAAACATGTATTTGGCTTCAAATAACTTTTATAGTATTTATTACATCATTATTGTCCCAATATAATGTCATAAAAACATCAAATATGTATACAATATTTAATTTTTACCCAAAAATTCAATTGTCTTAGAAAATTATGAAAAATTCACCATTGGATAACTTAAATGTCCAAATTCAAAAACAATATCCATTTTATCTAAATAACTTTCTAAATATTTTTATTTTCACTTTCAAAATAATAACCGACATTTATTGAAAATTGACGGGTTTTGACAAAAACAGTTTTCTAACATTAATAAAAATCACATTTTACTTCATAAAAGTTTTATTATAATTTATATTTAACAAAATTAATTTAATAACTATATTTTAATTAAATTTTATTTATTTCAAAAATTCATTAATTACTTAAAAAAAATTCTTAATTAATAGAAAATAATATTTATACTTTAAAAATTATTTATAATAATAGGATAAAAACATATTCATTATTTTATAAAAAAATTAATCTGCATATTTTTAATGTTAGGGTCTTCATAAATATCAATTTATCACAACCATTATATTCCCTAATAGTATGGTGCCCAACGGTGGAGCTTTCATGGGGTCGTTCCGTGAACATGGTTTGGGACGTGATCTCGATGAGCTTGAACATCTCACGTAAGCGGCTACACTCATACTTAAGTTGTTGGATATATATTTTGTCTTGGTCTAGGGAAAATATTATAAATGATATCTCCCTTGTAATATTTGATAAATGGGCCTCATAGGGTATGATCCTACTAGTTGAGGACATCACTTCCTTTTTATGTGCCAAATAGATTTGTTTAAATCCAATATTAATACTAGTCTTGTGATTACTATTAAAAAGATATATTATCAGCTTTAATGATACTTAACGGTTATTTACAATCCAATTGGATATAATAAAATAAGTTCATGTGTTTTCTATAACCATAATACATTTAATTAAGTCAAAATAAAGGGAATTTTATTCATAAATGTTCGGTTTGTTACAAAGGAGGCCAAAAATATCTCCTAATTTCTACCTCCAAATCAATGTATTATTCATGAGACATTAAAATATGGTAACATATTACTAATTTAAATAACTAAAAAAGGTAAATGTTTTTTTATAAATATAATAGGCCTAAAATGATTTCAAAAACATTTTTTGTGTGATTTTTCCTCATTCATGGTTATAAATTCATTGGAAGTATGGAATGGGAATTAAAACATCCAAACATTATGAAATTTTTTTTTAATAACCCATTGATAAATAATATAAAATTTAGAAAAATATATCTCATATTTTGTTAATTAATGTCAAAGAAAAAGGTAAAAAACTTCCAAGATGAAATAATTCCCAAAAATTGTCCATTTAATGGGTTTACTGTGAATAATATTTTAGAGGAATATTTTAGAGTGAAAATGAGCCACCCTCATCTCTAAAAATTTGTATATACTTTACCGTTTAAAGAGTTTTCCATTTTATTTATACATTTATAGTGTATTAGGATATTTTTTAATGTCTTAATAGTATTCTTCCTATATAATAGATATTAGTCTTATCTTCCTATCATGTTCTCTTTTTTATCTTTTATGTTTCATCCCCAACATGTTTTCACAATTATCTTCTAATAACCATGAAATTGAGTGACTAGCCCAAGGAATTTTCTAAGGGACTAATCCAGTGATAAACCTATTCATTGTCGCATTCATATTTTAATGTTTTATATATTCTTTGGGTTTTTTAGGATTACCACCAATGAGTGTTTTCATATTTATGGTTATCTAAGGGTTGACTTCATTTTCTTCATTATTCATCCTAAATAGAGGATATGAGTGTGAAATATATGTGATTGTTCAACTATATATTAAAAAACAGATTAATATGATGGACATGCATAAAATAGAGTGTGATCATTAGATGAATCTGAAAATAAGAAAAATACATTGAAGGTTCACTCTGGGTAATTATATCAAATGTTTCTCCTTCCATCTTGAGTTAACTATATCTGTTACCATTGAAATACATGTTTATTTTTCTATATAACAACATAATTATAAAAATCTGATATATTTTACTTTTAATTAATGATATATATATATATATATATAAATATAAAAATTGAATAAATAAATATTGAGACTTTTTACTACAAAATCCCCTCAAGTGAGACAACCCTAGTCAGCCACTATGTAGCACTAGAAAAATAAATTAATTACTTTTTACACACCCCAAAAAAGGTTTCTATCATAACATGAATTTTTTTCCAAGGATCCAAGTGGTATTTCACTTTCCATTTCAATTAAATTTGTGAATATTTTTTTTTATTTATGAAAAAAATCATTTTCTTGAGATATTTAAATTGAAATTATTATACATAGACTAACTACTCTTAGGTAACCCAAGAAGAAAAAAAATTCAAAATTATAGAAAATAAAATAATCATTGACTTAAAGAGAACATAACAAAATATAGAGAAAAATATAATGGATAACTGAATATGTTAGCGCATCTTAACAGAATAAATTGGAGTAAGTGTTGGAACCCATTGAATAAGATGTATCCCCACTAATTTGTAAATTTGAAGAACTAAAGGAGGCTGAGAATAAATTACTTGAAGATTCATTTGACATCACTCAAACATTTCTTGAAGAGCTTCCTGAATAAGACATGTTAGATACTGTACATGTGGGAGATCAAGATAATGTGCATGATTATTATTCAAATTTTGTAAAAAATAAAAAGGTTAGTGATTATCCCATCTGGGATAATGGAAAATCAACCCCTTTATACCTCCCTCATAATTTGAATAAGATCATGAAAATTCACCATCCGAGATTGATTTTGTAGTGTCCCTTATAGAAGAAATCAATTTCTAATCAAAATTACTTCAAGGGGAATATTTCTATATTGATTATTTATGTTTTAATATTATTCAAGATGAATTGTTTTATGAATTATCCATTTATGAAATCTATAACATATAAAACATGGAGTGGGTCATAGAAATTCATGTTATTGAAGAATCCAAAAAATTTCTGGTACAATAATATGAGCCTATGGATTTCATGGTGATGTGTCTACCTTGTTAACACCAAAACCAAATACTTAATCAGGGAAACCATGAAATTAAATTGGGAGAACCCCTTATTACTTTACCCACATTTCTTACAACTCTTTTATCCACTCATTATAGGATATGATTCAAATTAAGTTTGTTTTGTGGGTCTCCATTCTAGATGTGTACTCATAGACACTAGGAAAAGTCACATTTGGTGGCGTATCTCAATGAAACTTTATCCACTTTCTCATTGGGGATAAAATTATGGAACTGTATAACTATGGGTAACAAAAATCTAGTACCCACATTCTGATCTAAACCAAAATTAATCCCTCTTATTTTAACACTATGTTTTTATTATAATTTAATTTAATTTTAATAAATTTATCATTATGTTTAATTTTTCATTTCTTTGGTAGTATCTATGATCATAACTGAAGGATTCCATTGGAAAATTAATTCATACTGTGTCCCTCCTTGTATTTGAGTTTTCATCCCCTGTATTTTTATTTTATATAGCACCAACGTGAGGCAGTTACAATACAAGTATAGAGTAGTAGTACTAATATTCACAGGTTTTCATGTTTTATATTCTAATTTTTAATTTTTAGTTTGTTTGTTATGTTTGATGTTTGGGCCTTAAATATTGTCCTACATAGTGAAAACTTTCATGCTAATTTTATGGATTTCACTGATTTTGAATCCATTTTAACTTATAAGATTTATGAGTGAGTTTTGATACTACTTTCATGATTTTTTTATTTTGGAAGTTGGAGAATGTTTTTAGATGAAATAAAATTTATTGTAATGATAATTATATCATGAGGAAACTAGAGTTTTGAAATCTATCTTGAGTAAGTTTCCAATTGTAAAAAATAAAAAATTATAGGGACAACAATAAATACATTCATATAAGTCCTTTGAAAATAGAGTAAAATGGGAAATTGTGTTCCCACAATGAATTTATAAGATAGTTATGCACTAGGTGTGTGAGTAATAAAATGCATTTGTAAATTCAATAAATTCTTTACACATAAAAATCTAGGAAAATTCAAATAAGTGTCTAAGTTTTATAAATAAATGGATAATGGTGAGGGTAGTATTGAAAATTTATGAAAAATGAATAAATTAAATTATATTAACTTCATTTCGGCTATATTAAGGAAGTTGGTAATAGAGATTTTATGTAATATTGGGAAAATAAAATTTAGGATAGTGTCCCTTGTGAAAATATTAATCCCACAAAATTATATTCTATTCACCAACCAGGAATGTGAAATTTGAATTAAATTTTAGTGGCTTAGTAGATATAAAATATGAATGAGGCATAATCTTTTAAATTATAAATTAATTTTTATTTAAATTACCTTTTGTTTGTGTGTTTGAAACTAGGCATGATAATCCTTTTTGTTAGTATAATTCATTTAATTACCTAGGAGATCAATTTTTAAGTGTGGGGTAATTAAAAAAACCAATATTTTTAACAATTTTACTTTTAATTTCAATGTTATAATCTAACTAATGTGTATTTTGGGGTAGATTTTTACATTTTATGGTCTTATAAGAAAATTGAGATTAATTGAAAAAATAGTCTAATTTTTTATGTTTAAATATTTTTATATACAATCAAATTTTCTCCATAAAATTTTATACACTAATAAAAATTGTGAAATTAACAAGAATATGTGTTAAATATAAACATCGGTGGCTTAAAAGGAGCTCAAAATTCGAGACTCAAAATCTATGCACAGTTCTAGGGACTTTCAAAGATGGATTAATATCTCATAAAAAATAAAAATAATTTTTCTAAAATTTATAAAGATAAATATAAGAGGAAAAGAATAATTTTCTTCTATGGTGGCTATGAATTATTCTTCCTCCTTCTTGGTCATAAAATCTTGGGAATTTATCTCATGGGTATTCAAATAATCATCCATACATGAAAATGTTTCACTAATAATAATCTTTAAACACTTGTTATGCATAGACAATGGATATCACATTTTATTGGTGTACATAAAATAAAAAAAAGAAATATTTTCAATTAGAACGATTACCAAATTATTCCATTTAATTGGAATACCACATGAAAACTTTCATAGGAATATTTTTACTGAAAATGAAGAATCCTCTTCCCCATATATTTGTATCTCTATTACATTTCAAGGATTTGGCCATTTGAGTTTTCAATTTTTGTTATATTAGGAGGATTTTTTGTTGTAATAGTATTCCACATATAAAATATATATTATCCTTCTATTACTCTCATCCTCTATTTTGTTTCTCTTTTTTGTTTCCTCCCCATTATCCATTCAATTTGATATCTAAACACTCATGATAATGAGTGACTAACCCAAGGAATTTCCGAAGGGAGTAATCACGTGTTTAACCGAAATCCTTACACATTCATATTTTAATGTTTCTTATATTCATTGTGACAATTCAAGGATTAACTGCAGTGAGTGTTATCCTCATTGGGGTTATCTAATGGTTATCTTTTTGTTCAATACTATTATCCCTCAATAGAGTATGTGAGATTATAGTGTATATGATGGGTTTACTATATATTCTTAATCATGGATAAAGAGGACGACCAAACATAAAAGGTATTTTGATCATCAAGTAAATTTTAAACAAAATAAAAGGAGAATGAATGTTCACTCTTGTGATTCTCTCAATAGTATCTCATATATTCTTAACACCTCTCAATCTTTATGAATTTCCTTGCTTGTTTATTTTCCTATATTTATTTATATATTATAAACCCCCATATTTTTTTAATTTAGTTTAATATAATATCAAAAACATAAAAAATATAATGAGTAAATTTATAAATTGTGTGTGTTTTAATAGTGAAATTTCCTTAAGTGAGATGTTAATATTCATTCATTATGTTACACTAGAAAAATAAATTACTTTCTATTTTTGTACCCTATAAAAATTTTGTGTAAATGTTTTTCCCTATATATGGGGAACCAAGTATTTTTTTCACTCAATATATATTTTCATGCTGTAAATATTTTATTTGTTTATAAACAATCTAAAAAAACTATGATGTATTCAAATTTCATTTTCTATACACGGATTGAATACTCTCAGGTTCCATAAGAAGATAAAATTTAGATTGAATAAAAAACCCAGTTGTAGGGACATTGGGAAGACATAAAGGACCTGGAGGAAAAAATACAATGGATAGTTGAATGTGTCCGTGCATATCAATAATATAAACTCAAGGAAGAACCAAAACAAATGGATGAATTGGCCCCACTAATTTCTCAAGTTGAAAATACTCAAGAATCTAAGAAAGAGTTACTTGAATATCCATTCGAATAATGTCAAATATTTCTTGAGGAGGTTAATGTAGATATAATTTTTTATTGATGTACTTGTGGTAGAGAATGTTAATTTGGATGACTATCAGTCAGATTTTGTATAAATTGAAAATTTATTCATTATTACATATTTTACATTGAAAAACACACACCTCTTTACCACTCTCTTACTTTGGAAGAAGAATATGAATATTCACCTATTGAGACTATGTTTCCATTGGCCCTTCTAAAATAGATCAATTTCAAAGATTACATACTTGAAGGGGGGATATTTTTATATTTATTCCTCATGTTTTAATATTGTTCATGAAGAATTTTTTTCTAATCTATCTTTTCTTTAATTTATAACATAACACACATGGGGAAGGACATGTATATTTATGTGAAATAAGAATCCATACATATTGTTGTTTGAGAAGAATAAGATCTTGAGTAGCCTGTGGTGATTCATCTACCTCCAAAAAACTAGACCGAATAACTAATTTAGGGGAAAACGATGAATTTCAAAATTAGAAACCATTATTACTTTACTCACTATAATTATATCTCGGTTTCAACTCATTCCATGGGATGTGTCATTTTTATTTTCTTTTGAGGGTCTCTATTCTCAGTTTCTACTCATAGAAATCTGAAAAAGTCACATGTCATGGTTTGGGTCAAAGAAACACCATCCACCTTTTGATTAGAGATAACATTTTTTAATTTACTTAGTAGGTGTAAAGAAATATTATAATAATTAGGTGGTATAAACCAATATTTATACCTCTTCCTTACAATTTCTATTTATTTTTCATTATTTTTATTTAAAAAAATTGTAATTTCTTATCTTGATTTCTTTGGTGTGATGTGAATGTATCTAGGATCTTAACTTAAGGTCACTACTAGAAAACAAAATCAATTTGTTTACCTCCTTTTATATGATTTTATGCCATTATTTTATGATTTTTTTAAGGATAAATGAGAGGTCGTAATATTTTAATTTTGTAAGAGTGATACCAATATGCTTATGTCTTCTTATTTTGTTTTCTTCTTTTTAATTTTTTGTGGGTATTTTACATTTTAAATGTAAGACTTAATTTTTTTCATGCCTAATGAAAAACATTCATCCTAGTTTTTAGGATTTAAATGGTTTATAAGTTAATGAACTTATAAAATTTTTGAGTAATGTTTTCCAGTTATTTTATGAATTTATTTGTTTTATAGTTGGGAAAAGGTTTTTAAATGAAATAAAATTGAGTCAATATAGAATTAAAACATTAATAAACACAAAGTAGGAATTCTATATTGATTAAATTTCATATTTTTAAAAATAACATATCAATGATCCAATCAAAAATTAATTCATATAAAACATTTTAAATGGGAGTGAAATGGGATATTAGAGTCCCATAGTGATATTCTGATAAAGTTAGGCACTGGTTTTATTATTAATAAAAATTCACTATAAATTTAATATGTATTTTGAACAAAAACGGTTGGGAATAATTAAAATTAGTGCCTAATTTTAAGAAATTAATGGATTCAAGTGAGAGTAATATTGAAAAATAAATGAATAAGGGGTTAATAACTTAAAATAATGTCATTTGGGTTGTATAAATAAATTTGGAAATTGATTTTTTGTATAAAAAACAAGGGAAGAAGGATTTTATGATAATAACACTTATTAAAATGTTAATCCCACTAAATTTTATTCTATTATAAAATTAGAACTTAATTTTTTGATTAAAATAAATTGGGTTAGTGGATATAACTTATGTAGGAGACATTTTCATTTCAATGATGTATAAATATTTATTTCTCTTATTTTTTATTTTTTTGTTTGAACCTAGGCATGGTTATCATTTTTGAGAGTAGATTTCATTAAATTACCCAAGTGTGTAATGTTTAAATATTGGGAAATTTTTATAGATAATATTTCCAATAATTTTTCTTTTAATTTCAATGTTATAATACCACTGATATTTATTTTATAGGTACCTTTTCATGTTTAGATTTTAGTTGTTAGATGATCTTAATTGAAAAAATGGAAATTTTTTGGATTTTTAACTTTTCTATTTAATTTTGTGTTTCGAACAAAAATTCTCTCTACACAAGTAAAAATTATGAAATTATATTTTTAGTATTAAATGTTTTTTGGATATATTTAATTCAACTGAAATAAGTTTTGAATCCAAACCTTAGAGGCCAAAAATTAGCTCATGGTTCGATACATGAAATATTAGAATTGTTCAAGAAACTTTAAAATATGGAAAAAAATAGCCTAAAAGTTAAAAATAACATATATCACATTTTGTGTGGAGAAAAATAAGTGGAATATGATAATTTTATTCAACTATTACTATATATTATTATAAATTCCTCATGGCCATAAATTCATGAAAAACCAGTGAATGGAAATTCAAACAGTCATCTATAAAAGAAATGTTTTCATTAATAATATAATAATAAATATTCCCACACATTTCCAATGGATATTAAAATTTTTGGGGACACATAAAAGATAATGTTGAATAATTTTTTTGAATAATGTTTTTCAAAATTCTTCCATTTATTGGGTATACCATGAAAAAAAATTAGAGGAATATTTTGGAGTGAAATAAGCCACACCTGACCCCATAAATTTGTAACTTCATCACCTTTCGGGGAGTTTAAAATTAAAGTTATAAATTTTTAGTATGTTAAGAAATGTTTTGATGACATAATACTATTCTAATTATTTAATATATATTTTCAATCTCTTCATTTCATCCTCTATTTTATTCTTTTGTTTCATCCCCAATATATTTTCCCTGAAATGTTCGAACACTAATGATAATGAGCGAATAACCTAATGAATTTCTCAATGGATTAATCTTTTTTTGAACCCAGGTCTTCCCAAAGCCACAATTTAATGTTTCTTATCTAGTTTGGGTTGATTTTAGCATTAACTCCAGTTAGTGTTATCCATGATGCAATTATCAGTGGGTTAAATTATTCTTTTTCACTATTCTACCTCAATGGAGGAGGTGAGTGTGTAGTTTAAATTATGGGTTAATTGTATATTCACAACCATGAAAGAATAAGATGACTTCAAACACCATATAGTGTGTTCATTATGTGAATATTAATATATTAAAAGTGAAATTAATGTTGAATTTGGGTGATTCCCACAAGATTATCTTCGATCTTCTGAACTTCACCTTTTCTGTATTCATTTCATTTCAAGTTAATTTTACGCTATTTCATTATAATTCTCAAACCGCTATCTATTTTTATTTATTTTATTACTATTTATAAATAAAAAAGTAATTTTTGAAATAGTTAGTGTTTTCACTATAAAGGCTCAATTTGTGAGATGAACCTTATTAGCAACTATGTTGTACTAGAAAAATAAATAAATTTCTTCTTTCTAAACCCATGTCAGGTGAGAATCAATTATTTTTTTTCTAGGGATCCAAGTGTCCTTTCACTCAATATTTATTTTAATTTTTTGAATATTTTATTTCTTTAAAAATCTAAAAAAAAAATTTACCATGATATATTTAAATTTAAATTATTAGACATGTATCAATTACTATCGAGTTCCAAAAAAAAATAAATTCAAAATGATGGAAAATATCATTTTCAAGGAGTTAAATAATAGATATAGAACCCAGTGAGAAAAATAAAATGTATAATAGAATATGTTTAAAATCTTATGAGTCGCAAGTAGAGAAAGAATAGGAACCAATATATGATGAAGTGGCCCAACTAATTATTCAGGATGATAAAAATAAGGAGGCTGAGAAGGAGTTACATGAATATCTATTTAAACTCTCTCAACAATTTATTTAGGAAATTCCTAAATAATACATTCCAGTTGATGTACTTGTAGGAGATAAAGATGATTTGGATGATTATGAGTCATATTTTATTGAACATGAAAAGGTTAGTGATTATCTTATATATGAAAATTATAAATCAATAAATCTATACTTATATCATAATTTAGAGGAAGATGATGGAGATGATCCTACTGAGACCAAGTTCCGAGTGGCATTGTGAGAAGTGATCAATTTCTAATCCATCTCACTTAAAGAAGAATATATTCATATTGATTCATCCTATTTTAATGTTATTCAAGGTGATTTTCTTTCTGACATATCCTTTTCTGAAATTTATTACAAAAAACCAGTATTATGAGCTATACATTAAAGTTAAAGAAGCGTCCATGTAGGTTTAGTCTATATAAGAAGATATTGATTAGCTCGTGATTATTCGGTTACCCACTCAATACCATACTGAATACTTAATAAAAGAGGAAACCATGAAGGTCAATAGGGGGAACCCCTTCTTACTTTACCCACTACCCTGAAATATATTTTCACAGCTAATTATAGTGTTTGGGTCAATTTTCAATTATTTTTTGGTCTCAAATCATAGGGTATACTCATAGAAACAGAGAAAATTCACATGTGTGGTTCATCTAAAATAAACCTCATCCACCTTCAATTGGGGATAAAATTTTAGAACTCGCTAACTAGGGGCACTAAAAATTTAGTACACACTTGGGTGGTTTAAACAAATATTTATCTCTATTCTTTTACCATTCTATTTATTTTTGTTTATTTTTATTTCAATAAATTTCTTATAACACCCCAAGACTTTATAATAAATATTTCCCATATTAATACTTTGTTTGGTATCTTTCTCAACACACAACACTAAAATAAATTGATCCGCATCATATTAAATGAATATTATAAGTAAAATTTTATAATAATAAAAAATCTAGTAAATAATTTTATTAATCATTTATTAATTAATAGAAAATAAGATTAATAATACCCAAATTTGTTCAAATGACATTTTTCAATAAAATCAGTTTTTATTTATAAATTGTATTTTCATTTAAAAGATAAAATAATAAATTTTAGAGTTAGAATTTTAAAAAATAATTGAATTTTTTAATTCTTAATATAAAAATTATTATAAGATTATTTTTTGATATTTCTCTAAAATAATTGGGTTTTTTAGTTAAATAGTGAAAAAATATTGATTTTTCCAATAGCATAAATTTTATGGAATTATCATAACAGAAGAATGACTTAAAACTTTATGAAAATTTTTTATAATATATATATATATATAATTAATTTTAATCATTTAAAAAAATGTATTGAATTTTTAAAACTCACCATTAAAGTATTCGAAATATACGTAATATTTCTCTCTAAAAAATAATTTTTGATTGCTTATATTAAAAATCAGTTTTCATTAATTATAGAAATTAATTATATGAAAATGTATTTCATATTTTATATTAAAATAATTATATTATGTAATAATTTTAGTTTCATTTTTTCTTAAAAAGTACAATTACTATGATTAATCTTAAAAACCATGATAATAGTAAAAATGTATGTTTCAAATATTTGTTTTATTAATATAATTTAATTTTTATCTAATAAAATAAATTAATATCTGTTCAAAAATGAATTTAATATAATTTTTATACATATATATAAATATATTATCACTCATTCAATTGGTAATGAATTTTAAATAAAATTAAGAACACATAATTATTAAAACAACATTTTTTATAAAAACATGCTTTCCACATATTATATATTGTAAATTAAAAGTTAATTTTCCCACATCTAGTAATTAAATTTTATTAAATAGAGTCTATATTATTATTCATAATTTAAAAATATTATAATGAGGTTCATATTATATATATTTTAAAATAATAACCATTATTAATATTAAATCAAGATTAATACGTGTTAAAATTTGTAATCTAATGTGGATCTAATTTTACTAAATCAATTCTACACATAGAACTTATTGAATACATTTCAAGTTGGAAATTCATAACATAATTTCTCAGAAACATAACCCCATCTAAATCTTCTAACTCCTATATAATTCCATTCTTACCCATTACCTAACATTGTTTTCAAAATAGTTTTCCCCTTTTCAAAAATAGATGGATATTTCTTCTACCGATTTTAATACAAACCTATAATTCAAAATTTATTTGAAACACTAACCAATTTACTTTTTCTAGAACTCCTATACAATTTTGGAAGCCTCATTCATTAAAAAATTACCTCAAGTCCTACATTTCTAAAGGATACTTCAAGTGAAGATCCAAATTCTCAACGTAAGTATTACTTACCCTTTAACCTTATTCTTTATCCTTGTCACCCCCTCCTCCAAAACAATTCTTACTAGATGTATATAAAGAAATTAGTATAAATAATATAAATAAATGTTATTATATTTTAGGTTTAAAAACTATATATTCGGCTCTTATTCAATTAAATAAATTAAAAATTTTCTTGTGCATAGGTGTGGACTACCGCCTCCATGAATGACACATTAAAGTTTCCATAACCACCTTTGAAGGATAGTTTTTGAAATGATCGTAGTGAATAGATAACATATTTTTTCATGATTTATAATATATAAATATCAATTAGAAATTATAATATTATAAACAAGTGACCATTTTAAAACTAACCACCTAAAATGAACATAACAAAATGATAAGTGATTTAATTATAAGTTAACACTTTTTTTCTTTGACCTTCTTCTTATAACACATATAAATTCAGATTAATAACTTTTATGAAATCTAAATAATGTCATTATGATTTTTTTATAGTTATATTAAAATAATATAATATCTTTCAGATCCAAACTCACACATAAAAATAATTATAAAAAAAATTATAGTACATTTTATGATATGTTAATTATTCAATTTGGGATAATAATGAAGAACAACAAGACTATTATGAAACTAGATTAAAACAATCAAGATTACTCATAGCTGATGTTGAAAATAAATAATACCAATTTATATAATAATTATAAATGTTGTTTTTTTTTATATTAATATGATTCTAGAATATAATATTAAGATATATATGTTTGTTATAGAGGAGTGTTCAGTGTATTCGACTAATAATGGAAATAAGGCAGGGGTTTCTTTGTCTCATTTTTAACTCCATGGAATATGTTTGATGTTATGCACTATCATTTATTTTATATGGAGTATTCAATAATCTATTTATGTCATGTTTTAAAATATATACCATTTCAAGACATTTTAACAACCATTTATTGATCTTCCCCTCATGACTATTTATTCATATGTTAGGGTTCTATAGACTGAATTTCAAATTCCTTTGGTCATATTATTTCTTACATGAACATAATTTTAGGGATTTCATTGATAATAAAATAATAAAATTTTATATGGTATTTCCTCTTGTTCTATTTAGAAATTACTTCTCATCATTAATAAACACTTTGATAATTTGTTTTCTAAAATAAAAGTATTATGTTGGTAAGATTGAATCCCATTCATTAAAATGAATCATATTTTACATGTCCTTGTTTTTTATATCAAAAGTGTTTTCTTTAATGAACTAAAATTATGATTTTACTTTTATATTTTCTATATTTTCCTTTATGTATTTTATGAAATGAAAATTGTTCAACATTACTTTGATTTGATTTTTTAAATAGCGTTAAAGTCTTAACAGGGGCATTTATTTTTTGTATTTACCACCCCAAATTTATTAGTTTGATTTTTTTTATTTTCAAGTGTTTTTAATTTGTAATACATTATAATATTGTTTATAAAAATATTCTATTTAACTTCATTAAAATGTTTTTTTGAAAGTAATTTTCACTTCATATTTTATAACAATGATTAAAAGGTTTTGTGAAAAATGTTGTATTTTAACTTTTATTTTTCCACAATGATTTATCTCTTATGAATTTATTTTTTAATAAACATATATATTTAATTATTATATGATTACTTTTGAAGAATGATATTATTTATATACTTTTACTTCTTATGTTCATGTTATGTGATTCGTTTTCAAATTCTTAAGAAACACACTCTTTTTTATAGGTGTTCATTATGATATGATGATGATGGATTTTAAGGGGAATAAATATGTATGGATGATAATGGATGGGGTCTAATATCACACTCTAATGGATTAGTTTAAGTTTATATCCCATGATATATTATGTCATAGAAATAATATGTTTGTTCACATATGGATGGGTATAATTATTTTACTCACATTTTCAAGCATGTATAGAGTGAGTTTGGTCACTTAGGTGTGGGAATAATGAGTATTATTGGAAGGGTATTACTATTATTATGGTTTATATATATTTATAATTTGTATATAAAGTTATGAAACATTACTTATATTCATTTCACTTCCACAATATCCATGTTTTCATTGTACACCTTATATTTAAATTATTTTTCACTCTTATGTCGCAATGACAAGTTTTATGACTTTTGAGATGTATTTTAAGCCATTTAATTACAATTATGGTTACTTAATTATATGTTTCGTATATTATACTTCTATATAATGGTTTATGATTACCATATATTGTCTTATAATCTACTTAAAAGTTAATTATCATCTTCCTTCCATTCTCTTTAATTTTTATGATCCGAAACATTATGATATGTTTTTCCTTTACTAAGTGACTAAGCTCACACATTTCTTATATTCTAATACCATAGGTTATGAGTATGATTATATCATTTGTGATGTTATGAACCAACCTAAATATTAAGGTACCCTGGAACATGATCTAACACTGACATGATCCAAAGAGAGTTCCTAATCCACGTAGTCTGGTGACAAGTGCTTGGGAATCAATCAATGTTAGAGGGAATAATTTCACCCCAAGATCAAGAAAACAATATATAATAGAGGAATACAAAATAATAAATAGATATTATACCAAATAATGCTCATGGATAAAATTACCACAAGAATAAAGATAATATACCAAAAAAATACATCATCCAAAAGACAACATAATATCTATCAGTAAGAGATCCCACAATATCCATGAAATGAGTGGATCCTAGCTCCACTGGTCACTACGACCACCCAAGGTTCCCTGAATCAAGAACTCCTGCTACCTTTATGTGGTGATTTCCCTTTCCCTAGAACCAACATAACAAAATTAAAAAATTCTTGAAGGTAAAGGTATGGTGTGTCAAAAACATCCCAATAGGATTCTACAAAATGTTCCTTACACAATTCCATAATAATTAATCCATTTATGCTATAATTTAAATTAAAAAAGGCATGATAAATAATTATTACATTTTAAATCAAACAAGATTTCAACACAGGTAGATGTAAAGTATTTCAAAATAGGGTTAAATGAAATATTTAATAAAATAGAAGGGAATGAATAGAAATTGTTCTATAATAACTAAAATGTAATAATATAATAAAACAAGTACTATATTTATATTACTGAGATTGGTTAATTTATGGATATAAGATCCTTACACTAATCAATAAATCATCACAGCTCAATGTGTGTGTGCGCATCCCAATGTTTCATGTCATCATAATAGAATGTTTCAGCACCTTATCATGGAAATTTATATTGAACTTTGTTTAGTTTGAGATTTAATCATCAATCCATCGCTAGGGAGTCACCATCCTAGGGTGATTATCCCAATAACCCACTAACTACTTAGGCTCACATGTTCTTTCAATCAATCAATCAACTAATCAAGGGAAATAATTTGAATTAAAATCATCATTTGCAGTTCAATGAAAAATATATAATTTTGATATGCCTTTTGAATTTCAAAACCAAATCATAGGTTTTCACCAAGATCATGCCTTAAAAAATCATCTTCATTTAAATCCTTTTTTATCGATAATTTTCATAAAAATCATTTCTCATATCATACCATATTTTCTCAAAGAATATCCATTTTTATCAAAACCACTGAGGAAAAGAGTTTTATTTCACAATGTAATTCCTTTTCAAAATTTTGTATGAAATATTTTCAAATCAGGTAATTCAATTATATTATCACTATCAAAAAAATAATGAAATTGAGGTTTCCATTACAGAGAAATCCTTATAGAACAACGTACCTTTATTAAAAAAATCAACTAACCGCTCAAAACAGGATCCTCTAAAGGATAACTCAAGAAGGGGAAGACAAAATAGGATTCCCTAGAATCATAATTCATTAAATAGAGTTTTATATCTATAAACAACATTAGAATACGTCACCCTTAATGTGGGAGAGAATAGGAGAAATGATAATTCCAAATCTAAGGGAAAACACTTACCAGATAGGAATCAAACACATCCATTGAAACTTTGATCCAAGTGAAAATGGTTTTATGGTGCCTAAATCCTATCTTGAGGGCCTCTAAAAGCCAAAGGTACAAATAAGGGTCAAGAAGGAGGATATTATAATATAAATTGGGGGGTTATAAATTTTAATTATATTTTTGGGGGATTTAAAACTCACTCTCAGAGTTTACTAGGTTAGGTTTTGAGATTAGAACTAACATCACACCTAACCATACACCATTATAGGGATTCTAGAAGATAATTACATTTAGATTGTATGTTTAGATAACCCATTCATGAACCTCTCTCTCCTCCATGGGCTACTAGTAAAGTTTTAATGGTTTGAAGAATGTGCACTGACCAGGAAAATCCCCACTGTCTCATGCTGCATGGTTAAGGGGGATCCCATACAGTTAAAAAACCATGTTCCAATCTCTAGTTCCTTAAAACATGGCACAACGTTTCTTCTAACAAACAACATTGTTTTCCTAAACCATGTGCCAACTCTTAATAACCCAAAAAACATCCTAATATCTCAAAAAGTGCCCAAAATCAACACAAACCAAGGCCCAAAACAAGAATTATAAAAAGGGATAATAAGTAAATTAAATAATGAAACGTGATGTTATAACCTCCCCAAAATAAATTATTTATTCCCCCCAAAATACAATCAATAATTCTTCATATTAAAGATATGAGGTTGTTTCTCTCTAATCAGATCCTTACCCTCCCATGTCTCATGTGAATCAAAATCTTGCAACCAAAATACTCGAACAAAAGGTATAGAATTCCTATGAAGAAACTCACTATCAGAATCAATAATATGAATTGTATTTTTAGTCACAGATAAATTGGGTACCACATCAAGGTTATTCCAACATAGAACATGAGATGAGTTAGAGAGATACTTTAAAATATGTGAAATGTGGAAGATGTTATGAATTTATATAAAATAATGTGGGAACACAAATCAATAATCCAACTTTTTAGTATACTCAATGATATCAAATGGTACCACATATCTATATGAATGATTTTCTTGTTTTCCATTTCATCATTTTCCAACTGAGGCAGAACTCTCAAAAAATGTCTGGTCATGAACTAAAAACTTCAAATATTGTTTAAGACAATTGAAATAATATTTATATAATTTATTTATCATAACCATTATTTGATGAATCATATATATCTCTTCTATCATATCTTGGACCAAACTAGGTCTAACTAGGGAAGCTTCCATAATCTCTTCCCAAAACAACATAGATTTATCCTAATTGTGTCATCCTAATGTATGGATAGTAACTTTTATTGTAAGAAAACTTAACCAGTCCCTAGTGGTTTTTCCAAGATCCACCATAGTCATGAATGAAATACAAAAATCATTTCTTCAAGAATCTTTACAGATCATTCTATCTAGACATCCATATGAGGATGATATGACATTATCAAATTGTCCTAAGTTCCAATCACCTCCTGGTGGCATATCCAAAAATGGGAAGTGAACAGGGGATCACTATCGGAAACTATAATATATAGAACCCCAAATAATATTACTATATATTCCACATACATACATCCCAAGCCCTCAACGTTGTTTATTTTATGAATGGGGATAAAGAGAGGAAATTTGTTCATCTAATCATTCTCTACTCACATTTAATTTTTCTATTAAGGGGTATGTTGAACCCAACCATGAAATCTATCAAAATATAGTCCCACTTCTTAGTAATTACCAAAAGGTTATAAAGAAAACCTAAAGGTATATGATGCTTGACTTTGACCCATTGATATGTATAAAAATGAGAAAAAAATGAACAATATCTCATCTTATAAATGGCCAATAGAATCATCACTGCATGTCATGAAACATCTTCATAGTGTCATGGTGAACTGGCCACTAAGAATTATAGAAATCCACCATCATGGATTTTATTGTGGGAAAAGCTAAGAAATACCAGTATAATAAACTTATAAAACTCTTAGAATACAATGAACACTCCCAAAGGGTCTCCCCATTATAAATAGACTTCCTAACACCAAAAAACTCATCATCGAGATGGTTCTCCTAAAGAATCATATTGATAAGAGTGGATCTCAACTATATTATATCTAGAACAAGATTGGTCTCATCCTCTCAAACTCCAAGCACAAATTAATCCATAAAATTCCACAATTTTATTAATTCATTTATGGAATGGGTTGAAAGATTCCTTATTAATGTGTCTACAATTAAACACCCATTACTAGGGGTGTAGGAAATGTTTAAATTAAAATATTAAATGTATTCCAGCCACTATAATTCATGGATATTTAAAAATTTTTGTGAGAAGATATAACACTATCATTTATGATTAGAATAAATTGAAAAACCTACTCTAAAAAGGTAACTCCCGCAAATCCTAAGACCATGTTTCACATATATAAATTCAAGTTCACAAGTTGGATAGTTATTTTCAAGTTTCCTTAGTTGTCTCAAACCGTAGGTCACCATGTGATCTCCCTACATGACACTATAGTTCAAACTCAAACATGATGTGTCAAAAAATACTAAATTTACATGCCCATCCTCTATAAGAGTTAAAAATGGAACATAAGTTAGAATTCATTTCAATACATAAAAAATTATAAAAGTTTGATTCCCATAATAAATTTATTCCTTTATGAGTGAGAGAAGTCATCAGATAATTCAACCTTAAGAAAACGTTAACAAGCTGGCGGTAATACTCTACTAAACCCAAAATGCATCGAATGTCTAAGAAATACCACAATTATACCCATGTCATAAAAACCTTCCCATTTTCAAGATTAATTGAAATTCCATGTTCTGAGACCACATGTCCAAATAACTTCACTTTCCATATCTATGTATCACATTTTTGAAATTTTGGAATAAATTCAGTGATTTCTCAAAATTTAAAGAACTTATATCAGATGACATGCATACTCTTCCTCGATTTCAGAGTAATCCAAGATATCATACCTAAACAACAAAACAAATGAATCGATATAATCATGGAATATACTGTTCAACAATTCCATAAAATGTTTAGGATCATTCATTTGACTAAATGTAAGAACAACATACTCATAATGTCCCTACCTACCCCCTAAGGTGGTCTTTAGGATATCAGATTCATTGATTCTATGTTGGTGGTGACCTGACAGAATATCAATATTTGAGAACCAATTATGCCAATTAAAATGATCAATAAATCAATAATCTCAGAAAATAGATACATTTTATTTACTATGACATAATTTATTTTTTGGTAATCTATAAAAAGGTTTATTTTACCATCGAATTTCACTGAATTAGTGATGCCCAAGGTGACACGATTAGGGGAATAAAGCCTTTATACAATATATTTTCCAACTAGGTATTGAAATCTATTATTTAATCTCATTTTTCATTTTACGAAGTAATAGATATATTTTAGGTACCTGGTAGAAAATTATTAGATAAATTTATTTCCCTTACCGATGGTAAGCAAGAAAAGTCATACAAAAACACATTGGGATGCTTGAAAAATACTAGAGGAAGATAAAAACACAATGAGTTTACTCTTGATGAAAATAAATTACCAATATCACATTTAGAAACTATATAATATGAGGTCTATCTCCACCAGATCTCAGGTCCCATTATCCCATGAAAACATGGAACACCCCATCAGGGTCGAAAAGGAGACCCGCTGATGATAATAATAAATTTAGGATCTATGGGAAAACAACCAATACATCCTGATAATGAAATCTAAATGTTTCATATCAACAACCAGAAAATCTAGTTTGACCTTGATCTCTAATAAAGTGAATGTGTAAGAATAACATCAAATACCCTCCTCTCTCATTATTTCGAGGTTCATAGAAGTATCTATTACATAAGATATAAAATTCACTAGAAGGTTTAGAAAATTAATAGTATGATTTGATATAAATGAATTAGAGGAAAAAATATCAAATAAAGTTGGCACTAAAGATAAATATATAGTTATAATACCTTTCATTTTCATTGGACATATATCAGTTTCCTCTAGAGACACTTCCACTACATAAAGAAGCTTCATTATGGATGCCTATGGATATAACCCCTTAGTTATTCAAGCATCAAAATATAATGAAATAACATAATGATATCATGATAATATTCCATTACACATGGTAAAAAAATATAATCTATTTTTTAGGTGTCTAGAGTGACTGTATGAACCAGAGATCTTTGGTACCTGTGAAAAAATCACATATAATTACCAACTGTTCTACATTTAATGAAAGTCAATGGTATTCTTACAAACACCATAGAATTTATAAATGATTTATTATATCAACATAAACTATGAGACTCATCACAATTTCTATTTAATTTATAGGAACTAACAAAATTTCAATTTAGATTAAGAGAAACTCCCACCATCCCTGATATACCAGCCAATTCAAGCTCTGCCATCAACACTGTATTCAATGTGTCCAGATAAGAAGTGAGTTTTAGCATGAAAACGTGAGATCATATATCATATTGAATACCCATGAAAAATATCTAAGTTTTTATATTCTCATTCAACACAACCTTATGAAAAAATGAACAATTTCAGTAAATTAGTTTTTATACTGAGTTATGGGCATACCACTCTATTAAATATTAAGAAAATACACATAATTTTATAAAACCATATAATCTAGATAGAAATTATATATGAAACTATTTTTGGAATATATCCACTCTAATCCTTCATGTGTTATTATTGTAACCATTGAATCCCACAACCATCGACTATTCCCTCCAAGATGCAAGGTATAATATTTCTCCTTTATAGTATCCAGAGTTTCCAAGAACTCAAAAGGTAGATTAATATTTTTCATCCAACCCTACACCGTTTGAGGATTATTAGAGGCTTGAAAATCTAATTTATTTTAGTGAATAATATCCTAAGAATGATATCTAATTTTATCCCTTCAAGGTTCCACAACTGGAGTCTAAATGGGAATGGTTGCAGCTACTTGTCCCAAAGCATGGATTTCATGCACTAACATCCCAACAAGGTTATGATCAACTAGAGGGTTATCTTGTCAATATTTATCAAAATCCCCCCCTAAGGATTACTCAGAATTTAATACCCCATGTTTTTATGAATGTATTTTCCTCAAATAAATTAAATTTTGTTGATATCTTGCATTACACACAACCCATAGTTTTAAAAAAGTATGATATATTGTTAATATTATTATCTAAACATGAAAATTATAAAATATATGTTAAACATAGTGGTATTAATAGAAACAAATCCTTTTTAATTATTAATTATAATGTTTTTATATAAAAAACTGATAAAAAAGTATTCAATTTTCATTAAAGTCTCTAAATGTTACGAGAAATACTATTTTCTCAAAAGAATATTTTTATTCCTTTTTTTAGAAATAATAAAAAATAATAATTATTTAAACGTTTAAAAAATTAATTTGATAAAATAAACTTTTTATTTGTAAATACTTTTGTCAAAATTATCTTATGGTGAATTTTTAATAATTTTTTGAAAAGATTAATTTATTTATAAGTAGTGGAACGTACTGAATTTTACTTGAAAACTACATTTTGTTTAAATTATTTAAAAAGTAAAAATATATTTTTAATTTTTTATTAAAGTAAAATTAGTAGAATTATTTATTTACTAATCTAATTTAGGTTATTTTAATAAATTTCATATTGAAAATGTATAAAAAACATTGTAATCTTTTAAATGTTTTCACTTTCAAAACTCGCTTTCTCATCAGGTATACGGGTTAATTTTAAATAAAAATTCTACACTTATGTGAATCTAAATTGGAAAAAAGGATTCCATATTTGTAATAAGTATAATAATTTCAACTTAATTTTTTACCAAAATTAATAGTGAAAATAGTAAAAATTTATTACCGCATTTAAGGTAATAATAGGTTTACGAGTGGTTAAACTAGAATGATAAGGCTTAAAATGACATAAAATCTGGTCTAAAATATATTTTATGGACATATTTATCCCCTATAATTTCTAATTCAATAAAATAATCCATTTTGGATGGGTTTTTATTGTGAAAGACATGGTTACACCTTTTTCTATTCAAAAATTACAAGTGTGCCACTCACCTCACTTATAAAAGTCCACCCCACTCATATCCTCTTCACACCTCCAAACACTTTTGGTTCATCCAATACCTACCAAATCTACTTTCTAGATTCCATATATTCATCCTAGAATCCTTATTTTGGGTATAAATACAACCTAGGAAGACTTTTGGTGAAAACCTAACAAGGTTATCCAAATAAGAGGTAACGTTATTCAATGAGCATTTTTATTTTATCTCTTCCTCCATATTATTCAATTATTACTAAAATATTATAATATAATAACTATACTATATTCCATATTATAATATTTTTTATTTTAATGGTATGATGTACAACCATCTCCACTTTCATAAAATTTGTTATGAAATCATCTTTCGTGGATACTGTATTTTCTGTTACCACCTCCCAATGTTGGGTATGATGATGGATCTAAAGTATATATATGATATTTATACAATACTTATAAAACTCGAGTCATTATATCATATATAAACTTTTAAATTTTTATTCTATTGGGGATACTATAACATCACTCATGTGTATGGAGGACTACCTTCTCACAAAGTGATGTGATTTTTTTCACTAATGATTTACATAGAAGATACTAAAGATAAATATATGTGATTTACCTAAAATAATTATAATATTAATGAAATATTTCTCATTATGAAAATATAATATATGATTTTATTTATTTCCTTTTTACACATCGAAAGTTGATAAAATCATTCGTGTACGTGTGGACTATTACCTTTAGATGTATTTAGTCACATCTCTCTCCATCTCCAGTGATATCAGTGATGCCTTAAAAAGTAATGGACACCTTTATCATCAATCTACCATCTAGGGGTGGGAGGGACAACATTTTTCTTCCTCTAAGGACCAGCCTATTCCCTTCATGCTATTCTCTACCCTGTATTTCTTACCACCCTTCCCCAACATTGTGCTTTGCCATAAAGTGCCATATCTCTTTTATAGTTCTCCTCCTTGTGAAATATTGAATTTGTTGTTCATAGAATCATAAAACCTCCTGAAAATTATATTTTTAGATTATTTTAGTCAACATATTTTTTTAGTTTAATTATTCAAAGAAAATCATGTTCAGTTCTTGGGGTTCGTAGGACACTGTGACTATCGGCCTTTTTAACAAGAAACACATCATGATTCTGTTTTCCTCGATGGATGATTTGATTACTACCTGCTCCATGGCTCCATGATATTTCAATTGATCCATCTTAATATATTATCAGGGTTATATAGATTTCATATGATGTTTGATCCTCTATCAATGATTTTATGGGTATGCCTTTATAATCATCCCCTTCCCTTTCAAAATATATCAATCATTCACATGCTGGGGAACATTGTAGTATATTTTTTATATTCAGAAAACATAAAAAACATAGTGTGACACCCTATTTCCCAATGTATATGGATTGAGGTTGTTGTGTCCAAACTATTTGTTGTATGGTTATGTATTAAAGTTGGCAAATAGTTTTGTTGCAAACAAAAAGGTTATTTTTGAGTCTTAGAAGAAGTACTGTTCTTCTTTCAAGAATTTTTTAAACTTTGTTCAATTATACCAATGTTCTTGTAGGGATATATATGAGGAGTTCATTCCTAGATAGTCATTATAGACAGTTCTTCACTTTGGACACTCTGTTAGTTTGTTGTTTAATGAAGAAACTAACATTTCTGACTCTCTTCAGGAAAAGACGAGAATTTTTAATTTTGACCCAAGAGTTTTAGTTATCATTTCCATGTTAAGACATTATTTTGATGACTTCAAGATGATAGAGAAGGTCCTAGGAGATATTGTATTGATCCATCCCATTATCTCTCCTTCATTTGATTATACATTTAAGGATGGAGGTGCGGGTAATGGAAAATATATCAAAAAAATTCCCACTAATAGTGGTGATACTATCTAAGAATAATCAAGGGTGATTTCTGAGATATAGTATTTTCCTAGTCTAAATGTATAATTCTCTCCAAGACAAGGGTATCTCCACCAATGAGAATGTTCATGGAAAATTATTCTTCAAAAGTGGTTCTCATCCTTGAATAAAAGTGAAAAGGAGAATGATGATCCAAATGGATGGAGAGCATACATTACAAGATGAAAAAAATAGTCTCGGACAAGGTATTATGAGTATATCGAGCCAAGTGAATAAGAAAAAGACAACCAACCAATTATATATTATGAGTAGGACTTCCAAGGCATGATGGTCGAATTTTTATCGAGGAATAGAAATCTAGGTAATCTTTTGTATGATATTTTTCTAGTTTACGAGGGGTGGGAGAAAGTCCTCCCAAATATTACTCAAATATTTTAAAAACTATTGTAACCAAATCAACATTTAATTTAACTAAAATTGGATAGAGATAAAATGAACGGAAATAAACTTTTTAAAGGTTATAAGTAGGTATCTGGTAAGTCAAGAGAGAAAGCTCTAAGTGAGGTAAACAAGTCTCCTGAAGCCAGAGTCACTATGTAGACCAAGAATTAGTTCCAAGAGTTGTCCTAAATAGAATATAAGGATATGTGGAATAATAAAAAGGGAAATTTTTGGATCTCATTATACACTAACTAGTAAATTTTACAAGAATTATTCCACATCAATGCTCTAAATGAGGTTATTAATAAATTCTATGAGATAATGATTTGAGTTAACCTTAATGAAGATCAAAGAGAGTAGAAAAACAAATATGATTTTATTTTTTCATGAGGTTTCAATGAAATAAATATCAAATTGGAGGAATATATCCACACTTTGGACAATATGTTCAATCATTTTTAATAATTTATAAAATATGACTCAGATATGCAGGTAACCACACTTTATTGTGGGTTATATATAGTGGATGATCCCAATATTATTTTCATTTTATTTAATGATTTTAGGAGTTCTTTATGTGGTTATTAGTGTATTTTTAGGTGTTTTTAGTTTCCCAGTTTTACCATAAAAGTTCTTTGAAAATAATTTTTTTTAATATTCAGTAAGTTAGTGGGCTACTACCTTCACAAAGTGATGTGTCTCTCCATTTTCATCACCATTCCACATGAAAGATATTTGTAATTATATATAACAAACTGACCTCAGTTACCCAGAATCAATGTATTATTACATAACATTGGCATGATACAAGGAATCATGTCCTGAAAGACTGATCAATTTAGTAGGCTTGGATGTACTTGATACATACATAAGTTTTACGTTACATCATGAAAAAAACAACATTGTGTCCTCTTTGAATACTCTTATAACCATTAGCCTATTCCTGCAGGTTAATGTTAATAAAATTCTTTGCATCCTTGGAAAAATAATACATAAGAAATGGGTGTTCTCAAATGCTCAGTAAGGATAAAAATGTAGTGGAAAATGTCATAAATAAGAATAAACATTTATGGCAATGTATACAACTAAAACACCAGATTTTTATATTTAACCTTCATCATAATATAACAACGATAAATCAAATAATTCCATTTACTTATTCACATAGATATTCTACTAGTCGAACAATCACATGTAATATCAATAGCCAATTTCATAATGATGGAATGCATAATGCCAGACTTTATAATCACATAGTCAAGGCCTTGTGCCAAGACTACATATAAGATTTTGTCAAGGCCTTATGCCAAGAAACTAGTTTGTCTTATGAGACCTACCGATGCATCAAGGATCTATAGTGGGATCCACCCATCAATTAGTAATTCCAATGCATTCGTCATATGAAAGGGTGAAATATAATCTAAACATTCATATTAAAAATAATATACTAAATGTCAATACATTAACTATAAACCATGAATGGTATAAAAATAGCACATCCACAATCAAACATAACTCATTCAATACAATATGGAAGATTATATTATAATAAATTAACCTCAATGAAGAAAAATTAAGTATATTTAAATAGATGAAAATAATCATCAAAACTATTTGAGATAAATATCCCCATTTTTTTTGAAAACATTTAAAAGTGTCCTAATTTATCAAGAAGCTGTTTAAAATTGATTTGTGAATCAAATTTTCCCATTCCAATTTGAAACATTTAAAAGGAATTTTAATTTTAAAACATTAATCTCCATATAAATAAATCCGAAAAAACCATTTTTAAAACATGGCCATTAATGAGAAAGATTTAGAAGAATAAAATTTTAAAACATTTCAAATGACATTTTAGTTAAAGAGTTCCTAACCAAATAAGGGATGCTTGAATAAAAGTAATTGAAGAATAAAATTAATCAAAACATTATCATATAATGAGAATAATGGTATTCATGATATAATATGTTAAAGGACAATATATACAACATATAAAAGTGAATTAGTGCATAACGACAAAGAGGTCTCAAAGGAATGTAAATTTAGACGAAATACCTTATAAAGACCGTATCCTTGGATTAAGGATAAATCAATGAAATAATTATGTGTGAAAATATAAATACACTCAATATAATTGGATATTTAGTGTATATCAATCGTTTTACATTCACAAATATTCTTGTAAAAACAAAACCAATGACTACAATGTTTAACTCAATGAAGGGAAATTTAGTTAAGATTACCCTTAAAAAGTTCATATAAATAGAATGTGAATTTATCAATGGAGTAATTATGTATATAAAAGGTATATCCATAGAAAGGGGAGTGGATATTAATACATAAATAATAAATAGTGATTCCACACATAATCTTGGAGTAAAATATTCAATGAAGTATACGTAAAGACCAATGGGTGGAAAATGAAATTTGAAATTCCTTTACCAATTTGGTAACTTACGAAACATACACCCCATGAACGAAGTTTCATATAATGAAGATGTAAAAAGCATAAATTAAAGTATATTACCCAAAGAATATAATCATGGGAGGTACATATACCACAAAAAAAATAAATAGTGGCAATATAGCATGAATCTCACGGGAATAAGAATTGAAATGAAAACCCCTTACCATGTACTTTTACTTGGTCAAGGGTACGTTAACCTCATGTATAATAGTTAAATCATTTTTATTAAATAATAAAAGAAACATATACATAAATATGATATAATATATGATCCTCTAATATTTCTTTGTTAATTACATTTTAGTAGTATCATCGTTTCAGGTGTTAACTTATCTCTTTTCCTTTATATGCTCGGTTATGTAAGACATGTTTGTTTTTGATAGCATATTTTTTATTCAAATCCATAATGATATTAAGTTCTTAAAAATTATTTGTAATTATAAAATTAAAATTATTCTTGAATTAATGCGATGGGGAATGAATCTCATCGCGTTCATGGAGACGGTAATCCGTAAGTACGCACGAACGACAATATCATTATACTGATGGTGAAATCATATGTAATTGGATGGTATATAATATATAAAGAAGAATTAAATGTTATATTTATTATTCAAATCAGTTATACTCATTATTATACCCATCCAAATAATGAAGTGTTTGAATAACAAACTAAACCACGACGTGGAGACGGTAAACCGTACGTACGCCCATATGGTGACTTTGTCATTCATATGATGGATAGAATAATAAATATGGTTTTTAACATTTTTATAATAAAATATAATTATATATAAGATACTATAGTTATTATTTTATAATGGAAACAACAAATAAAAAGGAAGTGGAAGAAGGAAAGAACTTGAAAGAGGTGATGAAATATTTACCTCTTATTCGGGTTCTTTCTTTTGATTTGATCAAAAGGGCTCCATAGGTTGGATTTTTGACAAAAGGAAGGCCTCTAAGATGAAGGGAGGATAGTTGGGAGGATATTTGGGTAGGGTTCGGCCAAGACAAATGGCTTTGGATGTGTGAAATTAAGAGAAGGGGAAGTACCCTTTTATAAGAGAGGTGACGGTCACTTTAGGAAAAGCTTGAAGTATTATTTTATGATAATTTTTTTTTGGTTTATAATGGCTCAAAAATGATTTATTTCGAGGATAAGATTGGGATGTGTCTAAAACCTCCCAACCAATAGGTTTTATATAGGTTTATGTCACCATATTGACCTTATCTTTTAGATTTAACTGTAAGATAAATAGTTTGACATTTACCATGTCTCTTTGCATTTTTATATTATATGGTTAATAAACATACCATAACAAGACAAGAGAACCTAAAGTGGTTAATTATTAATATATATAACCTTATCTAAGTCCTTTTTCCGGACCTTAGATTTTTATGAATAGTATATCACTTAATACTACAATATTTTGTTTTAAAAACTCAATTATGTCAATTTTGATACTATTTAGTATTTGTTTTTTTGAAAATCATAATAGCATTATTACTTTGGAAATAAATATTTAATCAACCCTAACATGTCATATTAACCTAGAAAATTAGTGTAATTCCTCAAAATTCTCAAATTATATTTATTTGGATATTTATTATATTAATTATTTTAATCTATCATTAATAAAGTAATTACTGCATCATCATTGTGTCACAAATAAATTTAATTATTTAATGTTTAAAAATTATAAATAAAATAAAATTTTTAGGCTATATTTTTATATTTATAATTGATATTTATATTTTAATTTATCTTATGTATAACCCAATATTAAAAGTGTTTTAGTTATTAAACATTGAATTTAACACTTTTAACTATTCTTTAAATAAAATAATAATAAATATTATAATATAATCCAAGTAGACCAAAAGGATCATATTTTATTCCTAAGGTTGTTTTTGGACGAATTAAACTTATACAATAGAATCAGGACTTGTGTTAGGGTAATTATAATATCATTTTTACCATTTGTTACCCTATTTACTTTTAACCGCGGTAAATAAAAGTCCAAAGTTATTATTCCCCAAAAATTATTTCCATTTTATTGAACCAAATTTTACTTAATTATGTCAAATGTGTCTCTTAGATGTTTGAAATTCAACTCACAGAATTTGTAAAATTATGTTCTATGCAAATTTGTAAATGCTCCTAGAAAGAGGGTAAAAGACGGTAAAAAGTTCAATAAAATTTTATACACCTAATTTTATTACAAAATGACCCCAATGAATTAAATTTAACTTATATAGGTATTATATATATATATTTTTACTTAAAATAATTTTAAATAAAATAAATTATTATTTTAATAAAAGTTGGTTTTAAACTATAACACTGTGTTATTCAATATTCATAAAAAATTGAATGTTTTCAAAAAAAAACCAAAAATTTATCCTAATCTAATTTTTATATTCAGAATTAAAAACCTAATTATATTTTACCAAATTCGAAACATATATTTTTCATTAATTAATTTAAAATTAATTACCGTTGTCAAAACCGAAAAGTGGGTTTTTAAAAAGTAAAAACTATCAAAAGATTGACATGCATTTATGTCAAATTTAAATGTGAAATTACTTATAATGAGATACATTGTATTTAATGATAAAAATATAATCTAATTATACTTCAAAACCATTAAAATTCATAATTTAACACTATAAATTATTTCGATTAAAAAAGTTATTTTCAATTAAAATTTGGTATTTTTCAGTATTCATCGAAATATGAAAGTTATCAGAAAAGTACCAAAAATTTATCCAAAATATATATTTATGTCCCAATTATAAATAATAATTTAATTTCATTAAATTAAATATATAAAAGTGTCAAATATTGGTTTTAAAAAGGATTTTCCATTAAGAGGTGGTAAAATTGCATTTTTTATTGAGAAATACTTCTTTTATCTGAAAAAACGAATTTCTTCTTATAGTATGTCTAAGAAACACATAATATGGATTATAAAATTATATAGAGTACATAAAATTCAAAATTCAGTTAATAATATTAAAAAAATCTTCTTGAACGGCTAGTTTGGTAAGTTGTGGTGAACTCAAACTTGGTGTTGCGTATAGCACAAGCTATTGAATTACTTTAAAGAAAATAACATACTATAAAATATTGGGGTGTAACATTATATTTCAATAAATAATATGTTATTTATGATATTATTATCATTATTTAAAGATAAAATATTACTTACCACCTTTCCATAGTGATAATTAAAAATGGAAACGTTACTCATGAAAATATATGACCTAACATCTCTTTGAACGTAACATACTTTATTTCTAAAAATAATATTTCAATATTGGTATTAAATATATAATTTATATATAAATATTATAACTATGTCATTATTATTATTTTGGACATGATGGAACCATGATCAAATTAAGTGGGACAAAAATAAAAAACGAAACATAAATGAAAAAACGGTTATTACCAAAACATGACTTTAACAAGGAATTGTTAATAAATGGGTAATAAAAGGACATAAGTTAATATTATATGGTATTATATATAAAATTATGGTTATTTAATAGGTATATACTAAAAATATATTTATTATATACGTATTCCAAACTTTTACAAATGAATTTGATGCTTAAGAAAAGGGACTTCTAGTCTCTATTTTTTTCGGGGAGTCATATTCAAATTCACAACTTGTTTCTATTGTGTGATGTATATATTACCTATTAGTCATGTTTTATCATAAATATCCTTATTTTTATGATATTATATGTTTAATTTAATTTTATTATTTCATGTGTATTATGAATAAAGGTTACCAAAGTAATAAGAGTTTTATGTTACAATCCCATCGTTTATCGGGATTGTTTATGATTATGCTTCCATTGATGAAATACTACAATCTAATTATCATGAATCTCAAGAAATTTATTATCTTTTATTTATGTCATGAGAGTAATTTTCCCCTTTATTTTCCTCTCTATATATACACATGAGTTTAAAATATGTTTTTTAAGAAAAAATATCTGTATTTATCTCTTCAGTTGAAAACCTATTTTTCTTCCAAATCCATGTTTTATAAAAAATTATTTAATTATCCAAATGATTTATTAATTAAATATTTTCTCATTGTTTAATTTTTAGAAATTTTTTATAAATAAATCTATATCTTTAATCACACATTTCTCATTTAGATTTTATTGAAAATATGAAAGGAATATTTGTGTTAACATTCAAAACATGAACAATATTTCTTACTTTCATGACCGGTCATTGACTTCAATCTTCCCTTATAAATTTTAAATCTTATTTTTAATATTAAAGGACATTAAATATGTTTTAAAATGTGTTTATCAAGAATAAATTCTATTTTCCTCAAGAAATATTCCAAGTGACATTTTAAAATCATTTTCTATGTAAAATGAAATCCTATGATGTTTCTTATACATTACTAGGTATATGATTTTAGGAAACCATTCTTATGCTTTATATGAATGGATTATGTTTTTATGAAAATATATTTATGAAAACCATTCCTTTTCTATAGTTTATGATAAAATTAAATAATGGATAGATTATGAAACCCATTTCTTTTATATGGGTTAACCTATGATGTTGTAATTATTACACTTTTTTATTTTCTACTGGTTATGAAGAAATTTTTATGATTCCTATTTATTTTCCTAGGTTCTGATATATGGAATTCTGTTTGATATTTTTTGAATAAATATGTATGACTTTAATAATTTTATATATGGGATGTATATCTCCCTCTAATGGATTGGGTAATAATAAATGTTCTAAGATCTCATAGGCTACATTATTGGTTAGACCAAGCTCAAAAAGAAGGGTTCATGGGGTGGTTATCTGAAGACTAAACAGGAGGGTACATGAGTCATTTTACCAAGAAAAACAATGACGGTACGTGGGTGGTTATCCCAATCTTGGAAAATATTGTACACAAGTGGTTATCCAAAGCCTGAAGTAGGTACATGGATGGTTACCTGAATACGAACATTTTATAAGTGATTTAGTTGGTATCCTTGACACAATTGTTTTGATGATTATGTGTTCTCTAAAAATCGTTATCTTATTCCAATTCCATTTTCTTATAGATAATGTTCTTTGTTTTCCTTACTATTCATTTCTTATGAATGTCTAATCTTTATGTCATGAATCAATATTAGGATAATTGTTATGTATGGTATCATTTTAAAATTTTAGAATCATCTTCTTATACCATTATGTTCATGTTATGATTGGGTCCCTCCCCTATTTACCATTAATGAGCATATGAGTTCATCCTTTCTTATGTTTTCTTTCTCTTGGTTATGAATAAATTTATTATGTATGATATGTATTAGAAGGGTGCTAGTTATGAAGAAAATAGTGGGAGATTATATAGGTTACATATGAAATAATTATTTTTGTTTCTATATTTCCAAAGGATTTATACCTTTATAGTCCTCTGCTGGGTGTTTGTATAATTTATCTAATATTATTCAAAATGATGTAAAGTATTTTTCAAGGACCATATATTTAGTATTAGATGAAAGGATTTCTTAACCTTTGGAAACTAGGATGATAAATTATTAGGTAGATCCATAGGGTTATTTATAAGGATATATCTAGGGGTTTATCTAAGGATAAGTCTACGAATGAGTTAAAGTATTATAAAATTTCCTAGAATTTTGGTAAAGGATATATCAAAAGGTTTCCAAGCATTAAATCAATGTCTAGATACTAAAAGTAGAGGTGTCTCTAGAAAATATATAACTGGGGGTAATAACTCAGAAAAGGGAACATTGTGTTGGACTCAATCATCACCTCATTTATGCCAACAAGACTTAATTCAAATATATTTTACAATCCTAGGGGTTATTATTTGGAAATTTACAAACTCTTTATGACCATATTGAAGGATTTATATAGATGATGATGTTAATGATCATAAATAAGACTGAGGTTTTTTATATTAAAAAACTTTTCATTATTTAAACATCATATAAGTTATTTCAATGATTTTGGGGTTCTCCACTATGATTTTTTTTTCTTACATAATGAATTTTTGTTTTAGTAGATGTATGGAACCCCAAGAAGCTATTTTAATGTTGAGTGTGATGAATAATTATATGATTTTCCTTTTATGAATCCAAATGTTATAAGAACTAGAATGAAAAATATGGTTTTTATTCTCAGAAATATTTCTCTAGATATGAATCATGTTGGACTTCCAAACAAAAAAATTAGGGGAAAACCTTATGTTGAGTCCTTTATGAGTCAATATAAACCTTCTTTCAATGGGTATTCTGATCCATTAGTTTGTGAATGATCGATCAACAACACTAACAAGATATTTTCCATTCTCCAATTTTTAGGCCATGAACAATTAATTATGGCAATGTTCCGGTTGGAAGGTGAATAGGATCAATGGTGGAATCATACCAAGATATGAATAAACATGATGAAATTGAATCAATGTATTGGGACGAGTAAAAGAAATTATATTTCATTATGTAATTCCATTACATTCTTTGTACGAATTTGGAGAAAAAGTTACTTGAGCTAAAGAAAAATGATGATGAAACTATTGGTACCTATAAAGGAAATTTTATAAGACTTGTAATGTAAACTTCTAGTATTAATATCAATACTAAAAGTAAGGTTGGTAATCTCTTCAGTGGCTTAAAAACAAATATTCTAAAGGTGTTATATATAAGAAACAAAGTAGTTATGAAGAGATTGTTTGATTTTCTATCAAAGATTAAATGGAGATTACAATTACATATCAATCTCAAGGTTTATATAAAAAGAGAAAAATGCGATTCAAAGTGAAATATAAGAACCATGAAAAGAATAAGACAAAATTTTATTTATTCTAAATAGTTGTAAAGAATCATGGAGGAAGTCATATTAATGGGAATGTTAAATGTTTTATGTTTTTAACGGAAGGTCATTGAGAACCTGAATACTTGGGTGATGGGAATAAGTTATCTAATGATGAAAATAATGAGAAATATATGTGTAATGAACTTACCACACTTCATTGTATTAATTTCATGGATTTCTGGAATTATTTGAACAATGTCCCAAATCTTATTGTTAATAATGGTAATCAATTCCAAAAACCTCTTAAGATGAGAGAAAAATGGAAATATCATGTGATAAGTGTTTTTGATGATAGGTACAATAAAAAAATTGTGAAATGTGCATTTACCATCCACTATAAAATTGGTAATGTATTATTTGAAGAAGGATCTACCCATTATTTCAAATCTAAGGAATTTTATAAGGGTATAAATATTCCATACAAATGATTATATCTAGAATTAGAAATGAAACCCCCTAATGGTATGATGATTAAATCACAAGTATATGATTATTATCAAGTTAAAGTTTGTTCGAATGTGTGCTTCTTGAAAAAAATTTCATTATTCCTCTGGTTGAGTATTATGTTATCTTAGGAATGATTTTAATTTCTCTACATAAATCCTGTATCAATTTACAAGGAAGGCAAGTCAAATTTTATATTCCAAACCAAACTATAATATTATATCAATTCAATGATAAATATGATCTTCTAGTGGAAATAAAATCCATTTTATAGGTTTTGAGTCATATTAAAGATGAGGGTTTATCTCATATGGTTGGGAAGAAACTCAATATTGATGATATTCCTATTGTGCAATAATTTTTTGATGTATTTTTGAAAGAGTTTTATAGAGTTACACAAAAATATGAAGCAGAGTTTTCAATTTAACTCATACCTAGTGTTACAACAATTTCAATGACTCCCTATATAATGACCATTATTAACTTGAAAAAAAATCAAACAATCTCTCCCAGGAAACCATGAAAAAGGATTTGTTTGGCCAAGTGTTTCACCTTGGGGTTCACCTATTATTTTTGTTAGAATGAAATAAGGATCAATATGACTCTATATTGATTATAAAAAGCTGAACAAGATCAAAATTAAGAACTAGTATCCTCTTCCTTATATTGTTTAATTACTTGATCAAATTCATGGAGCATAATACTTTTCCAAGATTGATCTTAATTATGTATATCATTAATTGAGGGTCAATGGGGATGATATACTAAAGAAAAAAAAATCCATGAAAGGTATGAACACTATAAGTATATAGTGATGAAATACTATAGTACTAATTCCCCTACTATCTTTATGTATTTAATGAATATATTATTTAGATATTACCTTTATCAGTTTTTGGTAGTTCTTATAGATGATATTATTATCTATGAAAATAGAAATTAAGAACATGAAAATCACTTGAGAATTGTACTAAATACCCTAATGAAGGAGAAACTATATGAACAAATTATGAAGTATGAATTTTGTCTGGAAAATATTACATTTTTTGGTCATATAATCTTAAGAGATGGAATATCAATAGATCCATCAAATATGGTGGCTATTGAATGTTGTCCGAGACCAACCGTAGTGACTGATATCTATAGTTTTCTTGGTTTAGCTGGATTTTATTGATGGTTTATAGAGAGTTTTTGATGACTATATAATCCACTCACCAAGTTAACTCAGAATGGATCCATGTTCCTCTAAACATATTAATGTTAGAAAAATTTCAAAGAACTGAAGAGAAGATCAGTCAGCACACCTATGCTTAAATTTCTCTATATCAGATAAGGATTTTAAATCTATAGTGGTTAATCCTAGAAGTGGTTGGGATGTGTTCTTATAAAGAATGAAGTGGTTATATCTTATACTTCATGAAAATTGAAGACACATGATAAAAAAATTTCAACCCATGATTTAGAGTTATATGACGTAATGTTTTCATTAAAAACATAGATGCATTATATTTTTTGGAGAAAAGTGTGATATATATACTAATTATAAAATTTTAAAGCATATATTCACATAAAAGGAGATAAATATGAATCATAGAAGATGGTTACAAATGAATAAATATTTTGACTGCTCAATACGTTACCACCATGGGAAAGTGAACAAGGTGGCTGAGACCTTGAGTAAAAAAGAATTATTCTAGATTATACATGATGAGGATCACAAAAGATCCAATATTTCTAGATTTTAAAAGGATGGATCTATAAATCCTGAATTAAATTGGACAAATCTTACTGTAATCAATTCAATGTTCAACCATCTATCCAAGTGATGATTAAAGAGGAATAAGAGGAAGATGTTGCGATAAAAAATAAGGTTATAAATGTTCTTGAGTTTAACCATGACCATGATGGAATGATAACGTTTAAGAACATTGATGCATTACCAAATTTGACAAAGGATTTATTATAGGAAGCTCATAGTTATTTATTCTCTATTCATCATGTATGTATGACGATGGTTAGGGATATGATAGAATACTTTTTATGAGATGGAATGAATAGATATATTGCATAAATTTTGTCTTGATTCTTGGTATATCAACAAGTGAATACTGAGAGACAAAAGTCTAAGGGAATGTTACATCCATTACCCATACCTGAATGGAAATGGGTAAAAATCACCTTGTATTTTGTTGTTGGACCCCCCCAAAACATCTAAAAGAAATAATTCTATATTTGTTGTCATCATTCTACTTATATATTCCACACACTTCATCACAATAAGATAAGACTTATCTCTGGATCGACATTCCATGATATAAATTAAGTAAGTGGTAAGGTATCATTGAGTACCACGTTTCATTATGTCTGATAGTGATATGAGGTTTACCTAAATGTTCTGGAGAAATCATTAGAAATATCTTGATACAGAGTTGAGTTTTAGAATTACATATCATCCATAGACAAATGTTAAATCTTAGAAAAAAAATTAAACACTAGAGGATATTATTGGATCTTGTTCTTCAGATTTCTTAGATGGTTTGGATCAATACCTTCCTCAAGTTGAATTTTCTTACGATAATAGATTTAACTCAATATTTAGAAGGATCATAAATATCCCTATATGGATTGAAATGTAGTGATCCAATGTGATGGAATAAAAAATGTGATTGGGACCCGATATAGCTGAAACAAATCTAGATAATTTTTGATCCATTCAGCAACACATCATGGAAATCTAGAGTCATTAAAAAAGTTATGCTGATAATCATTGATGTGATCTTGAATTTTATGTTAGTGACAAGGTTTTTATTATTATTTTTCCAAGGAATAAGGTTATGGGACTTTTTAAGAAAGGTAATCTAATCCATTTGTATATAATTCCCTTTAAAAAACTGGATTGTATCTGAACTATAGCCTATTTTTCGGTGCTACCACCAAACCTCTCTCAAGTTCATGATGCATTCCATGTATCTCTTCTGAGGAAGTACATACCTGATTCATCAAATATACTGAACTCAGAGGTCATACCATTGAGACATGATATTTCTTATAAAGAATAACTGGTTGGAATTATGGATAATATACGGAAAGTTATACAAAATAATACAACTCATATGATCAATGTTTTTTAGGGAAACTTTCAGTTTGAAGAAGCTACAAGGAAACTTGAGTAAACGATGAGGAAAATGTGTCTTCATTTGTTTATATCAGAGTGATGAATTTTGAGGGAATAAATCCCTTTTAGGATGGTGAAATTTTACACCCCATGTTTTTATGAATTTATTTTTTTGAATAAATTATATTTCATTGATAGCTTGTGTTACATACAACACTAAGTTTTTACAAACCACGATATATTATTAATATTATGTTTTCAATGAAACCTTGAGAACCTAGATGTCAAAAATAGAAGTATTAATATTAATAAATAGTTTTTAAATAGTAATTATACTGTTTTTATATAAAAATATTCATAAAAAATAGTTACTTTTTATTAAATTTTTGATATGTTTTAAAAAATACTATTTTCTAAAAAAAATTATTGTTTTTTGTGAAAAATACTAAAATTAATTTTGAAATATATAATAATTTAATTTGATAAAACAAAAAAAATCTTTTAAATCCGTATGTAAAAAGTTATCTTAGGGAAATTGCTTGATAATTTCCTGAATAGATTAATTTTTTATGAATAGTGAAATACTGAATTTTAATTTTGAACTACCTCTTCGTTTAAATTATATATAAAGATAAATTATATTTTTAAATTGTTTTAAATTAAATTAGTTCAATTATATTTCAATTAATCTAATTTAGGTCATTTTAGTTAATTTTATTTTTAAATTTTATATAAAAATGTTGTAAACATTATGACATTTTCTCTTCGAAACCCCGCTTTCTCATCATGTCTATGAGATCAGTTTTAAATAAAAATTTTCCACTTATGTGAATTTAATTGGAAAAATGGATTTAATATATTTAATAATCATAATTTATGTTATATAATTATTTTAACATAATTTTTAGCAGAAATGAATTGTGAGAACAATAAAAATTAATTACCACGTTTAAGGTAAAAATCAATTTATCAGTGGTTAAACTAAAATGATAGTGGTTAAAATGACCTGAAGTTGTTTATATTTTTTTATTTCCATATTTAGACCATATTATTTCTAATTTCATATAATAATCCATTTTAGATTCTTTTATCTTGTGAAAAATGTGGCTACACCTTTTTCTTTTAAAAAATTACAAGCGTGTCGCTCACCTCACTTATAAATGGCCATCCCATCTATTATCCACTTATAACCTTTAAAACCTTTTGATTTGGAAATTATATTCCCATGTAAATTTAATAATTCTGTAATATCATTCTATAAGAATAATTTTTTTGAATATCTCCACCCTAGGAAGGATTTTGGTTTAAAATTAATGAGGTTAACTGAAGATGAGGTAACGTTCTTCATTGAGTGTTTCTATTTTATTTATTTATCCACCGCCTTAAATTATTATTAGACCATGATAATAAAGTAAAATCAGTATATTATATATAATTATATTTTCTTATGTTAATTTCATGACCTAAAACCATCTCAACTTCCATCAAATGGGTTCCGATTTTTTTTTTGTGTGAACAGAGGACTACCACCCCGTGAACCAATGTTATTAGTCTTTCCATTACCACCTCTCAGGATTGGGTATGATGATGGATATAAATTGTACATATTATATTTATAATATAACTATAAATATAGAGTCATTATATCATATAAAAGTTTTTTACTTGACATTCCACATGTGATATGATAATGTCGCTCATGTATACAGCTAACTACCACATCATGAATTGATGTGATTTGTTTTTCACTAATGATTAACATGAAATATAATAAGGAGAAATATATGTAATACAAAAAAAAATAATTATTATACTCATGACATATTTAAATTCTTAAAATATAATATATCATTTTTTTTTCTTACCTTTTCACTCATTGAAAGATGAAAACATCATTCTTATAGGTGTGGACTACCACCTACACAAAGTGATGCGACTCTAAATTTTTATCACCACACCACATGGATGATGTTTATAAGTATATTTAAATAAATAATATTTTATTTATGATATTATTACCATTATATAAAGATAAAATATTACTTACCACCTTTACAAAATGATCATTGAAAAATGGAAATGTTACGCATGGGTACGCACAACCTACCATCTCTACAAACATAACATATTTAATTTCCCAAAAGAATGTTTCATGATTATTATTAAAAGTATAATTAGTGTAAAAATATGATAATTATTTCATGATTATTATTATTATATAGATGATAGAAACATGATCAAAATAAAAGGACTAAAATTAAAAAATCAAAGGACATACAAAAAACAAAGCGGTTGTTACCTGAAACAAGACTTTAGTAAGGAATTATTAATAAATAGGTAATAAAATGAAATAAGTTTACCATATATGATATTATATATATAATTATGGTTCGATAATATATTTATAATAAAATATTATTTTTTTATATAGGTGGTTCAAAAGGGTACGAAGGAATTCAAGACATAAGGTAAGAGATTTTTAGTATCTCTTTTATTTTTGGGAGACATATGCAAATTTTCCAATGATTTATTTTGTGTGGTGTATATACTACCCCTTAAAATTTTTCTGTAAATAATAATATTATTATAATGATATTAAATGTTTCATTTAATTTTATTATTGCATTGGTATTTCTAATCAAATTTACCAAAGTAGTAATAGTTTTATATTACAATCCCATCATTTATCAGCGACTTTTATTATTATTCTTAGAATGAATAAACATTATAATCTACATATAAATGAACTCATTAATTTAATTTTAATATTATTATGACATGATAAAAAATATTTTACCTTTATTTTCCTCTATTTATATACATAATAGTTCAGAAGAACGTTTTCATGAAAAATCATCATTAATTCTCTCTTCAGTCGAAAACCCATTTTTCTTAGAGAATCATGTTTTCTAAAAGTATTATAATTTTTTTAATTATCAAAATTATTTTTGAAATATGTTTTTACTAATGTTTTAATTTTAACTCATTTTTAATGGAATCTTCATGTTGTTTTCGAAACAATTCCCATTTGGATTTCATTGAAAAATATGAAAGGAATATTTGTTTTAATGTTCAAGGAATAAAAAATATTTCTGAATATCATGAATGATCATTAATTAAAATATTTACTTAAAAGTTTTTAAGTTTATTTAAAAATAAATGGATTTTAATTTTTTTAAAATATTTTTTCAAGAAGAAAGGATATTATTCTCAATAAATATTTGATGTGATATTTCAAAATCATTTTCTATATAAGATGATGGCCTTTGATGTTATTTTGACTTTATTGGGGATATGATCCTTAGAAACCATTCTTATAGTGTCTATAAAGATTTATGCCTTGAGTATAGGATGTTTATGAAACTTATTCTTTTTTCCCAGGTTATATATGATGAAATGATGAATGGATTATAAAACCAGTATTTTTCTATGTGTCAATCTAGATTAAATCACTATAAAAAATATTTATTTTCTGCAAGTTATTATTAAATTTTCACGAAAAAAATTTATTTCCATGGGTTGTGATATGTGGAATTTTTTATTATTTTTTGGCACACATATGTATTATTTTCATTATGTGATGGTTATGACCTATATCACCCTCTAATATATCGTGTAATGGTAAATGTTCTACCAGCTCGTAGGGCCCATGAGTGGTTATCCCAAAAAAATAGGGTGTATGAGTGGTTATACCAACACAAAAAAGGAGGGTACATGGGTGGTTATCTCAAGCTTGAAAATAGGGTACATGGGTGGTTATTCTAATCCAGAATCAGGTACACATGTGGTTACCCCAAGCCTAACATGTTATGAATGTGCTGGTCAGTATCCTTGACATAAAGTTCTATATAATAATGTGTTTGGAACATATATATTTCTTATTCCAATGTTATACTCTCTTGGATTATGTTATTTGATTACTTTATGATTCATGTCTTATGAACTACCAATATTTATTCCATGACACAAGATTTTTATTTTTGATATGTAGGGTATGATTTTAAAAAAAATCATGTTCTTATACCTTTATGTTCATTTTATGATTATGTATCTTCCATATTTACCCTTACAGAACATCTAAGATCACAGTTTCCTGTGTTTCATTTCCCTAGGTCATGAATAAATTTATTAGATATGATATATCTATGAAGGGTGCTAGTTATGAAGTACATAGTGGGAGATGATGTAGTTAACCTATGAAAGTGAAGTATAAGTTTCGAAGATTCCAAAGGCACTACATTTTTACAATATTCAATTGTTTTTTGTATAATGTATTGAATATTCATAAAAAATATGTAACATCTATGTATAATAATATTGGGTCCTTATACAAACATATTATTGGGGGAATGGTATTATACAATAGCAATATGAAACATGAGAACATCAGCACTTATACTACAATCATCAACTAAATGAAGAGATACAAAAATATTAATTCCATCAAAGATAATTCCAATTTTTAGGATTTCAAAACAATTATAAAAAGTTTTAAAAGGGACTAGAATCAGATAAATTTACTCTACCAAGACACTTTTACCAAACATCAATAAAGATTTAAGGCTCGCTACAATGTCTGTTAGCTTCGAACTAACTTGTAATGTAAACCTTAATTCTCAAAAATCCTACATCATGTCTACTAGGACATGTCATACCACATATAGGATTCAAGGAAAGGAAATCAAACTAATTTTGATACCATTTTTTCATGAACCAATCCAAATAACCCGATACACCAATCCCTAAGACAAAAATTACTTGACGCAAATGTCGTCCCCAATCCCCATGGGTAGGAGACTAGAACCTGTGAATTATTCAATGTCTTAGGGATATATTTAAACCCAAGATCAAGAAAAAAATATGGAAATGGAATATAAAATAATTAATAGTCAATATTCTAAACAATCCTTAAGGGTAAAAAATATGAAAAGCAAACAGTTAAGATTCCAAAGTAATACATTATCCAAAAAACGACACAACATCCATCAAGACAAGATCCCACAATCTCAATGAAATATGTGGATCAAAAATACACTAGTAATTACCACCACCCAAGGTCCCATGAATCATGAATAATTTCTACCTCTATGTTGTTCCTTATACTTTACTAGACCAGGCATAACAAAATCTATAATCACTCAAAGGCTAAGGGGGTGTGACAAAAAACCACCTCATAGGACTCCACCAAATTTTCCATAATAAATTAAATAACAATTAATCTATTTTCGATTTAATTTAAATGAAAACATTTATGGTAGATCATTATCACATTTTTAATGAATATTATTTCAACACAGGAAGATGGAAAGTACATCAAAATCGGCTTAAATGATTTTTTCTAAAATAGAAGTCATGAATAAGAAAAGTTATGTAATAAAAAGAATGTTATAGTCAAATCAAAGAAAAACCATGGTTATATTCCCTAAGATTTTTATTTCTTGGGTATATGATCCTCACACTAGTCATTCAATCTTGATGGCTCAATGTATGTGCACATGTCCCTAAGGATTAGGCCATTGGGAGTGAATTGACCAACGCCCCATTAGGGAAAATCATGTAAAAATCGGTTTTGTTAGAGTTTTCACCATCAATACATTTCTAGGTAGTCATATTCAAAGTGCATGTGTCCTAGTCACCCACTAAATACTCAGTAACACATGTTATTTCAACCAACCCATCAATCAATTAAGGGAAATCATTTCTATTAAATTAATATTTCAAACATCAATTCCAATTTTGATGTTTTCACATGCCATTTCAATTTAAAATCCAAATAATAGGTTTTCATCAAGTCCACGACTTTCTAAATTTCATTTCATTTAAATTAAATTTCCCAAGATTCTCCATAAAATCATTTCATCAAAATTATTTCTAATTTCAAGACATCTTTTCTCAATGTACACCAATTTTATCAAGAATATTGATGAAAATGGTTTTATTTCAAAACTTTACAGCTTTTCAAAATAAAACATCAAATATTTTCATGTCAAAGAACTCGTTTAGAATTTTATTTTAAAATCAATAACTAAATCACTGTATAAATTTTAGTTAAAGCCTTAAAAAACCACCTACCTTTAATCACATGATCAACCAATCAACCAAAATGGGATCCACCAATTGAAATATGAATACATAGAAGATAAAATAGGAATCCATAGAGTCAAAATTCACAAAATAATTGTTTACATCCCCTTTTATCTTAATTATTTAAGTGAAAACCCCTTATAAGAAGAATATGGGGGTGTATTTATAGCCCAAGGTGGTGGATAGTTTTCGTTGCAAAATACCCCTTCATGTTGGATCGTAACATGACCATGAATAAATCAAAATATCAAAAAATCCTCTTCTTAAAAGATTTAGATAAGTATTTTAAATCATTATGTCCAAATTAAGTATCCATTGGTCTTTTTTATTCAAATATATGGTTGTTTTCTTATACCATGTGTTGTTGTCTAGTTTTATCTTATGTTTTTCAAATACAATATTGTTTATCTGTTTTAGGCTAGAAATATGCCTTTATATCAGACCATATCTTCTAAAAATGTGGGTACATATATATTTAATTTCTAAAAAAAAATTTAATCTCAAATGGGTTTATAGATTAGAAGAAAAGTCAATAATTTTGGGCTGTTTTCAAATCATAGAAACCATTGTGGGATGGACATTCATGCATATATTTTTCCCCTTATTGGTTGAGTTGGGCCTTAATTTTTTATCCAATATGTTTTTTTATTTAAATGAATATAATATTTTGTTTTATAAAATTTGGGATTATATATTAAGTGCATAAATTCAATCATCATGGTTGGTCCAGTTTTCTCCACAGATTCAGTGTCCTTCTTATGTGGATTATATGGCCCTTCAAATGGCCGAATTAAAAAATGCTCCAGTTTAAGGACTTGTAGTAATTTTAATAAGGAACCCTAAAAATAATAATCACATAATTTTTATAAGTAGGGTTGGATTTATGATTAAAATATAAAATTAACATTAATATAGACTAATTCGAACAATGATCACAAATTATATTTAATATTAAACATGAGAATTTCACACCAATTATGAACTATCTCTAGAAATTATAAAGGGATGTTGACAAAAAATATATGAATAAACTTATAATATTGAAAAGATATATAATAGATGTACTTAGGGGTAGTAATCTTAAAAGGGTTGTATTGGGTATTAACTCAACTGTCACTCGATGTGCGATAAAGAGGTCTAACTGCACACCTAGTTTGACACTCTCTAGGGATATGATTTGATTGTCAACATTATCATTTCTATTTAATGTGAAAGATTTATTATGTAAATTAATTTGGTTAAGGATTATGAGGAACCAAAACAAAAAGAAACCTAGATTCAACTAAAATTATTATAGTTTTAAATGAAGACATTATAGTAGAAGTCATATTAAGATTGAAACTTTATATTCATATAGGCATTTACATTGATTTTATTAGATAATATCATAACCATTTTAGATTTATTTATTGGTTGGGAATAGAATCATGAAAATTATTTTGTGGAAGGTATGTCCCTATAAACTTCTATTTCATAACTAGATTAGAATATTTGTAATAAATGGATGATAATCTTATTATATGCCTAATGTAAGGGAAAATGTATATTACCTTGTCTTCCTTATGATAAAAAGGTTTGTGTCCCTTAGAATATATATCTTGATTTAGGATTATCTTAGGATACACTTGATTATTGTGATTAGTTTTTGATAATTAAAATTTCAAGGGTTTAATTTATTTAAGGGCGATAATGTAATAACATGAGATTTTGGACTATATTATTAGCCAAGTTAATACTATGTTCAACAGGTTTCTCCATGTGCAATAATAAACTAAACAAATCCATAGAATATTATATTAATATTATTAAGTAAATTTAAGTATAATAAAGACACTATTAAATAAAATTATGGTGATAAATTAGGAATAAATATAGAATAGGGTTATGAATACCTAAATTTTTTAAAATGGAATTTTTCAATAAAGAATATGTTTATTATATATTTCATTTTCATATAAAATATAAATTTATAATTTTATAATTTTAATTTTTTAAAATTGAATTAAATGTTTTTAATTGAGAATATAAAAATTATCACACGAATAATTTTTCTTATTATTCTACAATAAATTATTATGTGAATTTTGAAAAAACACTGATGTTTCAATTTTTTTTGTTTTTTGACATTATCTTAACACAATAATGAATTAAAGGATTATGGGTAATTTTTTATATAAAAAATTAAAATATTTCTCATGTGTGTGTGAAGATTTATGTTACCATTAACAAGATGTTTCTCTTTTCATACACCACATTCAACGATTGTTATAAAAAAAAGTTTACTGAATAGTTACAATATTAATTTAATTGTTTATATTCTTTAAATATAATTTATGCATTCTATAAGATGTTTCTCTTGTGTGTGTGAAGATTTCTGCATCCATGAACAAGATGTTTCTCTTTTCATACACCCCATTCAAGGATTTTTATATAAGTGGGTTTACTAAATAGATACTATATTAATTTAATTATTTATATTCAATAAATATAATTTGTGGATTCTATAAGTAATATTTTAAAAAATAGATTACTGAAAAACTAAGAGCCTAAAAAAAAGAGTCCTAGGGGAAATGTGATTTATTTTTAACTGAAAACATCTTTTACAATTAAATTATTCTTATAACTCTTATCAATTATGATTCATCACCTTAATAAAATATAAAAAATTTCATTATACTTTTGTGATTGTGATATTAATATAAAATAATGTCTTCCATATTCATACTCACAAACAGATTGTAGCATGTTCTTGTTGGGTCTATTTGACCACCTACATGAAAAACCCTATAAATCTATGTCAAGTATGGATTTAAAAACAAAATATTTGATTTTAATAAGTAAATAATGATTTATTTTTTTGTTATTTATTTGTAATACAATAATTTAACTCATTAAATAATATAACATTGCTTGTTCATTATAAATTACCAAAAAAATATCGTCCCCAACATCTTCATCATAGATAATAACTAAAAAATTTTTCAAATGAAATTATAAAATTACTAATAGTTATAGAACTTTAATTATAGTTCCTTTAATAATCTATAAATGATGAAATTTTGGATAATAACTAGTCAAAATACTTCTATTACAAATCTTGTTCAAAACAATCAAGATTACTCGCACATGATATTGAAATTAAGTAATATACATGCATAGAATTAATATAAATAATGTTTATAAAAGGTTATATATATAAAAAATTATCTAAAATATTATATTAATCTATCTATGTTTGTTATATAGGATCTTATAGTTAATTTTATTAAGAAGGGAAATAAGGTAATGGTTTCTTTGTCTCATTTTCAATTCCATATGACGTGCTTTATATTGTGCACAATAATTTACATTATATAGTGTAATAAACAACCCATTTCATTAAAATATAAAAATATCTTCAATTTTATGAGATTTTTAGCCTTATTTCACGACCTTCCTCTCAATATATTTTGATTCTTATGTTACCAATACCGTAATATTTTCATCAAATTAATTTTTAAATAATTGGGTCATATTCTTTATAAATTAAATATAATTTTATATATTTATTTGATCCTACCATTAACCAATATTATATTTTATTTCCTATATTTATTTAGGTAAATTACTTATTTTTGTAAATAACAACTTCTTTAATAATATGTTTTCTAAAAAAATTATGATGTTGGTAATAATGGCTAAAATTCTTCCCAATGAATCTTCTCTTCTATGTCCATGTTTTTCTATCGAATGTGTATTATTTAATTAAAAAAACAATGTTTTTTTATTCTTTATATTTTCATTTAAATATAATATAAAATAAACGTCTTTAAACATTTCTCTGATGTTGTTGTTTTAAAATGCCCTGAAAAATTAATAAGGGAAGTTATTTTCATTATTTACAACTCTAGAATTATGAGCCTGATTTTTTTCAAGGATTATTTATTTATATATATTTATATAAATGTTTTCTAAATACAAATATTTCACTTAATAATTTTTCTGAAACTAATTTTCACCTCATCTTTTATAATATTTTTTTAATAAATTTTTATGAAAACTGTTATATTTTTACTTATATTTTTCCTGAAAGGGTTATCTCTCATGAAGTGATGTTTTACCTCCCTATATATTTTATTATGATATGAATCATTTTGTAAAATGTAATATTTGATATCCCATTATTTATTAATTTTATGTTATTTGATGTTTTTTGAAAAGTTTAAGAAAACCATTCTTTTTTCCCTGGGTTCTTTAAGATATTTTGATGATTGATTTTAGGTGGAACACAAACATTAAGATGGTGATAGGGGGGTCCTATATCACCCTATAATGAATTGTTTTGATTTTAAATCACATGAGATAGTAATTATTGGACTTGTTGAGTTTCTTTACATAGTCATGGACATAATAAATTTTCTTATATTTTCAGGCATGGACATAATGAGTTTGTTCAAATTGACATGGGAATAATTAATTTTCTAACAACGGTTTTCTTATGGTTATAGTTTTACCACATTTGTAATATTTTTTATCATGTTATTCAATATTTACATGAAATATTTCATTTCCATGATATTCAATGTTCTCACGTTACATAGTACTTTTAAATTATTTCATAGTCTTATGTCGTGCTCAATTTTTTTAGGATTATAAAAATGTATTTTGATGCCTATTATAATTTTTATACTTTCTTACTCATATTTTTTGGATATTATATTTCTCCATAAAGTTTTATGATTATAATTTATGGTCTTATGATCTTTTAATAAGATATTTATCATCTTACTCATGATATCTTTTATGTTTATGATATTAAAACATTATGATATTTTTGTTCCTTACTGATCATATGAGCTTACCCCTTTCTTATGTTTCCATCCCCTTGGTTATGAATAAGATTATATCTCATGAGATATCATGAAAAGGTCCTATAATAGCATTATTATGGAGTAATGTTTATAATTTTTGTAAAATAATATGTTTATATAACTAATATCCAATAAAATAAACATTTTGACCCTTGGGTTATGTAGATATTTTTGATACTTATATCTAAATCCTGAAATTAATGTATTATTTTATATTTGTTTAGCTTTGTTAAATCTATTTATTATGTTTCTATGATTTATTAGGTCAAAAGTTTTAGTAACTAGGATCATAACTCAAGTTTGTTTCTGGAAAATAAATTTCGGTTTAGTATCTCTTTATTATTTTAATTTTTTACCCTTATATTTTTAATTTCTTAAGTATAAATGTGGGGTAATAAAATTTTATTTTTGGTGGATTGATAAAAGAATTATTAATTTTACATGATTTTTATTTCTATTTTTTAATTTTTGGTGTGTGTTTTAGATTTTCATATTAGTCTTAAATGTTTTCCTTCCTTATGAAAAATATCAGACTAGTTTTATGAATTTCACTGATTTTAATGTTTTTGAAATTATATTACTGATTTCTTACACTACTTTCTTGGAAAATCATCAAAACCAAGATAAGGATTGTAAATGGATTAAAATATATTATAATTAAAATTATAACATATGGAAATTAAAATATTGAACTTTTTATTAAGTAACCTTTTCATTGTTAAAGAGAAAAACTTAGAGATCTAACCAAAAAGAAATTCATATAATCCATTTGAAACTGGATTAAAATGGTTAATTGGGATCTCAAAATGATGTTCTGAGATAGTTAGAAACTAGGTGTGTGTGTAATAAAATCCCTCTACAAATTAAATAAGTTTTTTATGTACATGGTTTGGAAGAAATAAAATAAGTGCCTAATAATAAAAAATAAATGGATTTCAATGAGGGAAATATTGAAAGAAAGATGAATAAGGGGGAATTTTAATTATACTAATTGAATTTTTTCTTTATCAAGGAAGTGAGAATTGGAGATTTGGTGTAAGAAGATTAGGAAAGGGTAATTTATGATTGTGACTCTTTTTAAAATTATAATCCCACTAAATTAAATAATATTCAAAAACCCATAATGTAAACATTGGTTTATGTTAATGTGGGGGAAAAAGAATGAAATTGCAGAGGAGGAATTATCTTTATAACTATGTGTGATTTTTTATCCTTTTTTTATTTTGTGTGTTTGAAATAAGGGAGGATAATACTTTTTATTAGTAGAATTCATTAAATTCTCAAGGATTGAAATGTTTGGGTATGGGGGAATTAATTGGGAAAATATTTTCAATGGTTTTAATTTTAATTTTAATTTTGTAATCCCACAAATGCGTATTTTATAAAAAACTGTAACATTTTTAATTTCTAGTAGTAATTTAAGATTAATTGAAAAAATGATTTTTTTATTTTTAACTCATTTCATTTACTCTCATATTTTATCCATAATTTTTTATAAAGTGATTAAAATTGAAAAATTAATTTTTTTATAGGATTTTATATTCATTGAAATATATTTAATGTAACACTATCAAGTTCTTAATACAATATTTGGAGGCCCAAATGTAGTTCATAATTTGTGCCTCAAAATCAATGCACAATTATAGAGACTTTAAAAGATGGGATCATATCACCTAAAAAAACTAAATTTGTTTATATTTTTATACCTATAATAAGATGATAATAATTTTATTCATATGTCTTTATATGCGATTCTATTTTCTTCATGGTAAAAAATGTGTGGAAAATCAGTGCATGAGAATTTAAATAGTCATTTAAGCTATTACACACTTAATTTATAATACAAAAGTATCTCTTGATAAAAATGGAAATAGATTTTAAATTTTATAGGTTCATTCATAGGATAAATGAAACCAAAATTAAAGAATAATAAATTTCTAAATTCTGCTATGTAATGGGACTACCATGTGTAATATCTCAAAAGAAGATTTTGGAGTAGAAAAGAGCCTCACTCTTCCATATAAATTTGTATATCCATTACCTTTAAATTAGTCATCCATTTGAGTTTTTTATTTTCTATATATTTAGTAGTGTTGTTATAATGTAATAGCATTCAACCAATTTAATATATATTAGTATTCTCTTATATTCATCCTCTCTTTTGTTTCACTTTTGTGTTACCTCCTCGTTCTCATTTCACTATGGCCGCCAAACACTCATTATAATGAGTTACTAACCCAATTAATTTACCATGGGATCAATCAAGTGTTGAACCTAAGTCTTTACAAGTTTGTATTAAATTTTTCTTATCTTCATTGGGTTGATCAAGGATTCCCTATAGTGAGTGTTATCTATCATTTAGTTATCTAAATATTAACATTTTATTCTATATTATTCTTCCTAAAGATATGAGGTGTGTGTATAATGTATTAAATTGATTAAATATATATTAAAAACAATATAAAAATATGATTACTACACATACAATAGATATTTATCATTATGATAATTTGAAACTAATAAAAAGGTAACGAACGTTCACTCTAGGTGATTCTCATGGGAGTATCTCCATTATTCCAGACATAACTCTATCTATATGCATTATATTTCATGTTAATATTCCCATGTTACATTATAATTATAAAACCCCCATCTCATTAAATTTATTTGAACAAAATATTTAAATCACTAAAAATATAATAAGTTTATTTTGAAATAGAGAGTGTTTTTACTGTGAAATATCTTTAAGTGGGATGACCCTAGTCAGCCATTGTGTGGAACTAAGAAAATAAATTAATTTATTTTTACACATCTCATGATAGTTATACATTAAAAATTAGTGTTGTTTTAATGGGTAAAATATTTTTTCATGTACTATTTTATTTTATTTTCTAAATATTTTATTTCTTTAATAAATCTAAAAAAATAGAAAACACATGACGTATTAAAATTGAAATTATTATAAATGGTCTGACTGTTCTTAAGTGTGAATAGAATAAGAAATTAATAATGAAATAAACGTACAATATTAATGACATATATAATACATACCTAACCTATATAGAAAAATGAAATAGATAGTTGTATATTTATGCACATATAAAGAGCAGAATGTTGATCAAGATCTATAACCAATAGAAGAAGAAGTCGCCTCACTATTTTTCAAGATGAATAAAGTGATTATACTGAGAATGGGTAAATTTATAATCTATTAAACCTCTATCAAAAATTTCTTATGGTGGATCCTAAATACTAATTTTTCATTGATGTACATCTTGAAGATCAAGAAGATTTGGATGAGTATTTGTCAGATTATATGGAACATGAAAAGGTTAGCGATTCTTCCATATATGATAATGAAAAATTATAACCATTGTACCACTCTATTTCATTGGGAGAATATGATGAATAGTGACCAAATAATATCATGTTTCTTATGGTCCTTTTATAAGATATCAATTTTTCATCTAACTTAATTGATGGGGAAGATTTTTATATTGGTTATTCATGTTTTAATCTTATTTAGGATATTTTTTCTAAGTTCTAATTTTCTAATTTTTTGAAAACAACACACATGGAAAAGGAAATTTATATTCCTGTAAATAAAGAATACATATAATTTTTTTTGAAGAAGAAGAGAAAATGGATCCTATGGTGATGTAAATACCTCCTCCTCAGCAGAATTAATACTTCATGGAGGGCAGAACCATGAAAGTTAATTGGAGGGGATCTCTTCTTAATTTACCACAACCCTTTAATTTATTTTACCACACAAAATTTTATATGGGTAACTTTTATTTTCATTTGGGGATCTCCATTATTGGTGTAAAATCATGGACTATGGATAAATTCACATATGGAAACTCATCTAAAAGAGACCACATCTCCCTTTTGTTTGAGGGTAAAAATATGGAACTTCCTAATTAGGTGAATTACAAATATAATACCCACATTATGGGTCTAAACCAAGATCTATACCTATAATTTACCCTTTCTACTTATGTATATATATTATTATGATAGTAAATTTGGTATGGCCCAAATGCCTTCATTTTTTTTATTTCTATAATCCACATTTCAAGGGGTGAGGTGGAACCCTTACGAAGCCTGATAGCTTAACGAAAATTACATTACCTATAGGTCTTAGATGGAATCTCCCAAACAATACAACATGGGACTCCTCGTTTCCCATCATATGTCATGATATAAAAACTCCACCTTCGCAGGGCTGGTTGGATAGCTTCCTATGCAAAGCTACACATGCCCGATACCGATGGAAAAGCCATACCCTCTCATTCTTCTAATTCCGGTTAGCTCTGCTCCAATGAATGAACCTACCCTGAATCCTCTTTTAAATCCTTTTCCTTGTAGTCTGACTGATATATATTCATTTCATGTGTCCTGAAGGCATTTGGGTGGCCCAAAGGCCTTAGGGTGGCCCGAAGGCCTTGAGAATCTACTAACCTGAAGGCCTTGGGTGGCTTAAAATCCTTGCAATACTGAAGGACCAAAACAGTGGACATATGACCAAGATGGATGAATTGTTCCGGCTGTTACAATACCAAACAGTACCTACTATAGTAATTTCTATAGTACTACTACTGTACATTGGAGATACACCTCCACTCGGATTTGATCTATGGTCTCTTAGATGCACCAACTGAGTCCTCACCAACCGGGCTGAGGCTCATGTTCTTTTATGACAATAAATTTCTCATGTTTTTTCTTTCATTCATAGGTCTAAAGTGGTTTTCATTATAATCTAAACTGAAATCCTCCACTTGAAAATAAATCTATGTTATGTCTCCCATTATCTTTGTTTTTTCTTCCATTATATTATTTTGAGCTTAAATTACGCGTAGTGAAGGTTTAATTGTAATGGATTCAAGCCAATTTTCATAGGTTTTATAGTTTTTCCTTCTTATTTTTAATTTTTTTGAGAGTTTTTAGATTATAACTTTTAACCTTAAATATTTTCAGGCCTAGTGAAATATTTCAGGATTGTTTTAAGAATTTTACTATTTTTGATGTTTTTGAAGTAATATGATTAATGAGTGTGTTTTCCACTAATTTTATGAAAATAATTCAAATCAAGAAAAATGTTTTTAATTGTAATACAAATATTGGAATTATAATTATTACACGAGGAAACTAGAATTTTGAAATATGCCTTGAGTAACGTTCCCATTGAGAAAAAGAACACCTTGTGGATTGAACCAAAACTATATTCATAAAAGTATTTTTAAACTAGAGTAAAATATAAAATTTGGATATCAAAATTAATTTATGAGATTGTTAGGCACCTGTTGGATGAGTAATAAAGCCCTTTATAAATTCAAGAAGGAATTTTCATATACATGGTAGGAAAAAATTCAAATAAGTGCATAATTATTAAAAATTTATGAATTAAGGTGAGAAGAATATTTAACTCCATATGAATAATGGGAAAATTGACTTATAATAATTTCATTTGTGTTATATCAAGAAAGTTGGAAGCGAATATTTGTTTTTAAAATCATCGAAAATAAGATTTAATGATAATATTCGTTGTCAAAAATTTTTTACAACTAAATTACATTCTATTCACAATCTTAGATCTAGAAATTTGGATTAAATAAAATTGGGGTAGAGGATAAAACTAAAAAAGGATTTATGATTTTTTCAATGATTGATGGATATTTTTTAATCTTATTTTCGGGTTTTTTCATCTAAGCCTTGGAAGGATAATCCTTTTTAATGAATTCCTTGAATTTCCTAGAGGTGAAATATTTAAGTGTGATATAATTAAAAGACCTTATATTTTCAAAAAAAATTACATTTAATTTAAATTTTTTAATCACCAATTTTTTTATTTTATATAAAATCTATAGATTTTTATGATTTAGAAGTAAATTGAGCTTAATTTTAAAAATGTTTCAATTTTTTAATTTTAAAATTTTTATTGAAATTTGTATTTTAGTCGTAAGTTTTTATACACTAATAAAAATTATGAAATTTTATTTGTAGGATTTCATTTTCATTGAGTTAGATTTAAACAGACCAAGTCCTGAATCTAGACTTTAGATGCCCAAAAGAGCTCACAGTTCAACCCTTAAGATATATTCACAGTTCTAATGACTTTCAAATAATATCCAATATATCTTAAATTAACAGATTAAGTTAGTTTATATTTTGGATACTGAAATCTATTTGGATAATGATCATTTTCTTAAATTGTGGCTATATGTGATTCATCCTCCTTAATAGTAAAAAATGTATAGGAAATAGGTGTATGGGAATTCAAGCATTCATTACAAATAAAATCATTTTCATTAATAATATAATAAGAAATATTTCTACTAATTTTGAATTGTGACAAAACTATATGGTTTAATGTGAAATAAAATGGTGAAAACCTTTAAAGTATTTCACCCTTCCAAATTTGGCCATTTAATGGGGCTCCCAAGAACACAATTTTAGGGGAATATTTTGGAGTGAAAGAAAGTCAATTGTTTCCCTATAAAATTGTATCTTCATACCATTTAATGAGTTGGCCACTTGAGTTATCCATTTTTAGTACATTATAATGTATTTTTCTACTATGATATTATTTTATTTATTTAATATATATAATAATTATCTTCCTCTCATCTTATATTGTTCAAATCCCTCCATTATATTTTTAGTATGATCTCTACACACTAATGATAATGGGTGAATAACCTAATGAATTTCCAAGGGGAGTAATCCTGTACTGAACATAAGTATTTTCACATTCATATTTCAATTTTTCATTATCATCTTTGGTTTTATTAAAAAAAAAATTCATAGTGAGTATTTTACATGCTGCAATTATCTAAATGCTAACTTCTTCTTCTGTATTATTCTACATCAATGGATAAGGTGTTTTTATAGTGTATTATATGGTTTATTTATATATTTAAAACCATATAGTGATAGGATTTATATGAATATAATGGATTGTGACCATTGAGGTAATTGTAAAATAATAAAATGGCAATGAAGGTTTACTCCGGGTGATTCTCTCAGTAGTATTTACTTTCTTCCTAAATTCAATATTCCTGTTTTCATTACATTAAATATTTATTTTTATATGTTTACTTATAATTCTAACCCACATGTCTTTTAATTTCATTTAATAAATTATTTAGGAAAAATAATAATAATAATAAATTAATTTTCAAATAGTGTGTGTATAAACTGTAAAAGCACCTCAAGTGAGACAACCCTATCCAAACACTGTGTTTCACAGGTAAAATAAATTAATTTTATTTTTCACATCCCATGATAGGTGTGTGTAAAATTTTGTCACATTTTTTGTAGAGAAAAGTGGTATTTAACTAGCTATTTGTTTTACTTTTCAAATTATTTTATTTCTTCAAAAATATCTATAAAAATTAAAATAAACATTTTCAATGATGTATTAAAATTCGAATTATTATACAAGGACCAACTAATCTCAACTACCATTAGAATAATAAATTCAAGATCATTGTAAATCCTTATTACAAGGAAATATAGAATAAATATAGAACCTAAAGAGAAAAATATAATGGATAGTTGAATATGTCTAAGCATTTAAATAGTAGAAACTATATATAAAAATGAAACTATTAGAGGAATAAATATACCTAATAATTTATAAATTTAAAGAACGTAAAAAGTATAATAAAGATCTGTATGAAAATCCTTTTAACCACTCTTGATCATTTATTTAATGAGTTCCTAAAGAATTTATGTCTGCTAATGTACTTGGGGGAGATCATGATAATATAGTTGATTATTGGCCAGATTTTATAAAACAAGAAAAGGTTTGTGATTCTCTTATATATGATAATGAAAAATAAATACCTCTCTATCTCTATATTTCTTTGAAAGAATGTGATAAAGATTCACCTACTAAGTTCGAGTTTCTAGTGGCCCCTACGTAATAGATCAATTTCCAAGATGAATCACATAAAGGGAATATTTTTTTATTGATTCTTTATGTTTTAATATTATTTGAGTTGAATTATTTTCTAACATATCCTAATTTAAATTTATGACAAAAAACAAATGGATTAAGCCCTGGAAATTCTAGTTAAGGTATTATCCATACAAGTTGTGGTTGTGGAAGAAGGTATCAAGGATCTCATAGTGATGTAATTACCTCATCAAGACAAGGTTGAATACCTAATAGAGGGGGAAAAATGAAAGTCAATAGGTACAAACCATTATTACATTACCTAATCTCATTTCATCTTTTGTATCCACGCATTCTGGGAGATTTTTTCTTTTTTTTATTTTAGGGGTCTTTATTCTCAGTGTTTATCATAGAAACCATGAAAAAACATGTTTGGTGGTTTTTCATAAATAAAATTCATCAACCTTCTAATTGGGGATAAAATTATAGAACTATATGATTAAGGAATGAAAATATATAGTACCCACTAGTGATTTCTGTAAAAAAAGATTTATCCCTCATCTTTCTATATTAAATTTGTTAATATTTATTTTTATTTATAGAAATTTCTTATATTTTTTCTTTCTTTTATAGATCTTAAGTGGAAATATTTGTGATTTTAACTCAAGGTAACCATAGAAAATTAAATTTATGTTGTGTCTATCTATACCTTTGGTTTTTCTTCCATTATAGATTCATTTTATTGATATTAAATAAGGTGTAATAAAAGTTTAATTATATGAGAGTGGTACCATTATACATTGATTTGCATTTTATTTTGATTTTTTTATTATTGGGTCATTTTTTAGGTTGGAAACTTGAGCCTTAAATAATTCCTTAACTAGTGAAACATGTCACTCTTGTTTTGATTATTTCACAGATTTTGAGGTTTTAAAATTATATGATTAATAATAGTGTTTTTCCACTTCTTTCAAAAGAACATTTCTTTTTGAATTGGGAAAAGGTGTATAAATGGAAGAAAATTGAGTGGATTTATAATTAAAACACGAGGGAACAAAAATTTTGATCTTATTATTGAGTAAATTTTCTATTGTGAAAATAAACACCTTAGGGGTCTAAAAAACTATTCATATAATTCCTTTGAAAATACAGTAAATTGGGAAATTAGGATCTGAAAATGATATTCTAAGATAGTTTATAACCATGTGTGTGAGTAATAAAATCCATTTATAAATTCAGTAAGTTCTTTTTTCTATACCTCGCTAGGGAAAAATAAAATAAGTGCCTAATTATAAAAAATGAATGGATTAATGTGAGGGAAATATTTAATTTAGATGAATAGTGGGGAAATTGACCTACAATAATTTCATTTGTGGTGTATCAATGATGTGGGATATGGAAATTTGTTGTATGAATCTTGATAAATAAGAATTTATGATATTTCCACTTATTAATATATTAATACAACTAAATTCTATTCTATTTATAAACCCAGAACATTAACTTTGGATTAAATTGAAGTATAAAAGTGGATAGAACTTATGCAGGAGGCATGATCTTTTTAATTATGTATGAATTTTTATTTATTTTATATTCTGGTTCATGTGTTTGAATAATGATAAGATAATCCTTTTTTGTTTGTATAATTCACTGAATTTCCTTGGAGTGCAATGTTTAACTGGGAGAAATTAACATAGAAAATATTTTAAATAATTTTAATTATAATTTTTATGTTCTAATACCACAAATTTTTATTTAATGGTCAATTGTCACATTTTTATTTTTTAGTAGTAAATTAAGAATTATTGCGAAAAATGGACTAATATATTATTCTTAACTGCTTTATATACTTTTTTTATTTTAGATATAAAATTTTCTACAATGAAAAAAATTCTGAAAATCCCTTTTTAGAATTTTATTTTCATTGGGATATATTTCATTTAACATGAAAAAGTTTTGGATGAAAACTTTGGAGTCCTAAAAAATTTCACAACTTTGCCCTCATAATTTATGCAAAGTTATGGTGACTTTCAAAGATAGACCCATATATCTTAAACAACTACACAAAAATATATAAACTTTTGTGTAAAAGGCATTAAGATATAGAGGAAAAATTTATACAACAGTGTATGTGAATTATGTTTTATAATTCATGGTTATAAATGAATTGTAAATAGGTGCATGCGAATTCAAATAGTTTTCTAAGGAAAACGTTTTCACTAAATGGGAAACAAAACCCTTATCGTGTGTATGAAGGACTACCTCCTTGCGAATAGATATAATTTTTTCTCCTTCACCACCTATCACAGATGGATTCAATGTATATATATTATTTTTATAACATAATTATTCTTTTTTATTTATAATAACAAATCAACTTTTTTATCTTCCAACTAATTAGAAAATGATATTGTCACTAATGCGTATGTGTGGACTACCATCTCCACGTAGCAATGTGATTCATTTTTTTATTTTGTAATGGATGATAATATACATATATTTTATGAATATATAATAGATATGATAAAATTATGATTCTTCAAAGATGAATTACTGTTTACCTTTCTTTTATTCCATCCGTCTAAAAGTTAAAAAATCATTCATGCATACATATGGCATACCGTCTCCATTAATGGTGTCATTAATTTTTATACCTCTAACTTATATGAATAACACTAAATATATAATATATATATATATATATCATTATTAACATTATGGAGATTATGAAACTATGATCTAATTACCCGGACAAAAACTATCGAACTAAAACAAAAATGAAAAACAAATGAGTTATTACCTGAAACCGTGATTTTAAAAGGAACTATTAATAAATAGGTGATAAAATATTATAATTAAAACATATATGGAATGATATATATGAGTATGGAAAAATAATAGATTTATAATAAATAAATATTTATTATATATGAGGTTCAGACACATACAAAGAATGTCAACCCCGAGGTAAGGGTTTATTTCACAATCTCATAATCATTAAAGATTTCTAATATTGAATTATATTCTTGGGAATTATTTTAAATTTATATATGAAAACAAATAAATTTTATAATACTAGGTTTTTTATGGAAAAAATTAGTTTTAATTTCATTTTCAACTCTTTGTGTACTCATGTTACTAAAATAATATTTTTAAGGAAAACTGACATTGTTATTCTACCCTGTCGAGAATATTTTTATTAAATGTCCATATTCCCATTTAAATTTCAAAGGTATATTTTTAATATTTTACAATGATTTTTTGAAGGAATTTTTATCATGTTTACTTTTTACAAAATGTTTTAAAAGTAATAATCTTGTTATTTTCTGAATAAGGTAATTTTAACATTTTTATAAAAGTGTAAAAACAATGTTTTTTTTATTATATGACATGAACAAAATCTCTTTACATCATAAACACTCATTTATTTAAATATTACTTTATAAGTTTACTATATTTATTTCAATTAAAAAAAATTCATTATTATTTATGAATTTTTATATTTTGAATAATTGATTTCAAAATGAAAAGGGTATTTCTCTCAAGAAATATTTTAGTGCTCTTTATAAATTCTACTAATTTTTGTGAAAATTATTTGTAGAATATTATAATTTAATTTTGATATTCTCTTCTCATACTATTCACTATATTAATTTATATAGAGTATGATTATGTTTATTTATTGAGGAGTTATTAACATTTTGTATTCTATTTTTCCAATATGAATGTTAATATTGATTATGTTTTGCCCATTTTATGTGATAAATGAATTAGACGTAGTATGTGATGGGAGGGGTCTGCTATAGCCTCTCGATTCATTGGTAGGTCTCATGAGACAAAATAGTTTGGGCATTTGGTCAAAGATTTACCAACTTATGTATGCGGTATTATAACGAGGACTTGATGTTATGTTTCTGATGTTTTATATTACGAATTTCATCATTATGAAATCAGTTATTGATGTCCATGTGATTATTTTAATATTTATGATATCTATGTATAAATTTAAAACTCAAGTGAATATTTATATGAAGTTATTTCATTATCATTTATTCTATCCATATTATTCTTTTTTATCAAGTTATCGATTAAAGGGAATGTGTTTTTAATATTTACCTTCCATATTCCTTATTTTTTATTTACTCATGATAGCTTCCACTGTACAAAAATCTAACTGAGCATCTGAGCTCATCCCTTTCTTATGTTTCCTTTCCCTAGGATCCCATAAAGTGTATTATGATTAATATATAGGGATATTCTAAATATACTAATGATGTTATCAAAGGAAATATTACAATTTATTTAAATATTAAAATATAATGTCAAATTCAAGTATGATTCTAGTTTTCCAAGATAAATAATATATTTGATTATAATTCTTGGGAACCAGATTTTGGATGAAATAGATTAGTGATTTCATCCCTATAACTAACTTTGAAGATGAGTATAAGTATACGATAAAATCATAACGTTTTGGAAAGGTAGAGATTATGTTGTTTTCCTAGAAATACATCTATGTTGGGATAATACGTGGGAATATAGTTTTGGAACATATGAATCTAGGGGTAATAACCTGACAATGATTTTTTTTAAGTATATCTTGGCCATCATTCTGGTGAGTGGTGAGTGTTCTCTTAGGTATGTATAAGTTTTTTCTATTTATGTTGAGTGTTTCAGAAGTTTTGAAATTATACATTATGATTAACAATGTTATGATCTCATGTTGTTTATGTCATTGTTTATAAATAGTTCCTAGGGGAAGGAATGTAAATCATATCAATGCATGTAATCCATGTAAATATTACCCTCCAGGGAAAGATAATGAAGCTAGAGCTAGAGATGAACAAATTTTAGGTATATTGGTGTAGTTGGCTCGGGTTATGAACAATAACATTTCCCATATGGAGAAACATAATAATCTAAAATATGGTGTAATAATGGTAGACCACGTCATGCATCAACAACCTACGACATTCAATTGAACTACAAATCCATTTTTAGTTGAGCAATGGATAATTTTATTATAGAACATATTTCTCTCTTAGAGAAGTAATGAATGGGAAAAGGTTTTCATGGATGTTTATTACCACTCAGGGGATGTGGATCATTATTGGTCATTAATTCAAAATGATAAGTCTAAGGAATAAATATAAAACATAGAGTGTAATGTTTTTAAGTTACTTTTCTTAGAAACATTTTTTATCATAAGCAACGAGCGGACATATAGAGATAGTTCTCAAGTCTATAAAAAATGGAAAGTGAAAATATTTCTAATTGTGAAGAAAATTTTATAGGGTTAGAAAGCTATGATTCTAAAACTATATGTGATTCAAATTTTGATATTGACCATTTCATTAAAAAGATAAATCCAATCCTTCATAGGGAACTAGTCTCATAATGCCTCTCATCATATGATCATATAATAAAATGCATTATTTTGGTAGAGAAATAATTATCCATGTTTTATGACTTTAATGGAAATCAAGATTAGTAGAGGGAATATAAACACTCGGGAAAAGGAAATACAGAAAAAGGGAAGAAGGGAATGGAAGAATTCATAACTTGTAGTAAATGTGGAAAGAAGCGTCGTCGAATAAGCTTTCAAAGAATGTGGGTTTTCTTCAACTATAGATTGAAAGGTTGTCATGCTTGTGATATCAAGGGTTAGAAAAAATATTCCAATGTTTAATGATTTAACTATAATTATATGGGGAATTATGAAAATGATTTTCCTAGGCATCAAGGAAATTTTCATCATAAAAGGTCGAGGGAGAAATGAAATGTTTATGTTATCACAGTAGCTGAAGTTTAAGTTTCCAATAACTTGGTGATAAGTACTTTGATCATAGCCTAAATTTTAGCTAATAATTTATTTGATTTTGGATATTATCACTCTTTTATATCTTCCATGTTTTTAAAGAAAATTATATATTTCCTTTTCACCTTAATAAGGTAGTTATCAATAAAGAATCCTAGTGGAAGTATCACTTTATTAAGGATCTGTCAGCTAGTTCCCATTATGGAACATAAACATCCCCTATTTTCTAACTCTATTATTATCCCTATAGTTGATTTTGATATAGTCCTTGGTGAATACTATATTTGAAAATAAGTTGTAAAAATATTTTACCAATACATGTAAATTATTTTACATGATGAAGATGTGGAATTTCTTATCATTAAAGAGAGACTTCATTACCAGAGGCATGTCTAGATCCACCCCTAGTATCTCTTTTTAATGAGATTCATGGGAAATAAGATCATATAAATCCAATGTATAGAAAAGGTAATATTAAAATTGATGATTTATATATTTTACAAAAATACATTGATGTATTTATAGTTGAATTACTTAGATATCCACCAGACCATGAAGTTGATTTTTACATTTATTTATTACTAGATTCAAGACATGTTTTAAAGAATCCCTAAAGAATAGAAACTATGAAATTAGTGGAGTTAAAGAAACTGCGAGAGGAATTTTTTATTAAGGGTTTTATACACCCAATTTTTTTAACTTTGGAGATCACATATATTTTCTTTAAGAAGAAATATGAATATATGTGGTTGTGACTTGATTATAGGAAAATAAATTCTATTATGATAAAGAACATGTATCCTATATCTTGAATTGATCACTTATTCAATCACCTTCGCAGAGCTCAATATGTTTTTAATATTGTCCTTCATTCTAGGTGTCATTAATTTTGAGTAAATAAGGATGATATTCTGAAGACAATATTTCGTATGAGGTATAGATATTATGAGTTTATAGCAATTCCATTTGAGTTTACTAATACACCATCTATTTTTATAGATCTACTGAGTAGAGTATTCAGGTAATATCTTGATAATTTTTTTGTTGTATTTATTGATGATATCTTAGTATACTCTAGGGTAAATGGGGACCATGATAATCACTTGTAGATCATTCTTGAGACTGTTAGAAGAAAGTGTTATATGGGAAATTTATCAACTATAAATTATGTCTTCATAAAGTTTATATCCATACTCACATTGTCTCCAAATATGGAATCTTAGTTGATCCTATGATGAAAAAGGTAGTCCAAGAATATCCTACACCAAGTAACATAACTGAGGTATGAAGTTTCATTGGTTTAGAAAGTTACTGTCAGGGTTTCTTTTAAAAAAATATCATTGGCTAACCCATTAACCAAGATTACTCACAAAAGGGTTAAGTTTACACACGCAAAGGAATGTGAATAATGTTTTTAAGAATTGAATAATAGATTTTCGAATTCGGTGATCTTGACTCTACCATCTATAAAGGATGTATTTGTAATATATAGTGATTCATAAAAGAAGTTACTCAGTTATGTCCTTATGAAAAATGAAAAATTTATTGCATATGCATCATGAAAGTCAAATACTTATGAAAAAGACTATCCAACTCATGATATTGAGTTTGAATCCATAATTTTTTTCTAAGAATATGAATACATTATCTCTATGGAGAGAGATTTGAAATATACACAATTTATAAGAGTGATAAATACACCTTTCCATAGAAATAGATCAACATTAAACAAAGATGATGGACCAAAATATTTAAGGATTTTGATTTCTCAGTACACTATCATCCAGGAAAGGGAAAATATATATCAGATGAAATGAGTATGAAAGATCATGATGTTATGTTGAAATGAGGATTTAAAAAGATCATAAGTTCTTTGATTTAGTAAATATGGATATGGGAACTATAATAGAATGGGGACCATCAAACATTTTTCAAATGATTTCTAACCCATATTTATTAGAAAATATAAAAATTTCTCATTGAGATGATGATAATATTCAAAATAAATTTAAATCCATGAATGATAAGAAATTGGTAGCCTTCGTATACGAATATGGATTTTTGAAATTTGGAAAGTGGTTATGTGTTCCATTTATACCTGTTCTGAAAAGGGATTTATTTGATGATTCTCATATCTACAATTTCTCAATACACCCTAGTAGTACTAAGATGTATAGATATATGAAGTTAAAATTTCGTTGCGATCATGGGTTTAATTTACAATAATATTATGAGACTTATACTAATTATATTTGATAAAATATATTCCATATTTAGATTTAGATTAATTAGTATTATTTAATAAGTTTCATTGAATTTTTTGTCATAATGAATTATATAAATAATAAAATTATTTTATTTCAATTAAGGTTGAAACATGTTTTTTAGGGGTTAAAATAAAAACATGAGAGTTAAAATAATGTAAAAACTTGTATAAATATTTAGACCATATCATATCTAAATTTTTTCAATGGTTTATTTTGGATCCATTTTTCAAATAATGTAACTTGACATTATTGTATAACTTCGAAAAACTACAGGTGTTCCACATGCCTCAATTACAAAAAGGAACATCATCCCCTCACTCCTTCACACATATTAATCCATTTATATCAACCAAACCCTACCAAAATCTATCCCCAAAATCCTTATCCATGTTATAGAGTGGACTTTCTTTCCATAAAACCCACACTAGTGTCCCAAATAAGAGATCACAAGGAGGTTTTTCTTATAGAAGGTAATTGTCTTCCTTGAGATCTTAATTTTATATTATTCTTTTAACACATTAAATTATATCTTAAAAATTAAAATATAATAAAAATTGGGTCTAAAATATAATTATATCTTATTATATTGGTGGAATAACCTATATCCATCCCATATTCCATCAAATGGAAAAATAAATTGTCGATCATGTGTACGGTGTACTATTGGTCACGAACCAATGTAATTTTTTCCCATCACTGCATCTCATCAATGGATATAGTGATTTATTTAATGAAAATATATGATATATATGAGGAAATATTAATTATAGAAATATAATATCACATCTACCTTCTACTTTACAAAATTTCAGAAAATCTTAACATTTCTCATGCATACATGTGGACTACCACCTCCACAAAGCGATGTGGTTCATTTTCAATTTATTTTGACATTGAAGGTAATATGGTTATATTTAATGTATATATATAATATATATAATATATATAATATAATAATTATTCTGTAAAATAAAATTATTATTTACCTTTCTTTCATTATGTGCGTCTAAAAGTTAAAACAACCTTCCCCCATACTATTGTAATAGTGGGTGGCCTATACCCAAATTAAACCATACTTTTAGATTACCATACAATGTATATAGTGAGTTATGAATGATTTAAAATTTCCATTATAATGTATATATTTCTATATATACTGTTTAAATGGTAATTTCCATAGATTGTTCGTCGCATCAACAAGCTATATTTGTTTCCAGACTATAATGAAAACCTCAAGATAGTGTGACATTAATTTTAAACATATATCATGTGGTCTGGATATATAATACCAAATAGACATATTTGAATTCTAATGATTAGGTGATGGGGGCTCATAAGCATTTATACTTCTTCCCATGAATTTCACAGTTGGTTATTTCTTGTAGGCGAGTTCATGAGGACATACCCGCCAATAGGAACACCATTTGTTTAGGGTATCATTAGATGTTCATAGCTGTGAAAATGTGTACTGGTATCCTAAATTGAGATCATTATCAATTTGTATCATTTTATTTAGTACATTGATTCAAGGAAAAAACCCTGACATTAAAGATGTGGTGAGATAGCTTGTGTTGGTTGCGTCATTAGTAGTATAACATTAGTTGAATAATTAAGAAAGAATTTGTTGTTTCTTAGTTAAGGAAGTGATATCTCAAGCCTAGTTCATCTAGATACTAGTACCTTCATAAATTCTTGGCTAAGGAAGCCAAAGGTAAGTCTATCTATTTAGAACAAAAAATAATAAAGTAAGAATGGATGATGACACAAAATATACATCATGCTCAATGAGATGTCATGAGATTAAAAGATTATATTACATCGTATATGTTTGTAGGACAGTTTCCATTTTAATGACTACTCCTTATCGATTTGGGGGCGATAATGAGTAACTACACTCTACTCTTTTCCTATGAATAAGTACTCACTAGTATTGAGATAATATCCAAGAGGGTCATACATAATAACATATTCAAGAATCTTCTATATTTTGGGGAATATGTATATAAGAAATGGTCAACCCAATCATAGGGTCTGAGAGTTGTCCAAGTATTAATGATCACCAATAAATAAATAAATTTATTATTATTAAAGTATATAAAAATTAATTTGAATTTATTTATTAAAATTATTGATAATGTATTTAGTGAATAGGTGTAAAAACATTACATGAATGAATATTATTTCAATATTTGAGGGTTCGTTTAATATTGTTGAAATTTTGGGCCGGGTTAAATGACACTTTTTGATCATGTAATATATTAATTATTCATTATAATTATGAGATAAAATATAAATAACAATTATGATGTAGTTAGTTCATCATAACTATTTATTTATTTCTTATTCAGTAGACATTAATTATACAGGGGCCGAGGAACCCTAATTGGGTATTTTGGACACTCACTATATAAGTAGAGGAGAAGCTCAATTATTGATTCTATTCATGACAATTGAATGAGATCATCTATATAATCCCACTTCATAGAGATATAAAGTCTCTCTGCAAGAATACAATCATAGAACACCATCGACAAATTGACCGGATGAGATAGAGGTCATTGTTGTGACGTTGGAGGAATTGTCAGAGCTCCACGCTAGCACCTGTAATTCAATGATTGGAATCTTCATGGATTCATGGAGAATGTGTGTATAATCTAGAGGGGTTAAAATTCAGATAATTCGGGAAATGATCCCTTGTGACTAGAAGTAGTTTAATGTGCTACTGAATCAAATGAGGTACTAATTTATTTAATTTTTGTACTTTTAAATACCTAGGTGAAATCCCTAGACCTTTATTGGGGCTCAGATAACCATATAATATGTTTTTTACATCACTTAAATGATGAAATGTTTTAAAATATAAAGTCCACCAGCTTCTGTTGTGTTCTCCAGTACCAACAATTGGTACTATAGGGATTGTGTGAATTTTCTGAACTATTGAAAAATTAAATTTAAGAATAGTTTATTAATTCAGTCACAATGGAATAGGTTGTTCATCAACATGATTTCAGATGGCAAAGTTTTAACCATTTGAATTTTTTTATATGGATTATTTATGTTTTGAATTATATTATTAAAATTGGAAACATATTTTTTATATTTTTTTATTAAAAGCACTATAAGAGAGTGCAATGTTGATTTTGGTTTCTCCATGTTTTCCCCCTTCCCTGTCTATATGTAATCCCACTGATAGCTATAATTTTCTAGCGAATGTCGCATAGAAAAAATATATTTGTAAAATGGTCTAAATTGACAACCTTTTGAAAATTGGTATAAAAAAGGATAAAATAAATACTGGGGAGGTGGAGGTGCTGACTCAGAGAAACCACTATATGAGTGTGGAATTCTCCAAACAATAATAAGAAAAGGTAGGCCTTTTTATTTTTTAATTGGAGAAATAATATTTTAAAAAAGGGGCCACCTTGGATTCCATAGAATAATGCCTAGATTCCCCATTAACCACCCCTAGAATCCATAGATGACCTAACTACATCACCATCCCACTGTCGTCAAGTATCTTCTTTTGGTGTCTTCCAGATGAAAACCAGATCTCGTCGTCCAAGCCTCATTTGAGGACGGATGGTTTCACATCCATGGCCACCGCCCTTGGGATTCCAGAGCGCTGCCTGTAAATCATATCGCTGTTAGGTTAAGACCACTACCGAGCTACAACACATAGATCCACCAGTTGGATGATACCATAGACTAATGTATCTCTCGCTCCCAGCTCCTCCACCCGACTGGTGACTACCACGACCACCTCCCTGCATATCTGTCACCGTGGTTCTGGCTGACCTTTTATTTCCATCGTGATGATGCCACTAACATATGTGCACACCACATCACCTAGTATTAGATGCTTGAACACCATGATTACTTCTTTTAACTAGCAGCTCCCGCAGTTCCCTTCTACTAGAACACTCACCAAAGTTCACCATCGGACCTCCCTGGTCAACACACTATCGTAGGATGTTTTTAAAATATTTTTTTTCAAAAAAATAGAAAATACATTTAGGTTATTTTTTTTATAAAAATGTGTCTTTAAGATGACAACATTGCTGTCACCTTTAGGCCACAAATGAAAAGTGACATCTGTAATGCCGCCTTTCAGGTTATGTGGTATTGTGGCATCCACGATTAAGCCTTTCTCCTAAAAAAGCACTGTTTTTTATATTTTTTATATTTTTATTTTGTTTTGTTTGGTTTATATATATATCAATAAAACAAAAAAATTCACCAGAATTTATCTACTATTTAATATCACACAGTACCTACATTAATGTAGTCTGGATTATGAAAGAATATCTCACCTATGGCACCCTTTTATAAGAGGGTTTGTCTTGGAAATTATTCTGTATTTTCGATATGGGATTCTGGATCTCCCTTTCCTGTGCAGAATATTCTGAATTTCTAATGTGGGATTCAGAACTAATTCAATTAAATGGATTTAAAATACTATAAAATATAATCTATAAGACCAATATAAATAAAACATGTAACATGGATTAAACATATAAGAAATAGTTGAAAATAAAAAAATTATAAAAAACATTAATGTAAAATAATTTATAAGCTTTCAAAGCCAACTACTTGAAGCTTAAAAATGTTTCAAGTATGCGAATTTGAAGGCCTCTAAATTATAAACTATAAGACCAATATAAATTAAACATATAACACGGATTAACCATATAATAAATAATCAAAAATAAAATTAATTTCGTAAAATATGTTGCTGAAAAATAATTTATAGGCTTTCAAAGACACCTACACGAAACGTAAAAATGTTTCAAGTATGTGACTTTGAAATCATATAAAATATATACTATAAGACTAATATAAATGAAACCTAAAACCCATACTAAAAATATAAGGAATAGTATAAAATAAAATTAATTTCATAAAAAATTATGGATGAAATATAATTTATAGGCATTCAAATCCACCTAATTGAAACTTAAAAATGGTTCATGTATGTGACTTTGAAAGCCTCTAAAATTTACACTATAAAACTAATATAAATTAAACATAAAACATAGATTAAACATATATGAAATATTCAAAATAAAATAATTTCATAAAAAATGTTAATGAAAAAAAAATTATATGATTTCAAAGCCACCTATATGAAACATAAAAATGTTTCAAGTATGTGACTTTGAAATCGTCTAAAATATAAACTATAAGACCAATATAAATGAAAAATCAAACACAGACTAGACATATAAGGAATAGTAGAAAATAAAAATAATTTCGTAAATAATATTTATGAAATATAATTTTTCCCTTTCAAATCCACCTACTTGAAACATAAAAATGATCCAAGTATGATAATTTGAAAGCCTCTAAAATATAAACTATACGACCAATACTAATGAAACTTAAAACAAAAATTAAACATATAATAAATAGTCGAAAATAAAAATAATTTCTTAAAAAAATTGATGAAAAATAATTTATAGGCTTTTAAAGACACCTACTTGGAACTTAAAAATGATTAAAGTATGTGACTTTGAATGCCTCTAAAAAATAAATCATAAGACCAATATAAATGAATTTTAAAAAAAAATATAAATATATAAGGAATAATATAAAATTAATTAGTTGATTAGTAATATTATTATTAATTATATAATTATGAATTATATAATAATTAATTAGTTAATCAGAAATATAATTATTAATTATTAATTATTAATTATTAATTAACTATTTAATTAGTAATATAATTATTTATTATATAAAAATTAATTAATTAATTATTTAATTAGTAAAATTATTATTAGTTATTTAATAATTAATTTATTAATTAGTAATATAATTGTTAATTATGAAATAATTAATTAGTTAATTACTATTATATTACTAATTAATAATTAATTAGCAACTTAGTAATATAATTATTAACTATATAATAATTTATTTTTTAATTGGTAATATAATTATTAATTATCTAATAATTAATTCTGTAATTAGTAATATAATTATTTATTTTATAATAATTAATTATTTAATTATTAATATAACTATTATTTATAAAAAAGATAATTAGATTATTAGTAATATAATTATTAGTTAAATATTATTATAATTGTTAATTATATAATAATTAATTTGTAAATTATTAATATTATTTTTATTTATAATAATAAATTTGTTAGTTTGTAATATAATTATTAATTATATAATAATTATTTACTTAATTAGTTAATTAATAATATAATTTTTAGTTATGTAATAATTAATTAGTTAATTTGGAATATAATTATTAATTAATAATTAATTATTTACTTAGTAATATAATTATTAATTATATAATAAATAATTACTTATTTAGTAATATAATTATAAATTATATAATAATTAATTAGTTAATTGGTAATATAATTATTATTTATAAAATTATTAATTAGTCAATTAGTAATATAAGAATTCATTATAATTATTCATTATAATTATTAATTATTAATTATTACTAATTAAAAAATTAGTTATTTTATAATTATTAATTATAATTAATAAATATATTGTTAGTTAACTAGTTAATAATTATATACTTAATAATTATATTACTAATTAAGTAATTAATTATTAATTATTAATAATTACTTATATTACTATTTAACTAATTATTTGTTATATAATTATTAATTAATAAATATAATTAATAATTATATGATTAATTAACAAATTAATTATTAAATATGAGTTATTAATTATTTAATAATTAATTAGTCAATTAGTAATATAATAAATAATTATATAATTAATTGTTATATAATTAATAATTATATTACTAATGAATTATTATATAATTAATAATTAATAATTAATAATTAATAATTATATTACTCCTTAACTAATTAATAATTATATAATTCATAATTATATTACAAATTTACTACATAATTTTTTACTCTTCTATATATGTTTAGTCTTTGTTTTAAGTTTCATTTATATTGGTCTTATAGTTTATATTTTAGACACTTTCAAAGTCACATGCTTGAAACATATTTAAGTTTCAAGTAGGTGGATTTGAAAGCCTATAAATTATTTTTCGTCAACGCTTTTTATGAAATTATTTTTATTTTTGAGTATTAATTATATGTTTGATTTGTGTTTTATTTATCATTTATATTGGTCTTATATTTTATATTTTAGATGATTTCAAAGTCACATACTTGAAACATTTTTTAGTTTCATGTAGGTGTCTTTGAAAGCTTATAAATTATTTTTCATCATCATTTTTATGATTTTTTTATTTTCAACTATTTCTTATATATTTAATCCATGTCTCATGTTTCATTTATATTGGTCTCATAGTTTATATTTCTTAGTTTTTCAAAGCCATGTTCTTGAAACAGTTTTGAATCCCACATTGGAAATGCATAATATTCTGTATAGAAAAGGGAGAACGAGAATCCCACATCGAGAATGTAGAATGATTTCCAGGGAAAACCCTCTTATAAAAGAGAGGCCTTGGTGAGGGCTTCTATATGAATTCAGACTGTTATAATTAGGGTACTGCTGGATTTTATATAGAAGATACATTATGATAATTTTTTTGTTATATATATATATAAACAAAACAAAACAAAAATACCAATACAAATTTTAAAAATACAAAAAACAGCAAAAAAAATTCGTAGAAAGGAGGTATCGCGGATGCTGCCTTTCATCTGAATCCTAAAGGCGATAGTGCTGCTGCCGCCTTTATGACACATTTAATAAAAATAACCTAATCATATTTACTAAATTTTCTTGAACCAACATATTTAAAAAAAAATAAACCCACTATAGCACCAGCCATGCGATGACCCCGCCCAGTGAGATCAGTTTCTAGGTTCCCCCTCTTGACACAAAATCGACCACCCTATGTGCAACCCTCCCGATAAACCCATGTCAGCTTCTTGTTCTCCCATCTGGTCACCCCACCTAATTTGGTTATGTACGCCCAGTATGGGCATAGTAGGGTCTTCATGATCCGCATGGAGTAATGGAAGGTCTTCCTACCCTCGAATAACCCTACACGAGCTCTACACAGCTTGATACAAACCTTTGTGGGTACGACCTAACCTAAAATGTGTCTAGGCACGGTTTCCAGGATTCATAAAATTTTAAGATATCCAATATATTAATTATTTATTTTTTGGATTAAGATAATAATATTTTTTTATTTTATAAAAAAAAATTATTTTTTGAATGAAATGAAATTACATAATTAATATAATTTTGGAATAAAATTAAATTAATTATGGGAAAAACTAAGAATTAAATTATTTTATTTTAAGTAATTAATTTAATTAATTTAATTGTCATCATACTCAATTTTTTTTCATTTTAATTTTATCGCGCTTTTATTTGAATTACTGACTGATCTTGAGGCGAGATGGTGCATGTATGTGTTTTAATTAATTAATTAATTATTGAAATTTTGTGTGATTTTTTTAATAATTACTTAATATTATTGATGGCTTGTGAGTGATCATTTATTTCAATATGTATAAGGGTCTTCACATCCATCATTATCTGTATATATTTTTCATTTCTCCAGAACCCCTTGTTGATGTGTGAGTGTTGATGTTCTATTGATGATTATGTTATAAGTCATGGACCATGCCAAATCAAAGAAAAATCTAAATGAGAAATGTAAACACTGAACTAGGGATGAGTTACATCATGAGTCAAGACCCAACTCAGGAATGATACCCCTAGTTCGCGGCTGATACACTGAATTTAAAGGGATCAACCAATATAATATGATCAAGACCAGTGAAATAATTTATTTCCTTTATGAATTTTTTGTTATCTTATGAATTTACTTGACTGTAAGAAACACATAATATAATAAACTAAAAAAATGCATAAAGGCACAATGATTATTTTTATATTAATGTTCATTTGTGAGCATGAAAACATAGAATATACATATTAATATAAATATATTGTATTTGTTGAATTATTATGATTTATTGTATGATATAATTAAAATCTCAAATTAAATACTCTAGGTGATGAGTACTCTTTAAGACATTGGATGGCACTATTAGCACACTCAAAATATCGTGGGATATTCAGGGATGTAAAAAGGGGATGATGGTGTAGAATGTTATACTCTTATATTATTAGTTAACAAGATTAATGATTGGTTCCATGGAAGGGAATAATACACCTCTACTTTCTATAGTAGTGCAAAAATAAATATATATCTTTGAAGAGGATTTATATACATTTTAACCAAAAAATTGACGTGAAATTTTATATTGATTTAGTGATTGGAATGAATTTTATTTCAATTCCTTCCTACTTCATGGAACCAGTAGAGTGGTGGGAATAAAAATTGTTGTTTGAAGAGATTGACTGGAAAGGATTCATTCGGCATAGTGTTTCCTAATTAGTCCAAAAAATTCTCTAATGTTTCATATTATTATAGGATAATATTGGTTTATTTCATGTGAAAAGTCATTATGAATAAGGATTTGACACATTTCATGGATTTCCATATTTATTTTTAGAAACATGTTCTTTAATGACTAATTTAATTTATTTTTGGTATTTATTATTTTTTTAATATAATAATTTCATAACTAATACAATAAATGAATGATTTCATACTTTTATATTATGTTTTTTTGAATAATTAATATATTTGTTTGATTCATTTAATTTATCCATTCTTTAATATTTAATAAAATTTATCTAACCCATTTAATTATTTAATTATAGGTGAATAATGTAGCCAATGACCTATTAGTAGCATTATCTATTTTAAAACATAAGGGTCAATCATGTGAAGAACATTATCCCAATTATTAATTAGGGAAAATTCTAAAGATCCAATGTATCATACATCAAAGGCTAAGAGTGTGCTATGAAGCCAATGATGTCCAATTATACACCTTGTTATTAGATCGGAGACCAAAATATCCTATATTGGAACTTAATAGTGCATCCAGTTCCAACATTATCCCATTAATATACTTAAAATAGTGAATTCAATCGAACATAGGAAGTGCTAGGATACTCTGTTTGGGAGGGGTGATTTGACATCCTAGTGACATTTTTTTAAAACTAACATATCCTTAAGATGAAACATAAGAAGAAGCTACTATCCAATAAGAAATAAAGATCCAACACTACCTGAAGTCACAATGCAGTGCTATATGATGCCCAAGTTTAAAAGTAAGATGTCCACCCAAAAGATAATGCACCCCCTAGAGTACGTCCAACCAAAATGTATTGTGCATCACTTATTAATGTTTCTAAAAATATTTAAATATTAACATATGATTCTGGAGTTATATATGAACATTCTAGATAGAAAATAAGATAAAAATGTTGAATTAAATATATGGAATAATAAATATCCCATATTCACTGATGAAATTTAAAATCCATGTGGATTATATTGCCTTGATAAAATGCCTATATAGAACCCTAACTAGAGCATCAAAATACCTTAGATGTGATTTCCTATATTATATAGGTTACATAATATTGACGAGGGTCTATAAAAACAAGGGGAAACTATCTATTAATATTTTTACAAATAATAACGTGGAAATAATTGAATCAATACAAACATCAATGTATAACACTTACTTAAAGGGAATAAACAACCGTTAAAAAATATAACATATCAATATGTTATTATATAATTATACCCATGCCCAATATACATATATAATCATAGACCACTAATTAGGATTAAAAAATATAAAGTTAAACTGACGAATAATATAGGGGTGACTCAACAATAAAACCATAGGTCCCATATCAGACCAGACACCTAGATCACTATTCAATTATTCAATATACATATCATGTATAACTAGTAACCTTATAATGAAATAAGATTATATTCATGCTCACTAGGATCCCCATGATTGGTGTGAGAAATAAATATCTATAGGGAACCATAATGAGTTTCCATGGATATACTATAATATACAATGTATTTCTTCATGAAAAAATAGATAGGACACAAGCATACAAGTGTAGACATCATGTTCTAACCAAGACTCCATGGTGCCTGAACTCACTTATTTCTTCCAATATTAGAAAAATAAGTAATGTTGAATTATATATAATATATATTCTCTTTCACTAAGGGCAAGGACTTACCACTATTGTTTGATCACTACCCTCTCAGGTAGGGTAGGGTCTCATACTATGTCCCATTCCAATATCTAATCCCACACCACCATAATTTCACTCATGTTCAATCCCCCATAACGGATATCTATTGGCGTGAAATATATGGAATTTGATGGGTGACATTTCATTTTAAAAAATATAGAATAAAATGTAAAGATGACATGAAGGTTAATTAAAAAAATGATCTTGAAAGAATAATGAGATAAAGAGATTAAATAAATTGGGTGATAATTAGTAAATTTGATCTGAATTATTAAATATAATTAAAAATTGTATTAAGAATATAAATAATGGGAAAAAATTTATGTTTTTTTTGAATCGATGTGGAATGAAGGAACGTGTAAAGTAGAAAAAGAGAAAAAATTTGATATGGAGTTCATCAATAGCCTGCTGAGATCCCCTACGTCTCCACCCATTAATTTGAGAGGTCAATGATATATATCCCTTGATCATTGTGATGATAAAGAAACATTTCTCTAATAATAGTTGTTCCCTAGGGCCTTTTTTAGCTTCACAAGAAGCTAAGGAACTCAACCCTCACTTTTAAAGAGTGATAACCCATTGGAAAAAGAGAATGATTGGAGAGAGGTTTACTTTTGGAAAAATCATTGAATAGTCTCTTATAAATCTATTTATTAGATGATTAAATTTTGGGAATATATATTTTATTGAAATGGTGATAGATATTGAAGGAATGAGATGATATAATTGGCTGTTTGAGATAATTTTGGTGAAGCTTGAAATTCAATGTTGATTTTTTTAGAGAGCATCAATGGTAATAAATTTAATATTCCAAGATGACAAGGGAGTTATTCTATTGGATATAAGAAGATAAATGAATATTATAGAGTTATTTTGGTGAAATGAATCCAAATAATACTTCCATTTTGGTCACATTTACCACATTAAACACATTCCCAAACTAGTATCTTGGATGCCAGCGGTTACCAAACTGCCTCCACTGAGTAGCTACTGGGATACCTAGAACTGGGTGTGATTCTAGAATTGGAATCAACTAGCTGGTTCACCTCCACAAACTCGTAGGGGGAATCTTATATAATTATTTAAAATCATCCTTTGTAACCTACTATAAAGTGGGGCACTACCGACTATCTGTTAGGTATTCTACTAATCTGGGAGTTCTTCCTTCACAGAACTGGCAGGCATGTGCCCTGTACCAGATAGCTGGTTATTTCTTCACATATCACCCATCAATCATATCCTCTATTTCATCCTTAAAAGTAAATCTAAGATTCTCCAAACATTTTTCCATTATTTTAAATCATGATAAAATATATTCTTATTCCTTTAACATGAACTCAAAAGATATTCAAAATATCCATGATTCTTATCACTTATTATTCAAAATAAAAAATGAAACTTGATAAAAATAAATCATTTGAAACATAGTAAAGTGTTTTTGTCATTAAAGCACCCAAATAGAGGGATATACAAGAATATCTCCCTTTTTATGATCAAACCACTTTATATAAAAAAGATAAATTAAGTGAAATTCAAGAGTAAGAGATAGAAGATACATTTAAGAAGTCAAAAAGATATTCAATGAGATCAAGAAGTATATATGTTAATAATGTTTTAAAAAATTAAAGACATTTATTACATATTTTAATAAATCACCCTTTTTAAAACAATTAATAACTAACTTATACGACATTATAAAATAATTTTTAGGACATATATCCCCTTTTAAAGTTCAATAAATTTAAAAAAAAACCCTCTCAATTTTTTATTATAACAAAATAGGGAAAGGGAAGATAATTGTTAATAAATGCATGATAAAAACTCATAGTAGATATTGAAAAGTCCAAAATAATTATTTTAAATTATTTTTAACAGATAGAAAACGATTTTTTAATGAATAAAAAATTGATTTTAAAATAAACACTTTACTGCCAAACACCCTTTTTAATAAGATTATTTGAGAGAGATATGAAATAATAATAGAAGTTAAAATGAAAAATATATTTAGAAAATAAGGATTGAAGAAGAGGAAAGGAAAAGAACGAAAAAGCAGAAAAAATTAGTATATACCTTTTCCATGGCCCAATTTTCCTCAAGAAATTACTTTACCCATATTGATTAATATCTTCATTAAAATATATTTATGAATAGGTTACTTTAATGTAAATTATACTTTGGAGGCCTCCTCATGTGTAGATATTTTTTCATGTAAAACTCAATAGAAATGTTATAGATATAAACATATATGAAACTTTTTTACTCATCATTAATATTCCATCAGGAGAGATAAAAAATAATTTAAAAATGAGAAAATATAAATATTTTTCTTATAATATGGAATAAAAAATTAAAAATATATTTAAAAAAATCATCTTAAAATTATGAAAATATGATAAATAACACTCTTTTTTGAAGAATATATTTTAATATTTTCAAAAGGAAGAGAATAATTTTTTTTTAAAATGATATCTCCCATGTCAAATTTCATAATTAAAAGATATAAGGATCCCCCTAAAATTATAGTAGAGGTGATATAATGGGATCAAATCCAAGATAAAATAAAAATATAAAATAATAAATTCATTTTTTAATTGATTTGAAAAATATTTTATAAAGATAACTCATGATATCCATATATAAAATATAAGGTGTCACAAGTGAACCATTCATAATTTACATTTAATGAATTAGAAAGGATAAAGGGATTTATGTTTGGTAAAAATATAAATTAGTTGATATTTTGTTAGAAACAATTCTAAAAATATATGATCATTTTGGAAGTGATCTCTTAAGAAATGTTACCTAAGGTCAATGTGTTTAGTGTGGGATAGTTGAATAGGATTTTTGGAGATATTTATCACACTAATGTTATCACACTTAATATAGATATTTTTATATGTAATCTTAATGTCTAATAGAGTGCGTTTAATCCAAATTATTTGGGTAAAACAACTGACATTTTCTATGTATTCTACATTAGCTATAGAAAGAATAAACAAGTTCTTATTCCTTATACTCTATGAGATGAAGGATTTTCCAAATTAGTGTAAAGTCCCACTATTAATTTTCCTATCTAGTTGGAGTCCCATAAAATAAACAAAAAAAATTAATTCAAAATAAGTTCCTTTTGGATAAAACCAACATATATTTTAATTTAAATTTAGATACTTAAAAAACCTTTTGGCAGATTTGAAATTAGATTCCTTTGGATTTGATTAAAAATGAGTTCAAAGATAAACACTGAACATGATATCTGTTTAGGTCATAGTAATATAAATTAGAGTACCAATAAGTATTCTAGAAATATTTTTGTCAAAGGTAATATCGATTAAATCCAAGGTTATCTTACAAATTGTACTTATGGAAAAACAAATTTCTATAGTGTGATCCTTGCTGAGTAATTTTATGATTTATTAGTGTATTTTTCTTGTCATAGAAGAATAACACAATTTTTTTAATAAATTTGAAAATTGAGAAAGAATTATAGTTAACTTATAATTTTCATTTCAAATTCCTCTTTTTAAATAAAAATATTTCCACATAAAGAGATTTATTTGTTTAGTTTAAAATCTATCAAAAAAAAAAATTATACGAGTGAAAAATAATTTAAGATGTGTTCAAAAAAATGCATGAATCAGATTTTAACATATTAAAACTATTTGATAAAATAATATTTGAAATATTTTTAAACTAATCCCAAGGGTATAGTTTAAAAACATAGTTAATTTAAAAACTGGATTTGGAAAAAGAGTATTTTCAAAACCAGGTGGTTATTCGACAAAAATGTTTTATTAAATAAAACCATTTAAAAAGCTTCTTTTAATATCCATTAGAATGATGTTTAAATTAATATGAGAGGTGAAATATAATAATATTCTAATGTATTCTAATCAAGTGATAACTGGAAATGTTTTACTATAGTCCATTATTTCTTCTTGGTTACAACATTTAGCTTCTAGATTGTCTTTATTTCTATTAATATTACCAATCTCACATAACTTATTCCTCAAAACCCATTTAGATTATATAAATGGAAAATAATTATCTATTTCCATCAGAGTTGATAAATAATTTCAAGTGAAACAATTTAGTTCATCTTGCATGAAAAGAACCAAATTTTTATCATTTAGGGGATTATAAAGGATTTCGGGTTTAAGGTGACAGACAAAGGCATGGTGTTCAAACTTATTTAAGATTGATATTATAGTATGAGTTCTCGCTTGTAAATATCTAATAAAATTTTCAAGGGGATGATCATTATATTTTTTTAATAATTAGGTAAATATTATTATATATATTCTTGTTCTTATTTAGCATATTTAATTTGAGAAAGTATCATTTAAATCATTATTTTAAATAACTTTTGAGAAATCAATTTTTAAAAAATTTTCATAAAAGAATATTGATTCATTATTTTACTAGTTTATTCATTTTGTTAAATACTCAGTAAGCCTTTGTTGAGTTGGATTACCCAAGAAAGATACAATCATTATATATAGAATCTTGTTTTCAAATATTGTATTTTGTGTTTAAAATAAAACAATTGGAACCAAAAACATTAAAAAATGACTTTGGGTTTTTTTATTTTCATAAATTTCATAAAGGTGTATTTTTGAGAAAAGGACTTATAATAAAAAATAAATAAATGATATATCATACTGTATTCATGGTCTCATAAAAAATATTTTGGTAAATTAAATTCATTTAAAAGAGTTTTAGTGATTTCTTGGATAGTTATATTTCACCTCTCAACTACCGTGTTTTTTAGAGGTTTGAGAAGAAAAAAAATAATGATTATATAACTCAAAAGACCATAAATAATTAAATTATTTATTATTTAATTCACAACCATGATCACTTCAAATCAAAATAATTTTAATTATTTTTAAATTTTCAAACATTTTTAGAATACTTGATGAAGGCATTTGAAACATCCTTATTTCCATATAAGAAATATGTCCATGTGAATATTTTGAATTCCACAAAAATAATGAATGTATAAAATTGACCTCCTATACCGTTTATTTGAGATTATTAAAATAAATACATATTAATTAATTCATGATATTTTTAAGAATATAATGATGTTTATATTTTAAAGGGTATTTTATTGTTTAAAATTCTGATATGTCTCATAAATCATGTCATATTTTAAATTAAATTTGGGTAAATCTAATACTAGTGGATAACATCTATGTTTGAAAAGTGTGTGTCTGATACAATGACCAAGTAATCTATACCAAAGAGATTAATCACTAATTTTTCACTCATTTATTGAAATTTTTGAATGAGAAATATTTTCAATTTATTATCTAAATATTTTAAAATAGTGATGTGGTAAATAGAATTATTCATTTTTTGTTAAAAAGAATCTCAAAAATCATTTTAAAAAAAAATTAAATGTTTTATCATAGAATTAACTAATGATTTTAAAATTTTGTTTCAATACTTTAAAAAATACAAAAAATAATTATAGTTGAGTTTGAAAAATTTAGTGTACCCTCACCAATTATCTTACCCTTACAATTAATCACCAAAGGTGATGTGAGCTACTTTTATTTTATCAATTTTATTGAATCTAGAGAGGTCACCACACATGTGTATTTATAATTCAGTATATAGGTACCATAGTTCTTCTTTGATTTTTCTCAAATGGCACTTTTACTAAAAAAATGGTTAAATGTTTTGGTAACCATGCAACTTGAGTCCTATTATGTTAAATATTAATAATTTCAGAATCCAAATTTTCTTATTATAATTTTGTATTTTTGATATATTGGAAGGAATATATATTTATTTTGGCCTCCCATGTCATACATTTTAGAAATAACATTCATAAATGAAATGACTAATTATTTAACGATAATTGAAAAATTTATCCTACAAAAAACAATTAATAAAACTAGTTTTTTAGGGATTTCTTCAGCTATAATATTTATTGGAGAAACCTATACCAACCCATTATTTCCCAAGAATTTGAGAACTAAAAAATTTATATAAATTATTTTCACCTTGTTTTAATATGAAAAGATAATTTTTTACGTCTTTAATGGTATATTCATGTATATGAACATCTGGTTGATCGATAAATTTTAGGGTAAACTTTTCATTTTTCCTTGAGGAGAATATCCTTATATTTTTGAATTTAATATTTCTGATCAATCACTTTATTATATTTGTTTTCAATATCTTTATATAATGAATAATGTTTATAAAAACTATTTTTGAGTTGTTCATGAGTTTATTTTAGGTTTTCATAATTAAGGTTACTATAAGAGAAAGAAAAAGGTGAAGGATAATTAGGAGAAGAAGTGGAGGAGTTTGATAAAGAAATAAGAGAAGTATCCTTAAATTTTTAATTAACATGTTCTCTAAGACACCTTGGGCTTGATTAACTTGAATTTGGTGAGGAAGTTGAATCCATGGACTCATCAGTTTCACGTAATGTTGTGACTCTAAAAACCTTATCACCATGTTGATTTTAATTAAGATTTGTCATCTAAATGGGGAAATCTGACTTGATGTGACCTATTTTATTACATTCCTATAATGTCACTTCTTATTATGAATTTTGTCTTAACTTCTTGGTTTCGTTAGATAATTTATTCTTATGGAAAAAATTATTTAATTCCCTGGTGATTTGATAAAAGTTGTATACTTCACCTCAGGATGGTTCATCATTGGCATCTTTTAAGGTGATGGTTTTATTGAATTCCATAATGTAATTGGGATCATTTTTATATTTTCTTTTTATCATAATTTCATATGTAATTAGGGATTCAATTATTTCTTTAATGTGTATTTTCATTAAATATTTTTCATCCTAAATGGTTATAAAATTTGGAACCCAAAATCTAGGAAAAACCTATAGTATTTTCTTTATAATCATGGTTGTAGATTATTAATCACTAAGGGACTTTATACCGTTTAAATTGTCAATAAATCTCATTAGCATACTAGTAATAGATTCATTATAATGCATAGATAAACTTTCAAAATATTCATGATAAAAGTCAAATATAGATTCTTTTACTTTCTTTATTCCTTTATGCATGACTTCTAAAGATTTAAATATTTTATAATCCATTTTTCATTTAGAAACATTATTAAAATCAATAAAATCCAGACCAGAATGTTAATAATTCATAACTTTGATAATATTTTCAAAATTCCTAACATATTTGGAGTCCATTTTTATTCAGATTCTATAGTTGGAACATAGTTGTGCTTTACGATTTTCTAAACTAGGTAACTAATACTAACATGAAAATTTCACATCTAATTTTTCTAATAGTATTGGATGTTTCCATAAAAAATAAGAGCATGTGAATAGGAATTTTATTCCATAATAAAAAAAAATACTTGAAATGAATTAAAATTAGAAATAAAATTGAAAATAATCAATTCTTTTAAATCCACATTTTTTTATAAAAACAAAAATCACTCCTCTAATTCCAATTGGTGATTGGATATATATGAAAAGAGTGGTTTTAATTTATCTTTTAAAAAATAAAAAAAATTAAATGCAAAGTAAATATTAATTCAAAATGAAATGATCTACAACGAATAAATGGATAAAGAGATTAAATCAATTAAGTGATAATGGATAAATTAGATCTAAGATATTAAATATAATAACAAATTAAATTAATAATAAAATAGATTTAATAAAATTTATAAATTTATATGAATAATTAAATAATGATTCCATTCATAATGTCGAAAAAGGATAAAACACAATTGATAAAGAGTTTGGAAATAACATGATGTGAGTCTTGACATGTTCAACCCTTGACTCAAGAGGTTAATGATATAAATCCATTTATAATAATGATGATAAATAATCCCATCCCTAAAAAGCGGGGTTTTTTGAGAATCCACTAGATCCTTTTTAGTATCTATGTAACTTGTCCCTCAATTTTTTTAAATGATAAACCATTGTAGAATGGAGCTGAGAGGTGAGAATATTGATTTTTTAAAACCTATCACAAATCCACTAAGAAATATATTGGATGTATTATTACAATTTGGGTTGAGATATTTTAGAGAAAGGATGAGAGCCTTTGAATGAATGGGAAGAGTGAACTTGTACTTTAAGAGAATTTTGGAGAAGCTAGTGATACAGAATCGATTCGTTTATAGATTATTGTTTTTATGTAATGTAATATTCTAATTAGCCAATGGATTCCTTTAATAGGATCCAAGAGTATCGATAACATTATAGAATTCATTAAGTGTAAAAAATCTAAATAAGACTTCTATAATGTCTAATTTTACCATATTTAACAGATTCTTAAACTAGCAGCTCCAACGCCACAAGTTACCAGGTAGCATCCACCAATTAATTGATGTAATACCTGGAACATAGTTTTCTTTTATAACCATCATCTACTAGGTGGTACACCTCCACTAGAATTCAAGGGAACTTCTAATGAATTAGGTTAGATCTACCTATATAACCAGTGGTCCAGTGGGTCATCTTCTCATCTAGTGGTTATGTTTTCATAGAATTGGTTGGTCTATGATATTTTCACATCTCACCTATCAAGAATATCATACTTTTATTCCTTCTATGTAATTCTAAGGTTGTTCAAAAAATTCTACAATATTGAATAATTATAATGGATATGCCTAATCAGTCAATGCTACATCAAATTATATTCATGATTTCAATGATTCCCATCACATGGAATTAAAAAATAACATTGAAACTCAGTCAAAATAAATAATTTGAAATGTATTTGATTACTTATTATCAGGAAAATACCATGCAAGAGAGAGATAAAACGGTTACATGCTATGTATTATACCACCACTCCCTCACTCAAAGTGAGAAATTGTTCCACTCCTTATAGCACCACCCTCTCACTCAGTGTGTGGTATCACACCTTATTTCATATTGTGTCTCATACTACAACCTCCTCATTCATGGTGAGTTTCTAAAGCCATATGATGTATCAAAACCCCATCACATAAGGTTACATGATCCAGTATCCGATCACTTGGTTCAAGGTTACCTAACAATATCCCTTAATAACCCCATCTCATGTTGGGCATCCTATTTCACACCAACTCACTTAGGGTTTAGCCTCATGTCATGAATCATCATCCAATATAGGAACACAGACAGTGAACATGAACATAGAAACAACTATGGTAACATATACCAATGACTATCCTTCAACTAGTAACTAATTGTTTCCTAGAGAAATTATAGAGGATAACCCACACACATCCAATCATCAAAAACCTTGACTCACCTCACTACACTCTTCCTCCCCAGGCATAGACCTTTGTTACATAATATCCCTAAAGGATCCAAAAAATCATAGGAGAAAACCCCATAATAGTAAATTGCATTAATCATAGAGAACCATATATGAGAACAATATTCTTCTCAAGTTCTAACTAGATTTGAAGTCCACAAATAACTCTCATCATCATTACTACTTACTTTACTAGTACCCATGATATAATTTCAAGGCATATTATGCCCTAAGGACACTCTGAAAACACCATATGCCTTAGGCTCATACGTTATCTAAAGAGACACCACACATCCAAATATCCCTAGTAATCCTTACCATGTGGTTAATTAATCCAAACTACACCAAACCCTCTACATACCGTAGAAAAAATGGAAAATATGACCCATTCCTCACATGTTAACCCTCCCAATAGTCACTCCCTAACTGACACCCATCTAGCACACACCAACTGAACTATACATAGAATTCCAGTTAAGGACTATTCCCTTACACAAATAATAACTCTCTCTTGGAAGAGATAATTTGACCTCAATGAATAACATCACAATCACTCAACCCCTAACACGAGTATTTGAGGTCCATGGAGAATACATAACACCTTACCCCACACAAAACATTTGTTTTTCCCCTTATCAAAAACTCTACCAAGGGCTCATATCACATGAGAAACTATAGACCCTCATATACAACCTTAATCTTGTCCATTATTAACGAGTGACACAATTTCCAATCATTATAGAGTCCATTGTACCAAACTAGAGATAGAACTATGTGGATTAATACACATTGAGGCAAATTAAACTATCCAACCATGCGCGACAAAATTAATTAACAACAAATAGGGTATTCCCTCTCTTATCAAATATCTTGGGACTCTCCCAACCCCTTAACTGAATTTTCATACCCCAAAAAAACACTCAAAAATTGAAATCACATGAAAACATGTAACATATTGTGATATAGTAAATGAGCCGCTAACTTAAGGATTATAGGATTTAACCCATTATATGTTGTGGCCCGATTCAACATAATTTTATTAAAATTGAGAAATAAAAAAACATCCTAAAAAGGGTTTTACTCTAAACCAATAGAGAAACAAATAGTAATGTGGGAAAGAACCTAGGTCTCCTTATCCTCTCCGAGGGTGTAAGAACCTGGACCTTCTGTTCAGGTATGTTTTTCCTTTTTTTGGAGTCTTTGAGAAAAGAGGAGTTTTTGGAAAATTTTGAAGTATACACCATGTGATTTATAAGTACACGCCCTGTACTTCGATTTCTCACAAGTTCGTGTGCTAGCCGTGTACGTGCCACACACACGGTCATGTAGGGTGATGTGGAGGCCGCTTAAAGTGGAGTATGGACAAGCCTACTACACGCCGTGTACTCAAAACTTACATGCCATGTAATTTATTTTTCTCATTAAACAGAACAGGCTCATGTATGACCGCCAGAATAATCTTCTTCTTGGTCCCGTTTGACCGAGAGAAGTCGTACGGTGCCAAAAGTTCTCCGAGCCACCGAGCCTCCGTTCGTTCTCCGAATCGACCATCGTCTATTGCGTTGGAACTACAACGGTAATATTTTCCTTCTTCTAGAGCATCGTTTTCCAATTCCTCATCATTTCCATGTTATCGTGGGTTGAACATTTTGTGCATTTTTTTAGATATATGATGTTCTAAGGAGATTAAATACTTTTGGTTCAAGTATATTGATCTTCTAGAATCAAGGTAGGTGGTTTGTTACTTTCCGTTCAATGTATTTGAGTATTATGTGCAAATTATACCAATAAACTTGAACGGGGGTATTGTGTGTTTACTGTTTTTCCCTTTTTGTTTTCTTGCCTTACTTTTATGCTTATGTAGAGTTAATTTCGCTATGTATAAGGATAATTTCTATGTTTGGATGTTTTTCCATTCCTTGTTCTATTTATGACCTTTTGGTCTTTTTCAGCCTTTGGCCGTTATACCTGTTTTCCATGCCTTGTGACCGTAGGATGGAGTATTGTTCCCTGACATGCTTTTTGTACTATAGGTTGGTTATCCAAGTAGCTCTATAGGTTTACTTTGTCCTTATAGCATTATTATGCTCTGACTGGAACACGTCTATGAGAACTTGGTGCTATAGACTATAAAGGGATAGACCGAGTGATCTTCCTAGAGAATCTTGGACATTATTGACCATAGGAGGATAAACCGAGTGAGCTTACTCAGAGAGTCTTGAGCTTTATATACTATACGGGGACATACCGAGTGATCATCCTCAGAGAGTCTTTGTTTTTTTTGAATTTCCTTAAACCATTCCAGGCTATAGGAGGAATTGACTGAGTGAGCTTCCTCAGAGAGCCTGTGATCATCCTGAGGCTATAAGATTAATTGAGCAAGTGAGCTTCCTCAAAGAGTCTCTAGACCTTGGGGCTATAAGGGTAATTGACCACATGATCTTCCACAGAGATTCCCTGAGTACCTTATACTGTAAGGGGAATTTATTGAGCTTGCTTCTTCAGAGAGTTTTATAATTTCGTATGACCAAACCAGAGGGGTTAGGCTGAGTGTACTGCCCAGAGGGTTGTTGGTACTTCTTGGATAGTAATAGAGGGGATGGATGTGAGTAATTCAGAGACGGATTCCTGTTTGTGGTTAAATGTTTGCTTCACTTGTGCTTGTTGATCAGTGGATTGTTTACTGTTGTGTATCATCCTGTTTTCTGCTTACTATTTACTGCTTACTTTACTGTTACCTACCATATACTCACTAACTGTTAGGCACAGATCTTCAGGTGGTTGCCTACTAAGATTTAGTCTCATACCCTGTTTGGGTCTTGCTTTTGGGCCCAGGCAGATTATATTACTGCAGGTATAGACAAGGGCAAGATCCCTTCGACTTTAGGAACTTGATTGCATTGGAGGAGGAGAGAATGAGACCAAGCCGAGACTTACAATGCTGAGGAGTTGCTTATCTATTTTTCCTTAGTAATTTGGTTTAGTATTGTATTTAGCATTGTGACCTGTTTGGCTGCTTTCCTAGACATATGTATCATTCATCATTTCATATATATGTTTGTGCTCTAGTTGTTTATTGTTTTAGTCTTCCGCTATTTACTGTTGTTGGATATTTACTGCTTCCACTATTGTATGTCTTGTTTACTTCCTCTTTGTACTTCGCCAATGAGGGCATAGTTTACCCACTAACACACCTAAGGCCCTCACTGCTAGTCGGCAGCCTCTGGCATTTGGGGAAATGCACTTGAGGCCATGTGACCAAGCAGGTATGGGGCGCCTCTGGGTGGATTCCAGAACTGGGATGTTACAAAGTGGTATCATAGGAATTATTTTCTCTTGACTTACCATTTGGAGCCTTTAGCCAGGTATAGGATGGAATAGGATCTTGGTAATAAGTTGTGCCGAGGAGTAGCTAACCCATGTACAAGGAAAATCCATACTACCCTGTTTATTGATGTTTTACTGGTTTTCACTTTTACAATTGATTTGATTTCACCGTTGGATGATTTACATGCTTGGGTTGTTACCATTGTTGTTATGGCAGTTCCATTTCTGTCGCAACCCGATGAGATGAGGGTATTCCATCTCATGCATTATATAGGCACTTACTAGAAATCACATGCCATGAATTCTTACCATGCCATCTAGGATGCATTAGCAATTTCATGTTGTTGTGATAAACATTGTGTAGATTATGCATGTTGTTGTGATTGATGATTTGATAGAATCTTTGCTGTTTGATGGAGAATTTGTTTGTATAGTAATTTGTTTAGATGGATTCTAAACATTGGTTCTTGAGGTGTTGTGGGACCTCATGGACCGGAATTTGGTGGATCATTGCCTGGTTTCCTTATTATAACTTGTATATGATGGCAAGCATTGATCCGTGGGGAGTATGGGCCCTCATGGATCAGAATTTGGAACCTTAACACTTGTTTTCTGTGTTTCTTGGGCTCCGGAGCAGTTTCTGAGGCTACTTCCTGGAAAACCTAGAATACACAGCGTGTACTTTATGAATACTCGCTGTGTTGTTTTTAACCGTGTCACTGACTGTGTGGGCAGAGAGACGGGGTTGTGAAAAAATTTTCAGGAACATACCGTCTACAGTATGTACACGCCGTGTTGTAGTGACCGTGTGTCTACCCGTGTGACTAATGACATGGATGGATGAAAAATTGACTATACACGTTGTGTCATGTTTTCAAATGTTGTTCCATGTAACCTAAGTACGCGACCATGTCACGGACAACACAGGTCAGGAAAAGACTTCAATTACACACCGTGTGCACATGGAGCATGCCGTGTAGAGTGAACTGTGTAGCCGGCCCTATAACTAACTACATGGGTCATTGAAACCTTGTTTAGTACATGCCATTTCCTTCATGAACATGCTGTGTAGCCTAGGATTAAAGGGACCATGTGGGTTAGCCGTGTAAGGAGACTTGGGTAGGGGAATATAGTTTAAGTACACACCGTGTGTGAGAAAAACACATCGTGTGGTTGGGGTGTTACACGACCAGTTGTGGCAGAGGTACACACCCATGTGAATGGCTTAAATGAACATGTCGTGCGGTTTTTATAAACATTGTGTAGTCTTGTTTTGTAAAACTTGAATGTTTCTTTCTCCTTCTCCCCTCGTGTACTCTTGTGTTCTTAGTCTTTGAAAATCCAGATCTAAGGCGTGCATTTGACCTTTCAGAGCTATGCCACTGAGACGTCCTCCGATTGTATGTCAGCTTCCAAATGGTGATCAAACACTAGATATGGCCGATCAGGGACTTCCTGCAGATCCCCCTACTGTGGTAGACTTGGCACCAGCAGTTATACCAGTTGCAGGCGCCGATGTGCACTTTAGGGAAGATTTTTTGAGGATTATGTGGACCTTCCAGAGAGCACCGCCTCCTTCCCCGTTGATGGTAGAGTTGATGTGGGTTTTCCAACAGCAGTATCCTCCAACTTTCTTAGAGGATGGAGGACCTCAGCCAGCAGAGTCATGGAAAGAGGCCACATTGATGATTTTCAAACATCTGAAGATACCTCCGGAGAAGAGGGTGAAGCTTGCTACCTATACGCTCCGAGACTCCACCAAGAAATGGTGGGAGGTGATCTAACAGTTAGGGTGCCAACAAAGTATTACTTGGGATGAGTTTTAGTGCATCTTATATGATTACTTCTACCTGGAGACCTTGAGGGCCGATCGAGCCCACGAGTTTATGATTCTGGAGTAGGGTACTCTTTCTGTTATGGAGTACTCATCTTGCTTTACTGAGATGTAGCGTTTCACACATATTATAGGAGGCGATGAGTTATTCCTTGAGTGAACGTTTGAGTATGGTTTGAGGCACGAAATCCGCTTGCAGGTGAACATCTTTAGGTTGACTTCGATATAATCTATCATCAACCAGGTGCTGATCACTGAGCGCAATATGAGGGATTCTAGAGCAATGAGCCAGGGCGTTTTGAAATCTAGAGTTAGTGTTCCTCTTACTGATAGCAGGAAGCACTGCAAAGAGTCCGCTCGAGGAGATCATAGTAGGCAGAATGTATCTTCAGGAAACCTGGTAGTATGATACTAATGTGGGAGGAGCAGGATTACTAGGACTGAGTGCCAGAGAGATCTGATGGGGTGATGATCTTGAGGAAAGATGGGCCATCTTCAGCATTTTTGTCAGTTCTTCACACCTACAGATGGTGGTAGGGGTTCTTCTTTGACCCCTTGTACAGGAGATGCATCGCCAATTTCTCATCAGTATGGGAACTAGAGATCTTCCGGCCATTCAGGCCGAGGTTGAGGTCACTGTTGTGGGGGTCAGCCATCAGGCTACCATCGACTATAGAGTGGATCGGCTCAAAGTGGTCAGGCAGGGTCACAAGGCCGTAGTACAGTCCAGACATTTGGAGTGGATCAGACCCATCAGGAGTAGTATCCCGACCCTTCTACAGTTCGAGGTACGATCTTAGTAGCCTCAGTTTTATCTTCATCTCTTTTCGATACTGGTGCTACGCATAACTTTATCTCTGTTTCTGTTGTAGAGATAATTGGGCTCTGCATCTTTTCCTTCGCCGATACTTTGACTCTAGACACACCATTGGGAACTAGAGCGGTTAGTATACGTCAGTGCAGAGATTTCCCACTTGAGGTTGAAGGGTGTCACATCTTATGGGACCTCTATGTCCTAGAGATGACGAGCTAAGATGTCATTCTCAGAATGGACTGGCTAGTTCCCTTCCAGGCATTCATCGACTGTTATCACTATAAGGTGAGATTCGTATCACCATAGGGTGGATCCTTTCTTTATAGAGGTGAGTGGGATGTCCATGCGAGCAAAGCATGTCTAGAGCGTCACGGGATGGGAAGAGTTACAACAAGATTTCTAGTCTTTATCTGGATGACCAAGGAACTTCACAGTTAGACTTTCCTCCAGTTGTGGATCATTTTAGAGATGTTTTTCTAGAGGACTTTTCAGATTTGCCTCCAGAGCGTGAGGTGGACTTCTCGATTGAGCTCATTCCAGGAGCGGCACCGGTTTCCATTCCTCCTTATAGGATGACTACACTTGAGTTGCAAGAGCTCAAAAAGCAGTTGGAGGAGTTGCAGGAGAAGGGTTTCATCCGACCCAATACTTCGCCTTGGGGTTCCCCTGTCCTGTTTGTGAAGAAGGTTGAAGGTACCCTTAGGATTTTTGGGGAATATCAGAAGTTGAACTATTTGATGGTCAAGAACCGATATACATTTCCGTGGATCAATGATCTCTTCGATCAGCTTCGAGGAGACCAGGTGTTCTCGAAGATTTATTTGAGATCCGGTTATCATAAGTTGCATGTTAGACCATCTGATATACCTCTTACATCTTTCTGGAGTAGGTATAGTCTATACGAGTATATGGTTATGTCGTTCGGTCTCATGAACGTGCTTGAAATTTTCATGGCACTGATGAACCGAGTGTTCCATCCATACTTAGATTCCTTCGTGGTGGTTTTCGTGGACAAAATCTTGGTGTAATCTCACAATCAACATGACCATGCTACCCATCGTGAGATCATCTTGAGTACACTGAGGGATCATCAGTTATATGTTACGCTCTCAAAATTCCCCTTTTGGATAGAGCAAATTCACTTTGTGGGTCATGTTATCTCTGAGGCATGAGTATTAGGAGACCTAGAGAGAGTGAGAGAAGTAGTTTCCTGGGAGCCGCCGAAGAACATCTTTGAGGTGTGGAGTTTTCTATGGATAGTTGGATACTACAGATGTTTCATACAAGACTTTTCATGCCTAGCAGCACCACTGAAATGTCTGACCAAGAAAGGGGCGAAGTTCTTATGGTCAGATTCTTGTGAGTCAACCTTTCAAGAGCTGAAAGGGAGGTTGACTTCAGCATCGATACTAGTCTTTACAGATTCAGGCAAGAGATATACAATTTATTTTGATTCTTCAGGTATCGGGCTGGGAGCTGTACTTATGTAGGGAGATGGAGTCATTGCTTACTGGTCTCGGCTTTTAAGAACACATGAGATGAATTACCTGATGCTCGATCTGGAGTTGGTATCTGTCGTTCATTCCTTACATAGTTGGAGACATTATCTTCTGGGAGATCACTTTGTGGTTTTAGTTGAACAAAAGGGTCTCAAGTACATCTTAACTCAACGTGATCTGGATTTGAGACAGGGCAGGTGTGTTGAGTACCTACAATACTTTGACTTTGAGCTTTCCTATACACCGGGAAAGGGAAACACAGTGGGTGATGCGTTGAGCAGGAGGACTCAAATACAGGTAGTTCAAGAGGCCAGAAGTGAGTGGCAGCTTATGGATCTGTTCTCTGAGATGCATTAGGAGGTGCACGATAGACAGGGGAAAACTTTTCTATCTTCTATAGTTGTTACCTCTGCACTTATTTATGGAGTTCAAATGAGGCAACTATCAAATTATGAATGCCAAGTCCTATGTGAAAGTGTGTAAGGAGAGGACCCTATTCTTGGATGTACAGTAGGAGAGGATGATATATTGTGTTTCCAGGGATGCGCATGGGTGCCATCAGGCATACGTGGGGAGATGATACAGGAATTCATTCCTCAGTTTGGGCAGTTCATCCTGGCATCACCAAGATGTATCGTGATCTACACCACCAGTATTGCTGGCCAGGTATAAAGAGAGATGTTGCTGGGTTTCCATGAGATGTTCTACTTGTCAGCAGGTGAAAGTGAAGTATCGGCGACCAGTGGGTCTTTTTCAACAGTTATCCATTCCTGAGTGAAAGTGGAATGACGTCGCGATAGAAATCGTGACCGGTTTTCCAAGGTCACCTTGAGAGAATTATGTTGTTTGGGTTGTCATCAACAGGGTTATGAAGGTTACTCACTTCTTGCCGGTCAAGGAGACCTTCAGTGTTGATGAGATGGGACATTTGTACATCTAAGAGATTGTATGTCTATATAGAGTTCCTCACTCCATTTTTTCAGACAGGGATGCATGTTTTACTTATCAGGTCTTGCAGGGGATTCAGAAGGCATTGAGTACACATGTACTTTTGAGTAAAACATACCATCCCCAGACAGATGGCCAGTCCGAGCATACAATTCAGGTTCTTGAGGATATTCTCAGAGCATGAATCCTAGATTTTTGAGGTTCATGGGAGAAGAATATACCTCTAGTGGAGTTTCCCAACAACAATAGTTTTCAAGAAACTATTCAGATGGAACCTTACGAGGCTTTGTACGATGGCCAGGACGATCACCTTTATGCTGGCTAGAGCCAGTAGAGGCCGCTTTGCTGGGACCTTGTCTTGTTTAGGAGACCTCAGAGCAGATAGATTTGATTCAGAAGAGGATGGATAAGGCACAGTCTGGAGAGAAGTCTTATGCTGATCAGTGGAGATGACCTCAGGAGTTCGAGGTCAGGGATCATGTTTTCCTACGTGTCGCACCAAGGTTGGGACACAAGAGGATTCAGAGACATGTTAAGATTTAATCGAGGTACATCGCGCCATTTGAGGTGTTGGAGAGAGTGGGGCTGGTTACCTATCAGTTGTAGTTGCCTCAGAGGTAACGGGATATGCACAATGTCTTCCACATTTCTCAGCTCTGACGTTACTTTTCAGACCTTTCTCATGTCTTTCAACCTAGGGAGGTTGAGCTCAAAGCGGATGCATCATTTTAGGAGCATCATATCTTGATTGTTGATCTTAGTACAAAGGTTCTACATGGCCATTCTGTTCCTCTGGTATGGGTGCTATGGCAGAACGAGTGAGTATAGGACGAGACTTGGGAGAGGGAGGCCGATGTACGATAGTAGTGGTAGGAGCTGTTCCGGGTTTCTTCTTCTAAACCTCGCTAGGGAAATTTGGGGATGAATTTCATTAAGGGGGGAAGTTTGTAAGAACTCAGACATTCTGGTCATGTATGTTTTTCCTTTTTCTAGAGTCTTTGTGAAAAGATGAGTTTCTGGAAATTTTTTAAGTACACACCTTGTACTTTAAAAGTACATGCCATGTACTTTGATACCTCGTGAGGCCGTGTGCTGGCCGTGTCTGGGCCACACACACGGTTGTGTTGGGTGATGTGGAGGCAACTTAAAGCGGAGTACAGAAAAGACTAGTAAAAGCATTGTACTTCAAAAGTACACTCAGTGTTATTTTTTTTCATTAAATGGACCGGGCTCGCGTCTGACCACCAGAATCATCTTCTTCTAGGTCCCGTTCGACTGAGAGAATACATATGGCACTGGAACTTCTCAAAGCCTTCGAGCCTCCATATGTTCTCTGAATCGACCACCATCAATTTAGTTGGATCCGTAGCGGTAAGATCTTCCTTCTTCTAGAGAATCATTTTCCAATTCCTCCTCTTTTCCAAGTTGTCCTGGGTTGAACTTTTTGTGCATTTTCATAGTTCTATGATGTTATAAGAAGATTCAAGCCTCGTAGTTCAAGTGTATTGATCTCCCATCATCAAGGAAGGTGTTTTGTGCCTTTCCGTTCAAAGTCCTTTAGTATTATGTGGAAATTCCACCAATACCCTTGAACGGGGTATTGCGTGTTTACGGTTTTTCCCTTGTTTTTTTCATTTCTTGTATGCGTGTGAAGAGGTAATTTGACTATGTATAAGGATAATTTATATGTTTGGATTTTTTGACTTTCCTTGTTCTATTTACAACCATTTGGTCTTGTTCAGCCTTTGTCTATTATACCTATTTTTCATGCCTTGTGACTGTAGGATGGAGTGTTGTTCCCTAACATGCTTGTTATGTTGTAGAATGGTTAGCCAAGTAGCTCTGTAGGTTTACTTTGGCCTTATAGCATTATTATGCTCGGACTATCACGGGGCCGTGAGAACCTGGTGTTGTAGACATAAGGGGATAGACTGAGTGAGTTCCCAGAGAATCTTGGGAATTATAGACCACTGGAGGATAGACTGAGTGAGCTTCCACATAGAGTCTTGAACTTTATAGAATATACTGGGATAGACCGAGTGAGCTTCCTCGTAGAGTCTTTGTTCTGTTTAAATTTCCTTAAACCAGTCCAGGCTATAGGAGGAATTGACCAAGTGAGCTTCCTAAGAGAGTCTGTGATCGACCTGAGGCTATAAGAGGAATTGACCGAGTGAGATTCCTTAGAGAGTATCTAGACCTTGGGGCTATAAGGGTAATTGATCATGTGATCTTCCTCAGAGAGTCCCCGACTACCTTAGACTATACGGGGAATTGACTGAGTGTACTTCCTCAGAGTGTCTTATAATTTCATATGACCAAACTAGAGGTCTTAGGTTGAGTGTACTGTCCAGAGGGTTGTTGGTACTTATTGGATATGTCCAGAGGGGATGGATGTGAGTACTTTCTAGATGGATTCCTATTTGTGGTTAGCTATTTGCTTCACTGATTCTTGTTGATCTATGGATTGTTTACTGTTGTGTATCATCTTGTTTACTTCTTACTGTTTACTGCTTACTTTACTATTACCTTCCATATACTAACGAACTATTAGGAACAGATCTTCGAAAGGTTTCCTACTCGGATTTAGTCTCACACCCTGTTTGGGTCATGCTTTTGGGCCCAAACAGATTATATTGCAGCAGTTGTAGACAAGGGCAAGCGCCCTTAGACTTCGTGAAATTGATTGCATTGGAGCAAGAGAGCATGGGACCAAGCCGAGGATTGGGATTCTAAGGAGTTTCTTATCTATTTTTCTTTAGTACTTAAGTTTAGTATTGTATTCATCATTGTGACCTGTTTGGATGATTTCCTAGACATATGTATCCTGCATCATTTCAAATATATATATATGTGTGCTTCAGTTGTTTATTGTTTTAGTCTTCCACTGTTTACTGTTGTTGGATATTTACTACTTCCCCTATTGTATGTGTTGTTTACTTCCGCTGTGTACTCCGCCAATGGGGGTATAGTTTCCCCACTAACACACCCAAGGCCCTCACTGTTAGTCGGCAGCCTATGGCATTCGGGGAAATTCACTTAAGGCCATATGACCAACCAGGTACGAGGCGCCTTTGGGTGGCTTCTAGAACCAGGACGTTACATAAGGATACCTACTACTTTAGTCAGCTCACCAATCTATTAATATATGTTCTCCCAAGAGCCTTCAGATGGGGAAAGGGAGAGGTAGAAATAAATGTGGTGGGGAGTGGCCCTTGGGGTTGTGAAACTAGTATGATAGGGGTATGGAAAAGTTTTTTAATTGAAATATTTTACAAAAATTAACAAAAAAAATTAAAAATGGAGATATGAGGCCTCTAGAAAAATGGTGAATGCTCACCGAGAACCCGATTTCCACCCATGGGATACATAGTTTCTTCTAGATTCACAGAGTACCCTATTAATTTCTAATAGGTACCCTATTTAGTTCTATGGAAATTATATTAGAATTCCACCCCTTCGACCATATACGGATCCCCTATGAACCATCCAATTATTTTGGATCACAAAGTTTCCAACATTCCAAGATTCCTAGGAACTCAATATGTGATCTAAGTTGAATAAAAATTTGGTAAAGGAAATTTCATTTCAAAGAAATGATTCATTAATGAAAATCATCATACCATCACCATATAAAACAGTCCCTTAGGAGTCTTCCACATATCATGAATTCATTTTTTGGCTAAAAATAAAAATCATCACGCACTCTCCAAAAGGGGTCTCATAATTTTTGTAGTATATACAGAGTATCATGGAAAAAATATACTACACCCTTTTTATTTTTGGAATCCATATGGTGTTCTCTGTGATAATAAATCACATCTTCCATGGAGAACCTACTTTATAGATTCTCTTTATTTGTGATGGAATGGCTGACCCCTATTCATCTTTGATGCACTTCGTGAGGCTATAGTCATTTGTGATAGTAAAATGGTGATTTTTTGGAGAAAAATCCCTATTAATGGACCACCATGTTACATACATTTTTAGGAAAATAGTTTACCCAAACAACCTTTAAATACTTTTATCTTTCCCAAAATTAGGACAGATAGAGACATAAAGGATAAAAATAGATGGGAAGTGGATGAAAGATGAATAAAATATAAATGGTATGAAAAGGAATTCAATTTTTAGAGAGAAACATAAAAAAAACTTTATAAATAATACAAAAATCATCCCTTATATGCAATAATATCCTTCATATAGGGTTATTTTTACATGTTTATATAGGGAGTTTTCTTCATTGAATAACTTTCATGAACAGTTATCTACAATGAATTTTCACCCCCTTTATAGGCCTAACCCAATTGTAATAATACCTTTTCTTATACGAAATGTTTGGATCTAGAGGTATTCATTACCCACATTTTCTTGATCTCAACCCATGAAGCATTTGGTCACCCTATTTTTATTTCCCAAATACATATAACAATAAACAAAAAAATATTTAAACCAAGTAACATCTTTTACTAAAATCATCAATTGGGTATTCATCTACTCAAATGACCTTAGTGGTACTTATATTCAATGAATAATACCCTTAAAGGTTTGATGTTTTTTATAAAACTACCTAAAAGGTAGTTATATAAGCCACATTATAGCCTTGAATTTCATCCCATTCATGAAACACATGTCCCAACTACATAAATTTAAATAGAATGCAGCTACATCCTAGTTGCATGGAAACATCCTCAGTGTATGTTGTTAAACCATAGCCTCGCCCTCTGTGATAAACCTAGCATGGCTTGTGTGACAACAATTGGATACCTCGTTTGACTAGAATGAGAAAATTTCTTTTCTATATAGTTTACTTCCTAAGGTATAATTCCCATTTATTATAATTGGATCTCTAATAAAATTTGGTTAATCTTACCTTTTCTATTGTTTACCAATAAAGACTCTCATAATCTTAGAGATAAGAGTTTATTATTCCATTTTAACAATTAGGAATGTCCCTTAATTTTTCTACCTACTAGGTATATGCCTCAAATTTTATCTTAGGGAATATTTATATGCATAAGCCCCACTCAACCTTATATTGTCACATCTTTTAGGACATAATTTTCCTTTACAATAGTATTTTAAACAATGTGGATACTATATTAATCACACAATATAAAACTACACAAAAAATTCTATAACACATGATATAAAATTTCATGGTACATTCCCATTAAATGAACTTAAACTATTAATCTTGAACTACGTGGTCATTAATTCATGTCAAACAAATATACAGGATACCTCCCAGAGGATCAAACCCCACATCGTCCTCTATACCCATTCTTGTGGGTCCATATTCTCTCTGAGGTCACATAAATCAATACCACACCTGAGTATATTCATGTGAGTCAAGATTCCCTATTCATTAGAGTAGTATTCCCTATGGACCATCATTTAATCATGTCATATTCCCGATGAAACTACACTTATCATGGAAGGGGTGTGTTCCTCGTCAGACCATCTCATCCTTACTGATTCATATGAAATATGTTGTCAACCAAAAAGGTTCTCTTATGCATAAGTCCCGCACTAACAATTACTATGATTCTTTCATCTCGTCTCCCTTATCAAAATATTTTAAAATGTATAGAATGATCCTTGTCATACAACCATAAAAGGTATGACGTTTCACAATAAGTGGTACTAAACTACAAGGGTTTGGATTATTTCACAATAATATATAGGAATTCATTTTTATGGGCCTCATCCGAACACCACCATAATATACCACCTTAATATATAGTGATAAACTCTAGAGCACCCATCTGTGTAGATATAAAACATAGTAACATGTAGACCAACATTACAAAGTCAAAATAAGATAAAGATAGAGAACCAATAATACATATAGATTGTTTTATCTATAGAGAACTATTTATACACAAATATTTTTTCATCGATATGATACTTAAAATTAGTACAGATATTCACATCAACACATGATAATAATTGATGTTAGCATGGGGGTTACTAGTCTTATACAATAACAAGGGGCGGGTTCAAGAACCTGACTTAAATCTATAAGAGAGTCTCGAAGAAGGAAATAATTCCCCCCAATAGAGTGCGATGAGATAAACTTACCATCTTCTTGACCAATGTGAGGTCCTATGCATAATTGGTAAGAAATATCAGTAACTACCTTCTTTTTAAATAAGGTTTAGGGTGAAATCTCTCATCATGGATATGGGAGTTTTTGGGTTATTCTGGTTCTATGAATAAACCCCATTAGAAAAAATATGAAAAAACGATAGTGATTTCATATAGATATTGTGAAACCACACTCATAACATAAAGATCAGACCTCAAACTACTCACATAGTGTGTTTTGGGTTAAAAAAAGGTTAAATCGAAATGAATCTCTAAAAAACAAGATAACTAAGTTTCCCACATGCAATTAGTTAACAGTGTTTTTTTAATGTTTCATAAACAGGTTCAGTTTTCTGTTAATTTAACTTTAGTGGAATTCCATTAACAGAACTACCTTAAATATAAATGTAATAATTTCAATGATAGACTGACACCTAGGAAACTGAACAAGTTGGGGACATGTCAAATCATAGGATTTGTTCTTCCACCCAACACCTTTAGTTTCATGTGATCAATGGACTAATATGAGAGTACCATTTGAAATTACCATTTTAACACCGTGGGTTTCATAATAATCCCCCCTTGACATGAGGAATTAATGAACATATTAACAATTATGAGTTCTGAATGAGTGGTTGGAACCTTCTATCACCTCGAACCACTTTAGGAGTCTTTCCACGAAGTGAAGTAAAAAACACCTCCCATATCTTAGGGATTCTGATTATGAGGTTGACTAGGAATTCCTCCAAATTCAAGAACATCCTAATAGAGATCCTATTAAATGCAACTATTAGTGTCATATGATTTTAAGCCCTTAGTAGACCGCTGAGGATGACATCAAGGAAACCACCACTACTGTCACTTAGACCCTATAATCCAAGAAATTTTATTATAAATGGTGATATATCAACCATAGAGAGTTCTCCTATATCCCCACTCCCACAGAAGAATCCAACAAAATCATCCTTGTGGAAATGTGTAGATTTATACACAAAAAATCCCATGCCTATAATTCCTCCCAACATACTGTAGAAGCATTAGAATAAGCTTGAAGGTATTTCCCCGAAATTCTTAGGGATCAAGAACATACTCCTTCCCCGACATATGAAGTCCACATCACATCCTGATGAAAACTAGAGGATAAGAGTTGGATCATATACCCTATCCATCCAAGGAATGGGCACCTATCCTCATTCCTACTATAGAATATAATCAACACATTTTGTCAACAAAGGATGGGAAATCCTGGGTCTCTTATCATATTTTTTATATTATTCAACATATCATGGAAGAAGCAGGAATAAATGGTTATCATTATATCCTAAAAACCATCAAGGTATAGGGATATTATTCCACCCCCACTACCAAATCATATATTTAACAAATAACAAGAGAATATTAGATGAAGGAACACATTTCTACATTCATTAAGTAGGATAATCATGACATATGGATGAAAAATAAATAGTATGGTAAGGAATTTATTCCTATTCCAACTAGAGGTCAATGGTCTCAGTCAATATCATTTAGTATTGGAACATATCCATGCCAAAATTTTAAGGGATTTATGGAATATTCAAATGTTTATTAAGGAAAAATAATATATATTTTTTAAGATCCCCTTTAGTGTGTGAAATTTAATTCACATATCTAGATGGAAACCAAGAGGCAGACACATATTCATTATCATAATAGAGAATTCCATCAACCTAGTCTAATGGAAACAAAAAGTTCATCCATAGGGGCTCCCAAATATGATGTTTTTTTGTGAAACACAAATATATATTATCCCAATGTAGAGCACCTAAGATGAAATTTCACAATGTTTAGACTAAATCCTTGGAGCAGGTTCATATCCCTTCTCTAATGAATTCTAGAATCTTTGATGCCATTGAACATTTTTAAAATATTATCACAATATTAATGACAAATTATAAGATCAAGGATGTTGTAGAAGTTGTTATGGTCCCCCCTAAAATATTTCTTCTAATAACTATGGAGGTCCTCTATAGAGAACCTAACACAGATTCCCCCTCCTTTTAGTATCAATATGAACTATAAGAATGTTTCTTCTAATGAGTACTGTGAAAATCCTTCTCATAGTTAGAAGATGAAATAGTTAAATTATCATCCCCTTGAAATGATACATCTTGAAGGTCCTCCCCATGGAATATGTTATATTAATCCTCTTGTGAACTTTACACAAATTCATGATGTAATTATTTCCCATAATGGATGCTATGTAACGTTCCTCCCCAAATCAACCATTCATTTTGACATGATGGTCTTGTCATTATTGATGGAACTTTGAAAATTTCATTGTATCATGAAGAACACAAAATAATGTGGCAAGATACGCTTGGTTCCTTATATTTAATGTATGATAACATATATTAATCAATAGATGGTCTAAGGAAATGATCAATCTTTGTACCATCCTTATATCACTTAGTTTCCACCATGGTAGGGAAGATCTAATCAGTCCTGCTCTCTAAAACAAGGTAGCTAGGAAACAAACACTCTGGTCAGAACAATTATTGAAATTAATAACAAAATATAAAGAAAATTACATGTTTATGATAAAATAATTATCTAAGGAAAATATAATAGTTATGTTCTAGACCATAGACACCTTTCATTATAGCATTCGAAAAACATTAATAAAGGGATATATACACCATATCCATTTAAACTAGTGAAAAACTCTTTATGTTTTAAAGATGAAACTTATTCCTTATATTGAATATATTAATCATGTCATGGTAATAAAATAAATTCTTATAAAAATTAATTTGGACACTCATTTAGGGACATGATTCCTAAAGATTATAAAGAAATTCGAGATCCTCCAACGTGAATTCCATGATGTTTTGAGGAATATATGTTATTTAATTTTTTATGCCCCATATAATGTGCATATCTAATGATGGGGAAAATATAGATAATCACTATTCAACCACTCCACATCCAATAGATCCTACGAAAAAATTCACGTAACATTATTATTTTATGGATAGGCTACGTACTTGATGGTTAGTATAATCAACAGTGTTTTGTTATATCTAAATCATAGAAATATATAACCTGTTGATATTGAGATAATAAAATAATCCTATATATGTATTATAAGAATATTCAATCGGTATATCACTTTTGAAAATAAAAAACTCCATTTATAATGTTCCTTATGACAATCATTTTCTCACACTTAGAGTACACACTACACCCAACTCATGCTCAATCCAAATCCTACAAGACCAAGAGGATTGATGTGGTGGCTGAAACTCTAACATTCTTAGAAAAACTCCATCCAATAAGGATGGGGGAATTGTTTTCACAACCACTGCCACCCTTATGGTCATCAAACATCTAGTGGGTCCAAAATAATGTATCAATGGAATGATATCAACCCTAGTCCATAAGGCTTGTGGCATTTCTACCTCAACCTCCTCCGCCTGCACGTAAGTCAATATTTTCAAGACTAAGGGAATCATTATTAGAAAATAATTTTTCATTTTTCTCATTCCACAATATATATATCTCTCTGTGGGCATGTATGGTAAAGGTTTCTGGGGACCCTCCAGATTAGGATTCACAAGTCAATCCCGATGAAGTAATACAATGAGAAGGAAAATCCTCATAGGGGTTGAATATCAAAGCATCCTCTAAATAGGATAACCACTCTAGGGAACTATAACATACAAATAAATGGATACACCAAGGAAGATGAGTCCCTTCATCCTTAAAATAATGAGATATTATTAACATCCCATTATGTATTTGTAAATTTCATTACTGCTAGCCCTAAAGATGATGTGGAGCATTAATCTAGTGAGGGAGAATTCTAGGAGGTTTTTTTCTTAAGAATATGATCCACGCCAAAATATTTGAAATGGTGTGTGTTTCTAACGCCAAATTCAATCCATGAATTCTGAAATCCCCTCAAATTCCAAGATACCACCTCTCTAGTGAGATTCAAACAAATAAAAGATAAATGGTGTTGATACGTCCCACCAATTACCTAACACTATCAAACTCACAACAATAGAAGAAAATTTTACTCAATAAGAGGTAGATTTAGATGAACTATGGAGACTCAATTTTGAGTAAATAATGGGAAATACTCTTGCTGTGTATACCCTATAAAATGGGTCTCTCATTCATCTTTAACTAAATCTCATTGAATAAGAAGATCATTCCATTCCAGTAAGAGCATAACAATATTTTTAGCCTAACATGGGATCTAGAAAACCAATTTATATAGACCTAATAAAATAATAATTTAATGAATTCACTCCATTATAGTAGAAACAAAAATAATTTTAGGAAAATGACCCCCAAGCTAACTCACACTAGTTATTAATACCAAACGCGGGCAGTCCCACCATGTCACGCTCCACCTATTGCTTCCCTTATAAAAATATCCACCCTAAAAAATATATTATTTGAGCTTATTGACATGATTCAGTCCCTGGAAATTCAAATTTATTCCATAGAGGGGTGGAACACCCTAGTGAAATAAAAAATAAAACCATATCCTGAATGGTTGGACATGAATCCTCTTCTACCCAACTTTAAAAATCCATTATTTCCAATGTTGACTGGTATTGGGAACCCATATCAGAATTTGGTGCATTTTGTATCTCAGTTTTGTCCCATGATGGTGACCCTTGAATGAAAAGATGTAGTTAATATTATATGCATAATGAAAACTCTATATAGACTAGTGTTTGTCCAGTATATTAGTTTTCTAGCCAGATTGATCACTCAATAGGAAGGTCTTCATTAATAATTCATGTAATAATTCATTTCCATGAAGAGAAAGATGACAATACATGACCTATCAAACTAAAAACAAATATAAAATGAGTTTTCATCCAAATTTGTGGTCAAATAGAATGATTTTACAAATCCATTGAATAGAAAACTTTCTAAAAAAGGGTTGTTAGTGATCTGCATTGAGAATCACTGTGATGAGTTAAAAATTCCCCTTCTATTAGTAAATTACATGGGAGGATTCTACAGTATTTTTATATTTTTACAAAGCTTAGAAGGTTCCATTCATAAGATCAATCCCAACTCCTAGATAACATTAATAGCTCAAGGAAAGGGGACTAAAAAATGAGGAACTACAACAATTATACTGAATATAGATTTGATGCTAGTTCTAATACCTTAACATGTACAATATAATGTGGTTAACCCTATTGAATGGTAGAAATTAAAACAATTCGTTTACCAATATGGGTGAAAATAGAAAATATCCAAGATATATAAAGAATATAAGATAAATATTATTATTTCCTAAATGAGAAATTATATGGATATTTCATCACATCGATGGAAAAAATTTAAAAGCATTAACATCCCAAGTATTCTAATAATGTTTCCCTTTGAAACAGCTTAAATTACTATCCATATCACTAAATGTTTGGAGGAAACATCTTGGAGTGTTTTTTCTTTTAATACATACTCTAGGAAATGGTGGAATTTAGACAAGATAAGAATCGAAATCCACTAGAAAAAGTATATGTTTTTTGTTGCAATACCATCAGAAATAAAATGGGGAATGCAATGAATTATTGAATAAGGGTGATCATATGTTTTATGATTGGATGAATATGAAGACAAAAAACTAAAAACATGCATCTTTATGGAATATAAAAACAAACTATTCACATCTATAGTTTCCACTAAATCTGTACAATAAGATTCATCAGTACATATATATTCTATTATTTGGAATTATAAAATTCAGCATAATATGAATTATAAGAATGAAGTATAGGAACGTGAACAAATAACAATGCCTTATTTGATCTGAAACCACTTAGAGCTCATTCCTTGAGTATTGAAAGGATGTGAACTACCTCAATGAAAACATCAATATACACCATCCCAACAAATGGAACCCTCATATAATAAAGAGTATCTTTTAAACATTATCAATGTGATTCACTTGAAAAATATCTCTTCTAACAAAGAATAATATTCATATGAATCTAATTCCCCCCCATCAAAATCATGAAGTAAAGGGGAGAGGTCACTAAGGCCAAAGGTATAGAGACACAAAATTTTAATACCTGGATATTATAACCTTTTAGATGAATATTCAATATATAACACACACACACACATGAATGAGGACCATCATAGTTTAGTGTATTTAGAGACTAGGTACAAAATATTATAATTTGGTGAAAGAAATTTTACATATCCCATAAAGATATTTCCCTTTAGTAATCTTCAAAAACAAACCCTACTTAAAAAATTTCTTCATAATATAGGGTAAGGAAAAATAAGAAAGGGTGAGCTTAGATGACCAGTAAGGGAAAACGAAGAAGATACATAATTATGACACAAACATAATTGCATTGTAACATGATAATAATATTTTAAAACAATATCCTTCATATAAAACATCATAATCTTGATTCATCACATAAATATGGATAGTTAATAAGACATGAATCATTAGGAAATCAAATAACACAATCAACTTGAGCATAACATTGGAATAATACCTGAAATTGTGGAATACACATAATCATAAAAAAATCATTTTCATAGTATCCAAGGATCACATCCAATTCTATCATAGTGGAATTGTTTCACTCCCTAAACCATCATAGTATTCAATGTTCTCTCCCAAGACCCTCATAGCTGATAAAACCCCTTACTGAATAGGGGCCACTCCCTATTATTTTCCTTTCAAACTCATGAGATATAAATCTTTACCCAATGCATTATAGAGATATATAGTATCCACCAGAGACATAATTAAAATCGTATGTATGTGTTCCACAATATTATAAAACATTCATAATATCATAGACCATGATATAAAATGGTTTTCCTAAATATTTTATCATACCATAAACTATGGAAAAGAGATAGGTTTCTTAATCATTTCAATATTTCATCATAGCGTAACCCGTCAAACATAAGTGAGTTTCATATTCATTTCCTCATGGTATAACCAATGAAAGGGACACAACTTTCATAAACATCATTCCACTATAAACATAAACCATTCAGAGAAATAATAAGAATGGTATCCTTGGATCATATCCCAAATAATGAATAAGTAACATCAAAAAATGTCATATTATATGGAAAATAATTTCTAATGACCATTTAAAACATTTATTGATAAAAATATCCTTTCCTCTCTGAAAATAATTTTTTAAAACAAAAAACATTATGAACATACATTTTTTTTAAAATAACTTAAAAATGTTGACAGAATATTCAAAATTAATTTAATGAATTTATTGAGGAAAATATCATTTCCTCATACAAAAATAAATTTTTATACATAAAACATCCTAAAAATAATTTTCATTGAGAATTAGAATGAAAACATAGAATGTAAGATTTAATAATTATTTAAAACTTTTCTTGAGGAAATATCTTTTCCATATTGAAAACACTATTTAAAACAAAAAAAATTTAAAAATTTTTTTCTTTTTAAAAAATTATAATTTATAATGGAATATTTAATTTAAAAAATGCTCATGATGGTGTAAAATGTCATTTATTCCGTACACAATAAAATAAAGATTTCATTCACATTTTTTATAAAATCTAAAAGGTAAAAATTTAGAAAAAAACATGAAAATTCATTTACTTTTTTTGTAAAATTTAAAACATGGGTAAAAATTTATTTTATAAAACATTTTTATAATTCAAAAAAAAAATTGATTTTTTTAGAAAACATGGTTTTTAAAGTAAAAGACCTTTAGACCAAAGAGATAAATTATGGTGATTTTTTTTAAAATAGTTTCAAAATTATTTTAAGTACCAAAGAGTGAAAAATTATGATATTTCCTAAAAATAACATGAATAACTAAATTAGAATAAAAATCTTGAGAATTGTTGAGGGTTATTTCATAATATTTCTACATTGGAGACTTAATCATAAACAATATCAATAAACAATGAGATCATAACAAAAAACCATTACCACATTGGTATCATTTGAAACATAATACCCATGAATGAGATATAATAAAATGGATATTTAGTAACAATAAATTTAAATACAATAATAATAAAATACATTCATGAGATGTATATACACTATATAAAATAAATACATGGATAATATGTCTTGTGTCTCATAGAAAACAAAAGTGAGATGGAAATCCCTTACCATAAGTATCAAATTCCCCTACACACATTAAAAAAACCTACATAACAAATATAAGTTTATTATAAATATATTATATAGAAATAAATATAAATATCATACCATATATTATTTACCTATGAGATTTTATTACCCATTTATTAACAAATACATGTTAAAGATGTGTTTCAGGAAATAACAACTTTGTTTTTCATGTATGTTTTCATTTTGTTATTTTTGGTCATTACAATTTATCATGGTTTCTTAATCTAATTTTTTTTAAATATGATACAAATATTATAAATATTAATTATACATTTATTTAGAGTTATTCATAAAAGAAGATATTGAAAATGAAACACACTATTTATGGTGATGGTAGGTCGTACGTACGCATGGATGTTGTTTCCACTTACTCAATGAAAAAAAAGAAATAGGGTTAAATAATATATTACCATTAATGAATAATTTTTAGTTAATATATAGAGCTTATGTTAATTAAACCCATCCTTATTATCTCTCATGTAAAGCGTGAACGAATCGCATCGCTTAGCGATGTGGTTGTCTGTCATACACACGAGTGACATTATCATATTCCTATAGAATGGAAATTAAGAATAATAATTTTATATAATGATTATATAATAATATTAAAATCATATATATCATATATAAACAAAAAATCCATCATTATATTCATCTGTGATATGTGGTAATGGAAAAAATAAATGATTTCAGCTTGTGAGGTGGTAGATTCCCGTACACATGAATGGTGATTTTGTAACCCATTTGATGGAAGATGGGATGATTGTAGGTAATTACTATAAAATAAAAATGTATAATTTTTTTATTAATCTTATTATATTATATCGTAATGGTTTAGTAATAATTTAAGGATGTGTAAGAAGAATTAAAATAAAAACGCTCACTGAAGAGTGTTACATCTTCTTCAAGTAACCTCCAAAGGATTAAAACAAAAGCCATACTAGGTTGGATTTAGGACCCAAATAAGGATTCAGGGATGGTAGGTTGGAATTAAGGAATTTATTTGGGAGTTTATTGTCTGAACAATTTTTTTAAGGTGTGAATAAGATAGTATAGGGGGAGGCCTTTTATAAGTGAGGTGAGTGGAACACTTTTGATTTTGAAAAGAAAAAGGTGTACTCATATTTTTCACATTTCAAAAGGATAAAAATGGGTAATTATCATAGTAAAATGATATAAGGTCTATATAATTTCATAAAATGGATTTTCTTACAATATTTGTTCATTTGTACGACTTGTCTTTTTAATTTAACCTCTAAGTAAACCAATTTTTACCTTAACCATGATAATTATTTTTTTATATTTTAATTAATGATTATGGTAAAAAATTAATTTGAAATTATTGGATAATATAAATAATGAATTTGAAAAATATTGAATCCATTTTTAGAAATTAAATTCTCAATATTAGTAAAATTTCATTTAAAATTAATCCCACATATGCGATGTAAAAACGGGTTTTCAAAGAGAAAATGTTAAAACAATTCAAATCTTGTACATCAAAATTCAATATTAAATTGATTAAAATTATATAAATTGGATTATAATATATATAATTTAACTAATTTTAATTTTATGACTATATTAAAAAAAATTTCTACTTTTAAATTCTTTTAATGAAATTAATATTCTTAATAAAATAAAATATTTTAACAATTCATCAACAAATTTATATTTTTAGAAAATTATGAAAAATTCACCCAATGATAATTTTGATATTATTATTTTGAAAATGAATTTTATTTTATCAAATTAATTTTCGAAAAGTTTCAAAAAATAATTTTATTAGAATTGTGCAAAAGGAGACAAAATTTCTTTCTAGAATGATTTAGTTTTTAAGTAAAAAAATTTATTTATTGTTATCTCTTTTATAAAAAACACATAATATGAATGTTAAAAAATTTATTGAATATAATATATATATAAATATATTTCATTAAAATAATTCACTAAATGTGATTTGGATAAATTATTATCATAAAATGAGTTTGTGTGCATAAAAATAGTTTTTTTAGAAAAAAAGATTTCTTTTATTTTGAAATAGTTTTTGTATTCATTTATAATTAATTGGTCACCAAAAAATTAATTTTATATAAATATGTAAACCATATGTTTATTAATTTATTTAATTATATTCATACCCACTATTTCAATGGTTATGTGATAACTATCATATTAAATAATAATTTCTTAATAATAAGTCATGGTTCTTTTAAATTCAGCGTTGTGTGTATATATTATATTATGTGATTGGGGGTACAATTACATATAAATACACACACAACACACACACCCAATCCTAAAAGTTATGTTAAATCCCCCCAAGGGATAACCCACCCAACCAACTGCTTTATTCCATTATATATTTGTTGTCTAAAGGCTTGGTGGGCATGAAGCCCATTACATGGCCATAATCCCCCCATTATATGGCCCTAAGGCCCTTCATACATCATAAGAAGAAATAATTACTTGATTTCATTCAATTTCAGAAGAAAAATCTGACCCTTTGGTTGTTCCTTGATTAATTTTCACTTCACATCTTAATTCATAAAATGAAGCTGAATTTTTTTATGATCTAAGCACTAATGGATCAGAAGATCCATAAAAAATGAATATTTAATCCATATATCTATAGTTATTGAAAAATGGTTTGCAATGGTTATCCAATATGGATAAATCTTCATATAGTTAAGTAATATGTTAATATTTAAAACCCTATCCAAATTGTATCTTAAACTGTTTTATAAATTTTTAACCTTTTAACCCTTAAAAAAGATTAAAATCCAAAACTTTAGAAATAAGGTCACAAAAATTTCTGAAATGAACTTGTCATTATTCCCCTAAGAAACTTTAAGTAGCACTTAATTATCACATAAAAAAATGTGAATATTTATATCATGTATTCTCTTAAATCATGGTAATAACATGAATTACCATAAAAACCTATTAAATACATACAATATTACTTATTCCATAAATAAAACAAAGATTATGGGATATATTCTTAAATCCAAAAATGTTTTCAAATCCATTAGTAATAACATTAACCAATTTGTCCCAAAATTACTAATAAGTTCCATGTTCATCAATACTGTCCTCTTTATAGTATTTATATCCAACATCTCTTTATCCCAACATAATTATATAAACATATATAAAATATTAATGGTTATCTTCCCTTAATCATTGTTTTCTATAAATTATTACCTTTATTAATAAATAAATTTTTTAGGGAATTAGTACTGATCAACATAATATTTAAAATAATTAATGAAAAACATATACAAAAAAATCCTTATATACTTCATGATTCTCATAATAGAATTATTTAGTTCCAATACATAGACACTTCAATCATTTTGTTTCATTATGAAACCATTAACTAGGATCCATAATATTATTACATAATACATATTTCGAACAATATGAAATATGAATCATATCTTAACATTCATCAACCTCAATTTAATCATTCTTCTTATGTTTAACATAAATAATACTGTTTAAACAACCCATACATTTCATATGTAATTTTTTGTAACTTCATAATCCGTAGTAACACCATTACTCATACAACTGTTCTGATTATCATATTCATATTTACCTTTAGGACATTTATTTATATCATAAAAATACATTTAACATTTTAATCATTCATCCATTGATAATACCTTAGATAAGCTAATATTACCATCCATTAAATTAATTGAGTGTTTTATTTTTCTTCATAAATTGAATACTCTATTCCCTTATTCCCCAGACATAAAACATATTCATGTTCCTTTGAGACATTTTCTTGAGTGATTTTTCCCACATTCTCAATATATAGGAAAATTAATCTTCTCTCTTCCACGGTCTCCACCACCCAAACTCTCGATAAACTATATACTAGTCTTCTTTGGTGACTCCAAGAGTTGGTTAAGGTGTAATTAGTTAATCATATATTATGATAACTGATTAGGAATAATCCAAATATCCTTTTCTCCATTCATAATACAATTTTTTTTATTAATAGTCATAGAATTTTCCATCATATTTAGTGTTAACAAAGTTCATTTCAGTTCCATCAATTGACTAAAACTAATAATAATAGTGGGAGCAACACCAATCGTAATGGAAAACCACATAGCCTGAAAAATCATTTATAAGATGTCTAAATCAAGAAACCTTATTTTAACTTATGACACCTTAGGTTTAACCTATTAAGTCAGATTAATTATCTATTTAAATCCTTCATGATGGGTTGCAATGATTTTGTGAATTTCCAAAGCATACCCCCAGGAGTGTCAAACCTGGTGTCCAACAATGCCCATTTTCATATATCAGGTGATGATAAAATCCAGATCAATGTTCCCATTTTAGAGTAATAACCCCTATGTAACTTTGTTATAGATCCACATCCACTTTATTTTATCTAGATAAGGATGTAATTTCATAGAGACCACTCACTCTATCCTTTACCAAAACCCCAAGACATTTTTCTTTACATTAACTCATCCATAAAATATCCTTATACATATCCTTAGACACATTCTTAAAAATATATCTAGGGATATCCCAAAATATTTCTCATTCTAGAATCTAATGGTTAACTAAAACTTTCATCTAACACCAACTATATAATACCATATTTTTTATACATAGATATTATATATTTTTATTTGAATACTAATTAAATTACACAAACATGTCATTGAGGGCCATAATATTTTAGTGTATTTGGGGACTAGGAAAACATTCTTCTAATTTGTTGAATGATATTCAACATCTCTGATAATGTTCTTAACCTTTAATAATCTTTACAAATATTCCCTACTTAAATCCATTCTCGATAACCTGGATAAAGGAAACACAAAAAAGGGTGAGCTCTGATGCTCAGTAAGGTTAAACAAGGGAGATATATAAATGTTAAATGAACATAAGGGTATGATAATTATATAATAAAACTTGAAAACCATAACCTTCATATCAAATATCATAATTTTGATTCATGGTAAAAATATTGGAAATTTATATGAAATGAATCATAAAGAAATCAAAGAACAAGATCTATGAGATAATAACATTGGAAAAAAACATGTAATTGTTGCATTAACCTATGAATAGAAAATATTTTCTATAGTAGTCAAGGTTCACTACTAAGGCTATCATAGAGGAATAGTTTCACTCCACAAACCATAATAGTAGTCAAGGTTCACTCCCAAGACCATCATAGATGACAAAGTCCCTCACTAAATCAGGTTCACTCCTTATTTCAGTCCTATATATCTCATGAGATATAAATCATTAACCATTACATTGGGGGGAGTTATTGGTCCCACCCATCACATAATAAATATAATATGTATGTGTTTTATAAGATCTAAAACATTCAACATATCATAAACCATCAAAGAAATTGGTTTTCAGACAACATTAATCATATCATAACCCATGGAAAAAAGAATGGTTTTATAATCGTTTTTTCATTTCATCAAAACATAACCCATGAAATGAAGTGGGTTAAGAAATAATTTACTCATGGTATAACATATCGACGATAAACTTGTTTCTTGAACATAATTCCATCATAACATAAACCATTCAAAGAAAAACATAATGGTATATTTGGATAATATCCATAATAAGTCATAGGTAAATTCAATGTATTTTATATTAAATGTAAAATTATTTTAAATGGTCATTCAATACATTTCCTAAGAATAATATCCCCTTCACATTTAAAAACCCTTTTTAAAACATCAAAAATTTTGAAAATACTTTTCTTTAAAAATAAACCTAAAAACATAGAAAGGATGCTTTAAAAATAATTTAAAAAATTTATTGAAGAAAATATATTTTTCACATTGAAAAAATATATGTAAAACATAAGAAATTTTGAAGATCCTTCTCTTTTAAAATAACATTGAAAATATATAACATATGATTTAAAAATAATTAAGAATATTTCTTTAGGAAACTATACTTTATTTCTTAAAAAAACATAAAATAAAATAAAATCATTTTATTTGAAAATGAAATTAAAACCCTATAAAGGGATCTTAAATGAAAATAATGGTCATGATGGTTGGAAGTTCAGTTAATACCGTACACGTTAAAATAAATATTCCTTTCACATTTTTGATAAAATCAAAACATGATATTTTTTAAAAAGTGTGAATATTTCATTAAAATTTTATAAAATTAAAACATGGAATAAACTTTCCTTAAAAATAATTTGGATAATTCTAAAAACATTTCTGAAAACGTTTTTTTAGAAAAAATTGTTTTGGAAGAAAAAAGGTTTTTACTGTAGAGAAGAATGAAGAATATATTTCTTAAAAACATTTTCTCAATAATTTTAGGTACCAAAGAGTTTAAAAATGGAAATATTACACGAAAATATCTTGATTAAAAAAGGGTAAAAAAATTAATGATAATTATGGGGAGTTAGTACATATGATATCAATATTTTATACCTAATAATAAACAATCTCGATAAATGATGAGATTGTAACATGAAACCATTACCACTTTGATATCATTTGAAAAATTATACCCATGAAAGATATATCCTAAAATAAATATGTAATACAAATAATTTTCATGATAAGATTCATAAAACAGATTCATGGGAAGTATATACACCACATCAATGAAATACATGGTGAATATAGCTTGTGTCTCATAAAAAATTAAAGTGAGATGAAAATACATTATGGTAAATCTCAACATCTTTCATACATGTTTGAGCTCACATTATAATAGTTATAAGTTTATTATAAATCTATTAATGAACCATATATATAATACCATATATGATTTATTATGACATTTTATTACCCATTTATTAACAATTTCATGATAAAGTCATGTTTCATGCAATAACTGCTCTTTTTTTGTGTATATTTTGATTTGTTATATTTGGTCCTGTTACTTTGATCATGGTACCATAATCTCTATAATTTTCAAAATAATATACATATCATATATATATTTATTATACATATATTTAGAGTGATCCATAAAAGTTATAGATAGAAAATGAATTACACCATTCCTGGAGACAGTAGGCCATACATATGCAGGAACATTGTTTCCATTTTTCCAATATAAAGAAAGATAAATAAAAAATTAAAATAAAAAATTTATTTTTCTTTCACATGTATTACATATTTTTATTAATTTCATCCTTTTTAACTTCCATTTAAAGCGTAAATGAATCACATCTCTTTGTGTGGTGGTACTACGCCGTACACATGAGAGACATTATCATGCTCCCAAGGAGTGGAAAAAAGTGATAATATGTTATATAATGATTAAAAAATAGAAATAATACCATATACATCATATATAAAAATTAAATCCATCATTATATCTAGCTGTGAGAGGTGGTAATGAAAAAATGAATGACAACAGTTCGCGAGGCAGTAGTCCACCGTACACACGAATTATGATTTCGGAACCCATTTGATGGAAGAGGAGATGGTTGAAGGTAATTACATTACCATAAAAAAATATAAATTTATTTAATATACAAATTATGTTATGTCATCATGGATTAATAATAATTTAATGATTTATAGTAAGAAATAAAATAAAAATTCTCATTGAAGTACATTGCCTCTTCTTTGAGTAACCTCCTTAGGTTTGGTCTAAAATCATACCTAAAATAGATTTATGAAAAAAATAAGGATTATATGGATATAAGAGGGAATTAAGTTTACGATTTGGGCAGATATTTTCTAAACTAATGGGTTTGTAAATTTTTAATAGTAGAGGAGAGTGGTGGCGTTTTATAAGTGAGGTGAGTGGCACACCTGTAATTTTTTAAAATAAAAAGGTGTACCCATGTTTTTCAAATGACACAAGGATAAAAAACGGTCCATTATAATAATTATTAGATAAAATGTTAAAATATTTTTATAAATTGTGCATTTGATAATTTATTTTTCATTTCTAACACTTATATTTTATGTTTAACCCCCCAAGTCAACCAATTTTTACCATAACTACGGTAAATAATTTTTACTAATTTCACTATTTATTATGGTAAAATATTAAATTTAAATTATTAGAAAATATATATTTACCTAATTAAAAATATGTAATCTATTTTTTTTCATATTAAATTAAAATTAAATGAAAATTTTAATTTAAAATGAATTCCACTGACGCAATGAGAAAGAAGGTTTTTAAAGAGGAAATGTTTAAAGGTTTACAGAGTTTTTATTTTGAAATTCTATATGAAATTAATTAAAGTGAAATAAGTTGAATTAATAGATATATAATTGAACTAATTGAACTTTTAAAATAATATTAAAACAATTTTGCATTTTCAAAACTCTTTAAAGGAAATGATAATTCTTAATAAAAACTAGTATTTTTCATTATTAATCAAAAAATTTATGTTTTTAAAAAATTATGAAATACTAAAACTAATATTTTTTGATATTATTATTTAAAATATTAATTTCATTTTATAAAACTAATATTCTAAAATTCTGAAAAATTATTATTTTTATATGTTTGTAAAAGTTAATTTTTTTAAAGATACAATATTTAATCATAAAATTGGATTTATTCAAATATCTTGTCTAAAAAATAAATAAGAAGGATTTTAAAATTTTTATTTAATATATAATATAAAAATTTCATTAAAATAATTCAAAAAAGTGATTTGGTTAGTTTATTTTTTAAGAACGTGTTTTTGTGCATCAAAATTATTTTTCAGAAAGGGATTTGCTTTATTTTAAAATATATCTTTTCCATTTCTAATTTATTTTTTGAAAAATAATTAATTTTATATACATTTTAAACAATTAATTTTTATAATTTAGTTAATTGAATTCATACTTACCATTCCAACTCTTAGGTGATAATTATCATATTGAATAATAATTTATTAATAGTAATTCACGTTTCTTTTAAACATGGTATTTCATATAACAAAAGATAAACTCAATGTTGTGTGTAACATAATCTAGACACAATGTTATCTATAATTAATTTTAAACGTAGTTTTGTGTGTAACACAAGATAAACTTAGTGTTCCATGTAATGAAAAATATTGAAATGATTAAATTTATTTGAAAAAAATATGTCACAAAATCTCGTGGTGTTTTAATTAGGGTCTAGGAATATGTGATTAGCATGGATCTAAATATTTCAGTTATATCCTTACTAAAACCATATATACTACCAAAACCTAGCAAAAGGAACTTGATTAGGCTCAACATGAGCACTAGTCAACCTTTGTGTCATCTAGGGCTCAAGGAGATCAAATCATTTTAGAAGATAGATTGAAATACAAAAACCATAACAATAACCATAAAAATGTGGGAAGGAAGGATTAATCCAACTCACAAGTGACATAAAGATCCCCAAATTCTGATCAGACATAAACTTTTCTAGCATAGGAAACTATGCATACCATGCCCCAAATGAAAGAGTAGCATCTAGGTAGGAAGCACATAACCATTTCTTATAAATATGAAATATATAAGTAGTTGACTATCATTCCAAATAATCTCTTAATCTAGGATTCTCATCATTATTTGTAAGAGATCTAGGATTAAATTGTAAAGGACCTTTTAAACCCTCAATATTTTTAAGCTGAAGCCACAACTACTAAATTGTTTCATATAGAGAACAATCCTACTGAATAACATGTAGTCATCTACTTTATAGAAAAATATTAAAAGATTATCATTAAAGGACACATCAGGCCCTTCTATGTAACTAGAAAATTGGATGACATCTATATTCATCGATTTCTAATTGATAATGGATTGAAATTAATCTCATGGTATTATAGACTCCATGATGATTGGGTAATAGTGAATCTGAATTGTCTCCCTCTACTTAGACAATACAAGGATATGATAGGACTGAGTAGAATATTGAATCAAACATAGAGCTCAATTCTCAGATATGACCTCAAACTCCAAATCCATGGTTATCCTATATGACACGACTTTCAATTTCTAACTAGGATGACCATGGTTTCATCAATATATGGAATCTCCCTAATCATATCATAAATGTAATAAGTTCTCTATTCTCAAATGAATTGAGACATTATAAAATGATACTGACCCTTTTGATCCTTTCTACCCTCCAAAAATTGAGGAAGGATTCTATTAGAGAGAACGAATATCACAATTGATATTATCACTCAAGTCAATAATCCAAATGGTTTTTAGATAGTCTCATTCAACTGCTTCAATGAGATCAATGATTAATAAGTAATTATTATTAATCAAATTGATGTGATAACTTTAGATATAATCATATCTTCCCTTATGTTTATAATATTAATCACATCAATCAAATCAAGCTATAAAAAAGTAGAATGTAATTAGTACAATGATAAAAATGATCTTATGAATGTTCCATATCTATCTCTGGCATTAATTTATGATTTGGTCCTGTCATCACCTTCTATATTGAATGATACCTTTATATTACAATTGAAGAAATAAAATTCCCTCACATCTATTGAGTCTTGGGATATCAACAATTCTTCCATTACTGATAAAAATATAGATAAAGAAGATAATTCCTTAAATTTCTCTAATGGTGATTCCCAAATATTTGTATCCTTAAAATCACGAAATTCATCTTTTTCAGTGATAGAAGATGAAAATCCTCTTATATAATAAACTATATTCAAGGATTTCAGTACCAATTTTTCCTATGATAAAAAATAAAGAGGAAGGAAAAATTTTCAAAAAAAAATTGGATGGTCATTTTCACATATCAACCCCCTCAGAATACAGAGATTCTTATTCAACATCCACAGAATAAAAAAATTATCCCACATTATCTTCTAAATATGAAAATACCAATTTATCACACACTTCTGTTGAGACTGATGTAGAGAGATAATAGGTTTATGGTCTCAAAGATTCCACTCCCTCATTATTTACTACCTCAATTTCTCTTGAAGAAAAAGAGAAATACATATATTTCTTTAAACAACATCAGGATTTCATCACCAAGAATTATATAGATATCATTGACATGAACCTAATGTATCCACTCAATATCTAGGACTACCTGAGGATCATTGTGGTTATAAGAAAATATCTATAAGAATGAATATGAATCATGCTGACAAGGTTGAAGTGAAATTCAATAATATTATTAAATAATAATTCATTTGGGAGGTCTATTACCCAAATTGGAATAAAAATATTTTCTCGGTCAATAAAAACTAATGTAAAAACGAGTTTCTACATTGATTTCAGGGATCACAAGACATTTCTCAAAGGATGATTTCCCAATCCCAATTACATAAAATCTAATTAATGAAACTAACAGCTATAAAAAACAAACCTTTATGGATAGATATTCAGGATAAGAGAAAATAAAAATGGTTCATAAAGATGAATAGACCACTAATTTCAAGTCACTTAATGTATTGTTTTGTAATCAAATTATTCCCTTTGTCTTGAAGAATTTCGGGACTGTAAATCAACCTGTTATGTTCCATATTTCTAAACGTTCCTTATAGAAGATCATGAAATTATATACCGATGAATTGGTAGTTAAATCCCAAAATAATTTTGATTAATTTCTATTCTAGGGATAGGTTTTCAAATTTTATTAAAGTATAGCCTGAAAATGCCCCTTGAAATATGATTTTATTGTTAACTCAAAAAAGTTCCATAACATTATGGTAAATCATCGTGACATTGAAGTCAACCCGGATAATACTAAGTATATCCTTAATATTTCATCTTCTAAAAACCACAAAGTGTTAAGTGGTATTCAAGGATTCCTTTATTACATCATGCACTTTATTGAAAAACTTACAAAAATTTCATACCATTCACTAATCTTATGGAGAAGGTATTTACATACTAGTGGAATGTTGATTTTCATGAGGTGTTTAACAATCTCAATAAATACATCAAAATCCTAGCATTTCTGATTCCACTAGTAGAGGGAAAGCCACTCATCTTTTATATGATAACCCTATATTAGTTTCTTTATTCCCTTCTCACAAAAAATAATGATTGTGAAAAATAAAATAGTCTCTAATATCTCAACATAAATATTCTATATATTGAGACCTCATATTTTTATATTGAAAATAATATTATTTTCATGGATATTTACTTTTTATTAAATTTCGAACCACCTAAAGAATCACAAGGTACATTTGTTTCTCATGTTGACCCTATCAAGTACATCCTCAATCATCGAATGTAAATTATACATCTAGCATGGTGGGTGTCCATCTATCAGTATTTCAATATTTTTTATATGATAAAGGAAAATAAAAGTACAATCAATTATAGAATTTCTGGTAGTGCATACTTCCATATAAATTATTCTAGTTGAAATCAAATTTCTAGACAAATAAGTTTTTTCTTTTGAGGATGCTCCTCAAACATGGGATATATACTTTGAATATGCCTCTACAATCATAATAAAAAAAGATTTGATATCCCAAACTCAATAGATCTATCTTAGGAATCATCATCATTTACCCTGATAACATATTTCTTCTTTATTCTTTCCCATTATCATAAGTTTTCAACAAGAATTAGAAGAGTATCAAGATCTTATTACAGGCTTAGAATTATAACTATATGTACTAGTGGCCTGCTCAAAAATCAAAGGTGATTAAAAAAATTTAATCAATAACATTATTATAGAATATGGAATTAGTTAAGAGGAATTGATTCCCTATCAAGATTACATGTTAAGTTTGAAGGATGAAGTCCCCTCATACCCAATACTTTATCATGTCCCATATTCATAGAATTCTGATGTTGATGCACTAGCTAATGTAGACACAACCTTGGAAGTTTTGGGCTGGGGTGAAATGGTTATTAGCATCTCATACAACAATATTATACACCAATTCAAGTAAAACAACATCGAAGAAACCAATGAAAACTAATTTTCAATTGAATGTGAACTGATAAATTCAAAAAATGACACTATGATCCAGTGGATGTCCTCCAAAATCAACTACATATAAAGAGTCATACTTTCATTAGATCAACCAAATAAGTAATAAATTTTACATTGGGAAGTCTACTTTACTCTTTATGATGGCCCAAATTCTGAAAAGTTCCTTAATAAATAATTCTTTGATGGATCCCTCCTCAGATGCATTAAAGGAGGGGAGACTCTCACCATAATGAAAGAACACAATATTGGTTCATATGGTTATCATTAGTTACAAACCAACATCAATCATTATATTTGAATGTACTATCATTTTTGGACTTTAATGAAATGGTATTTTATAGTGTTTAAAATAAAATTTCATACCTTCTAGATACATTCCAACTTCATCTATTAACCCCTATAATTTCTACACACTACCAAATTTTCTTGGTCAGTTTTCTTATTGGGAATTTATTTTATGGGGCCATATACCTAACCTACAAAAAATGTTTATGTATATTCTTACTACAAGTGATTTCTTCTCCATGTGGGTCGAGGCTATAAACATAAATGAATTTAGGAAATAATCTATCTTCATATTTTTAAATGTGTATATTATCACTATATTTGGGGTCCCTCACACAATTATGATGAATAATGGCACTAATTTCTATTCTTCTGATCTAAAAATGTTATATTAGTAATAAAAAATCAATACAAACACTCATATCACGACCATGATACATAAAATAGAAATGGGGGATTTTAAAAAGACCATGTCTAATATACTCTTTAAATTAAAGGATAATTACAAGAAAACTTATCCTAGTAAGATCTTTCATGATTCATATATTTTCCAAACTATAACCTGTATAGCTACAGAAGTGAACCCACATTCACATTTATATTGGATTTGAGCAGTCTTACCCATTGATGTTCAGATTCCCTTACTTCTCATTTCCATCAACAACCACCTGTCTTAAGATAAACAATCTCAGAAGTGATTGGACAATTTGGAAAAACATGATGAGAGGAGATGAAACACATTTCACAACATGGATGTTCATCATAACTATGTTTTATGACTTTAAATGATAATTTTTTCCTTTATCTATTCCTCTAAAGGGAGATGTTTTTGGATCTCAAAACTCTGATGACACTAGGAAAGAATCCTCTAAAGCTGAAATAAATCGGTAGGGACCATATGTCACACATAAAGTCTAACCTAATGGACCTTAATCATTAGTCATCATGGATGGAGAAAAAATCACCCTGGACACAAATTCCAGGTTTTTAAGAAAATAATTTGAATAATTTTCACATTGGTTCACATTCATCCCTAACACATAACATTTATCAATATAGCACAAGTCCTTGTTGTATAACATTAAACTACATTGCATGTCATATTTATCATATGATGCTACAATACATAATCAAGTTACTTAAAATACATTAAACTACATATCACTCATTTACTAGTCACATGACATAAAACCAAACAACAATATCCATGATGTGTGACATTAATTTTCATGAAATTTTGGTCCCAGTATCATCACCATAAAATGCATTACCCATGGTTGTATTCTATAGAACCTTAAATTAATTTGATCACATGATGATTTCCTTCCTTCTATTAACTTTAAATAGATAAAAGTGACTCCTTACCTTAAAAGAGTGTCTGATCCTTATAAGAACACTCATGAATGTTTTTTCCCCACCTTCTTGTTAGAATTAGGGATAACATGCACCTCTGTTTTCCTAGTCACATGACATAAAAATGCATGACAATTTCACTTCCACATGATCTAAAATAATTTGGTGTATATACCTGACTAGAAGCATGATGTGGTTCAAGTGCTCCTCCAAGTCATTTAATGATTCTCCCATAAATAGTGTTTCATGTGAGCTTAGAGATCATAGTTTATTATTCATATATAAAAAATTGAAACACACTATGACAAAATCAGGAAATAATTTAGCCCATCCTATATAACCCTAAACTTTTTTGAGTAGAAAATTTCATACAACCTACATACCTTATATAATATCTAGATCTATATAAGGATTCTTGATACATGACCTACTTGTACATGGGAATAAAAAATCACTCGCCCTTATAAAAAAATCATTTTTTTTATAAGGGATGCTTCATTAGAAACAAGTTTTTCTTGATTCCCATTTCCAATGGGATATGTAGTGATGAATGGATCCATACCCCGACACCAATAGAAAAGTTGAAATAAAATCATTGTTCTTAGTATATGAGTCTGATTTTTGAAGGTAATTTCCTTCATTAGAACTATGTGTGGCTTGATTCCTACTTTGAACGGATACATAGTGATTCTAGGATATCTGATCCTAGGTCCAACTAAAAACTCCACTAATAAAATCTATCTCACTTTTTAATCCATTTATTTAGTATCGATCCAGATAAATGTAGGGTAGGATCATTAAAACAATTGGTGGATTTATTCATACTCTAATAGGATATTTAGTAATGTGGGGATATTTTATCCTATGTCCAACTATAAATTTTATCAACCAATGTTCCCTTCTATCTTATACAAAGGATTTTTAAGTGAAGATTTGTTTTCAAAACTATACTATGAAAATATAGGACATAAAAATGCCCCTATACTATAATTGGTGATATATCCATAGACCTATGATATAATAAAATATACCTATTTTAAGAGAATGAAATTATAGTATTTTTCACATGACGTTAAACATTGTGGCACATGGTCTATACTGCATGACCTTAAAATAATCGAAGCAGCCTCCAATATGTTTTCCAGTCTCAATGTATGATAGCTAGATCCATGTAAAGGTGCATGACACCAGGTAGTTACCCAAACAAACATCATAATTTTTTTACATTTCTTGATATTAGAATTTAATGTTTGGAGCCTCCCCTATAGTAAAAGGGTGGTAAATGGATTTCCACATAATATCTCAGGATACACATCTGACCCATATGTTCAGGACTTAGCCACACGTCCTCATTTATTTTCACCCCTTTGAAGGGAATCATAACAACCTAGTTATGGAAAACTCAAACCCAAAATGCCTACACCATTATATATGGACACTTCCTTTTGATGAACCACACTTTGTGTTTAAGAAAACTGGGTTTTTACCAACCTTTCCTTGTCTATCGATACTGAGTACATTCAAATACAAAGTAAACCACTACTTTACTATGCATACAATTCCCATGATATGACCCTTCATATGTGCCCATAATATGGCCTAACAACTTGAGTCATCTTCTTCCAAATTACACTAATTTATGTACACCTTCAAATCATTTTAAATGAAACCATTTTTTGAATATGGTTCATTGTTATCCCATATATACCAGCTCCATCTTACTAATCTTGATCCAAGAACCTTAAGTTTTTATTTATGATGTCACCACTTCCCGGTCAAAAGGTTTTGGGATATTCTTAGCCTTTGGGCCCCATTTGATTTATTATTATTATTCATCTGGTCATCACATCATGACAATAAACTATGTGCAACCTCCCTTTGAAATGATCTATAATAGCTTTAAGGTCTCCATTAATGTCAATTCAACATTCCACTTCACCACTAAATGTATTGTCTCAAACCCCTTTTGGCCCAAGCACTATGACAATAAACTATATTCACCTCTATTATGAGAAATTATATACTAGAATTGGACTATCCTTTCACTATGGGATTTCACCTAACCGTTTCCATATAGTTTTTTCTACTTCACATGTGGTCAAATATACAGAACCATAAACACAACATTTTTAGATTAAAGTTGAACTACATTAAATTCAATCCACTTAGTTCTCTAAACCATAATACATTAACTACTGTTGAAAAAAATACAAAACATGTCAGGATATAATCCCATCCAGGGAAGACTGAGCATAAGTCAAGTCTCTGATCACTAAGCTTATCTATTTTCATGGATTTGGAAAAATATTCACAAAAAAGGAAAAAGGCTTGTAGGTTCTATTATATGGCCCTAGAAAAATGTGATTAGTTCTCAATGGAATCACTATTTTGAAGAAAGTTAAAGTGGTGAAACATCATATCTCGTCACCCTAGTTGTGTAGTCTGTACATGATGGCATAGCCTTTAGGGTGTTGGAAAAATTATTGAATATTTACTTATTTTAAAAAACCAATTAATTTTAATTTTTTTTAATCATTCAAAACATTTCATTAGATATGTATAATGAGAATATTTGACCCCAGATGACAGCTCTACTTGAGTATGAAATCTATGTCCTTGATATGGCACTTCATAGGAACCAATGATAAAACCTATCAACTAGATCCATTTTTATCCTAAACAATAGGATCCTATAATTTCTATATGCACTGACACCATTGTAGTGGAACTTGTCTTTTGAACACAATTTTATTTATTCATGACATACATATATCATCTCATCAGTCCGGATTCCAAATCCTTTAGTTATGATTTACACAACTAATAATCTAACTATTCATGAAGATTCAAATACACATGATTATACACAATATTGCAATATACCCATTTTCAAATCAACTTTAATACATTAAATTCTTATTCCCATTCATATCAAGGTATCCCACTCCTATGGAAACCCCAAGCCTTGAGTTCATTATGCCTTTTGGAATTATAAATTCTTATTTTGATATTGTACTTCTAGAAAATTCTTCTTAGTGACATGGACCAAGTCATGTAACGTTAAACAACATAACACAAAGGTCAAAGATTCCTGTCACAATGGTTTACGCTTAACATTGGGTTTTCCTTTCCCTCAATATAGAGACTTCCCCAATCAGTTGGTCAATGTTGTTAGTCCTAAAATACTAGAATCTTAAGATCAGAGCACTATCAATTTAAACTAAGTTTAATTATCCATGATATTATCTATACTTTCATTAGGATCTCCATTATTTCATGGTTTCTACCTTACCATTCTTTATATACTTTTTCACCGACCTTTTGTCTTAATTTTTTTTAATTTAAGCAAAAACATTATTTAGTAAAATTCTGTTTGACCATAAACAACAACATCCAATGTGTTCGAGCACCATGACCTTAAACTATGTGCACCTAGATCAAATGACACAAAAATTATTAGGTTGAAACCCCATAAAGGGAAACCTAAAAAGGAAATGTCATTTCCATTTAATCTTACCCGAATGAGGCTTTGGAAAAATTTAGGGTGATAAAAAATGACTCAAAACCTATTGGGTTCATAATGTGACTCTATAATATTCCATTCTATTCTTTCTAATCCATTTATCCTAGAAAAAATTTAGATAATTTTATCATTATTTATTCCCTCATTACCATTCCAAAGGATCCACATCAAATGTTTGAAGACATAACTCCAGGGTTATCGAACCGTTTGGAACATTTGAATCCACAATCTAAGAAGAACTATTTCATATGAATGGACTAACTCTAGTGTTAAGGTGAAGGTAGTTTTCTCTATACCTATTTATTATCTACACTCAAGAGAAATTCATTTGGACTCAAGTCATAATGATATGAAATGTACTTCATTCCCTATAAAATTAAATGTTCAAATGGTTTCTTTTTATCTTTTATGACATCTTCCTTGTATTCACATATTATTATTAAATGATAATTAATGTGAATAAAGGGAAAAATAATCAAGTATAAAATGAGTTTTTAATCATTTACTATAAAAAATGAGAGTAAAATCCATAATCTAGAGTCTCTCATATATATGTGGAGATATTATCATTAAAGTTAATGATTGGATTCCTCAAGAAGATATATTATTTTTATCTTGGAATCATATGAATCTTGGAATATTCCAACCAATTATATATCTTCTATATCTAAATTTGATTAAAGTGCATCCACCCAAAGAGCAGTAGCTTTTACTTCATTTTATTATTCCTCTACCAGTTTTTTTCCTCATCAAATGATCTCCCATCATCATATAGTTCTTGATAAAGATGGTATAACTCTAGAAAAATCTGATATGAATCTTCAAAAAGTTAATCCACTAAGTCTCATTTCTCTATAACCTAACCACATTGTCTTCTTTCCACTACATCATGCTCAAAAGAATCATTAATCATGATGTTCATAGCAGCAATAAGAGGATCCATGGATTCTACATCCATGTGATTTTATTAGAGTAAACCTAATTTAACTCAAGAAGCAATTATTTATTTCACCTTGGTGTGGGATTCATAGTAATTAAACCCACTTACCCATGCATTGAAAACATCTAATGGAGTTTGTTTAGTGTTACTAGAAAATATTTTAGAGGATCCAGAGAGATAAACAGTCATATGTCTCCCCATCATTTTTTTGTAAGGGATATAAAACCCATAAGAAATTTATTGATCCGATTTATAATTAGTCTCAGATGGAAGGACAAATTCAGAAACCATCTCACATAAAGAGGGTCAAATCTCAGCACCTCCTATGTGAGATGAACCTATTGCATCTAAAATACATTTAATCTCTACTAATTGAGATATTTGGATAGTTACACTTTGTAATTTAATCAATTGTATGATGATTTTTGAAATACATAATCACAATGTGTTAGTAGTGGATAGGGTAATAAATAAGATGTCCAGATAGATGATCACTTACATTAATCTATTGATGTAAAGGCCTCTGTTTCCATCATTACTATAGTCACCCACACCTTTTAGATAAAACATTACTTGATTTTAAGCATAATTATACATTAGAGTACCAGCTAAGGATCGCTAAGTCTAGTGTCTTGGAAGACTAGGTACAAAAACAATAAAACATGGGGCTAAAAAAACTTCTTTATTTACTCTCCATAAAGAGACCCAGACTTCCGTTGAGCCCTTAAATCTACATAGGGTACCTTGGAGACACATTAACAAAGGGATTACCCAAAAATCCCAGTAAGGGAATGAACATAAGGATGCATTATAAGAACATGAGTTAGGAGGCATGACATAATGATATCCAAAGCATGGAATATATGAAATCATATTATATAAGCATGGGATCACATTAACATGAAATCATATAGTTTTGGTAGAATCGTAAAACATTTTTTTATTATGGTTCAAGGCTAAACTCCATTTCCCTTTCCCATTTTAGTATGGGTCAAGGATAACCGCCAATCCTGTTTTGCATTTTAGTATGGCTCAAGGCTAACCACCAATCCCATTTCCCATCACATCTCTGGAGACTTATCTTTACCCAATTCATTATATAAATATCTTGGAACACCCATATCATTATATTCATGAATATTCTTTCCACATAAATAATCATACATAATCAACCATACATAATCATATGGGTACTCATGGAAAGAAGTGGGTACCATAGTCATGACATAAAGCATAACCAGCGGGCGTATCATGAAAGTGTACATGAAAGACATTTATTAGAACATACATGGATGTTAATAGAGTAAAAAATCATATAACATTGTAAGTGGTGTAAAAAATAAGTGAAAACATATAAGAAATGAATTTGAGAAATATTAGCATTAAAACATTTTTGTGTGGTTTTAAAGAAAATACTATAGAGCTTATAAAATAGAAAAGATGAATATATTAAATATAAAAACATAATTGAACCAATATGGTTTTAATAATAAAAATACTGATTTTATAAGTACAATGTTTTCTTAAAATATAGTATAGAGTGCACTTGAAATTGGGAAAAAATTCGGGAAGTTCCCTTAAAACAGGTTTTCTTATCGGAAAGATCTAAGGATGGAATATTATAAAAACATGTATATCCCCAGAAAAGAGTGATGAAATGGTATTAATAAATTAATTTTGTAAAAATAAACGGTATTTAGGATATGTAAATTAACATATAAGATGAATTTATTTTGATATAAATAAAGACAAGGCAATCCGGAAGAACAAAAAGTGTTCGGGTAAAATTCCTTACAGTTTATTGGCATGGTGTCGGGTGTACCTAAGAGGGATTGATGAGAGAGAAAATAGGTTTATCATCACTTATAGTACATGAGGTAAGTATGGGGTAGGTGAAAAAATATACCCCATCATTGGGGATTACAAGTAAAATGTCATAGCATGGAGAACAAACATGATAAAGTGTGAAATGGAGAGGATCACTTACCTTATGTCCGGTGGTGATATTTTCTTGAACATAATGACCAGGATAAATAAAATAGGTTTATTAATTAATTATTAAATAACCTATTATATATTTAATTAATTAATTATAACCATTTTTAGTTCATTCTATAACTTTTTTATTGGTTACAAGGTTCAATTTCCTTGTTTGGGTCTGTTTGCTTGCTTGGTTTTTAATGATCGATTTAAGTTTGGAGAAACATTTATAATTAAATTGGTTGACCAGAATTTATGTTATGTTCCATTAGTGAAAATACAAGATATTACATGGTTATAGGAACTCATTTTGTTATTGGGGTTGAAGAGAAATTATTATATTTAAACAAAGTGACAATCATTTTTGTTAATTGGTGGGTTTTGATTAAAAAGAACGTGTTTTGATTTATAAATTAATACCAATTGTAAAAAAGGATTACAGAACCATAACTAGGATATGTATTACATATATACTAATATGGTTCAACCATAACACAAATGTTTTGATGACCAGAATTAAATATGATAATAGAAACTTATAAATAGTTGTCCTTCAATGTGCTAAATTAGCACATCTCAAAGGTGTTTTCATTTCTTTCAAATGAAAGGTTGTGAATTGAAAGAAGATAATGAAATATATCATTAGAATAAAAATATTCTAGTACATGTTTGTTACAGGGGTTATCATACTATTTGGGTGAAGGGAGGTGAAGAAATAAACAAAAAGAAAAGAACATAAAAGAAATGAAGGAATTGGAAAGAGGATTTGACCTCTTGAGACTTCCTCCTTTGAGAACATCCTAAGGGGAGAGGTTCTGGTATTTTTAAGAGAATAGGGGATTTCAGACGTGGGTGGGGGGGATATTGGGGATAGAATTCTTATAATATTGTTAAGGAACAAGTCTTGAGAGGGGTGAAAAGAATCGGAAGTGAGGGGGGTTTTATAGTGGAGGAGAGGAGGATTTTCCGAAATTTTTAATCATTAGTTTATTAATTTCCCTCAAGACCAGAAATAGTGATGATTTAATGAACAAAAAATAGTAATGTGTGCACGTCAGTTTGAGATAATGGCCTTAAATCATCCATTCATCAGCTGGTTATATCATAATTCATGCATTTATCATTTATCATAAATTGTCGTATTTTACTATTCATAAAAAAATTCATGTATTTTAGAAAAATCCCAAAAATTCACCCTTACCATTTTATGACATGTAGTATCCAAAAATGAAGTCCATTTTTTAAAAATAATTTTATAAATACGATTCTTTTAATATTTAATTAAAATCATAAATTATTATCAAAAACAGTTTTAAACATTCATTTACTTATTCCAAAAAATAGGTACATCATAATTTCACCTGAAAATTAGCTATTTTACTATCAAAGGTAAGATTAGTATTCTTTAGGGTATATAACTATTCATAAGGGTACACTACTATTCATAAGGGTAGGTTTCTATTCACCAAAAATTATGTTTTCTTTATTAGAATCCAAATAACTTACTGATTGCAACAATGTATGTCAGATTTTCAACATTCCAATCAATGAAGTGAAAAATTTATGTTTAAAGGTCACTTATCACTTAGCAGTTCATTATGTTGTGTTTTCATGTGATTTAATGAGGTATTTAAAAGAAGTTAATTTCCATTGAAAACATTGGGTCATTACATTTTTCTCCCCATATCAAATTTCTCCCTGGAAATTTCATTTTATATTCTAGGCCAAAAATAGGTGGGGGTACTTTTCCTTCTTTTCTTCTTCCAGTTCCCATGTTGCCTCTTTTTACATATGGTCTCTCCATAGTACCCTGACTAGATTAGTATTCTTGTTGCATATAACTTTGTCTTTATGATCTAAGATCTTTACTGGCTACTCCTCATGGGAAATATCATCCTCCAACTATACCACATATGAAGAGAGTACATGTGAAGGGTCTGGAGTGTACTTCCTTAAGAGGGATACATGAAAGACATCATGTACTTTCGACATGGTATGTGGAAGTGCAAGTCGATATTACATAGCTCTGAATCGATCAAGGATCTCAAAGGGGCCGATGTACCTGGGACATAACATCCCTTTCTTTCTAAACCTCGTGACTTTCTTCCATGGAGATATGCATAGAAATACCATGTATCCAACCTTGAACTCAAGGTCTCATCGATGATAGTCTACATAAATTTTATGTCGAATTTGGGATACCTTGATATGTTATTGAATGTTTTTCACCTTCTCCACCATTTCTTCGACCATTTTAGGTCCTAGCAGCTTACACTCACTGACTTCATCCCAACACGCTAGTGTTCTGCACCTTTTCCCATAAAGGGATTCATATGGTGCCATTTGGATTCTTGAGTGGAAATGTTGTTGTAGGTGAATTCAACCAATGGAAGATGTCGGTCCCATCTTCCTTTTAATTACATAGAACATGCTCCCAATATGTCTTCCAGTGTCTGAATATTTTTCTCACATTGGCCATCAATTTAAGGATGATAGGCCGTACTGAAATTCAATTTAGTACCTAGAGCATGTTAGAGACTTTCCTAGAAATTTGAGGTGAATCTCAGATCACGATAAGATATAATAGAAAATGGTACTCCATGTATCCTTACCACTTCTTTTATGTAAATCTATTCAAGTCATTCTAATGAAACGTCTTATCGAATCTTGATAAAGTGAGATTTCTTTGTAACACGATCCATAACGACTATATAGCATTGTTTCCTCGGGATGTCATTGGAAGTCCAGTGAAAAAGTCCCTGGTAATGTTCTCCCACATACATACTTGTATAGATAGTGGTTGCATCATCCCCTTAGACTTTTTCCTCTTAGCCTTCACTTGCTAACATACCAGGCACTTTGATGTATATTCCTCAATCTCCCTCTTCATATTTTCCCACCAAAAGTTTTCTCGAATATCTCAATACATATTTTTTCTCCATGGGTGGATAGAGAAGGTTGAGCTATGTGCATCATTCAGAAGATCCTTCTTTATCTCTAGATCAGATGGTACACATAATCATGACCCTGATCTTACAATTCCTTCCTCGTCAATTTTAAAAATGAAGAATTGCCTATTTTTAACAGCTTTCACCCTTTTCTGAATTTCCACTTCCTTTCTTTGAGAATCCTTTATTATCTCCAAAGGGGATGGTTGAGTAGTCATTTGAGAAAGGATTTATGATTTTCCTCCCTCAATTATTCCCATGTATATAGTTGGAAAATCTATTAAGATCAGATCCTTTTCATTTTTCATCATTGATAAAGATGCAAGATCCTTTCTACTTAGAGCATTTTCCGCCCTGTTTGCCTTACCGGGATGGTAGTGGATTGATAAGTCATAATCCTTGATGAGATCTATCCATATTATATGGTGCATGTTATGTTTTTTGTGTTAATATATATTTGATACTCTTATGGTTAGTATATATCCCACACTTATTCCCATAGAGATAATGCCGCCAGATTTTCAATGCAAAGGTCACCGCCACCAACTCCAGATCATGCGTGGGATAGTTTTGCTCATGGATTTTCAACTTCCTTGAGGTGAAGGCAATCACATTATCATTTTTCATTATAACACAGCCTAATCCCTTCTTATAAGTGTCAATATACACCACAAAGAGTTGTCCACTTGTTGGGAGTGTGAGTATTGGCGCAGTGATAAACCTGTTTTTCGATTCTGTGAAATAGTCTTTACATTCTTGATTCCATAAAAACATTACCCCCTTTAGTGTCAAATTGTTCATTGGGTTTGAAAATCATGAAATGTTCTTCACAAATCGCCGATAATACCCAGGTAGACCCAGAAAGTTGAGGATATCCATTAAAAAAGTTGGCTTGGTCCACTCTTCAATTGCTTTCGTCTTGGAAGGGTCCACAAATATCCCTTTGCTGGTGATAAAATTCCCCAAGAATGATACTTAATACATCTAGAACTCAAATTTACTATACATTTCATACAAATTATCTCTTTGAAAAGTCTTTAACACAGTATTCAAATTCTCATCATGTTCCTCTTGATCTTTGAGTATATAACAATATCATAAATAAATACTACCAAAATTTTTTGAAGGTAATATCTATAGACTCTACTCATTAAATCCATGAAAATTTCTGGAGAATTAGTGAGTCTTAAGGGAATCACTATGAACTCATAGTGTCTATACCTCGTTCAAAAGGTAGTATTGGAATTTCTTCCTACATCACTTTTAATTAGTGATATCCCGACCGAAGGTCCACCTTAGAGATATAACTGGCCCAACGAAGTTGATCAAACAAATCATCTATCTGTGGTAGGGGATACTTGTTTTTTAATGTGATTTTATTGATCTCATGATAATCAATTCATAGGAACATTGATTTTTCATTATTCTTGATGAAGAGGACTAGCGCACCCCATGGTGAAGTACTCGACTATATAAAACCCTTATCCATATTGTCTTGTAACTGATTCGTTAGCCCTTCCAGCTCTACAGTGACCATTCTATAAGGTTTCTTTGAGATAGGCAGAGATCCAGGGATAAGATCAATTGAGAACTCAACCTCTCGATCAGGAGGAAGATCAGGGAACTCTTCATGGAATACATCAGTGTAATTCCTCATGATGGGCATGTCTTCAAGCATTATTCTCTCCTTTGTCTCAATCATTGCAGCTAGATATGCCTGCTCAAAAGTCAGCAATATCCACAATTGATATGATGACCCTAAAAGAGATTCATCTTCCTCCTTACATTTCTAAAGAATTGGAGGATGATTTGGGATGTGAAGAGTGATCTCCCTTACCTGACAGTTGATGTGGGCTTTGTATAAAGATATACAATCCATGCCCAAGATAGCATCAAACTTCACTAAAAGAAGTGTGATGATATTTTCTAGGAGGTACAGTCCTTCAAAAATAACCAGGGAGGATTTATAAACCATGGATGCTAAAATTTCCCCATTTTATGCACTCACGGATAACTTTTCCTCCAAATTTTGAGGTTGTGTTTAAATAGTTCTACTAAAATTGCATGATATAAAAGAATACGTAGAACCAGAATCAAATAGTATGTTCACTATTCTTGAATGAATAACATGCATACCTTTCACCACATTGTTTTCTGGCTCCATGTCCATAGTTGTGATAGAATAATCTCTTTCTTGTTACCTTGGAGGTTGTTGTTGATTTCCTCTCATAACCCTCATATTTGGGAAATTGTTCGCATAATACCAAAGATACATGTAATTGTTACACTGCACTACAGTCTGAGTGTTGATCTGAACCTTCCTTTCTTCTTTAACATTAGAGGTATTTCCCATATCCCTTTGGAAGTTCTTGGATAGATGACCAATCATTCCACATTTTAAGAAATATGTGGTTCCCTTCATACAGTTACTAGGATGCTTCTTCCCACTACTTTTACAAGGGGAAAATTCAGGTTTCCTTCTTTCATGGGATTTTTTTGATGAACAACCCATTTTGTTCTCCATTTTCTTCTTCTTGTCACTGGTCCCATTAGACCACTTAGAGTCTATAATCTCCATTTTAACCTTGAGGGCACAATGGACAATATCATCATAACTGTCGAAGTCTCAAATCGCCAATGCTTTTCATAGACTCCGCTTTAGTCTGTTAAAGAAGCGATCCAAGTTGATTCTGGTGTTCATGATAAAGCCAGAGGTGTATCTTTAAAGCCTGGTAATGTTAACCTCATATGCCCCAACGGACTCAACTTCCTTCTTCTTGAATCCTAGGCACTTCCATTCCATCTTAAGATGGAGGGTTTGAGGAAAATATTTGTTGAAAAACATCCTCTTGAATTAATCCCAATCAACAGAATCAATTTCTTCTTGGGACTTTGTATTCTTGATCAGTGTCCACCACTGATCAACTTCCCCATCAAAATGATAAACTTCCAGTACAACTTTCTCTTCTTCTGAGCACTAGAGGATGGAGAATATATTTTCAATGGAGTTAATCCATTTTTCCATGAGGAGGGGATCAAAAAATCTGATAAACATGGGAGGCCATTTCCTCATGATGGATTCTACAGAAACCTAATCTTTCCATAGAAGAGGAGACAATTCTACCTGATTCAAGTTATTATTCACAAATCAAGCCAGCTTAGCAAGTATTGTCATGAATTTTTGATCACCCTCTCCCAACATATCAAGCATATCAATAGGGAAATCTTCACATTGCCTATCACATTGGTTTTTGGAACGTGTTATTTTATTTCCCTCTATTAACTAAGAAAAAAATGTATAATTTGAGCTCTTCAATACTTATCTATTGATCATAAAAAGGAAACCTTGAAAATAAAAGGATAAACTTATAAAGATGAAGTATATCCTAACTTGTGATTACTTAGGTTCAAATGTAGGTTACCCTCGATCTATTTCATAACTTATATTCTTATGATCTTTTTTTATTTGTCCCTTAATAATGGTTTGTACTAAGCTCATGAATCAACCAAAGCATATCCCTTGGGAGTGTCGTAACCAAGAGTGCACTAAGACCCATTTTCATGTACCAGGATACCCTGGGTCTAACTCGAAACACCTTTTCTGAGTTTTCACTCTTAAGTACATTGGTTCCAGAGCTGCCTCTACCTTCTTGTAACAAGAATGACATGTATTTTCTTGATAAACCACTTACTCAATAATAACCAAAATTTAAAAATGTTTTCTTATACTTATTCTCATCCTTAAGGTTCACACTAAGGGGATCTATTCCTAATCTCTAAAAATAACTAGACCATCCTTTGATACAAACTATAGTGGCCCAATACTTTTACATAAAACATTAAATGATTTTAAGAATATTTATACATCAAATTACATGCTAAGGATCATTAATTCTAGCATCTTTTAAGACTATGTACATGAAACATAAAACAGGGGGATAAAAACCACTTATTTATTTAATCTACATAAATAGATCCTAAATTTATTTGAGCCCTTACATTTTCATAGGGTACCATGGGGAACACATGAAAAAAGGGATGAACTAAAGATCCTAGTAAGGGAACGAACATAAGGATACATCTTAAGAACATGAGTTCAGAGGAATGGCCTAATGATATCCATAGCATGGAACATATGAAATATATCATATAAGCATGGGATCATATAAACATGGAATCATGTAATTGTGTAATAATCATAAAACATTTCTTTAGTAAAGGTCAATGATAAATGCCAATCTCATTTCCCATTTTAGTATGGTTCAAGGTTTACCACCAATCCCATTTTCCATTTTAGTACAGGCCAAGGTTAACTACCAATCTCGTTTCCCATTCCATCTCATGAGACATAACTTTACCCAATGTATTGGAGTGATATCTGGGATAACCCATCTCATCATTTTTATAAATATTCTTTCCACATAAATAATCATACATAATTAACCATACATAAACATAAGGGTACCCATGGAAAGAAGTGGGTAACACAGTCATGACATAAAGCATAACTAACAAGCGTATCATGAAAGTCTCCATGAAAGAATGATATTAGAACATACATGGAAATTTATAGGGTAAAATAGGAATATAAAGTTATAAATGGTATCAAATAGAATCAACAATATATAAGAAATTCATTTGAGAAGCATTAGCATTAAAACATTTTTGTGCGGTTTTAAGGAAAATACTATAGAGGTTATAAAATAAAAAAGAGGAAAATATTATATATAAAACCATAATTGAACCAATATGGTTTTCATAATAAAAATGATGATTTTATAAATACAATGGTGTCTTAAAACAAAGGATATAGTGAAAATTAAAATGGGTAAAAATTTGGGAAGATCCCTTAAAACAGGTTTTCTTATCGAAAAGTTCTAAGTGGGGAACATTTTAAAAACATGTATATCCAAAAAAATATAGTGATGAAAGGGTATTCATTAATTAATTTTGTAAAAATAAACATAATTTAGAATATTTACATCAATATATAAGATGAATCCATTTTGATATAAATAAAGACAAGGCAAACCAAGAGAACAAAAAGGGTTCGGGAAAAATTCGTTACAGTTTATTGGCATGGTGTCAGGTATACCTACGAGCGTCTAGTGAGAGGGAATAGGGGTTTATCATATCTTATAAAACAATAAATAATTATCGGGGTGGTGGGAAAATACACTCCATCATTTGGGATTACATGTAAAAAGTCATAGCATAGGAAGAATCTTGATTAAGAGTGAAATGGAGAGGATCCCTTACCTTAAGTCCGGTGGTGATCTTTTCTTGAACTAAATTACCTGGATAAAAAAATAAGGTATGTTAATTAATAATTCTAGAACCTCTTATATATGTAATTTATTTATTATAACCCTTTTTATTTCATTTGATACCATTTTTATTTGTGATAAGGTTCAATTTCATTGTTCAGGTCTGTTTGCTTGCTTGGTTTTTAATGACCGGTTCATGTTTGGATAAACATGTATAATGAAAGTGGTTTTCCAGAATTTAAGTAATATTACATTAGTGAAAATCCAGGATATTAAATGGTTATAATAACTCATTTTGTTATTGGGATTAAGGATGAATTATTACATAAAACCAAAGTGACAACCGTTTTTGTTAATTGGTGGGTTTTGAATACAATGAACATGTTTTGATTTATAACATAATACCATTTGTAAAAAATGATTAACGAACCATAAATATGATATATATATTGAATATATACTAATCTGTTTCAACCATTACAAAAATGGTTTCATGACCATAATTAAAGATGATAACAGAAACTTATAAACTGTTTTCCTTGAATGTGATAAATTAGCACATCTTAAACATTGCATTCATTTCATTAAAATAAAAGGTGGGTAAAGAAGAGGAGATAATTAAATATCCCATTATAATAAATACATTATAGTACATGTATGTTACTAGAGTTATCATACTATTTGTGTGAAGGTAGGTGAGGAAAGAATAAAAAAAAGAACTTAAAAGAAATGAAGGAATTAGATAGGGGAATTTACCTCTTTAGACTTCCTCCTTTGAGAACCTCTTAAGGGGAGAGGATTTTGTATTTTTAAGATAATATGGGCTGTTTGATGTGGGGGAGTATCTTTGGAGATATTTGGGCAAAATATTGGCAGCGAACAGGGCTTGAGAGGAGTGAAGAAAAGAGGGATTGAGGGGGGGGGGGGGGTTTATAGTGGAGGAGAGAAGGATTTTCATAATTTTTTTAATAATTAGTTTATTAATTTCCATAAAGACTATACATAGTGATGATTACATTACCAAAAAAATAATTTGTGCATGTTTTTTCGAGACAATGGCCTTACATCAGCCATACATCAGCTGGTGACATCATAATTCATGTATTTATCATTTATCATAAATGATCGTATTTTACTATTCAAAAAAAAATTCAAGTATTTTAGAAAAATCAAAAAAATTCACCCTAACCATTTATTGATGTGTAGAATCAAAAAATGAAGTCCCTTTTTTATAAATAAATTTCTAAATATGATTATTTTAATATTTAATTAAAATCATAAATTATTATAAAAAAACAAATTTTAAAACATTCATTTACTTAATCTAATATATCGGTACATCATACATTCTCATTGAATATTTATTTTTACTATCATAGGTAAGCTTACTATTCATTAGGGAATATAACTATTTATAATGGTATGATACTATTCCTAAGGGCAGGTTACTATTCACCAATTCACCAAAAATTATGTTTTTCTTTATCGGAGTCCAAATAACTTACTGATTGCAATCGTGTATGTTAGATTTTCCAAATTCCACACACAAATGTTACAAACTTATGTTTAAAGGTCACTTATCACTTATTAGTTCACTATGTTGTTTTTTCATGTGATTTTATGACATATTTATAAGAAATTAATTTCCATTGAAAATCATTGGCTCGTTACAATTACCCCATTGGAGAGTGTGACATGTGGATCCCCTTATGGAAACTCCTACACCATTCCCTAGGACTCTACATCCATCTTCATGGGAACCATCTCAACTATGGGGGGTCCACACACAACATTGGTTTGGTAGGCCTAGTAATGTCTACAATCCAATTGAACCATAGTTACCACCATCCAGGGATGCACATGAGGATTAATATGATCAACATAGTCAAAAAATTACTCACATAAATCTCTAGGTCACCAACCTTCTTCTATAGACATTTTCTCTATGGTATAGCCAGTACCCAAATATTCCAGTAGATCCATGGAAACTAAGGGGTAATACATTGATCTTGAACTCATCTGGGAGACAATTAGTGGACTTATATTGACGGAAGAATCCAATTCTTCCAATGATGTAGTCATATCCTTTCCCATGGTTATCCCATCTAGTAAGATAAGGATTATATACCCTACTAAAATATATACTCATTAATCAGAAACCATTAAGGTATTATCCACCAGTGTTCATATAATAGGTGTTCGGATCGACACAGTTGGGAAAAAACTATCATGTGATTCATTTGTTACCACATTTATCGTAACCCCTTATAGAGGCATTGCATCCATTAGATCTTGGGGAGGGGGAATCCCCACAGCTAAACCCATATCAAGATTATCTGCCAATATTGCCTAAGTATAATGATGGACTAACAAAAAGAGGCTCTAACTAACTTTTATATTATATATTGGTCCCACTAAATATTTCAGTTCTAGAGGTAAAAGGATTAATCATTCGTGGGATGTTGGTGCTCCTATTTTTTGGGACTTACTGACCTCATATTCTGGCCTAAGATATGTCAGAATAATAATACATAAAATTTCACTCTCAGTTTGGTCCCAATGCCTTTGATACTCCTTGATCACTCATGTAGATATTTATTTTGAATGAATATGTTTTTTGTGTCTTTTAGTGGATTATAGCCTCAGATATGTGATGCTTAGGTCAAAAGCTATAAAACATATATTAGTGAATCTTTAATATTGATAAAAAGATGTGTGAGAAATTATAATGCTTAGTTTATGGACTAGGATGTATACACATTTCCATAGTTCATACCTATCCTCATCTAGCCACCTCCCATGGAGGCAGTGTTAAGGAAGGAATAGTTGGTTATGGAGGTTGTGGAAACACTCCTTTAGGTATAGTTATCATCACCCACGTAAGTCCAATCATGTAAGTGGAGCCTTCACCTTCAAGTCGTTACTTTTTCAAGTGCCTCGATCGATTTTTGCTCCTCCAATTGAAAAAACCAAAGAGGATATATAAAAAATAATTATTTCAACCTCATATAAAGAAAATAACAATGTGGATCAATCCAAATTATAATAGATCAATATGACGGGGAAAGTTATCTTCCCTCTATCTAAAAGGTGCTCTCATCCTAGTCAAAATTAACTCCCAGATTTCTTAATATTTGTTGGACTTGATCTACATAAAAGTTACTTCCCTTACAATATGGAATTTTTGTTTCAATTTGATAAAGTTATCACTTCACTTCCTTGGGATGATCTATATAAGAGATGTGAAAATGGGTTATCATATTCCCAAATTTTTTTAACACAATTACTTTCTCTTAGGAACTATCTATACCTCTTCCATGAATCGTGTGATCCTCCATGAATCTCATTCTCTCCATGTGATGGGGAAGGATACATCCAAAGTAATATATGTTTGAGGATATACACAATTAGTAGAGAGGGTCACCATTATTATTAAAGGAACATGATATGATATTCTAAGTTTCTTCCTAGGAATTTGAGAAATTTGGGCCTTCCTTGGCGAAGATCGCTTCTGATTCCTCCCTGTCTCCACCTAACGTGGTTGTTATTATTCCTCTTCCTCCTCACTAAGTGAAGATTCCTTTAATTTTGGTATTATATTTGAAAAATACCCATTTAGTTATGAATAAATTAGAGCTTAATCATATTAATTTGTGATACTGATCACATCCTCAGAAGGGGGAGGCCCCACTTGGATACCCATCTCTTATTGAAAAAACATGATCCTAAACAAATATGTGCCAAGTAGATACTTCTCATTCCATACACTATTGACAGGAGTAAAATATTTCTTTTTCATACAATGATAATTTTCAGCTAAATATGAAAATAAAATACCCTTCATAGATTAACTCTTCATCAATATGGGTGTCCATAAATCCGTCTCTTAGTAGCATGAGGTACCCTCTCTATGCATGGGTTCATGAATGATTTTCAATCATGAAACCAATTTTTGACTTGTATGGCATAAAATAGTTGTTTTCTTGTTCTACTTATTCATAACACCCCACTTATTTAACTTCAGTGTATGTAATCCACCAATACTTTATAGATATTTCTCAAAGTGGGATCTTATGACAGATTAGTCATTTATAAACTCATAGCACCCAAAATAAGGAAAACTCCACCCACAAGAACATATAATGGGATAAAAATCCTAAAAGGATATATCCTCTAATTAATGTATACAAAGAGGTTATATATATTTTCAAGAATTGGGACCTCTAAATTGATGTGTTGTACTTTCTATATATATTCTACCATTAGAGACATTTTAACTCTAACTCTTGAGTATGAATCATTTATATGTAGTAGATAGCTACTTAAAAACATGGATTGAAAAACTACCACTTGTACTAGATAATATAATTCAGGGGAAACTTCCCATAACCCCTAAGTATAGATTCTTTCTTCCATTATTATATAATATACATATACATGGCCTATGGTCTATCATGTTGAGAAATTTCATGGCCTTCTAGTATTCAGTTCAGGATTGTTTGGTGTGAGGAAAATCTATACCCAATCTAATAAGGTGTTTCAAGATTAATTTGAATTTACTATCCTATAAGATGTTTTTTACTATTATGAATAATTCATTTTCAAGCAGTGATTTATTCTATGCATCCTCCCTAAATGATTTGTGTGGAATGAACTTGTTATACATTTTCCCCATGATTATCCCTCCCATAATCATCTCTATACCCCAAAGGATGATACCAAATTCCCTATGTACTAGGTAAAACATGTTAGTATATAAGATACACCTACTAAGAAGGTAAAAGAGGATGTCCATGTCATAATTTGAGATTTTCTGGGTAACCTATATAGCTTTTTAAAGAACCATAACTTTTATCTCTCACTTGAACTCCACACAATTCTTCCATGGCCAGAGTGGTCATCCTCATTCCATTCCAAAAGTTACCTCAGAGGGAATATCCTAACATCCCAAACAATGCATATTTGTTTCTTCGTGACTTTATTTTTTTTTATCAAATCAGAGTTATAAACATATATATAGTGTTCTCCATATATTCTCTAGAATTAGTGGAGTATAGCCCAGTATGTACACTCAGAATGATTTGATTCTCTAATTTATTTCCCTTTCACTTAGATGTTTTCTCAAATAGAATCATGGTGGTAGTCGATCCATGTAGAAGGTTTGTTTTTATGAAGAGGTGTAGTATCATAACATGAGTCAGTAACCTGAAACAATATATTGGAAGGATGTATGATGCTAGATAATCTCAGATGTTGGATCCCATGATCATCACCAAAATCATGTGTTATGATCGAACATTTTGTTGATTGGTGTCTTAATTTTTTTTGATCATGTTCATCCTCCTCTCCTGAACAACTTAAATAATATATTTTATATTTATTCTCTTTTTCATTCTATGAAAAAAGATTTTGGTGACCTCGAAGGAATTTTGATGAACCAAAAATTACGATTTATGAAATCACTACGAGAATTATTTGAACCACATAGTGCTATGTGATCTATATAGAATTTTTCTAATGGTAAATAGAGTATGTATAAGATATGATTCATGAATTACCACTTTGTGGATAATGGAATTTATGGTTTGAAAAGAGAGGTTTATGCAATGAAAACTCTCTACATGAGCAGAATAGATAAAAACCCATAGTTTATATGAGAGAATAATCTCAATCACACGATTTATCACTACTACAAATAACTATTCATTCAATAGTGATGAATGAGGGGTCAAAATAGTTTATATTGGGGGAACCATCCCCCAATAGACCATGTAGCACATTATGGGTTCTTATTATCTCCTCAGAATGGGATCTTCTTCATGTTTATAAAACCCTATTTCAAGGGGGATTTTGTAAGGACCTAAAGGTTCCTAACATTCCTAGATGACTAGGAACTCAATCTATGATCCAAGTTGAATAAAAAATTAATCATATAAATTTCATGGAAAATAAATAAGGCTTTACCATAAACAATTATTTCATCACTAAATATCAACCATCCCTTAAGAAGAAACTATATAGAGTTAAGTGAATTTTTATCTGTTAAGGAAATTGAGCCCACACTCACCAAGTGGGGCCTCATCGTTGAAACATTTTAGGTGAAGAACTATAAAATTCAAAAAATATTCCCTCATCATCTTTGAAATCGAGGATGAGTGTTATGTGATTGAAAAACACATCTTCCACCAAGCATATTCTTTGTATACACTCTTTGTTTGTGGTGGTAATATTCACCCTATGTTACCCTAATTCCCTTAATGATGTTGAATTCACTTACAGTAGTAATGCAATGATATTTTATGACCAAAAACCTCATTCTATGTCCTACTCTATAATGTCCCAATCATTTGGGAACTTTCCTTTGAGTTTTTTGCAAGTATTATGGGAGAGTTTTGAGGCGATTTAGAGTTTTAAGGTAATGTTTTGGCCTTTTAGGGGTCCCCAAGACTTGTGAAATTAATTTACAAGCTATGGTGAAGGGTTTTTTGGGTGTGGTTATACATCTATGTAAAATATGAAACTGAAAAAATTTGGGAGGGAATAGTATTGGGATTGGTTCTCTAGTGAATCACCTATGTGAAATGAGAAGAATAGGCTCACCACACCATAACCTTGAGCTGGATGAGGGTGAAATATTAAATTCTTGGGTTTTGGGGTATAGTGTCGTGATGTGGAATAAAATAGAAGAAAACAAATTGGTTATACCATGTTGTGGTCCATTCTATATAGGTGGTGAAATATCATTTCTAAAATGGGTGTGAATAGTGTATCTCACATGAAGTCTTTAGATTAAGCATTGACCAGACCAATCATTGGTTTTTTGGATTCTTTGCACCCCATAGGGGAGTGTAATAGTTTTTTTTCTTATAAATAGGAAGTCAGATAGCCTTTTTATTCAATATTTAAACCCTTGATTATCTTTTGTCTAACCCCTTTTCTTTTTCCCCTTCTCCAGTCAAGTCCCATGTTGATTTGAACCCCTGGGTAAATTTTAATTATTTGGATTGGTTTCCTTTGGATCAAAGTAACCCTCTCTTCCAAATTATTTATTCCTCCTCTATATATTATATCAATTAGATTTATATGGTTTTTTCTCATCTATTTTGGGTGTTTTTTTAATGAGACTTTCTATACATTGGAATTAAATGCTGATTTCTTTAGGAACCATGGTGGTTGATCCTTATTTATTTTTTTTTTCTATTTGAAGACACAATCGAGGTAGTGTAAGCTTCATATTTCCTCCTTTAGATGTTAATTTATGGATATCATGCTTTTATTTTCCTTTAGGGAGTTATTATGCACCTACTTAAAAAATATAATTAATTGTTTTAATTGAAATTGATTTGAAATAGAAGATATTTCATAAGGATTACAAGTTATTATGATTTATCTATTAGATTAAGCATGATTGATAGTTATTTTCTAATAATTTTATTTTATTGATGTTTATTATATTCTTGTGGATATTGTATTTTTTAACTTTTTGGTTCTAATTTACTTCACTCACCACACATGAAAATGTAAAAGAACATATATTAGTTTAACAAATTTATTTCCCTTGGAATATCATATTGTTTGAGAATTCCATTTAAATTAAAGAAGTAAATATAATAAAATCCATTTGTTTAATATAAAATGTGATGTGTGGTGGTTTTGATGAAATAACTTTTTAAAAAACTATTTTTTTATCTGTTGTGGTTACTACATGGTGGACTACATAGTGTTTTTTGGATGTCATGATCTGCTGGAATGCTTGTGATGTGCTGGAATGATTGTGATGTGCAGTGGTTATGTTATTTTATGGTTGATTTGTGGGGTTTTTTGATATGTGGAAGGTGTAATAAAAAGAAACTTTTGGCAGTTGTGATGTGTGTTTTAAATGAGATTATTATTGATGTGGATAGGTTGTATTATGTTGTGTTGTGATGTGTTGTGCTAATTACTCAGTTGTAATGGAATGAAATTCCAATGAAAAATTGAAATGGCAGGGGTCAAAATGGTTAATGAACTCTTGAACTAAAATGGGAAGTGTGGTTGATGTGGTTATCTTTAAACCAAAATGAATGGTCCTAATATGGTAGACTTTGGTAATTGGAAAATCTATAAATTGTTTAACATGAAAGAGAAAGAAGAAATGTGGTTCATGTTTTGTGTTTTGTGGCTTTCTTTTATAGTGTAATGCATTTAAAGGTGGAATAGTTTGTGTTTTGTGGTTCGTGTAAGGCATTTGGGTATAAATTGTTTTGTGTTTTGTGGCATAGTTTGTGAGGCCTTATGGTGGTATCATGATTTGTGACCATACTCTTAATTTAAACCCATGGGATGGTCTTCTGTGTGTAAGTAAAATACATTTTATTTTCATTTTTATTTCTATATATACCCCACACACGTTGAGTACTACGTACCAACACCCAAATGCAATGGGGATGTTTTTTCCAAAATACATGATGGTGAGGAAAGATGGATGGATGCCCCCTTTCCCCCAATCCATATTCTAAGTGATGTTATTACACAAGATCTATGATGTATTATTGATATAGTAATCTTAATGTTGGGACGGTGAGATTGATGAGGGGATTCATAGTGGGGGTAACACAAGGTAGGAGGGGGAATGAGGTTGGTGTCCTTCATGTTCACACTACCTTACTATCTTGGATATCTAGAAGTAGTTATGGAATGATGTGGATAAGATAACCACATATACTTGGGGGTCTTGGAATGATGAGGTTTATAATGTTCCTTTGGTCAGGATGTGATTACCAGTTTAATACAGGGTGATTAGTATAATTTATTTTCCCAAGTTTCATTCAAGAAGTATTTTACAGAAATGATGGGAGCTCCATGATGTACGATGTTGAGGAATAATAGCAAAAAATAAGCTGGGAAGTGGTAAGGGGTACCATTATTAACTATATTCTTCTTATTATATTATTATAATCAGATGTTTTACTTGGTGAGCATATAATGGTGAGGATGGGACTAATTAGTTGACCTTTTTAGGTGCGTATTGGTTCTACTATTTTTTCACTAGTGCATTAGTATTCTATTTTCACAAGGGAATAAGAGACCATGGGTATGATCCTAATAATTTTACATTTTATTCTCATCCCATGTATATAAAAACCAATTTTTTAGGTTTCTAAGAGAACTTTGGGGAGTGAGGTAGACAAGTCTATCCTATACATTGAAGCTTTTGATGATTCCCTAAAATAGGATTTCTATTAGGTATTTATTTAGAGAAAATTTGTATTTGTTTCTTTATACATGAATTTTTGGGATGGTTTTTGGTTTCAATTTTTATTTATGATATGGATTTTCATGGGGATTAGTATCCTATCTCCTGATCCATCATTATCTATTAAGGGAAATTCGTTCCATATGTGAGATATTTATACACTCATTGCTAATCACTGGCTTGGGTCCTATTGATGGTGGGAATTTGGGTCACTATCCATCTTCATTAATTTTAGTCATAGGATGGGTAACATTGAAGAGTGGGGTTATGACATATTAATATCATAGTTTAGGTTGAGACATATTATGGATTTTGGAGTTAGACACCGTGAGAATTGCATGGGTTGGTAATAAAATGATTCCAATGTATCTTGGTGTGTGATTTTGTCCAAAGATACTCTCTAGTACATGGGATTTTAGCACCCCTCATGATCTGATGCAAAGGCTATGAGACTATCGATTGACCAAGTGTGGTGGTGTTTCTTGGAGTTTATAGACCTATGAGAGATACAAACATCCTGATTGCTTGTGTTATTATATGAATTTTGTGGTATTTGGAAATTTAATTGAATGAAATGATCCTTAATTTAATTACATTCTACCAAGATTAGGGAATCCTTGTTTGAAATTTCTGTTATAGATGTCACACATCATCTATGTGTTGTTTAGGTTTGTGAGGTTTTGCAGGATGACTCGATTGACCATCAGAGGGTCAACCTGGTTAAGGAAAGATATCAATGGAAGAAGTAATTATGTTCCTTTTAGTGGAAATATTTGGTGAATTATAAGGGTGGAATTTATTATCAAGAGATGGAGAATTAGTTTGAGGATCTTGATATCATTGTCAGTTTTATTCGAGCATGAGGAGAGTACTAGGTCTCATTAGAAGTCAGTCAGACAACAGGTGTTGCATGTTAGTGGTGGATTTTGTATCTCAAGGAGTGGAAGGAGATTTATGTTTCATGGAAGTAAATTCAAAAGGAGTTCATAGTATAATAAAAATATTGAAGATAAAGGAATTAAATATGCCAGAGCTATTTTCTCGTCAATAGGGGAGAATTTCTGTTCAGGATCTTGGAATCAAGTTCTAGTATCTTCTATTTTTTACCCCTAATAATTTCCCTAATGAGTATTATCATGCATGGAATCTCAATTATTCACTTAAACCTTTTATCCATTTGGTAGTTACTCCATTTACATTGACAATGTATTTTTAGTTGAAGTAGAATATGGAGGTGACCGAGCATATGAACTCATGGGGATGGTCACAGTGAGAGGGGATTCAGCAAGGTTCCTTGAGGAGAAATTTTTTAATTGGAATTATAAGATTCTATATCCTTCAAGGTTTCAACCAATAGGAATTTGACCTCAGTTCCTTCATTTTCAACCTTACACGGTTGGTGGCCGGAATTCCTTTCCAAGGGTTTTTGGGAAATTGTGATACGTTTATAAGGACCGTGTTCATATCCAACATTAGTTCCCACCAATCATTAGAGGTCAATAAAGAGGTGATGGTTAGGTTCAACATTTTCCATAGCAGCATCCACCAAGAAGGTTATTTTTGTAGCCGGTACAGTTGGTGTGTGCTCCACTAAGAAGGGATGGGGCAGTCAAGGGACATCCTCTCGATGTTCCTCAACTCCAGGGACCCCAACTTGAGCATGGCCATGGAGGTTACCATCAGCAGTGGGGTAGAGGATCTAAGCATGGCTATTTTAATGAAATTGAATTTTTAGATATAAAGGTTCCAAATATTATTAGAGGTGAACTCATCTTTTCATCTACCCTTTATTGTGAATTTTTGGAATCAGGAACCTTTCACTTTTTTGTTGCACCCTCTTTAGTTCATGCATTGGGACTAAATGTAGAGAGTATTCATGTTAATTTGGTGTTGAATACACCATTTAGAAGCTAGAAAATATTATTTTATGTGTGTTGTTTTATGGGATGATAACGGGGAAACATCAGTCATGTGGGGATCTTTTCCTTCTAAAGATACAACCATAATATATCATCTTAGGCATTGATTGTTTATATTCTATGTGTGTAGTTATCTACTTCTTCTTGGGTAAGGTCACATTCTCATATATGGATGGTCAGTATATAGTTTTAGTTTGTGAATGAGATTTTCAGATGGGCATTTAATGGATCGATCCCCTTCTCTCCTTGATGGTATATTATTCAATGAATTAAATGGGTGTTGGGATGGTAGAGTCACTTATATTTGTAGAATAATTTTTGTATGTCTTTACCGATGAGGTGGTGATGCTACCCCCTTGACATGAATTCATGTTTAGTTTACTCTATGAGTTGTTGAATTTCATTATTTAGAAATATGAAATGATACAAAAAGGTTTCATCCAGCCTAGTGTGTCAAAATGGGGTACTCTATTCTTAATTTAGAAGAAGGCATATGGTAATATAAGGCTATGCATAGACTACTATTGGATGAATTAAATGAAAGTCAAGAATATTTACCCTCATCTGAGGATTGATGATATTTTTGAGTATTTGAGAGGATATAGTTGGTTATCTAAGATCGATTTTCATTCCTAATATCACCTTTTGAGGGTGAAGGAGGAAGATATCCTAAAGACTACCTTCTAGTGTAGGTATGAGCACATTGAGTTTGAGGTAATTATTTTTTTGTGTCATTAATATACCAGTTGTGTTCATGGGGCCCATGAACTCTATATTCTATGATAATATTTACCATTTTATATTTGTGTTCATCAATAACATATTGATCTACTTGAAGTTAGATGAGGATCATGTATACAATCTCAAATATTCCTTGAATGTTCTTCAATGGCACCATCTCTTTGAATGGTTTTTCATTTTTTATTTTTTTTGCTTGAGAGGTGAATTTCCTTAGGCATGAGAGGTCTGAGTAGAGTGTGGTAATTGATTCATCAAATATTGAGGAAGTTGTTTCATTGGATGCACCAAAGAATGTTGAAGATGTTCATGGATTCTTGAGTCTTGTAGGATATTAATAATGGTTCTTGTATGATTTCTCATAAATTTATACCCTATTTATCCATATAACATGGAAAGAATAGGCCTTTTTTTGACTAATTAGTGTCATGTTGTGTTTGAGTACCTAAAGGGAGGGTGATCAGTTCTCAGATGCTTTAGTTTCAAAAGAGAGGGTGATGTTTAAGGTTTTTTTTAAACCTACCATCAAGGATTAGCATACGTGTTGATTCATTATAATTAAGTGATCTCATATGGTCTAGTAATTTATGACTCCATGAGCATAACTATTCCAAATATGGTCTGGATCTAGAAATTATGATGGTTGCAATGAAGTTGTGGTGATACTACCTTAGCAGGTAATGCATTGGGGTATTTACTGATCATATGATCATGAGGTATATCTTCTATCAGCATTACCTGGACCTTCAAAAATGGTGGCAGATGGTGTTTCTTCAATACTATGAATTTTAGATCTCTTACACATTAGGAAATGGGAATTACATGGCTGACACACTGACCAGGATGCCACAAAGGGATATTTTCCAAGAGTCCATGGGATTTTAAAGGGAGATAGATGAGTTGGTATCATGAACCTAGAAGAATAGGTGGTTGATGGATGAGGATTCTTATTTATTATGATAATAAAGTATTATTTTATGTATCAGGTGGAAGAGTCTCATTGGGAAGTCTCAGAGGTAGAGGTGATGTGTGGTCATGTTGGCCATAGAGGTTCACCATATCAATGGATGGAGGGTGTCCAGAACCAGATGTTGTTTCAGGAGAGGTTATTAGTTCCAATGGTGATGTATGAGGGAGTCCTTCAATAATTTCATTTATCACCTTAGTTAGAATACCAAGGAGTGTCTAATATGAACCATTTTATGATGATGTAGTTTTGGTATCCTGGGATGAAACATGTGGTGGTAAGTTTTGTGGTTTGATATCCAGTTTTCTAGAAAGTGACAAAAGGACATCATGTTCCTTGTAGTTTTTCATATCACTTAGATATTCCCAAATATAAGTGGGATTAAATAATAATGGAATTATTTTTAGGATTACACCAAGATAAATGAGGATATTATGTTATCTGGGTAATCAGGGATCAAATAATGAAGACGGATATATTCTTAGCAATGAAGGAGTGAGACCCATTGGATGTCATGGAGAGAAGGTATGTGGATGAGGTTATGTAGATACACAGAGTTTTTTATTTCAATTGTTTCACACTCAAATGTTTTATACCTCACAATTCTATATGAAATTGTATCATGCTTTTGGAACCCAGTTATACCCCAACACTATTTTCCATCCTTAAACTGACAGACAGATGGAGTAGACCATCCAGATGTTGGATGATATGTTATGGGAGTGAATCTTGGACATTAAAAGATCTTGAGAAAATAACATTCCTATGGATGAGTTATCTTATAAATAAACCTCTTATCCATTATTGTGGCCCCATTTGAGGCTTCTTATAGGAGGCTATTTCATTCTTGGTTAGACTAGTATGAGGTTAGGGAGTAAATAGTTTTTGGTCCCAATGTGGTGAAAAGAAAAATAGAGAAGGTTAAGGTAGTTCATGAGAGGATGGAGGCGGTATATGACTAATATAAATCTCATGTTGATCATAGGAGGAGGCCCATGTAGTTTTAGGTTGGAGACCATGTGTTATTAAAGGTTTCCCTTCATTGTGAGAAGAATAGGTTTGGTGAGTTGTCATTCCTAACACCCAATATAGAGGAACATGGAACATCATGCCCATTTCCCAGATAAAAGTTTAACAGTGAGAGATTCCATGCTCAACACCCGATGTAAGTGTGTGAGACATGTTATGCTCAAAAATTCCCTTAACCATCATTCACCAGCCACTATAAATGGAATAATCATAATAAGACTAATAACATGAGGTATCACATCTAAAGTATCATAATCAGAATTCTCGATATAACCAAGGGAATCACATATCATATAATTCAGATTTATATTTATGTAACATGAGGAAAATACTTTCCAACCATTTCCATTACCATTAAATAACCCAATTAATTAATCAAGATTGGAAAATCATAACCAAGGAAAACCAAGCACTTGGATGGTTCTTTAATCAACTAGGCAGTTTCAAACAAAGGCGCAATTCCATTTACAACCCAAGATGAATACTTATAAGGTTTTTGGTCCATTTAAAGAATTATAAAAGATAGAGAAATTAATTTATCATACCCAAATGAATGGAAATTTAAAATTAACCACATTTTAATCACTAATAAAGGGTCCACAAGAGTATAGAGTCATGCATATATCAATTTATAAAGGAATAACATATTTAAGGTAACACAAGACAATGGACGGTGTGAGACACAACAAAGGAGCTATGAAAACTTCATTAATTTTAGGGAGAACCACAATACTACCTACCTTAAGGTCATAAATTAATCATCATCCAATATCTACTTCATATTTGAAGTAGAACAAAAGAAAATAGAAGAACATTACAACACCCTAAAAATATGGAAAATGAGATCACCAAAAATAGCATAAGATTTGGGAAGATAAATGATGGAAGGAAACAAGAGGATTGGAGGGCATACTAATATAGATCCAAAATCTTCTAACGATGTTTAATTTCAATTTGGGATGAAGGATCTACAATGATCCCTAAATGGAGGAGAATAATATCTCATGAGAGAAGAGAAATGAAGCTCATCTGCTAGAAAATAAAGCAGGAATATTGACTTAAAGTATTAAGTTGATTAAGGGTAAAATGTTCTTTACTCAATAAATTAAGGGTCACACTATTTGGCCACATGGTTGAAAAAATAGTGTTCCAACTGTACTCTAGGTTCCGTCTAAGGGGGGAGCCTAGATGATCTAAATGCATAGTTTTCTAAACCATCCATAAAGTGTGTGAAACATACTATGAATATGTATAAATTTTTTACATGAGCATGTATATCATCTCACATAGTTTCAAAAAAATGTGTGGCCCCCTTCTCACATCTGAAATTTCCTACACGGTTAGGAGAAACCATTCGGGTTGGGCCACATGGATTCTTCTAACCATTAAACTCGATATGTATTCTCCAAATTATAAGGTTTGAGGCTTTGTAAAAGACTTAGAAACCATCAAAACCTCTTTGAATATATTAATTAATATTATAATGGTTGAAATAAGGTATTTAAGCCAAAAATAAATGAGTCATATCCTTGAGAAAATCTAGTTAATTATAACCTCCACTTCTTAATGAAACTCATCCCTATGTTGGCCTTATGAGGGTAAAGAGGTATAGTTTGACAATATCTTCATCCAATGGGCTTGTATATTAGCTTCAACTCCCAAGTATCATCCAACAATCAGTCATGATTCTATATCACTCATACTAAAGGAACTGACCCTCCTCAGAGCGACTTAATGCTATAATCCATGATACACACTGGATACTCCATGAAGGAAGCTTCCATATCCAGATCAACCTCATCAGGCTATAAAACATACGACAGATCTGGATAATATCAGTGAAGTTGAGATATGTGAGAGATATCATGCATAGACTAATATCTCTATGGAAGTTCTATTTGGAAATCCACTAGTCTTATTCCTTTCAAAACCTCAAAGGGTTTGACAAAATGAGAAAAAAATATTACCATGACTTTTAATTCATTGATGGCCCAACCTAGGTGAGACATGTAAGAAAACCCATCCCCCAGCCTCAAAATGAAGTGGTCTTCAACACTGACTAACATATGATTGATGTCTAGATTGGGTTGTCAACTTGCACTTTATAATCAAATAGACCTACTCTAAAGTCTCCGGGATGAGAAAAAATCCATTTAAATCTTCCTCTCCTACATCTAACCAACATAGGGGTGATCGATAAGGCCTCCCATATAAGGTTTCATAAGGATCTATATGAATGGTATCCTTGATGCAGTTATTCGAAGATAAATCAACAAGGGGTATGTGATTTTTTCAAGAATATCTAATTTCAAGGACACGTGCATGGAGAATGTAATCTAACACATGAATCATGTGATCTATTTATTTTTTGGTTTTATATTGGTTGGATGTTCTCAGAAACACTTGGATACCCAAGTACACGTACACCCCCTACCAAAATCGAGATGCGAGGCAAGAATACCTGACACATATAATATAATGAGGAGATCCATAAAGACTTATGACCTCTTAAAGTATAGCCTCAAAATATTTCCTATTGATAAGGTCTCTTAAATAGGTAATAAGTGTGATACCTTTCTCAAATGATCATTGAATACCCACACTGTATCGTTTCCATGAGGTGATCTTAGAAAACCAGTCACAAAAACCATGGAAACATCATCCAATTTCAACATTAGAATTGATAAAAGCTATAAAGTCATTTCAATCACTAATTTTACACCTTCACCTACTGATAGGTGGAGCACTAAGTAATAAAACTAGATACTTCTCATTTCATAGTAGGCCACCAATGTAGGCAATGTAAATTTAGATATATCTTGGTGCCTGAGGAATGAACTTCCAAAATGAGGCATGAAATTACAGCATCAGCTCCTCTATGATGTCTTTTTGGACCCAAAAATTCCCATTAAAGCATAAGATCTCACCCTCATCCATGGTCTAACCATAAGTTGAATCATCATCTGAGATTCATTCCCAAGAAAATAATCCTTCAGGATCTGAATGAAGCCTCATTATCATCTATTCTAGAAGGATAGAGGTCACTGATAATGTTGAGAGGATAGTACTCCCATGGTCCTCCTGAACCTCAATGTGAATTTCTATTAATAAGGCCATGATCATACACTTACAAATGGCCTTAAGAACTATCTATTTCTGAATCTTCTGACTCAAAGCATCATCTACTGCATTATATTTTCTATGAATACAAACAAGCTCAAAATCAAGGGATTGTAGGTACTCAACACATCTATGATGTCTGAGATTTAGATCATGTTTTTTAAATATTTAGTTGAGACTTTTATGATACAGGAATACCAAAAAATCCTTCCAAGTAGATAGTGTATCCGAATGCATAGAGTATGAACTATAACATCTAGCTCAAGGTCGTGTGTTGGGTAATTCTACTTGTGGGGCTTCAAATGAGAAGCCCCATATCCTATGAATCACTCGTCCTGCATTAGAACAGCTCTAATCCCAATACCCTACGCATCAAAATAAATAGCATATCTCTTTCCTAGCTCTAAATGATTCAGGATCGGATTTGAAGTCAATCCACCCTTCAACTCATGAAAGTCAACTTCACAAGCATCGTACCAAATGCATTTCACACCCTTCTTATTCAATATCGTAAGAGGAACTACTATCCATAATGAATCCTTGATAAACAATCTATAATACCTTATTATCCCCAATAAACTCCATATCTCAAAGATGTTCTTCGGATTATCCTAGGAAACTATATCTCTCACTTTCTCTAGATCTATTGATACTTTTGACTCTGAGATGATATAACTTATGAAGTGAAATTTTTTGATCCAAAAGTGTAATTTTATAAGTTTAGCATAAATCTAGTGCCCCTTAATGTATTTAGTAAGATCTCAAAATTATTATAATTATTTTTTTGAGAGTTTTAACGCACTAAGATGTCATCCCCAAACACTACCATGAATAACTCTAATTACAAGTGGAAAACCTGATTCATTAGATCCATAAAAAGAGAAGGAGTGTTTGTGAGATCGAATGGTATCATGAGATACTCATGTAGAAAGTACTGAATATATAAAGTCATATGTGGAATATATAAATTCATATAGGGAGTTTGGGAGGTCTTGTGGTGGTATCCGGAGTTGTGATAGTGATCTTTCTTTAAACCCTTAAGATGGGATTATGTTTGTTATTATTCTATATTTTATTTTAATTTTTATTTATATATGAAACCAACCCGTGTCATGTACTGTGTGTCTATACCCAATTTTTTTTTGGGGGGGGTGTTTTTTCCAACATCCAAGATGATGAGGATAGATGGCTAGCTACCCCCTCTCCCTCGCTCTCTCTTCCAAGAGAGGTTCTAACATATGGGTTGTGATAGCTTGCAGATATAGTGCACCTATAGATGGGGTGATGATATTGATGACGTGGTTCATAATGGGTTAGTTCATGGTAGGAGGAGGGAAACATTTTTATGTCCTTCATGTTTATGATACCTTACTATCTAGGATATCATACATTGGATATGGGAGAATCTAGATGTGATGACTAGCTTCATGTGGGATTCTTTGCATGATGAGGTTTCCTAGGTGTGTTCTAGTAGAATATGATGATCAATTACATATGGGGTGTTTCATACAATGTGTTTTCCAATGTTTATTAGGGTATGATTCTATGGAAGGGATGGGAGTTCTAGGAAGTACAATTTTGGTGAATGAGAGCTGAAAATTAGTGGAAATATTGTGTGTGGTACCAATTTTATTGACATGACTCTTATTATTTTATTATGCTTGGATGAATTATTTGGTGATCATGTCATAATGATGATGGAATTGGTTTGTTAACATATTTAGGATCATGTTAGTTTTTTTGTTTATACACATGTTCATTTGTATACTCTTTTCACATGTGCACAAGAGACCTTGGGTATGATCCACTGAGTATAGATATTATGGTCACCCCACATATATAAATTTTTTTTCAGTATTATAGGAGGAATTCAGGGACTATGTTGAATATTTAAACCCAAAATATTGGAATAATAGTTGAGTCAATTCCCTAGTATTTATTTTGAGTATTTATTTAGAAACTTTAACTTTATACATACGTTAGGGGATGGTTTTTGGTTCGCATTTTTATTTATAATATGGTGTTTCTTGGTGATTGGTATTTTATATCCCAATCCTACTTTATCAACTAAGGGTAATGCCTTCCATATGTGAGTTTTTATACCATTAGTGGTAGTCAAATTCCAAGGTCATAGTGAAGGCATGACTTGAGGATCATTTTCCATATTCCTTCATTTTCAGCCTAGGAGGGGTGCCTTTGTAGGGTGGGGGCGCGACATCCACATTTCTACCCTTTTTAGGAAAATAATTCACTATCACTACCTATAAATACTCTACTCTTTCCTAAAATGGGGAAAGACATAGATATAATAAAGACACATAGATAGATAAATATATATTGATAAAGAAACCTAGAAAAGGTATGGGATTAATGTTTATTTTTGGAGGAGATAAAAAATTAAAAAAAACACCTCTGAAAATAATCCAGAGGGTGACCTTGTTTCCAATGAAACTCCTTCATGGATGGTTCTTCATGTATGACCCTTCACGAGGAGTGATTTTCAAATCATTTAAACTTCACTTTTTGGGCCACACCCACTTCACATAGTATATTATCTTATGAAAATTGTGTGGTTCTAAAGGATTCCATTAACCTCTCTTGCATGATCTCACCCCAAGAATCATTTGGACTCTATCTGGTTATTTCAGAAAGAAATATAATACAAATGAAAAGGATTTACCCCATGTTATATATTTTTATGAAATCATCAACTATATATACTTGAACTAAAATAATCTCTATTGTTCCTATTTCTAGTGAGTAAGACCCTTAAAGGGGTTGTATTCTCAGTAACTCTAACAAAATGAATTTCCTATTTATAAGACTTGATATACCCTTCAGTGTTTTCCCTTTTATGAAACACATGTACAAGATACATGAATTTAAACTGAATAGGATCACATCATGGTAATATGAAAATAAAACTACACACAAACATCCTAAGCGTACAAAATTAAAATACAACATCACTTGGTGTGATGAATCCAATATTCCTTGCACAACAAACATTAGATACCACATAAAACAAGCATGCAAAAATTCCCACACTATATGGATCCCATACTTTGGTATAATACCCATTAAATCTTAATTGGAAACTCTCATACAATGTTCTTAATCTTCTATTATATATTGTTTCTCACAAAGAGCATGAATCATGTGGGATAAAATATCTATGATAATTATACCAATTGAAAAATTAAGTGTACCTAATTTGAGTCCTCTTGAAAGGTATACACCACAACCATTATCTTAGGGTATCTTTATATGTGTAAGAACAACTTAATCTTTTATTGTCACATCTTTCATGAAACAATCATCTTTGCATCATGATATTAAACTGTGTGGATAACAATCTAGTTGCAGGATAAAAAACTACAAAACAGAAACCATACTGCATGACAAAAAAATCCATGGTAAGGTCCCAAAGCATAACCTTAAACTAATAATCTTGAACTACTTGGGCTATGATTCTGGTAAAATATGATATGCAGGATACCTCTTTGAGGCTAAAATCAAATATCGTCCTACATACCCATTATCTTGTGGTTATATTCCTCATACAATCACTAAATTTATTCCCTCACCTAGTTATATTATATTGGGTCTAGAAAACTAGTTCACTAAGCCCATATTCCCTACGACTCATCATTTTATAGGGATATATTTTGGATGAAACCACATTTATCTTGGCGAGGACATATTACCTATCAAACTAGTCCATCCTTATTGAGTCATATTCACTACAAGGCCTACTAGAAAGGGTTCTTAATATGTAAGTACCACACCAACCATAACAAGGAATCTTTCATCTAGTTTTTCTCAATGTATGAAATTAAACTGTATGGACCGGTCCTTGTGATATAACAATAAAATGTATGATGTTTACTATTAAGTGGTACTAAACTACATGGGTTATAATAAATTTCATAATGGAATGTAGGAATTCCTTACCTTCATCATGATATCGACACCCCAAACATAGAACTCCTTCCTATATGATGATAAACATTATATCACCCAAATGTGTGTATTTAAACCATAGTGGTTTATAGACCAGTATCGATATGTAAAAATAAGATAATGATAAAGTCCTTGTAATACATAATGATGTTGTTGTCAATTGACAACCTATGATATTCACAAATATTCACATATATGGGATACTTCTTATACATAAGAATATTCACATCAACATATTCTAATAACTGATTTCTAGCATGGGGGAAGCTAGTCTCGTACTAGGTCTTTGGAAGTGTTCATGAACATGACTTAAATCTATAAGAGAGAAATCGAGTAGGTAATAATTACTCATAAAAAGTTTTGATGAGATCAAGGTCTAAAACTATAGACCAATGTTATTTTCAATACATCATTGGTAAGAAACCCTAGTTATCACCTGCCTTTAGAATGTAGGCCTATAGTGACATCTCTCATCACAGATATGGAAGTAGTTGGGTGTTTCCAGTTCCAAAAATATACCTTATTGGAAGCCATCGGAAATAAAAATAGTGATATGATGTATATATAGTGAAACCACACTCATCCTCTTGTGATTAAGAAAAAAAACACTCAAACATCACATTTCAAATCAAAACACTGATCATATATAAAAACACATCTTAGAGACGCACCAACTCCAAGATTCTATATCTAAACCTAATTCTCAAAGAACCACTACTTCTAGGATTCAAAATTTAAAGTCCCTCTAAATTATTTGACCGTAGTGATGTGGTTGACAACAAACTCCCCACCATAGGGATCTATATATTTGATAAGAATAAGCAATGATTACTTGATACTCGACCAATCCATCATAATTTAATGTCACTACTCATTTCTGATTATTATCTGGGTTCCCCCAATACTTCCACCAACCTAATCCAGCCACACCAAACTTCCTCTAAAAACACTTATTCGAGTCCCCAATATTCATATTACATTTCCCAAATGAGACATTTGGTAAAAATCCCATCTAACCATGCCAAATTTCATACAAAAATATCAGTCAAAACTATAATGTACTAACTTTTCTCAATACCAAATTAGCCAACCATGATGTAGAATCTTATACTAAACATGACACCTTAACCCGAGAGATATTTTCCTACCACATGATCCCCACTAAGACCATTCATCACAACATTGGCTGATAAGCTTAATACATTGTTCCTACACATATCATATTAAAAATTGCTAATTTTATATGCCTGATCCCTATTCCAGATCATGGTTTACTCTTAGATAACTCATGGACACCTCTGATGGAATTATTGTTTTTTATCATGGTCAAATAGAGATTTTATATTTTATTAAACTTGTAATGCAACATAGGGTTGGCAAATATAATTTCCCAATGAGTTTATGTGGGTCGGAGTATCACTATTCAAAGTCACTTATATATTATCTTTTGTTTCTTAATTTTGTATGATATCCAAAGCAATGAGGTGGGATTTTTGTTGTTTGGTGGATTTTTTATTTTTAAAATAAAATGAAAACCCAAAACAAGGATAGGGTTGAAAGTTCAATGTAGGATTATGCAACTAATTTCTCTCATTATCAATTTATAAATTTATTATTCAATTGTTAACACAATCAATATCATTCATGAAATGCCATCCTCAAATGAGATTTTAAAATCCTATGTGATTTCAGAAATCTCTTAGACATAAATAATTATGATTTCTCTATGGTTTAATTTGATGAAAAATCTATAATCGTAGATAAACCATCAAATTCAACCCAATTCCTTCATATATTTTTTATGAACTAACTCTCTACATTAAATTTCATGTGAAGAGGATTGGGATGAGGGAAGAAGAATAAATTGAGAATGTAATGAATTGGTAGGAATAATTAGAGAAGGTGGATGATCGTTGTATAAACCCTAGAGAACCACCACTATATCATAACAATTAAATAAAACATAATAAATCTAGTTGTGGAATCTGGAAATAGTGAACCTCCCTTGAGAATTCACCTCGGTTCAGTACTCCATGTTCATAGAGATTAAGATATCAAATTATGAACATGGAACAAGGGTTGGCCAAACCTAAAGAATAATGAGAAAATATAACATCATTACTGAATATGAATATAAGTAAACATGTATAAAAATTTAGAAGAATAATGCAGAAGGAAATTATAGAGAAGAAAACCCTAGTTGAAATTGGTTGGAGACTAAGGATTTTATTGTGTTAGGGGGAAATTATTTATAATTGATGACCTTCTTCATTAGAAAATTTAGTGTCAAGGCAGGCATTGACTTCATCCCAATGGGTTCCACCTATGCAACTCTGATGGTGGCGATAAATTCTGTTATGAGAATATTCATAGAATGATCACATATGAATATATTCAGAATTGTCTTTGTGGTTCATGGCTCTAGTAGAAGTTGGACGTTGCTCGATGTCATGGTACATGATTGTTATTTAAAAATCCTCTGCGTTAGATATGGAATGGTATATTTTCCCCTAGTTAGGATAGAGGTGGTATGTGTCCACATTTGGATGGAAAATTCATGTTTTATAAAGATGATTGAGATCTGTATTTAATTAAACCTACATTTTCCAAAAAAAACATATCAATCAATTATTTTCAGAAAGTGAGCTTTAGTTTTTGTATTTTTTAATTTTTAAAATTTTATCACTATATATAAATATATTTTTTATTATAATTATTATAATATATATATATTATTTTTCTTTTTATTCTTATTTTCTTTTCTTCTTTTTGTTTATTATTTTTGTTTCTTTACTTTCAATGTTTTAGTTGGCCAGCTTGTGGTGGAGGTTTCTTATTCTACCAAAATTCTCAGAAGATGCTTCACTAATCATCTCCTTAGGAGAGAATGATTGGCCTATAATTTTCCAGTCAGTGATAGTTGCATCTTCTTTACATCATCCCTATTCAGAATTATCCAGTTTAGGTGGTGTATCTATGACTTGTTGAGAACTTAGCATTCGTATAAGGTATGGGCATTATGAGTTTCTGGTGATGCCCTTCATACTTACTAATTATCTTTAAATACTCATGGATTTTATGAATAAATTATTTATAAATTACCACAACAAATATTTGGTAGTTTTTATCAATGATATTCTAATATACTCCAAGATCAAGGAGGAACATAAATAACATATCTGGATTGTTTTGGAGACATTATGAATGGAGAAGTTTTACGTCAAGTTCAGAAAGTGTCACTTTTGGTTTCAGTGAGTCACATTATTAGGGCATGTGATCACCATTGAAGGAATTTTTATGGACCCTTCAAAAAAATCCAATTGAGGAATGCCCCAGACCCTCTAGTGTCACAAAAATCTGTTTTTTCCTTGGATTAGCTAGGTACTACCAATAATTTTTGAGAAATTTATCACTACCATAAACCCCAAAAACTAAGTTAACAATGAAAGGGGTAAAGTATTTCTAGACAAAATAATGGTAGGAAAGTATCAAGGAGCTAATGAGAAGGCCGATCATTGCACCTGTACTCACATTACTAAAGAACAGATAAAGATTTGTGATATATATTGATACTTCAAATAAATTATTGAGTTGTGTACTCATGAAAAATGATAATGTGATATCCTATGCCTCACAGTAGTTTAAGATCCATGAGAATAACTACCCAATGAAAGATATGGAGATAGAAGTTGTTATTTTTGCCTTGAAATTCTGGTGGCACAACCTCTATGGTGAGAAGTGTGACATATATACCAATCACTAGAGCCTAAACTGTATATTCTCACAAAAGGATCTCAACATGCATTAAAGGATATGGTTAGAGATAATCAAAGACTATGATTTCTCTATTCACTATCATCTTGGAAAGGTGAAAAATATAGATGATGCTCTTAGTAGAAAATTACCTACTACTCTATCCATATTTCAGATTAAGAAAGACCATATATTCATGGATATGTAAAGGATATGTATAGAAATCATAAGAGAAAAGAATACATATTATTTCATAAATTTTTTCCCAACCATCTATCCAAGAGAATATTAAGGAGGCAAAAAGGGAAGAATTTGAGTTTCAAAAGAAGGTGAATGTACCAAAGGAAGGGAAGCTGCAAGAGTTCCATATCGATGATGTTGGTGTGATTTGGTTTGAAATAGAACTTATTGTGCCTTTCCCACATGACATAGAGAAGGATATATTTCATAATGAGAATATCTCTCCTTTCTCTTTCCATCCTGATTGCACCAAGATGTAGCGTGCTCTCTAAGAACACTTCTGGTGATACAACATGAACAAGGACATTGATGAGTATATATCAAGGTGCTTGATATATCAGAAAGTTAAAATAGAGTAACAAATATCCAAATGGATGATGCAACCATTCACTATACCCATGTGGAAATGGGAAAATGTCACCATGGACTTTTTCATGGGTCTCCCGAAGTCATCCAAAGGGGAAATAAAATATGGGTTGTGGTGGACTGACTCACCAAGACTTCCAAATTTTTTACTATTTGGGAAGATCTCTTACTTGAACAACATGAAAAGTTATATGTAAAGGATGTGGTGAGACTTCATGGGGTTACACTATCAATTATCTCTGATCGTGATCCTTGTTTCACATCGAAATTTTGGAGGAGCATTTAACATGCCTTGAGTACTGAATTGAATTTTAGAAAGGCATATCACCCCCAAAAAGATGAGAAATTTGAAAGTACTATTCAAATGCTCAGAGATATTTTAAGATCTTTTTTTAGATTGCAAAGGTGTATGGAATCAACATCTTTCATTGGTTGAGTTCTATTACAACAATATCTTCCACTCGAGTATTTAGATGGCTCCATATGAAGCTCTATATGGAAAGTGATGTAGAACTCCAACCTGTTGGGATAAATTTGTTGAAATAATGCTTCATTGACCTGATCTTATACAAGAGATGATAGAAAAGGTTCAAGTCATCCAGAAACCTTTCAAATCTGCTCAGAGTCAACAAAAGATCTATGTTGACAACCGTCGGTAGGACTTAGAGTTCAACATTAGAGATAATTCCTTCCTTTAAATATCACCATGGAAGAGAGTCAAACAGTTTTGAAGGAAATGGAAGTTAATCCAAAGATACCTTGTCCCCTATGAGATCCTTGACCGCATTGGAGCCATGGCCTATCATCTTCCACTTCCACTAAATTTGGATCATGCTCATGATGTGTTTCACATATCACTCCTAAGGAAGTACATACTAGATAGATCACATGTACTGAACTCAGAGGTGGTACATCTGGAAGATGACATATCTTATGAGGAGTAGCTAGTAAAGATTCTAGACCATAGAAATAAGGTTTTACCCAAAAGACAAACCACCTTTTCAAAGTGTTATAGAGGAACCATAAGTAAGAAGATGCAACTTGGGAACCAGAGGATGAGATGAAGGAGAAATACCCTTATCTATTTATGTAAAATGAAATTGTTTGGGAAAAATTTCCAAAGGGGGGAAGACTGTAATGACCCCCAAACATTTATCAATGTTATTTACACCTTCTTATATTATTTTTTATAGTATAAATCACATAAAATAACTTAGACACCATATTAAAATTCTGATAAATTATATATTAATAAAATAATAAGTATTTCTAGATGTTAAGGAACCTATACTGATGAAATAGTTACTTGACCTTAGGAATAGTAATATGAACATTATGAATAGTAAAATGGCCAAATGAATAGTGAACTCACCCATGAAATAATAAATATAATTTATGAATCTTATAAACATTAATAGGATATAATTATATCATAAAATAAGTATGTAAATATTTCAAAAGTTATTAATTAAGTGTTGGTATTTTTATAAGTCATAAATATTTAATTACAATTTTATAAATAATTTAATAATTTAAAAGAAAACTTATTTTCACAAAATGTACTTATAAATACATATTTTGATATCTTATGGTTATATGATAATTTTATGAGACCATCATTAATTTTTCAAAGTGTTATAAAATAGTTTACAATTTTAAAATCTGTATTTTCCCTGTAATTGATGATTTTAATTAAAATTTATGTTTTTCATATTTAGAAAATTATTTTCATAAAATGGACTTCATTTTTTTATTTATACACAACAAAAAATTGTTAGGGTGAATTTTTGGGATTTTTCAAAAATACATGTTTTTTATGATTAGTGTAATACATTAATTTACGATAAATGATAAATACATGTATTTATTGAGTCATAGTTGATGTAATGATTATATAAGCCCATAATTTCGAACCATAAATCATAATTATAATAATTTTTGTTATAATTCTCAACTAATTCATAGTGAAGAACCAAAATAATAAACAAATGACAATAATATTGAGAAAACTCCTCACCCCTCCACTATAAATACAACCCCTCATAATCTCATTTCCTAAAACCTCTAAAGATTCAATACTTGAACAAATTCTGCCCAAATATATTCCTTATCCCCTCCCCCATTTCTATGATATATCGTTATCATCAAAACACCAAGCCTTGGTTCCTTGAGGAGGATCTAAAGAGGAGAATTCAAGAGGTAATTCCTCTCTCTATTTTCTTTCAATTTCCTTTCAAATTTCATTTCATTTCATCTCTTATCCTAAATTTCTATTATAAAAATGTCATTATAAGTCTATTATGATTTATATAATGGTATTATATCTTGTTAATGTAATATTATTCATTAAACTCCTCCCTCTCTCTCTCTCTCTCTCTCTTATATTTAAAATGAAAACATTTCCCTGGTTGTGTCAATTTACAATCAACGTGGGTGATGCACCTTCATTTTCCTTAAACACCTTCAAGGATGTAAATAAAACCAGTAAATAGATGAATGAAAATGGAACCAAATTTTACATATAATACAAAATGATAAAACAAAACTTGTTCATTATGATAAAAAACCACCTAATTATTCAAAAATGATCTTCATTAACATTTATCTAATGATTCAACAACATGGTATATAACCAAAGTCATTATAAGATCATTTAAACTTCTGTAATATCATTAATAACATCTAATAAAAATTCTGAATATTAATATATGTATTACATGATCTTCCATTCATGAATACAAGTGAGCCGCTCATGAAAACAATGAAAAAGAACACCCTAAAACAATGAATTTGATATCTATAACTCATCCAAAAGACCATAAAAGAACTTAATGAAACCATAATGTACCATATTAATGAATAAAAGGTTATTTAATTGTTAATTAATGAATCTAATATCATTATACAAGACATTAAAGTGAAGAAATTGTTTGGATACAAGGTAATGGGAATTCTCGAACCCAACATTCTTTCTTCGGGTATTCCCTATTTCACTCCATTTTCAGTTTGTTTATTACTTAAATATAATTTCATCATAACTATCATACCTTTTTTGCGATATAAATATTTTCTAATATAGTTTATGTCAATTTTTTTTTCCAAAATAAATCATCTTTCTAAAACACACCTTCTACTTATAACTCAAGGTTGATGGTTCTCAAATCATGTATGTTATTCCCTCTTTCCATTGGGACCCTAGAGTTTATGAATGTGTGATTTATGAAATGAAACTCATTGCTTTACATGGGTTATTTATGTCCATGATTGATATATGTTCTTTGTGTCATGAAAGATAATGTTAACATTATTATGTGACGGGTGTTCCAGTAATTATACAGCAATTCAATAAATTGGGTAATGTGATGAATCTATTGAGTTAATGTGATATATGCATGAACATGATGTTAGATTTTTCACAACTATGTGTGGTATTTATCCACTAATACTTAAGGTTTCAATTTTTTTGCATTTCAACTTTTCATGAATTTTTTAATTCTTTCTATCATGTTTATGTCCTATTTCTACGTTATGATGGAAATGTTTACGCTCACCACTTGTTGAATTAACTAATGTTGTTATCCTATTACTGGGAACTTATCTCATCCATTTTTGATGTATATCCTCTGGTGGTTATGTGTACTAAAGAAAAATCAAGACCTAATAAGAAGCATGAGAAGAAAGAATTAATTAAATGTTTATGTTTTATGTTGCAATAGTCTTGTATGGTTCTAGTTTTCCCAATAAACTAACCCTTGGATCCTCATTGTGTAATGTTTTTATGTTGGTTATCATTAAGATGATGCAAAAGTAATTTATGAAATGTAGGGTCTCTATTTTGGGTATCAGAGGAATGGTTTTGTTAATTTGGGAATTAGGATTAGATAACCTTAGTGAAAACCCTTAGTGTGAGACTGTATATATTGTTGGGAAAAAAATCCCTCAAGACGTCCTCTCTGTATGTTTTAGGTGTGTTTGTGTTTTTTGACAAAGCTAGATGACCAGAAGTGAGAATGGTTGGTGTTTTCCAAATTAGGTTTTTAAGGTGGTGTATTTTGTCATTGTTTTCCAAATTTTTGTTCCTCAAGATCATGAGTTTGATGTTGGAAATTGAAGTATTTATTCATAGTAATGAATGGTATGAATAATGTTGAAGAAAACTGGAAAAGTATGAGAACTGAATACCATGGATCGTGGGTCGCATACCATTTTCGGGGAACAGTACGCGGAGTGGCAAGAATGGTACACCCAAGCAGTTCATGAAACCGAAAATGGTTCACTGAGGAAGGTGATGTGTTACGTGGATGAATTGTTATTGGTGGAAGATATCGAACGTTTAAGATAAAAGGTAGTACATGGAACACAAATTAAAAAATGGTTCATGGGTGGCTTGCGGTTCGTGACAGCAGAAGGAAAGGTAAGCCGTGAAGGTCGGATTGAAGATTTGTTAAATCTTAGATTAGCGGATTTTGCGGATATCTTTTCCTATATATGAATTGATAATACCACAGATTACTATGGAGATCAAATATCATTAGAACATATTTTTGATCCAGGATTTCGGAAATGTCTGAAGGAAGTTCATGAGGTAGCATAAAGGCTAAAGTGGTTCGAAGAGAAGAAATTCTACCTAAGGTTTTAATTGGAGAGCTGTAACCGCATAGGACTCGGTATATAGAGGAGGAATCTCTATCACACGAAAGAGAAAATTTATAAAGTGTTACATGGAGGGGGATCTCTGGTATGCATAATCGAAATCAGTCCACGGATAGAGAACAATTCATAGATAAGAGGGGTTTCACAGAGGAGGTTCGTGGAATCGGAACATTGTAGCAGTATGTGATCATAAAGGCAGAGGAAGTCTACAGTTGAAGGGAGGTTCATAGTAGTTATAGTAGTATGCGGAGGAGGTGTTCCATGTATTAAACCTACTACATAGTACACGAGAGGATAAGGTTGTTCACAATTTTCACAAGGAAGCTTGTTATAGCTACCAATCAGTTTGCGAAAGTATTTTTGGTACCTATCTATACCTGGGAAGGTGGAAATCATCTACAGGTAAAAACGAGATTCCAACAGAGCATATACCTATAGTTGAGGCTACATAAATTCATGAAAATTAAGGGAATTACATGTTAATAAACTATATTTGACCTAGAAGTCTATAAAATGTTAGTGGATTCCTTTCCAATAGCAGTGAGTGAGGGAAGAGGAAGACAATGACCCTTTCCACTGGTAGTGAGTTAGAGAAAGAGTCATGGGGAGTGACCCTTGGGAATACAGTGATAAGACCATAAAAATTGTAAATGCATTGAGATAGGGTATAAAAGCTCTTACCCGAACATTTTACTCATTATCGGAAGTGAGACTTAGTGAATTTGGTACATCGACACATTTCTGTTGATGCTTCTTGGATGTAGCCTAATGAGGGTGAACCGAGTAAAAATACTTGTGTCTTGTGCATGATTTCATATCTATTCATATATTCCTAGGGGAGGAAGAGAGAGTTTAGTTTTTTTCTAACAACGAAACAATATCCGAATGGGGGAAAGATTTAATCTGTTATACCCTGATTCACACTCCCTCTTAGGGTATTCGACCTAGTGGATCCAACAATTGTTATTAGAGGGAATGGTTGAAAATCAGTGTTTATCTCTCAAGAAGAAGAAATGGAGGTGGTTAATCATAAAGTAATTCTAAACTTTGAAGGAAATAATTTTCAACTATTAAAGAATCTAATGCAGAACTAATTCCAATCAGTAAGGATGGAAGTTTTCACAACAGCAATGCATGGAATATCAGTTAAAATTAATAGTGGTGCTTTATTAGAAAATGAAATAAGGGAATTGAATTCTAATTCTAAAGGGATAATTTTTTTAGTGGGGGTCTATTTTAATTTATACAAAGGTGATGTCTTGTAAAACATCACATCCAATGTGGAAAAAATTGTTGAAAATTTATGAGAGTGACAAAAAAGTCTAAGAAACAAAGAGGATGTTTCCATGGAACAATTATGAGAATATCAGAATGAATTCCAATGAGACTATTGATTCATTATTTGACATGATAAACATTATTATGGAAGACATGTGAGGTCTTAGAGAGGTCATTGAAGATATAAAGATTGTGAAATGTATCTTGATTAATCTTCCACCATGGTTCAATTTGAATGTTTTAGTGTTGGAGGAAAGAGACCTAAAAGTGATAACACTAGATAACCTACACAGTACACTTGTAGCATATGAAATCAGAAATGATGATAATTATTCTGTGTAAAAGGGTATGTCTAAGGAAGTGGAATTCAAGGCCATGAAAAATCTCTCTGACGAAGAGAGTCCTGAGGAGGACAATATGTATAATGCCATGTCATTTGCCTCATCTAAAATTTAAAGGGGGAAAGGGATGTTTAACGGTAAACTCCCATTTTCATGATTTTGATGTGGAAATATTGGTCATTTTGCAGCAAGGTGTCATAAAAATATTGATGATGAAAATGATGAAAATGAAAAAATTCTCCAAAAGAAGTATTCATCAAATGAGAAAGGGAGGAGAAGTACTAGGAGAAAGTTATTCAAAAATAAGAATCTAAATTCAAAAGAGGATGAAATTTCAGAAGAATTTAAGGCAGAAGAGTTGGAGGACTACAAGGATTATCAAATAGACGCTTTGGTTGCAGTCATTAGAAATTCATTGACAAGAGAGGAAATTTACAATGAAGAAGGAGAAATGGAACGAATAGTTTATCTTTAGACTGAATTAGAAGATCACCTTAAATAGGTCGATATTTTGAGATATAAAACAATGAAATATGAGAATGTAGTCTGTGAAGCCAAAATCTTTATGCAAAAACAGGTAGAAGATAATTCTGATTTGAATACAGAAATTGAAAAGTTGAGGTCTTCAATGCCAGAAAACTCAGAGAAGGTGGTTGATTACAAAATAAAAATGTAAGAATAGAAAATATAAATTGATAGTTTGACTAAAATTGGAAAAAATAAAATCAAATGTATCAAACAGCTAGAAGAGGAAGTCATCAGTATACGATGATCAAATGATGATCAGGAGAAACTACTAACTCTCGGTTCGACATCAAGAAATAAGATCATACATGAAATAGATAGGACGATATTTGAGTAGAGTGGTTCATCAAAATAGAAGAAATAATTAATTCTAAATAAAAAGGCTAGTATGGGTCTTGATCAAAAATATAAAGTAGTTACAGTTCAAATCAGACCATAAGAACCCACTCCAAGATTGAAGATTGACATGGGTATAAAGCAGAATCATAATTTTTTGATAACACAAGGCACAACTAGTAGTGAATTTACAGATAATAATGTACCTCACAAAAGATGATATTGTTGTGGTAAAATGGGACATTCTGAAAATGTCTGTTCCATTGCAAAGAGGTTCCAAAGGGAACAAGACCAATATAGGTGGTCATATAGAGCTCCAAATTCCTGGTCATCATTTGATGGTCTTTATTACAGGTGTAATGAACTCTGGCATATGGCAAGATATTTTACATCAATAATGCAGAGGAATGTGCTGAGTCAGACTGAATTCATTCATAAGAAGCAGCCAAATGTATCTTCAAGAGATCTCAAAACTCCAAATAGATTTGTATCTCTACAGGTTGAAGCTGGATCATCATATATTGATATAGATCAAGATTATCATTCCATATCAAATAATTGGGTCAAAAAGAAAAGGGATGAGCTTGTAGTGGTTGTAGAAATTGAATTCAAGGCATTAGATCAAACTGGGATATAGATCATTGTTAGTGGATGCACTTCTCATATGACAGGAAATAATTATCTAGTGACTATAATCAGGTATGATAAATAAGAAAGTGTAAGATTTGGAAATTATGAGTGATTGAAAATTATTGGATTTGGAAAATCCAAGTTTGGAGTAAAATACAAGAGACGAGCAGATGTCTTGGTTGTTGAGGGGCTTAGTCACAACCTTCTTAGTGTTAGTCAATTGTGTGACTCTGGACATGTAAAAAGTTTTTTTAAGAAATTATACATAATCAAAGTAAATGATGGTGCTGTTTTTTTCATGGAAAGTGTTTTAAAGGGAATATTTACCTCATAAGTGGAGAAGAATAAGTGTGCTTTCTATCATAGGACAGAAAAAAAATTTATGGCATTAGCGTCTTAGCCACATAAGTCAAGGTTATTTGGATGATCTGGTGAAATATGATGTAGCATGAAATCTCCCTAGATTATCATGTGATCGTACTCATATGTGTGATTCCTGTCAATAGGGGAATATCATTCAAAAAAAATATAATCCAAATAAGCAAAAGTCAACAAGATTTCTTAAGTTGGCGCATTGTTATGTATGTGCACCAATTTCTCCAAGGGATATTGATGGGAGGAGATATTATGTTCTCTTCACTGATGAATATAGTAGAATGGAATGGGTTTCAATAATAATCCACAAATATTAAGTGTTCTGTATCATTACATGATATCGATGTGATTGTGAAAAGAATCTTGGTCAGAAAATCCAGAACATTCAAATAAATAATAGATAAGAGTTCATAAATATCCAAGTTGAGGATTATATTGAAAAACATGGGATAAGGAAACAAGTTTTAGTAGTAAGAACTCCACATCAAGAATGGAGTTGTTGAGAGAATAAATCAGATAGTCAACAACACCAATTCAGGCAAGGAGGATGAAGTCTCTACAGCAAGCATCATACTTATCATAATTTGTGCCTAAATTCTTTGATGAAGCTTTTGGAGATAAGAATTGGGTTCAGGCAATGAATGAAGAGCATGACCAAATTGAGAAGAATCAGACATAAAATAATTTCATTGGGACAAAATGGGTCTTTCGAAATAAAATGAATGAAGATGGTGTTGTGATTTGAGACAGAGCACCCCTATAGTAAAAAGAGTACTCTCAGATATAGGTTATTGATATTGATGAGTCATTTGTGCCTGTTTCGAGGTTGGATACAATCAAATTATTCTTGGCCATAGCTGTGCAAAGAAAGATTAATTTTTTCTAGATGGATGTCAAGTCAGATGTTTTAAATTGAGTTCTGAAAGAAGATGTTTACATTGAGAAACATGATGGTTTTCACATTCATGAAGATGAGAATGGAGTATGTCAGCTGAAGAAGGCTTTATATTGTTTGAACCAATCACCAAGATCATGGTATTCATGGATTGATAAGTTTCTAAAGAAGTTCTATTTCTGGTGTGGTGGAGTTGATTACAATCTGTATTTCATCATTGGAAATAGTCAAAGGATGATGTTTCTAGTTTATGTCAATGTCATAATCTTTGGTGGATTAGATGAAGCACAATGCAGACAATTTTCTAAATTCATGAAAAGTGAATTTGAAATGTCGATGATTGGTGAGATGACATTTTATCTTGTCTTACAAGTGAGGCAAGGAAGTAATGGCACATTTATTTCTCAATCTAAATATACCAATGAGGTTTTGAGAAGATTTGAAATGGATAATTCCAAAGAGATGAAGACTCTGGTTGCAACTCGGTTGATACTTTCACAGGATGATGAAGTTAAGGTAGTTAATATTACAGAATATAATAAAATCATTGGAAGTATGTTGTACATGATAGCGATAAGGATTGATATTGTATTTTCAACATTCCAAGAAGCGAGGTATATAATTAATCCCAGTGAGATCCATATGATTGTAGTAAATAGAAATCTTTAGTATATCAAGGAAATAATGGATTTTTCCCTAATGTATAATGAAAAATATCAGCTATAGTTATTGGGATATACAAATGCAGATTAGGATGGTTCACTGATGATAGGAAATCATCATCAGGAGGAACCTTTTAACTTGGAGGGTTATTCATTTCTTGATTAATCAATAAAGAAAATTTAATTTCATTGTGCAACGCAGAATCTGAATACATCACAACTACTCAAGACTTTACACATCGATTGTGGATGAAGCAACAACTTGAAGATATGGTTGTTGAGTAAAATCTCCGATTAGAATCCATTGTGATAATTCAAGTTCTATAAATCTGAGCAAAAAACCAGTCCACCACTCAAGGAAAAGTAAAATTGAAATAAAATATCATTTTATCAAGGAGAAAGTAGAGCAAGGGCTTGAGAATGTGGAGTATGTTCTTATAGAACATGTTTTAGATATTCTTACAAAAACCTTACCCAAATAATCGTTTTAAATGAATCAACTTGATATGGGAGTTCAGTCAACTTTCCACACTTGAAAAAGTTTGGTTGTGGGTCCCCCTCTCTCTAAGGTATGATGTGTCTTTCCCTAATGTGATGATATGTGTTCTTTACACTATTGTAGACAACCTAGAAGTGATCTTCTGGTTCCTTGACAAAGGGGGAGAAAGTGTGACTATTCCAAGGGGAGAAAGGAAATGGGGAGAAGCTATTAAGTGGAGTAGCGAGATAGGGGAGTTGAAGTTGAGCAGAAGCTATTAGAGGAGCTATAACATAGGCGGAGTAATAAATATGATGATGGTAGAAGTGATCGATCAAAGATTATACATCAACGACACCTAAGGATCATGATGAAAGATGTTTATTTCTATCAATCTGGTATCAATGATTATTGTAAGAAATAAAGTAATTCATTGATGAACATTTCATACTATTCTTTTTTCTCCTGCCGAGTGTGGCTCATGTGGGCTTAGAGCATGTGTTGATTAAATCCTTTATCGCTATCTTAACCACGTGAAGCGAATGGTGGTTGAAGTTGAAAACTGTTTTAATGAGGTATCAAAATGTGAAAGCATTATTATGAAAAGAGTTTTCAACAAACCCAAAGGGGGATATTTTTTGGAAAAACTCCCTCAAGACGTCCTCTCAGTATGTTTTGGGGGTTTTTGTGTTTGTTGACAAATCCAGACAACCACAAGTGAGTATGGTTGGTGTTTTCCAAAGACATGCTTATAAGGTGGCGCAGTTTCCTGGTGTTTTTTAAATTTTTGGAACTTAATATTCGGAGTTTGATGTTGGAAAAGGAATTTTTTATTTATAAAAATAAATGGTATGAAGAACATTGAACAAAACTAGAAAAGGATGAGAACTGTGTAGCATGGTTCGTGGGCCACATACCATGTTCCGGGAATGGAACGCGGAACGACAAGAATAGTATACCAGTGCAGTTCACAAAACCAAAAATGGTTCATGGTGGAAGGCGATGCAGTATGTGGATGGATTGTTAATGACAGAAGAGATTGACCACATAAGAGAAAATGTAGTATGTAGACCGTGTATGAAAAAAATGGTTCACGGTTTGCTTGCAGTTCACAGAGGAAGAAGGATTGGTAGGTGATGAAGGTTGGATTAACGATTTAGTAAATCATGGATTAGTGAATTTTATGGATATATTTTCCTATATAATAATTTCTCATCCCATTGATTACTATGGAGATCGAATATGATTATAAGATCTTTTTGATATTGGATTTCAACAAAGTCCAAAGAAAGTTCGTGAGGGAGCGCGAAGGCTAAAGTGGTTTGTACAAAAGAAATTCTGCTGAAGGTTTTAAGTGGAGAGATATAACCGCTTAGGACTCTATATGCGAAGGAGGAATTTATGGTATGTGAAAAAGAGAATTCTGCAAGTGGCACGTTGAGGGGGAGCTCTGGTATGCGGAAGCAAAGATAATCTGTAATCTAAGAATCGTTCACAGACAGTATGGGTTTCACAGAGGTAGTTCGCGGAATTAGTACGTGGTAGTGGTATGTGATCACAAAGGAAAAGGTAGTCCATAGATGAAGGGTAGTTTTCAGAAGTGACATTAGAATGAAGAGGAGGTGTTCTGTGTAACAAACATTTTACATAGTATGCGGGAGGATTAGGTGGTTCACAATTTTCTCAAGGAATCTTCTGAGAGCTTCAAATCAGTTTGTGAAATTATTTTCGGTACCTAGATGTACCTGTGAAGGTGGACATCATCTATATGTGAAAATGGGACTTCAACAGAGCATCTACCAATAGTTGAGGATGCAGGAATTCATAAAAATGAAGGGACCTACATGTCTATAAACTATATTTGACTCAGATGTCTATAAACTATGAGTGTATTCCATTCTAAGAGCTGTGAGAGAAGGAAGAAGAAGACAGTGACCCTTTCCACCGGTAGTGAGACAAAGAAAGATGTATAGGGAGTAACCCTTGGGAATGCAGTGAGGAGACCTTAAAAATTGTAAAGGCAGTGAGCTTGGTCATAGAAGATCTATCTTGAACATTTTACTCATTATTGGAAGTGAGCCTTTGTGATTTTCGTACATCGATACATTGTCATTGTATGCTCCTTGGATGTTTCCTAGTGAGGGTGAACTAAGTAAAAATCATTGTGTCCTGTGAATGATTTCATATCTATTCAAATATTCCTACGGGAGGATGAGAGAATTGAGTTTGGTCTAACAATGAAACAAGATCTGAATGGTACAATGTTTTAATCTGTTATAATCTGATTCACCCCATCTCAGGGTATTCAACTAAGTGGACCTAACATATATGTAAGAACATAAGAAGATTTTTTAAATATATGGATCCCATAAGATATTCTTTTAGTGTTAGTTGTACAATGGAATAACTTATTTATTCATGACTTATTGAATTATGATTTTTCTAACCTTTTCTATTTCATAAATTTGTGAGAACCCGAAGAAACCATAGAAACATCCCATGTGAGGGAAAATGTAGCAATTTCCCGAATGACATCCCCAATGTTTTGGGAGTTGGAGTTCAAAAATTCATGGTGATTCTTAACCAGTTGTCTCAGGTTAGGAATAATAACCTAAATAATGTGGAATTTCCTCCTTCACCTAAGATGGAGAAGCTGGTTGTCGAGTTTTTTATGCGGCAATGACCACCGATTTCTAGTGGATCTTCCGATCCACTTATTACGAAATAGTGGGTCAACACAATAGATAAGATATTTTTTGTGCATCACTATTTTGAGATGGAGAAGGAGACTCTGGCTATGTATCATCTCAATGGGGAGGCCAACCAATGGTGGAATTTGATTAAGAACACCAAGCTGAGAGATAAAATTGAATAGATGGATTGGGAAGACTTTAAGATAATGTTTCTTAATAAGTATTTCACACAAACTCTTCATACAAATATGGATAGAGAATTCATAGAGCTAAAGAAAAATGATGTGGAATATATCATGACATAAGAAGAGAATTTCAAAATGTTTTCAAGGTATACTTCATGTTTGGTTGTCAATAAAGATAGAAAAATTGAAAGATTCTTTAATGTATTAAAACCATACCTTCAAAAGGCTCTTGAAATTTGAGACATTGGGAGTTATGAATAATTTGTTCGATGTGAACTCAAATTGGAGATGGAGATTCGAGAATGGTCCCATGGATATAGTAATAAGAAATTAAGGATGGAGTTACATGATGGAGGATCTAATTGAGAAAGGTGGAAGGAAAACTCAACCACCCACATATCAAAAATGTGGGAATAAACATCATGGGAATTTCCTAAAAGGGATGGGGAAATGATTCAAGTGTGGGGTAAAAGGACACAAAACTCAAGAGTGTATAAAAGGCTTGAGAAGCTAGGAGAATTTAGTAGAGGAAAGAAGAGCACCAACCATGTTCCAATGCTACAACTATAGGGATCAAGGTCACTATGCAAGCCAGTGCACTAAACCTCTAGTCCTTGAGGGTAATCAGTGTCAGCACACCAAAGAAAAAGTAATAAGGGAAAGGCTTACAACATCACTACTACAGAGGTTGAGCAAGAAAATGATGTTGTACAAGGTACACTTACTATTCACCCAATAATGAAAAAATCCATATTTGATTCTAGTTCTATTTATTTTTTTATATCTCACATGTTTTCTAGAATAATTGAATTGAAACATCAAAAACCTCAAGTAGAGATGTCTGTAAAAACACTAAGTGGTGCAATCATTGAAACCCAAGGGATGGAATCTTCTCTTATTGGCATATGTGGGAAGTTTTTTCCATAAAATCTCATGATAATTCCCTTGGTGGAAATAGACACTATAATGAGAATTGATTGGCTCTCATTATATAGAGCACATATAAACAGTCCAGAAAAGGAAATATCTTTTATTATTCTAAACCATCTCATGAACCTCTACAAATGAAAGGAAAATAGTGAATATCCTTTTGTAAATCCTTTGATAATTTAGGTGTTGATTCCATAGGAATAATCATACCTTACTAAAATGGTTGAGTCAAAGGAGAGTGTCAACCTAGTGAAAATGCCCATTGTGAGGGAATACAATTATCTATTTCCCGAAGAGTCACCCAGACATCCCCTAGATATTGAGGTAGATATATCAAAAGAACTCAGACCTAAAGCTACTCCTATCTCAAATTTTTCCTATAGGATGGCTCCAATCGAACTAGAAGAGTTAAAGAATAAGATACAAGAGAATTTGGAAAATGGGTTCATCTTACCTAGTGTATCACATTAGGGTATGTGAGTTCTATTTTTGAAGAAGGATGTATCAATGTTGATATGTATTTATTATCAAAAACTCAAAAAAATCACCATAAAGAACATATATCCTCTCCCAAGGATTGACGACTTGTTCGATCTGCTACGAGGAGCTCAATACTTCTCAATGGTGGATCTCCATTCTGGATATCATGAGTTAAAGGTGAAGAATGAATGTATTCAAAAGACTACCTTCTGTATAGGGTGTGGTCACTATGAGTTTATTGTGATTTGATTTAGTCTTACTAATGCCCTTGAAATCATCATGGATTTGATGAATAGAGTCTTTACGAATTAACTTGAAATTTTTTTATTAATGATATTCTCATATACTCCAAGATAATGGAAGAACATGAAGAATATATAAGGCTTGTGTTTGTGACATTAAGGAAGGATAATTTGTACACCAATTTTAGCAGGTGTGACATTGGAATGAAACAAGTCACATTCTTGGGAAATCTGATCAAAATTGATGGAATTTCTATGGACCATAACAAATAAAGGTAATTGAGGAATGACTTATACCCTCTAGTGTCACAGAAATATGTAGTTCTCTTGGATTAGATAGGTTCTACCGATGTTTTGTGAGAAATTTGTCACGACTATAAAACCTACTAACTATGTTAACAAGGAAAGGGTTAATGAATGTCTGGATAGAGGAATGTGAGGAAAGCTTCAAGGATCAAAAGAGAAGGTTGATCACTGCACCTATAATCCCACTACCAAATAGTAGAGAATGTTTTTTGATATACAATGATGATTCAAAGAAATTCCTGGGTTATGTACTCTTGAAAAATGATAATGTTATAGCCTATGCCTCGTGGTAGTTAAAGATCCTTGAGAAGAACTACCCGATGCATGATCTGGAGCTAGCAGCTATGATTTTTGCCTTGAAAATCCAGAGGCACTACATCTATAGTGAGAGGTGTCACATATATACCGATCATAATAGACTAACATATATATTCATATAATAGGATCTTTAAATTCATGAAAGGAAATGGTTAGAGGTAATCAAATACTATGATTGGTCTATTCACAGTCGTCCTGGAAAGGTAGACAAGGTAGCTGATGCTCTTAGTAGAAATGAACTTGCTACTCTCTCCATTTTGTGGATTGAGAAAGACCCTATCTTCATGGATATTGAAATGATGGATTTTGAAATCATAAGGGTAGGTAATACATCCTATATTTCCCAAAATATTTCCCAACCATCTATCCATGGGAACATTAAGGAGGAACAAAGGGAATATCTAGAGTTACAAAAGAAGGTGAATGTAGTAAGGGAAGGGAAGCAGCAAGAGATCCATATCGATGATGATGGTGAGATTAGGTTTGTAACACGACTTTGGTTGGATTCCCCACCTAAGATAAAGAAGTATATATTTGATAATGCACATAGCTCACCTTTCTCTATCCATCTTGTTTGCCCCATGATTTTCTATGATCCCCTTGAACACTTTTGGTAGGACAACATGAAGAAAGAGATTTATGAGAATATCATTAGGTTCTTGATATGTCAGCAAGTTAAAGGAGAGTGACAAAATTCAAAATAGATGATGCAACCATTGCATACAACCATGTGGAAATGGGAAAATGTTACCATGGACTTTGTCCTGGGTCTCCCAAAGAAATCTATAGGGAATAATTTGATATGTGTTGTGGTGGACCGACTCATCAAGACTTCCCACTTTATCGCAATTTGGGAAGATATATCACTCCAAAAACATGAAAATATGTATGTGAAAGAAGTGGTGAGACTGCATGGGGTTATACTATTGATTCTATTTGATCATGATCTCGGGTTCACATCTGAATTCTAGAGTAGTCTTCAATATGACTTGAGTACTCAAATGAATTTCAGCATGGACTACCCCCTACAAACTAATGGCCAATCTAAAAGGACTATTTAGACACTTGAAGATATTTTGAGATCCTTTTCTTTATAATTAAAATTTGTGTGGGATAAGCATCTCTCATTGATTTAGTTCACATAAAAAATAGCTTCTTTCTCATGTATTCATATGGATCTATATGAATCTCTATATGGAAAGAAATGTAGAACTCTAACCTGTAGGGATGAAGTTGGAGAATGAAAGCTACCTGGACCGAATCTTATACAAGAGATGATAAAAAAATGATCAATTCATATAGAAACATATCAAAGATAGTTAGATATGAAAAAAGTGATGTGTCAACAACCATTAATGGGAATTAGAGTTCGAAATTGGAGATAATGTCTTCCTTCAAATATCACCATGGAAGAGATTCATGTGGTTAGTAAATAAAGGGAATGTTAATACCAAGGTACATTGGCCCCTTTGATATCCTTAACCAAATTAGAGTTGTGGTCTGTTATCTTGGACTTCCACCAAATATTTCTCAATTTCATGATTTGTTTCACATAACACACCTGAGGAAGTACATACCAGATCCCTCACATGAAATGAACTCAGAGGTGTTAGAACTTGAATATAATCTCTCTTATGAGGAGTAGCCAAGAAATATTTTGGACCAGAGAGATAAAGTTCTACACAATAGTACAACCCACGCTGTCAATGGGTTGTGGAGGAACTATAAGTATGAAGAAACAACTTCAGAACCAGAGGATGTGATGAAGGAGATGCACACTCAACTATTTATGTAAAATGAAATTTTGTGGGAGAAATTTCAAAATGAGGGGAGAATGTAACAACCCAAAACTTTTATCAATGTTATTTATCCCATATTATAGTAATGTTATATAGTTTAAAGTAGAAAAAATCACTTAGAAACCATAATAAAAGCCTTATAAATTAAGGATTAATAAAATAAAAAGTTTTTCTTAAAGTTAAGGATCTTATACTAAATAAATAAAAACATGACCACATGATTAGTAATATGGACCTTATAAATATTAAACCATCCAAATGAATAGTGAAATCACCCATGAAAGTATAAAAAACATTATGCATCTTATAAATGGTAATATGATTTAATTATATCATATAATAAGTAAATATTTTAAAATTTATTAATTAAGTGTTGGTATTTTTATAAGTCATAAATATTTAATTACAATTTTATAATTAAATTATCAATTTAAAAGAAAATTTATTTTCATAAAATGTATTCATAAATTAATATTTTTATTTATTACGGTTTTATGATAATATTATGAGACCTTAAGTAATTTTTCAAAGAGTTATAAAATCAGTTACAATTTTAAAATCTGTATTTTCCAAGTAAATGATGATTTTAATTAAAATTTATGTTATTATGATTTAGGAAATTATTTTCATAAAATGGAGTACATTTTTTAATTCAACATATCAAAAAATAATTAGGGTGAATGTCTGGGACTTTTCTAAAATACACAAATTTGTAAGGAATAGTAAAATACAATAATTTATGATAAATGCCAAATATATGTATTACTGAGTCATAGTTGATGTAATGGTGATGTAAGAAAATAATATCAAACCATAATTCATTATTTTAATATTTTTGGTGATAATTCACAACTAATTAATAATGGAGAGATATACTAATAAATTAATGATTATAATATTGAGAAAACTTCTCTCTCATCAAATATAAATACCACCCCTCACAACCTCATTTCCTCATCCCTATAAAGCTTCAAGACATGACCAAAATCTACCCAAATATATTTCCTATCCTTTCCCCCACATCTAGGCTCTCTCGGTCTAAAAAAAACTGAGCCTAGGTTCTATGGGGAGGATCTCAAGAGGAGAAATGAAGAGGTAATTCCTCTCTCTCTTTTCTTTCAATTTCCTTTCTAATTTCATTTCATTTCTTCTCCTATACTCAACTTCTCTTATCCAAATGTCATTATAAATCTAGTATGATTGATATAATTTTATTCTGTCATGTTAAAGGAATATTATTTATTAAACTCCTACCTCCCTCTCTTTTATCTTTAAAATGAAATCATTGCCTGAGATGTGTCAATTTACCATCAATGAGGGTGATGCACCTTTATTTTACTTCAACGCCTTCTAGGATATCTATAAAATCATTAAATGGATGAAAAAAATATTGTAATGTGTATGTTATAACACTTTTTATATTCTGTAACTAACTTTTATATATAATACTAAATTATAGAACAAAACATCTTCGTTATGATAAAAAACTGTCGAAATTAACCTAAAATGATCATCATTAACTTTTATCTAATGATCCATCATTAGGGTATATAGAAAAATTCATTATAAGGTATTTTAAAATTATTTAATATCATTAATAACATCTAATAGAAATTATTTATTTTTATCCATGTATTTTACGAACTTCCATTCAGGAATACAAGTGAATCATTCATGAAAACTAAGAAAAAGATCACTCCAAAACAATGAATTTAAACTCTATAACTCATCCAGAGGACCATAAAGGAACTTAAAGAAACCATAATGATCCATATTCAAGAATAAATGGTTTTTAGTTGTTAATTAATGAATATAATTTCATTATATAGGATATTAAAGTGAATAAATCGTTCAGATATAAGGTAAGGGGAATTCTTGAACCCAACTTTCTTTCTTTGGATTTTCACTCTGTCACTCCAATTTCAGTATGGTTATTCTTAAAAATAATTTCTTCATAATTATCTTAAATTTTCTTGAATATAATTTCTACAAGAGTTTATGTCAAACACAATTTATTCCAAAAGTACTATTCTTTCAAAAACAGACCTTTTACTTCTCACTCAAGGTTGATAGTTATTTTATCAGGAATTTTATTCCATATTCCTTTTGGGAACAAGAAGCTAATGAATGTGTGATTTATGAAATTAAACCCATTACTATTCATGGGTTATTTATATCCATGATTTTTATATTTTCCATGTGGCATTCATGATAATGCTAACATTATGATGTAACGGGTGCGTCAGGAATTATTTAGCACTCCAATGTATTGGGTAATGTGATGAATCAAATGAGTTAATGAGATATATGCATGAAAATGATACAAGATTTGTTCAAAACTATGGGTGGTATTTAACAAATAATAAATAATATTTCATTTTTATTCATTTCCACTTTTCATGTTATTTATTAACTATTCATATAATGTTTATGATTCTATGTCTTTGTTGTGATGATAATGTTTATGCTCACCCCTTGTTGTATTGTCTCATGTTTTTATCCTATTACTAGGAATTTAGCTCACAAATTTTTGAAATATATTTTTAGTAGGTTATGTGTACTAAGGACAAGTCCAGATCCAATAAGAATCTAGATAAGAATTAATTAAATAAATGCTTCTATTTTATGTTGTAAAAGTTATGTATGGTCCTGGTTTTCCCAAGACACTAAACCTTTGGATCCTCGCTATGTAATGTTTTTATGTTGTTTAACATTAAAATGATGTAAAATTAATATATGAAAAGAAGATTCACTATAGATTTAGATTCAAATACCATGATCATAGATCTTTTTTCAACCCATAAATAACCTTCCATAGTTTACACACCATTAAAACATCTGAGTCTAACATAAATCCCTTGGGTTATTCTATGTAAACTTCTTCATCTATCTATCCATTTATAAATGTAGATTTTATATTCATTTGGAAAACATTGAATAATATTTAAGATTTAATAGAAAGGAAAATAATAATAGTTTCATGTCTTGAAATTAAAAAATATTTATTAATTTTAACCCCCATACAATTTTTTGAATACCCCTTGCAACCCAACCTTGAATTATTTCTAAAAAATTTCATTTCTCTTTAGGTTTGTTAATAAACACCCACCAATCCCTAATAAAATTTTTATCTTTATAAATTGGAAGTCTCTCCCATGTTTTAATATTTTTTATATTATCTTAATACTCATTTATTTCTTGAATCCATTATTTATTCTCAAAGGTTTTTTAATAGTATAAGGTTTAACCATTGATAGAAAACATTTTAATTTTTTTCTATGATCTTTATCCTTTTTTGAACTCCTTGATTTTGATATCCAATTATACGTTTAATAATAAAGTTTTTTTTAATAAATTTAGTTTTCCCTATTAATTTTTGTTCTATAGAACATCACTATTGTTGGTTGAATTTACATATTCAGTTTGAATCTATCCAATTTGACCAATTTTTTTGAAGGTTTATATCTGATAACAACATTTATATCATCTTATATAAGGGTATCCTTCTTGAAATGAGTATATTTTCCATTTTTTATGCCATTCCTATTTTTTATCACAGAACTATTCTATAAGTATGTGTTTCTTTTGAGATTCTCAACATACACACTTTCCCTTTTTCTATAAAACATCTGGAGAATTAAAGATAACTCCTTTTATTAAAACACTATCCTTATTCAGTAGTATCTCTTTAAAATTAACATTTAAATTTTTTACTATGCCTCCCATTTTAATAAATATTCAGCCATATTTTTGTTACCTCTTTTTCACTAAGGATAATGGTAGAAATCATGTTATCTATGTTCTTTTTTCATCCAATTTCATTGATATTCTTTTTTCAATTTTTTTATCAGAATATGTTTGTCAATATAAATTCTATATTTTTATTTCTGTATCTTTTGGGATGAGAATTTTTATTACCTGGTGTTCCTATTACATTAAACACCTTTGTGTTTCCATAATTAAAATATACTCCATTTTCATTCTCTTTCCCCTGTAAAAAACTCATAGTAAATTTGAAATTTATCTTCTAATTAATCAATTTTCTATTCTTCTTTAACCATGAGAACCTTTTGAGAACATTCATTGGGAATATCTTCATCATCTTCACTTTCCTAAATTTCACAAACACTAACTTCAAATAATAGAAAGTTTCTTGTGAAAAACATGGATGAAATATAATTGTATATTTTTATGATAATTTCCCTTTTTATTGATTTTTGTAGTAACTTCATCATCTTTACTATCAGTTTTTATTTTCAGAGGAAAATTTGAAAAAAATGGAAAAAAATCCCCCAATTAAAACATTTGAAAGGAGATTTTCTTCTTTACTTAACTCCCCCACATGCCGAGCATCTTGAAATAACATAATGATTTTTTGAAAATTCATCCATATTTTCTCCTTTATCCAAAAAAAATTTCTATAATTACAAAATTCTATATTTGAAAATCTTAAAGTAAATCTATTTTTATTTAATTCCCTTACTTTTTGGAATTTCTCCTCTTCTCATTTCATAATTGACGAGTGTTTTGTGAAGTATAAACATGATGAAGTCATATATATATCTATCTTCAAGAGATAATACACTATCATAAAACTTCTCATGTAGAATTATCATATTTTTCTTCAATAAAATAGATTATTCAAGGATTACTCTAAATCTTTGTATGGAACTTTCAATCAGATTGAATCAAGTCATAAACTCCTCAACTAGTTGACCATACTGAATCCTGAAATCTTTAAACAACATTATATTGAGTTGTTTCTTATCTCGTTTTACTTTAATATTTCATTCATTAATACTACGAAGTTTTTTCCAAGTATAATTATTCATTTTTAAAGCCATGAATTTTATGATATAATATCAAATAAATAAGATAGTGAATAATTTTTTTCATTTCCATCATTTTTTATATTCATATTATCGATATGATACTATGTCAAAGTATCTCCTAGTGTAGTAAATGCATATTGAACTAAATCAAGTATATCCCAACCTAGATAAAGAAAGTAAGGTATTATACTTTCTTTTTAAATATAAAATCTCTTTATATCAAAGGTTTGAATACATTTAGTATTGAATATATTATATCGATTTGTACTAAACTTTTAAAGAGATTATTGAGAGAGATCATGGATCAGATTCAAATTGAAAAGTATCATGAAGATGGTAAAAAAATAAGAGGGGGTGAATTAGTGTTTATATATTTTAAATTTTAAAATCCAAATTCCCATATACTTATTCATCACTCCTATATTATTATCAATATTGCAATAAAAATAAAGAAACATATTCACATTTTTGGATGAGGGTCACTCCATTATGGGTGAATATGTTCCTGGTGTGTGTTGTTTTTTATCTAATGGCCACCCATTCCTTTTATTATTATAAATTAACGTAGATATGGGTAGGAATATAAACCTATAATAAATTATAGCACTGACCAGAATTAAAAAATCCCTAATACAATCAAACAAAGGATTGTACTTTGAAGATATATTTCCAATGAGTATTTGAGCTATTTATTAGTCAGTTTGAGTCTAATCTTCTTCATCCTATAGTATAGTAATCCTTATGGTATATTATCCACACTCATAATTCCCCTAAAATAGATATAGTAATTATCAAGAAAATTTTTTAATTCTTTTTCACTTCTTATATTTTCAATAAAATTCATGAATATTATCTCCACAATTCTAGGCATATCAAATCTCTTTAAGACTCAACCTAAACACTTGGTCTCGAAACATCCAAGTAATATCTAAAATATCAAAAAAATTATTAAGAATTTATTTCATAAATTTTTTTTTCATGCATTAAATTATCATAACTACATTGAGACATAAAGCATATCTGTCATGGCTATGGTTCTATATATTGTAGCTTAAATATCTCCAGCAATCTCTCTTATTCATCATGCACTCTGTGGCAGAACTCTCATCATTTTATAATTGTATCACAATACCTCAGAAATATCTTCAAATTTATTTTATCCTTAGACAACTTCATGACATGGTTTTCCCCTTCACAACATGAATCTAGCTCATCTTCTATAACTTTCATCATATAATGGATTTAATCATAATGATGGGAATAGTTATGATGGTTTGATTATGTTTAATCAAAATAGAATCATGTGAAATAATTTACTTCTTCCTAATATTAATTATAATAAATAATACTTTCTTCCTATATTGTTATTAAAAATTTTCAAAGTGTTTGACTTAGGGTTACTCTCCCAAAGTGTACTAGTAAATCTTCCAAAGTACTAATTCACACTTCTAAACCTCAGACTACTCTTATGAACTCATTAGGTATTCTTGAAAAGTTTCAATTTACTTTTATAAAGTCTCAAATACTCTTATTAAGTATTATATTACTCTTCTAAACTTGGTAATTACTATTTAGAAGTAATTTATTCTCTAATAAAGTGGCATGGATTACTCTTATGAAGTTAGGGTTACTCTTATAAAGTGTTTGTTAACCTTATGGAATCAATGGTAATCTTAGAAAATAAAATTTTTCCAAATATTATTCTTAATTCTACAGCTCCTGAATTTAACCAGAAATATTTTCATCTCAACTTAGGACCTTTTCCAATTTCTACATGGCATTATCATACATATAAAATAAACACAAAAGGTTATCCAAAGGACCACTTATATCTGATATAGCATTCCTCATGTTCAATGCTCCTTGGATGTTTTCTCTAACTTCAAGAAATATTTTTACTAATTCAATTATAGTTTTTCAATCTTCCTTTGACCAGCTACTTCTAAATTGAACATAAATTAAAAATCCTTGTTGAGAGACTATTGTCAAAAATACAACAAAATACTCAAGTGGGTATAATAGACCTCACTTGTTCCAAATAATATCGATAGAAGAATTAATATTGAATCAAAAGTAATCCTCGTGACATATTTCCTATAGAAAGGACCTACCACTGAGTATTCATCGTGACTTTAAACTCAAAGTAGCACCTTTATCTACGTCCCATTCTAGTATCCCATAATGCACCACAAACCTCTCACCAAGGGTGGGGTCCCAGACCACTTCACATACCAGGCATCATACTTCCACCCTCGCACTCTGGGTGAGGTATCATACCACACCTCATACCACCATCCTCTCACTTAGAGTGACATCTCATTCCTCAACTCATACCACCACCCTCTCATTTAGAGTGACACCTTAAAATCATATCATATATCAACACCCACTAACTTAGGGTGACATCTTTGAGTACCCTCGCACTTAAGGTGAGGCATTATATCAACATCTAATAATAAAATTCTCTCACTCATGGTGACCTATTCCACGCCCTATCATTTATGGTAAATCCTCATATCATGTCTCGTCATAAACTAAATGAATACATTTAGGGAATGCACACACAAAAATAATAATGAAAACATATCCCCAGAACTATCCCCCAATTGAACACTAATCTATGCATAGTGCACCACAAGAGGATAGTCAACACATAGATCTTTATCATTCACCTTGAACTATACCAATACACTCAACCTCTGTGGGTATAACCCATAGTTAGAAATAATCCTCTAAGTATCCTAAATACCATATAAAATTATCACTCAATAACCAATATAACCAGTTATACATTTCCACATGCAAGAAAAAAATATTTATTAGGTGCTAGCTAACACCTATGTACATAATGAAATAATATCATTATTTCTACATACATTACTAGTTCCCATGAAATCATTCCACGGAATAGTATTCCCTTAGGACACTCTCAAAATAGGTTTGACCATATCCACATAAGGGATTTATGGATATTCCACACATCCACTAGTGGAAATAAAGGATTTAACGTCGACATAATATCGTTGATTTTTTATAAATTGATGCCAATAGTATGTGCGGGAAATTTTTGGTGTCAATTTTCAGTAAAACTGACGCCAAAAACCATTATTTGATGAAATTTCACGTCGTTTTTGTAAAAACCGATGTAGAAAATCAAAAAAATGTATCGTCGTCGGTTTTTAAGAAAACTGATGCTGAAAATTTTAAAAAAAATTTCATCGGTTTTCAGGAAAACCGCCGCCTTAAATCAAATTTTCGGCGTCGGTTTTCTCCAAAAATGATGCTGAAATTAAGAACCCGGATATTTTTGGTGTCGGTTTTGGTAAAAACAGAGACTGAAAATTAAAAAAAAGGATTATCGACATCCATTTTTTGAAAAATCGATGCCGAATTTTTTTTTGGCGTTGGTTTTTCTAAAAACCGACGCCAAAAGTCTTTTAAAATCTATCGGGGTCACAAAAACCTCATTTTGTTGGATCTTTGAAATTAAAACCCACAGCAGTGCCTTCGACTCAGGATGACATTCGAATCCCTATTCGTGATCTTAGATGACCATCATTGACAGTTTTATTCAATTTTCACGATTTGCAGTTTGTGTTCTTCGTTATCCCTCTTGATTTATCTTCTATTATTTATTTATTCTTCCGTAACCCTATTTTACATGAATTTTAATGGTGGTTTGAATTTAGTTGTTGTTTATCATTATTTTTTATTAGTATTATCATTGTTGGTATAGATTTTTTATTGTTTGTTTATCTAAGTTAGTATACGTAACAGAGTTTGGATTGAGGATCTTCATTTGGGTTAAACATCTAATTTTGTAAGTTTTTTAAAATTTTGTAGATAAATTATTTATTTTTTAAATTTTTTATTGATTTTATTAAATTATTAGTTTAGATTTTATTTTAAATGTGTTGAAAAATGGTTAAATAGTCTGTCAACAAACATTCTTAAATATCCTATCAACAAATTTTATATTTTTACATCGACTCCAATAAAATTTTACCCAATTCACTTACTGCATCATTTAAATTAATTCAATCTTCAATAATATTGACACAAGAAACATCAAAATAATGAAACAACTATGTCACATGAACTAATAAATTTTAGAAATATGATATTATAATTAAATTATAATATCAATATAACAGACATGTATATAATACGAAAATAAAATTTTTACTATTTGTAAATTTGTTTCATATCTGATGTTTTCTATATAATTATAAATGGTTTTTATTAAATGTCTTTTTGTTTACAAATTATCTGATAGATATTTAAATGTTTATATGTTTTAATATATTCACCAAATATATTGTGATATTAGTTATTTAATGGATCGTAATTGGATTCATCTACGAAGAACCACTAGTGAATATGAAAAATGAGTTGATAATTTTTTGGAATTCACTAAAAGACATATTCAAAACATTGATTTTATTTTTTTTCCATGTGTGGAGTGTGTAAATATGAGAAATTTAAACTCTAGATAAATCATGGATCATCTCATTTGTTATGGTTTTATCCTTAATTATACACGTTGGATCTGGCATGGTGAAAAAACAGAAAATTCAACATCCAATATTGATGATGATATTCATAATGAGGTAGAGGATCATATTGAAAAATTAATTTAAGATTTAGGTGTTGAAACCATAGAAAAAACACCAACTATTGAATGATTTTATGGAGATTCTGAGAAACCATTATTCCCAGGATACAGTAAATATACAATGTTATCAGCAGTTTTGATATTAGTTAACTTAAAAGAAAAAAATGGGTGGAGTGATAAAAGTTTCTCCAGTTTACTTGAGATTTTAAAAGAACTACTTCCATAAGGAATCGAGATTCCAGATTCTAATTATGAGGTGAAGAAAATATTATTCCCAATGGGATTGGGGTATAAAAAGATAGATGCCTTCCCCGAAGATTGTGTACTGTATAGGATAGAAAATGAATATTTATCATGTTGTCCTATATGTGGGACATCAAGCTATAATATAGATAGGAAAATCAACTCAGATTCATTATCAGGTGATGTCATCTAACGTAATGAAAAATCAATTTTGTACTTTCCAATGATATCATCCAATATTTTTTGCATACAATTCTTATATTTCAATTCTGATTCATTTTTAGGTACCAGAATCAAAACTCATACTAAAGCAATTTTGTACCTTCCAATAATTCCTCATTTTAAGCATCTATTTTCAAATTCAATTGATGAAAAAACGTTAAGTTGGCATTTATATGAGTGCGTCTCTGATGGTAACTTACGTCACCCTCCCGATTCACCACAGTGGAAGAGTGTTGATAAAAAATTTCATGATTTTTGAAGTGAATTTAGAAATCTTATAATGGGATTGTGTATTGATGGAATGAATCTATATCGAAGCCTCAGTATCCAACATAGTTCATGGACTATTTTTCTAGTAATTTACAACTTTTCCCCGCATCTATGTATGATGAAAAAATATGTTATGATGATCTTGATGATTTCTGGATCAAAACAACCGGGAAATAATATTGATGTGTATCTTTCACCATTGATTGATGATTTGAAACTACTATGGGATGAAGGTGTTAAAGTTTTCAATGCATACAAGAAAGAGTTCTTTCTTTTGCGTGATATGATAATGTTCACTTTCCTACATATGGAATCTTATCTGGATATAATGTTATGGGACATAAATCATGTCCAATTTGTGAAGAACAAACTTCATATTATTAACTAAAGAATGGAATAAAGACATTGTACACGAGACATCGAAGATTTTTGTGAATTGATCATCCTTATCGTAGATTGAAAAAATAATTTAACGTTTTTCAATAATAAAAAATTCCCCCTCGACCATTTTCAGTTGAAGAATACAATGACAGGGTGAAAGATATTAATTCGACATTTGTAAAGAGAATATGTTTTGGTTTTCAAAAACATATCTTGTTAAAGTAGTATATTTTTTTCGAACTACATTATTAGAGATTTTTAGAGATAAAACATAACATTGATGTTATGCATGTTGATACAAAGATATGTGACAGTTTGATTGGAACTTTGTTAGACATAAAAGGAAAGGAAAAAAGATGGATTTCTTGCTAGATTGGACTTGATATTAATGAGAATAAATTTAGAGTTAGCTCCCACTGTGAAAGGAAACAGAACATTTTTACCTCTGTCTTGTCACACATTAAGCAAGATTGAAAAGATGAATTTTTGTCAGTGAATTCATGGTATTAAAGTACCCATTGGTTTTCTTCAAATGTGAATAATTTGGTGTCATTTAAGGATTGAAAATTAATAGGTATGAAATCTCTTGATTTCCATGTGTTGATGCAAAAACTACAACCAGTACCACTGCATTGTATATTGCTGACAACTGTCAGAAAGACTATTATTAGATTATGTAACTTCTTCAAATCCATTTGTAGCAAAGTTGTTGATCCAAATTTGTTAGATGTGTTGGAGAATGAAGAAACTCTAATTCGTTGTCAACTAGAAATGTATTTCCCACCAACATTTTTTTGATATAATGGTTCATCTTCTAATTCATTTTGTGTGTGAGATAAGAATATGTGTGTAACGCCCCGGTTCCGGATGCCGCCCAGGGGCACCCCGTACCTGGTTGGTCACATTGCCTCTAGCAAATTTTCCCTAATTCTAGAGGCTGCTGACTAGCAGCAAGGTCCTTGGGTGTGATAATGGGAAAACTATGCCTCATTGGAAGAGTAACACAGCAGAAGATAAATAAGTATACAATAGCAGAAGCAGTAAATACCCAACAATAGTAAATAGCGGAATACTGATAAGTAAACGACTGGGAAAAATATATAAATGATGAAAGATGCATATGTGTCTAGGAAAGTAGCCAAACAAGTCACAATTCTTAATACAATAATAAACCCAAATACAAAAGAAAAACAGATAAAAACCTCCACAGTATTGCAAGCCTCAGCTTGGTCCCATGCTCTCCAGATCCAAGGCAATCAAGAACCCAAAGTAGAAGGGTGCTTGCCCTTATATATACCTGCTACAATATAATCTATTTCGGCCCAGAAGAATGGCCCAAATAGGGTGTGAGACAAAAATCCCAGTAGGAAACCACTCGAAGATCTGTGCCTCACAGTTAGTAAATATATGGAAGATAAAAGTACAGAAAACAGTAAACAAGAAAGTACTCAACCGAAACAATCCACAGTTCCTAGCATATAATTTATAAATAGGTAAGCAGTCACACAATAAAGCAGAAAAAATAGGTAACCCTCTAATTGTTTCTCACAGCCTAACCTGTATGGTTCATCCTACAAGCACTGGCAACCCTCTGGGAGGAACACACAGTCTCACCCCTCTAGTTCAGTTAAAGAATAGAATCTCTGGGGAAGCCCTCACTGTCAATTCCCCCTATAGTCTTGTATCGTATTAAAGTCGCTATGGGGAAGCACTCAACATCTCTTTACCCCTATGGCCCATGTTGAGGAACAATAGACACTCTGAGGAAGAACTCAATGTCAATTCCTCCTGTGGTCTCGCATCGTAAATTAAAGACACACTGGAGAAGCCCTTACGACCATTCTCCATGTGGTCTACTGCACTAGGTTCCCACAACCCTGTGTAAAGTCAGAAAGTATCACATCACGTAATAGCCAAAGTAACCTAAATGACTACTTGGCTAGCATTTTACAGCATCTCAGCATGGAATAAAAATAGCCACACCATCCTATAACTAGGCATGGAAATAGCAATAGCCTAACAGAAAAAACTAGACCAAACTATCATAAACAAGTAAAACATGCATGGGAAAAACATCCAAATCATAGTAAATTACCCTATTCACAAAAAATATCCTCCACTCAGGATTATAAGCAAAACAGGCAAACAAAAAGGGAAAAATAGGAAACACGCAGTACCCCATTCAAGGGTATTGGTGTAATTTTCAAAAATAGTCAATGACTTTCTACAGAAAAGCACAAACAACATACCTTGATGTATGGAGATCGATATACGTGAACCAAGGGGCTTGAATCTCCTTAGATCTTCAAATATCTACAAAAACGTCTAAAATTTTCAACCCACGATAACTTGGAAAAGAGAATTAATTTGGAAACGAAGCTCTAGGAGAAGGAAAATATTACCGTTGCTGTTCTAATGAACTCAACGACGATCGAATCGGAGGACAGATGGAGGATGGGTGGCTCATCGGAGATCTGTGGCTGCTCGGTGCTCTCGGAAGAAGAACACTTAAAAGAAGACGGTTCTGTCCGTTAGATATACCAAGGTGCGTTTAATGAAAAAATGAAAGTACACGACGTGTACTTTTGGAATACACGGCGTATACTTTTGGAGTACACGACGTGTACTAGGATTTTTCATACTCCTCTTTAAGCGGCCTCCATATAACCCCTACATGGCCGTGTGTGTTTCTCGGACACAACCAACACACGAACTCACGTGACAAGGGAGTACATGGTGTGTACGTCCAAAATTTCCAGAAACTCCTCTTTTCGTAAAAACTTCAGAAAAGTAAAAACATACCTAAAAAGAAGGTCTGGGTTCTTACAGTGTGGGTCTGTTTATTTAAGAGGGATGTATCCTTTTGAAAGATATATGAAAATTTTGAAAGGATATTTTAAAAATCCTTATCGACCAGAGGCCGCTATTATTCAAAAATATGTATCAGAAATGGTGATTGAGTTCTGTACTGAATATTTGTATGAGGTGGAGCATATTGGTCTCCCTATATCTCGACATATGACAGTTGATAGTGAAGGTAGAGGGGTTTGAGGCTTAATGTTAAATTTCATTCCACATGATGACGTGATGCAGGCAAATTTATACATTTTGAACAACACATATGAGGTTCAATAATATATATCCTCACATATTGCTAAATTAATGTTACGATATGAGAAAAGAAATGAAAAGTGTGTGGTGATTGAGCATAAGAAGACATTTGTTTCATGGTTTAAAGAGAAAGTCACCCCATATATATCTGCATCAGATACATTGAAGTGGTTAGCAGGTGGAACATCTCTTAATGTGATCACATGATCTAGTTTTGATATCAATGTCTACAAATTTTACTCAAAAATAGTGGATGAAAAGAGTACCATTCAGAATAGTGGTGTGATGGTTTTCGCTGAAGCATTGCATTTTTCGAGTGCCAAAGATAAAAAACTAATTTTTGCATCGACGTCATATTTTGGAGTTCTTGAAGACATATGGGAAAATGATTATACTAAATTTTGAGTCACCGTTTTTAAGTGTAATTGGGTTGATAGAAATGGTGGTGTGAAACATGATGAATACAGGTTTAAATTGGTTTATTTGAAAAGTTTTCATTACAATGAGGAACCATTTATCATGGAAACACATGAAAAACAATTATTTTATGTAATTGATCCATCAAATGATCAGTGGTCAGTTTTTTTGCAAGGAAAAAGATACTATTTGGGTGATGAGGATGATGCTGATGATGTTAGTGATTTACATGAGCCTTATTCCTCTATTATGCAACTTCTAGATGTTTACAATGAGTATAAGACAGACATAGTGCATGCAGTACGTAATGATAATGATGAAGGAATGTGGTAAAACAATAAATTAGTCTCCTAATTTTTTGGTAAATATTTATATTTTTTTTACATTTTTGAAACTTACAAATGAATGCCTCTTTTTTTAATTACATATTTTTTTCCTTCGTGTTTCTAATTATTCAGCTTTCTAATGATATGCAGGTACACAAAATTTCATTACACTTTCAAGTAGCAAGGTCAGATACAAATAGAGAGGAGCAATTACCGAGGTATATCTATTTTGACATATTATTAAATAGTCAGTAATATACTTAATTAATGAAATAAAACTGTTAATTTTTAAAAAAAATTACAGGACTACTGATGCATCCTCGGTAGAAGAGACTTCTCCTATTACTACTCAAAAATAATGTTCTTAAGTTGGTAAACGTGGTATTACACATTTACCAAAACTATCACTTTCTCGTGATGATGACAAAGTAAACATCCATTTTAATGATAACAATAATGAAGTTGGCCCAAATGTAGTGCAGTTTGTCAGTTATATAGCGATGCAGAGTCGTTGTAGGATTAGTATTTTATATCCTGATTGGAAGTCAGTGGACAGGACAACGAAGCAACAACTTTGGGAGGCCGTGATGGTAAAATATCTTAATTGATTTCTTTTATCTCATTTTTTGAATATTTTATATTTTAAATGACATATTAAATTTATTCAATTATAGATGACATTCAATTTTGAGGAAACCAAAGAAATTAAGAAAAGACAACTCTCTTTAGTGGCGGTTCGATGGAGAGATTTTAAAACCAAACTGACAAAAGATTATGCTTTTGAAAAGAGAAGGTTTGAAATCACATGTCTTAAGTATCCGTTTATAGATTAATATACATGGAAGTGATTTGTTAACAATCATCATGAAGAGAAATTCTATGTATGGTAATTATTTCATATTTTACATTTTATGATATATTTTTCATATTAATTAGTAGTTTATTTTTATATAACATGCCTCCAGGAGATCTCATCAGGAGATCCAGTTGAGAAATGTATACCTTCATACATTATCACATGGAGGGTATTTGTATTTGGAGCAGAAAATGATTGAAGAAAAATTTGAAGCATTACGAGCTCGATCAAGTAGTGGTTCAGAAGAGGTCCAGTTTGGTCTTCCATCTCCTCCCACTCAACATGAGAAATGGAAATGAGCAAGAAGAAAGAAAAATAAAAATTATCTTACAGAGGAAGCTCAAAAAGTGGGTGATAGAATTGTAAGTAAATATTATTTATTTGTTAATAATTTTTCTATTTTATTAATTATAGACACTAAAATAACCTTTTTATTTTTCATTTCTGGATGAACTTCAAGAGCAGGAGACACATGGCTTTTTTATCCCCGAGGGTAGGATGGAAATCCTAGCCACTTCTTTGGAAAAGGCAGAACACCCTGGCCGTGTTTGAGGATATTAGGTGGCTGCTAGTATTCTGAAGGTTTTTGGTAAGAGTAAGCAATCAAGAGGCCCAAAAATAGAATCCTTAAAAGAAGAGCTGAAAGATATGAAACAGCATATGGGTGATCAAATTCAATCAGTAGTGCAAAAGTCCTTATTAAAACACTTGGCAAGATAGTCATAGTATGCGTAGCCTTCCCAGGTATATTATTTATTTTTCATTAATTTTTCTATTTTATAAATTATAAACACTAATATAACTTTTTAATTTTTCATCCTTCCCAGCCTACTCACCTGGACTACCCTGCCTCATCTGCTTACCCTGCCCCGTCTGCGCAGCCTTCCCAAGAATATTATTTATTTGTCCTCAATTTTTCTATTTTATAAATTATAAACACGGATATAACTTTTTAATTTTTTTTCCTTCTCATCCTGCTCAACCGGACTACTCTGTCCCACCTGCTTACCCTACCCCGTATGCACATCCTTTCAATCTTTATTATTTTATTTTCATCAATTTTTCTATTTTATAAATTATAAACACTAATATTAATTTTTCATTTTTCTGCCTTCTTAGCCTACTCACCTAGACTAGTCTCCCCCACCTACTTACCATGCCTCGTCTACACAGCCTTTCGAGGTATATTAATTTATTTTCATTAATTATTCAATTTTATAATTTATAAACACTAATATACCATTTTTCATTTTTCAGCCTTCTCAGCCTCCACACCCGGACTACCCTACCCCATCTGCTTATCCTGCCCCGTCAGCACAACCATTCAAGGTATATTAATTTATTTTCATAAATTATTCTATTTTATAATTTATGAACACCAATATACCTTTTTTTTAATTTTTTAGCCTTCTCAGCCTCCTCACCCGGACTACCCTGCACCATCTGCTTATCCTGCCCAGTATGCGCTGCGTTTTGAGTTATATTTTTTTATTTTCATCAATTTTTCTCTTTTATAAATTATAAACACTAATATAACTTTTTCATTTTTCTGCCTTCTTAGCCTGCTCACCCAGACTACTATGCCCCATATGCTTACTTTGAGCCTCAACCTCCTCGCTCGGATGAATCCTTATATTGTGAGTTGTTTGCTGGAGATCCCTATGTACATATTGTTGCGTTAGGATGGGTGAATTTTCTAGGGGACTCAGTACATCATCAGTATATGTAGATGGGTCAGGTTAGAGTATCAGTACTTTATATATAGATCCTACTACTCTACTACCATTTCCTACTTAGGAGATCTCCTGTGTTGGAGAATTTTTGTGCCATTTTTTACATTGGCCAAATAGTCTTCTACGTTATATTTCATATGAGGTATTAATTTTTTTAAATCTTAATTACAAATTATTCAAAATTACTTGTAATTCTTTCTGACATTTAACTTATATAGGAATATCTGAAAGCAAAAGAAACTTCCCAAATGCAACAAAATGTTCAGGAACAGTTGGCTTTAGAACCTTATAATATTTCTTCTGGGTTACAATGATCATATTAGGCTTCTACATTCTTGAATTATATCTATGAGTTTCAGATGATGCCCGATATATGTGGAAGAATTTATCAATTGAGAATAATAAAAGAGGATATCATGCATTTAGTTTATTTTTAAGAGCTCGGGATGAGTGTGGTGCAGTTGTTTTCCATGTAAGTAAATTGATGTTTAAATTGTTATTTCTTTAATAAAAGATAGTTTTAAATTGACTAAATATATTTTCTTTTTAATTTAGTTATCTACACAATATTCTTTAAAAAAATGAAAGAACATTCATATACAGTTTTATAGATCCAGAGTACATTTCCATGGAAGTCGTAAATGTGAATAATGATGATAGAGTTCAATATATATCTGAGATATTATCACAGACCGAGATTAAGTGCTAGTTTTTACCATTTCATGATAAGTAATAACATAAAAATAATTATGAACTAATAATCATTATAATGTCATTCATTGTGAAAGTTTTGTATTATAGGGGACATTGGACGTTATGTTTATTTTTCCCATGTGAATGCACCTTATATTGGTTTTTCTCATTATTAGTAATAGTTCGTAAACCATTTACCACCTTATTAAAAAATTAAGTTTCTATTTTTATTTTTATAAGCTCATTATGTTTAATTTTCATTGACTAGTCATATATTATTAGTTCATATATATGAAAATGCAGTTCATGGAAACAATTTAACCAGGAATACATGTTACTAAAGAAACTAAAGAAAATCAAATATGTGAAAGTATAGGTAATTAGTTTTTATGTAATATTTTTTTTTTTCTTAATTTATTGTTATATATTGTATTTGTTATCAATTTACTATTTTATAAATGGAGTGTCATCATCAAAATGGAAATGTTGAATGTGGTTATTATATATTACGATTCATGTACGAGATAATCACAACTGGGGAAACTACTGATTTTCATAAGGTTAGTTGTATTAATTTTTTTATATTTTATGCCATATTATTTTATTTTTTAACCTCATACCATTCAATATTATTGTAGGTATTCAAAGATTCACAGTCTTATTCTCAATCTGAAATAACCCATATTCGATCAACATTTGCGAACTATTTATTATGTCTGATTAGGATTTAAGGTATGTATATTATAATATTTATAAATAATAATACATATGGTTTCAAAAAAACTAACTCTTTTGATATATTTGGTGTTTGAACCTACCAATAATCAAATGAAAGCTTCAAAAATAACCAAAAAAGAGCCTATCGTAAATTTCAGGTACGTCTATTCTAAATTTTCTTTATTAACTTTCAATGTCGTCTTTTTTTGTTTATGCTTTGTATATGTACTGAAAATTAAATTTTTTATTATCAAAACACTTTTGAAGAAAAAGTGAGAAACTACAAGATCCTTAAAACCACTAAGACCATTAAAGAAGATAACCAGAAAAAGACTACAGGAACTGCCCATTCCCAGTGACTACACCATGATAACAAGTCTTCACCATCACATGACTGCTCAGCAAGCTGTCCCGTGTAGGGTTTCATGGGCCTGGTACCGATGGCAGAGCCATACCCTCTCGATCATCCAAATCTGAATGACATGCTTATGTGGAAGCTTCATTCTATGAACCTCATACCAAAAAGATCTATATAGAATGATGGTTTCCAACACACAAAAGATTCACAACAAATTCAGTCAGATGATTCCCATAAAGAACAGCAGCTGCACGTAGGGCACACTCATGTTCAACCAAAACCAGCAGCATATTCCTCTAAGGCAACAGAAGATTCCTCAATATAGAAATCACGAAAACTCTCCTAATCACAGAAATCACCAAAAATCACTACAAAATAGAAACCCGCACAAAATTCACCTAAAAAATCACCGATTACACGAGGGAGAAGATCTCGTTGCCTCGTCCATGGCATTACCACAACCCGATGTCACCGCTGAACAGTATGCCAGAGCAAAACAACGAATCGTGATCTCGACATGAAAGTAATAAAATCATCCAAAACCATGAAACAAATAAGGAACACAGATTCACACCAAAAAACCAATGCCAACAAACACGTACACAAATCCAAACTGCGAACCGAAATCACTTGAACCGAAAACCCACCAATGAATTCATGCCCGCACACATCAACCATATCTGCCCAACTTACCCACAGACGACACAGAAACGTGACGGAAACCTCACCGCAGTAGCTGGGAACTCAAACATTAGACCCTCACCACGCTTCCATGTGATCCCTATCCAGATCTAAGGGGAGGGAATGAGAAATGGTTTAAAGACCTGTAAAATTCAGGAGAATTGTTTTCTTAATTTTCTTTGGGATTTTACAAGAACGCAGTTTCTGACGGCACTTGATTCTGAGGCCCGGTGTGCCTGAAATCAATTTCTGAAGTATAGCTCGGGTACGTTCAGTGAACGATCGAGCGGGTTTTCCTAACTTTTGAACCAGTGCTCGGAATCGAAATCTGAGGGCATCGATGAAACTGCAGCACCGATAATTTCTTAATAGGACTATTAGCGGAGATGTGTTTTCTCAGGAGGAGTTGTTAAATATTTGTGGATTAATAATGAATTGAATAAAAAAATTGTGGTACAACTTTTTATTAATTCTTTATCCTAGTGGTTATATCCAACATGGGGTAGTTAGGGTGGAACCCACAAGCCCCTAACTACCCATGAGTGGATTAAAGGTGAGGTGGGGCCCTCACGAGCCCCCACCTATTCACTTTCCCAAAAACTCCTTAAAACCCCCCTCTTTAATTTTATAACTCATTTTAAATTGTGTAACCTACCTTTTCCTCTCTCTCTCCTCTCATTAATGTTCCAAAACCTTAAATTAAAGAGTTAATCTTCCTAGTTAATTGATTCATTTGAATTAATTTGAAAGGCATGATTTTTTTTATAATATTGGGGAGCCTAATGTTTTATTTGCGTTGGAAAATATTGGTTGGGAGACTTTGGGAAAATTAGGAAGAACGACATTCTCTCGTCAACGAACGCCGGCTCCACTGAAGATCGACGATGTGTTTACCTTATTCCGTCATCCGAGGCAAGAGCGTGAGGTGACGCCCATAAGGAACGCCGATTTTCTTCCTCTTCCTTCATGTCAAGGGAGAAGACGCCGCCCGTGTAGAACATCGTCAACGTCTTTCCTTCCAACGTTGACGAAGCGACGCTATGAACGACGAGCGACACGAGGTAGGGGAATTTATTTGGTATTCTATTTATCTTTTGAGAAAATAACAACGAGCTCGGAATAACCTTTTCCATGTTGATCCGTGGATCTTTTATTCATGCGGGTTGATGTTGAGGTTTATTGTTTTAGCCCGTGAATTATTTCTTTGTCGTACGTCGACTTCTATTTTTTGGCCGCTTGTTATCATTATAACGGGAGGAGGTCGGACCACAGAAACATGACCGACCCTCCTCCCCCTTCTTGTTATTATGTTATGGCTCGAACGAAGGCGGCGCGGTGCAGTGACACCGCGCGGAAACATGGAGAATAACTGCAAGGATGCGCGGCACCGTCGCACCGCGCCGTTGAGGCCGAACAAAACCGCGGCTGGAGTCGGGGCTATGGAGGCGATTCGAAGACTCCGCTGGCTGAATGTTGATCACGGATTGGTGGGTGACGTCTAACGGGGCCGCAAAGCCTTTTTTGAAGCCTCCGTAGTGAAGTTCGGGTCCCGGGAGGACCATTGGTGAAGGCAGCAAGCAAAACGGACCACCGGAGCGCGTCCAGTGGTCCGCGGAAGGCGGCGGTGGCGGCGGCGCAACGCCGAAATAGGAGTCGTCGCGGCGGCGGGCCGAACCGGAACAGTTAAGCCATTCCGGATGCCGAGCGGCACAGCTTGAAGCCGTGCCGGTTCGTCATCCGCGGGGGGTTGTAACCCCCCCCCCCCCCCCGCACCCGCTGATCACGCGGGCGCCGCGCCTGCGCCCGGCCAGGCCAGGTCGTACAGGCGGTGCCGGGCCGTGCCATCCGGGCCGGGCCCGGACCTGGGTTTGGTCGACCCGGGCCCAAACCTTCTATTTTCAGGCAGTTTCCGTTCAAACGCCCATAACTTGGGCTACAGACCTCCGATCGATGCACCATCAGTTGTGATGCAATCCTTGGATCGAGACGGTCATTTATTTATATTACACTCAAGGTTTGGGAGAACTTTTGGTATGGTAGGGTTGGTTCGAATACGTGACTAACCGGGCCATCGGGGCGGAAATGCATATATCTTCAGCACCGGACGTCCGATTTATGTGCCGTCAACTTTTTTGGATTCCTCTTGATGAGACGGAACTTTTGGAATATTTTGCCCAAGGTTTGATGCAGTTGGAGTATAGCCAGGTTAGATTGTACACGAAATCCAACCGGGCCCCTGGAACGGCAAAGCTGATATATTTCAGACCGGACGTCCGTTTGACGAACCGTCAGCGGAATTGGTGATCATGTTGAGAAACGGTCCCTATGAGTATACCCTATGAGAGTTCGGGGTATAGTTGAGATACATACGGGTTGGTTTGCAAATGAAATCAACTGGGCCCCTGGAACGAAAAGGCTAATAACTCATAGACCGGGCGTCCGATTGACGCGTCGTCTATTGTGTTGAGACCCCTATGACGAGGCGGTCCTGTGAGATACATCTTCGTGGGACTTTGTGATACTTGGAGTATCGACCAGTAGCTCGTGGAGCTGACCCACCCGAAGATTAGCATGCGAAGTCCGAAGACAGTGTAGCCGACTGAGACTTGATGACGACTAATCGATCGACTCGGTGAGTTTCGGATAGCCCAGTGGAGAGCGCTTGGCTGTAGCGGTAGACCCACGACGGAGGAGCGCTTGGTTGTAGCGGCAGACCTGCGATACTCAATATAAGGAGTACCTCTGGAGGCTATGAGGGGGATCTCTTGGTTGTAGCGGCAGACCCACGGTGGGAAGCACTTGGTTTGTAGTGGCAGACCCACTGTGGAGGAGCACTTGGTTGTAGCGACAGACCCGCGGTACTCAATAGAAGGATTAACTCTGGAGGCTATGAGGGGGAGCACTTGGTTGTAGCGGCAGACCCATGGTGGGAAGTGCTTGGTTGTAGTAGAAGGCCCACAGTACTCGACAGGTGGAGTACCTCAGCAGTCTTAGGTTAGTGAGTAGTACCTCGGAGTTGTGACAGGACCACTGTACACTCCAGAGACGGGGCTCTTTAGTAGTTATGGTTTCGATAATGAAAATCCTGGTTTGAGCTGAGTCTATGATCTTGTATTTACCTCATGATTGAGATGGGTAACTTGATAACTTAGGTATATGTATGGGCATATACCTGGGTAGTGGTTATCCATTGATTTCATAATCTTTGTGTTTCCTCATGATTGAGATGAGTTACTTGATAACTTAGGTATATGTATGGGTATATACCTATGTAGTGGTTATCTGTTGAGATATTTCTTTGTGGTTATCCTTGTTGGATTTAGTAAGACCTTGAGGGTCTCGGGGTCCCTACTGAGTATCGTTATACTCACCCCTACACGGGCTATGCCCACACCTCGTTGTGTTGGTTGTAGACGATGGGCAGCGCAGAAAGAGGCTGAGTGTATGAGTCCTGGACGGTACCCGGAGGTGGACCTCACGACGAGACAATATCTGGTGGTGGTCTTCACGATGAGGCAACACTCAGAGGAGGTTGATGGGCGAGAGCGTTGTGGAGGCCATCTGTACCTACCCTTCAGGTAGGATCTGTGGTGGATGATCCAGGAGCTGCGCTATCTGTACCTAACCATCAGGTAGGATCCAAGGAGGATGACCTAGGAGCTGCTTCTATCTTCTTCCAGCTGCTTCTCTTTGTTGTACTTCCTTTCAGTTGTAGTTGTAGTTTCGATTGGGTTTGTATTCTGGCCCATTTACTTTTCAGTACTTCCTTTTGTACTTAGTGTTTTACTTCCTCTTGTACTCTGTGGTGTTTTGTTACTTTTATAAAGGCAATGCCTTCCCAGTTATCGGGATTTACACCTTTGGTTCTAGTCACCAGCCCCTGGCCTATGGAAGATGGGCTTGGGGTAGTCACGACACGGGCCTTAAGGACGGTCCGTTACAAATTGGTATCAGAGGAGTTTGGTTCTACCGCAGAACATATGACTCTGATATTTTCTTTCTGTGAAGTAATAGTGTTAAGGGTACCGAGTGTGGTTTTTAGTTCAGGGAGTCCAGTGTTGGTGCGGCAGCTGACGTATCCTTACCCCAGGTCCCTGACTTCTGATTTCCAACTTTGTGCACGAAAACACTGATTGAGTGTGTGTTTCTAAAAGTTTTAAAGTCAGCTCAAACCAGGTCATCTCACTAGGTATAAATCGTTGACCGTGTCACATCTGTTCAGGATGTCTCCACGCAAACAGTCAGTTGGAGTTCCGAGAGAGTACTCGATGACGGCCCACCGAGTGGCGAGGCTCTGGTGCGGGGCCCTTTTTACTATGTTGGCACCCTCGGGTGGTGTACCAGCAGCACCACCACCTGTTGGTCAGCAGATTCCCCCAGCCTTACTAGAGAACTTTGCACGCTGGCAGAGCGCATTGCACGAGTTCCAGCAGCAGCGGCCTCTGAGGATACGAGGTGAGGCAGAGTCCCAGACAGCAGAGCACTGGCTGGAGGCGATTGCTAGAGTTTTCCACCTGGCTGAGACATCAGTAGAGTGGATGGTGGACTTAGCTACTAGTGTTTTCCAGTGAGTGACCATGAGGATGGTCTGCATAGCGATGAGACTTCGGTACGTGGAACGATGCTTGAGATAGTGCCTTCTGGAAGTGTATTAGCTATACATCCCTACCCGTTGGTCTGCAGTTACAACCGGCGGTACCGGTAGGTGACACATGTAGGATTACTGCCTTACACGTGTTACAACATCAGATACACTCATGTTCTGAGGCGAACCTGACTCACAGGCCGCTGAGGACTAGCTTGAGGAGCTGGCAGAGAGTTTTCTAGAGCTTATACAGCTTCATCAAGATGACATTTCGGTAGTTGAGAATTCATCGAGGTGTACCGAACATTCTGGGTACTCGATGAATTCGATATGATCAGTTCTATAGATCTTGGACCTCTGAGCGTGGTGTGTTTATGGATATTCAAGCCAGAACTTTTTCCTCTATGCATTCCTACTCACGTTAGGGTGCTAGAGAGAACCTTGAGGTTGAATGTTCTTTGGCTGAACGAATATAGCTAGAGAATGTTAGAAGTTGGAACGTAGCGAGCTGGCGCCAGTCTCAGAGACTTGGGCGCATGCGAATGTTTCAAGTAGATGAAATGTTAAGGATAGATAAATCTGCAGAGCAGCAGACATGGAGGCAGAGCTAGGAGAGCAGCATGAGGTGGTGTACATTTCAACATGTTACAACCACCCGCCATTGTTGTCCCCTCCAGGCTCAGAGAGTTGGAGGGAAGGGGAAAAGAGTACCTGTATGCGGTCAAGGGGTGAGACCGAAAGATCTCTAAGGATGATTCGAAGTGTGGACTTTGTCTTCTACTAGCGGCTGTAGCCAAAAACATCGATACGAATCATCCCTTCCTTCCATGAATCTAGTCAGAGACCTAGTGTTTCTGGTTTAACTGTTGACTTGACCCTCACATCTGGAGATACCTTTGGGGAGAGACTCGATAGTCACACTTATGCCGACGGTGTGATCTGACCCTTGAGGCGAGAGTCTCGGTTGGGACCTCTTAGTGGCAGCGTCGAGGCCTTACGACGTTAGTTTGAGTATGGATTTGGCAATCACTATTCATACTCAAATTGACGGTATTAGGAAAACGTCGGGATGAGTTTTCCTTGGTTGGCGAAAAGGAAACCCTAGGAAGCATAGGTTAAACTCGTGCATGGGAGGGTGTAGCCGATCATTCTTGGGTCAGCCAACCTTACCCTCATGGCAGCAGGAGTTTTGAGTTTTAGTTTTAATCAGGAAAGGGAGACCTCTAGAGTTCGAGGATGGCGACCACGTTCTTATACGGGTCTCACCTCGACGAGGTTTACCGAGATGTAGTCAAGGTGCTGAGATATCTCTAAGGTTCAGCGGACCTTTTCAGGTCCTCAGTAGGGTTAGCGAGGTGGCTTACCGCATTACCAATCCACCTCAGTTGCACCAGGTGCACGACGACTTCCACAAATCTCAACTGAGGAGATACGTGCTTGACCCAACGCACATCATCGACCATGGGGAGCTGGGCGTTGGTGATGGGGTGACTTTTTTCGAGTTCCAGTAGAGGTTGAGGATCGACAGAAGTGGGTCCTACGAGGACGGTCGATTCCTCTTGTGCGTTTTCGTAGGCAGCACGAGAACCTCCAGGTGAGCACATGGGAGCGGAAGGCTCAGATGCGTGCTCAGTATCGCTTTTGTTTCCCCAGTTTGTTTTATAGCTTTACGGGGACGTAAAGCCCTGAGGTGGGAGTACTGTAAATACCTGTAAAATTCAAGGGAATTTTTTTCTTAATTTTATTTGGGATTTTACAAGAACGCAGTTTCTGACGGCACTTGATTCTGAGGCCCGGTGTTCCCGAAATCAATTTCCGATGTTTAGCTCGGGTACGTTCAGTGAACGGACGAGTGGGTTTTCCTAACTTTTGAACCGGTGCTCGGAATCGAAATCCGAGGGCACCGATGAAATCGCAGCACCGGTAATTGCTTAAGAGGACCATTAGCGAGGATGTGTTTTCTCAGTAGGAGTTGTTAAAAACTTGTGGATTAATAATTAATTGAATAAAAAAAATTGTGGAACAATTTTTTTTAAATTATTTATCCTAGTGGTTATATCCATCATGGGGTAGTTAGGGTGGGACCCACAATCCCCTAACATCCCATGAGAGGATTGAAGGTGAGGTGGAACCCTCACGAGCCCCCACCTATTCAATTTCCCCAAAACACTTTAAAACCCCCCTCTTTAATATTGTAACTCATTTTAAATTGAGTAACCTTCCTTTTCCTCTCTCTCTCCTCTCATTAATGTGCCAACACCTTAAATTAATGAGTTAAGATTCCTAATTAATTGATTCATTTGAATTAATTTGAAAGGCATGATTTTTTTTATAATATTGGGGAGCCTAATGTTTTCTTTACCTTGGAAAATATTGGTTGGGAGTCTTTCGGAGAATTAGGAAGAACGACATTCTCTCGTCGACAAACGCCGACTCCACCGAAGATTTACGATGTGTTTACCTTCTTCCTTCATCTGAGGCAAGAGCGTGAGGTGACACCCACGAGGAACACCGATTTTCTTCCTCTTCCTTCGTGTCAAGGGAGAAGACGTCTGTAACACCCCGAGATTTTATGAAAAATATTCTTTTTAATTTCACTAATGTCTTGTGTTGTACGCTACACCAAAAGGAGCTTGCACAACACGTATCCTTGACTTTCCTTGCATTACACGCAATCGCAACCTTCCTCAATAGCGTGGGTGGTACGCAATACTGAGTTTCACGAAACAACGATATGCTTTAAAATATTATTAAAACTAGCCGTTATGAATTGTAATAACCAATTTTTGAAATTTTCTAAATTTTATTTTTCAAAATGGAATTCATTTTTAGATTCGGAGTATCGAATTTAGCCTAAGGTGAAATTTTGGTACTTTTCGGATAACTTTCATATTCTGATGAATAGTGAAAATTTCTAAATTATAATTAAAAACAACTTTTTTAATCGAAATAATTAATAGTGATAAATTATTAATTTGAGTGGTTTTAAAGTATATTTAGAATATATTTTTACAATTTAATACAATGTTGGTCATTGGTTGTAATTTCACATTTAAACCAGACATAATCAACTGTCAATCTTTTGATAGATATTGTTTCTTAAAAACACGCTATTTGTTTTAACAGCGGGATTTAATTATAAAATTAATTAATTCAACTTCTATGTTATGAATTTGGTAAAATAGACTTCATTTTTGAATTCGGAATATGAAATATAGCTTAGGATGAAATTTTGGCATTTTTCTGAAAAACATCAATTTTTGATGAATAGTGAAACTACTAAGTGGTAGTTAAAAACTGAATTTTTCATAAAACATAATTTTACCGCTTCTGTGAATGGAATTTCAAAAATCTGAGAGACACGGTTGATGTCAGTAAGTAAAATGTGGTTCAATGAGATGAAAATAATTTTTGGTGAATAGTAACTTTTTACTTTTATTTACCACGGTTAAAAGTAAATAGGGTAATTAAGGGTAAGAATGATATTGATATTACCATAACACATGTCCTAATTCTATTAGACAAGTGTATCTCGACCAAAAACAACCTTAAGTGTAAAATATTATCATTTAGACCCACTTGGATTAGATTAGGACATTTATTATTATTTAATTCAAAGAATAGTTAAAAGAGTTAAAATCAAAGTTTATTTACTAAAACATTTTTAATATCGGGTTATACATAAGATAAATTCTATTGTAAATATTCATTAGAAAGCTAAAAAGATTTCCTACATGATGGTATTTTATTTATAATTTTTATACATTAAATAATTTAATTTATTTATGACACAATTATGATTCAGTAATTATCTTATTTATGAAATATTGACATGATTGATGTTATAAACACCAAAATAAATGTAATTTGAGACTTTTTATGAATTCCAATAATTTTCTAGGTTACTATGATATATTAGTGTTGATTTAATAAACTTGGTTCGAACATATAATTCTGTTATGACGTTCAAAAAAATCATATATCAAATAGCGTCAAAATTGACACAAAATAGTTTTTAAATCAAATATTATATTATTAATTGTTATTTTATTCCTAAAAATCTAAGGTTCGGCCAAATTACTTAGATAAGGATATATGTATTAGTAATAAACAATTTGGGGTTCTTTTGGCATGTTATAGTAAGTTTATTAACCATATAGTGAAAGAAAACAAAAAGACACGGTTAAAGTTAAATTATTTAACTTAGAGTTAAATCTAATTGATAAGGTTAAAATAATATCCTAAACTTGTCTAAATCTTATTGGTTGATAGGATTTCTACCCATACCCACTTTAGCTTCGAAATAAGACCCTTTGTAACCATTATAAACCGATTTTGACTTTAATATAAAATAATATTTTGAGATATTCCTAAGGTGCCCCTCTCCTCCCTTATAAAAGGGTACCTCCTCCCCCTCCTCCTCACACCAAATTGAGCACTCAAGCTCGGCCAACCCCTGCCATTTTCTCCTCTACACTTCCCTAGAATAATCCTAGAGGTCCTGGTCTTCTTCAAAGACCAATATTAGTTCCCTAAGTGGAGGATTCAAAGAAGCGTTCCAAAGAAGAGGTAATATCCATTACCGATCTTTTCAATTTCTTTCTTCTTCAACTTATTCTTCTTTAGTTGTTTCATGATAAAGTAATAACATAAGTATTACTTACATACTGATATGTTATTATAAATATGAAACAACCCTAATTCACCTTCTATCCATCCTACGGAAAAATGAAATCACCGCGCGTGCGTACGTACGGAATACCGTCTCCACGACGCGATGAGATTCATTCTTAATAATTAACCATTCATGAATGATTATAAAGTATATATAATAAGTACTAATGAAATATATGACCTAATAATGATACTGGAATTAATTATATTTATATTTATGTCATCTACTTAATTCCATTCAATTCAATAAGGAAACGAAAACAGCGTTCATGCGTACGTACGGACTACAGTCTCCATGAACGGTGTATTTCTTTCCATTTACTGATTTATTATATATGTATATTCTGAATATATATATATAAATCATGTTTTAAATTCTGGAATTATGTAATCATGATCTAAGTAATCATATGAATAATTATAAGTTAAAAACACGAACGACAAATGAGACGATTTTACCCAAAACGCTACATTAACATGAATTTACAAAAGAACGGGTAATATAAAGTCATAAGTGGACCATATATGATATAATTCTGGAATAAGTCAATAACATGATTTAAATCATTATACAGGAGGTTCGGACACTTACAAAGCAAGTCGGACATAAGGTAAGGGAAATATCACAATCTCATTTTTATCCGAGATTGTTTATTCGTAAGTATTTACTGGGGTGTATTTTATCATCCACATCCATGTTCCCTCAATATGTAATATTGTTTCCATCCACTTACAATAGTTTAAATCCAATTTTACCCTTTGGTGAGTTCTTAGTAAAGAATATGAAAGGAATCTTTTGTCGTTTTTTCGTACGAAGTACTTTTTGACTTTTCCGACAAAAGTACGAAGAATGTTTTTTTAACTTATACGGCACGAATGGATTTTTACGGTTTTATAAAGCCTTATTTTCATGAAGCTTACTCCAAAATATTTCATGACTATTTTCAATAAAATCTCTTTCTTTTAAAATTGCATGATGTTTTGTGAAAAGAAATTGATTTTGAAGAAGAAAGGATATTTTCCTCAAGAATTCATTTCAAGTGTTTTATCAAAATTATTTTCCATCTAAGCTAAAAAAGGGTTATGTTTCTATCCATATTTTTACATTCATTTGACTATGTTGTGATGGAATTATGTTTATGAATTCCTTTATCTTATATGAATTGTTTTATGATGTCATGTTGTTTAAGAATCCCATTTTTATTACATGGGTTACGCTGTGATGTATGGTTTATGATTATGTGGCATACATAAGAAAGGATTCATTATGAGATGGGTGGGACCTATATCTCCCTCCAATGCATTGGGTAAAGATTTTATATCTCATGAGATAGACATGGCTGAAATGGTAGGTTATACCGGTTCAGTGAAACAGGACTGAAACGAGGGTTACTCGATTCAGAAAGGGACTTTGTCCACTAAGATAGTCTTGGCAATGAGTCTTGACTAAAAAGAAATGATTCTCTATGATTATGTGTGTATGCCACAATGTTTCATGTTTTAAGTTATGATTATTGGGATTTCATTTCACTACTATGATTTATCCCATGTTATGAAATTATGCTCTCTTTTGTAGGTTAAGATTTCCAAAAGTTATGTTCTTATGAATATGATGTGATTGATTTTTCTTTTGTATACCCTTACTGAGAATTTGAGCTCACCCTTTTATGTTTTATTTTCCCCAGGATATAAAGAAAGGTTTTAGGTAAAAAAAATGGAAGATCTTTATGGGAGATATTGAAGATCTTTCACCTCGATTAGAAGATTACGTTCTGAGTTTCCAAAGACACTAAACTATTACGATCCTTGTGTGTGTGTTTTTGTTATGTACTAAGTATTCCGCAAATGTAATGTAATATCCATGTACGTCAGGCTTCGGGTCTCTACAGTTGGTATCAGAGGAAAGGTTTAGTCAACCTTTGGAAACTAGGATGCAAAAACGTTAGTGATATCCCTAGAGATATTTCTACGGTATGTCTAGGTATGTCCCTAAGGTTAAGTATACGTATAGGTTATAGTACTAGAATTACGCTAACAATCATAGAATTAAACCTAAGATGTTAGATATTGAAGGTACTCCCCCTTTATTATGTTGTTTTCCCTAGCATGATTTTTGCCTCTCACACTATTCTTTTTGGGTTTTAAGACGATGGCTGGAACCCGAAGGAACCGTGTTGATCAATGCAATGGACAATGCAATGATTGCCCTCCTGAACAAACAAATGTTATGGGAGATGGAGTGAAAAATCTTATTGCTATACTTACACAAGCTATGAATCATTCTGGACTTCCAAATGAGCAGAGGAGGGAACAATATTCTATTGAGTCCTTCATGAGGCAACGTCCACCTTCTTTCAGTGGGTCTTCTGATCCACTTGTTGCTGAACAATGGATCAGTACCACTGAAAAGATATTTTCAGTTCTTCAATGTTCTGAGCATGATAAAGTCATCTTAGCAGTATATCGTTTGGAAGGTGAAGCTGATCAATGGTGGAATCTTATCAAGAATACAAGGCAAAGAGATGAAATTGAGTCCATGGAATGGGATGAGTTCAATAACTTATTTTTCAATAAGTACTTCCCTCGTATTCTTCGAAAAAAGATAGAGAAGGAGTTTCTTGAACTAAAGAAAAAGAATGATGAATCTGTTGGTATATACGAAGCGAATTTTACAAGACTTGCAAGGTATGCATCTGACATTATCATCCAACCTGAAAGTAAAGTTGATCGATTTTTCAGTGGCTTAAAACCAAGTCTTCGAAGGGCATTAGCTATAAGAGACTTCAGTAGCTATGAAGAAATTGTGCGTTGTGCTATCAAGGTAGAAATGGAAGTTGGTATTACATATCCATCTCATGGTTTTGACAAGAAATGAAAGATGGAGTTCAAGGAGAAATCTCAGAATAATGGTGAAAAGAAGATGAATGTTTCCTTATGCACAAAGTGTGGAAATAAGCATGGTGGAGATTGTCTTAAAGGGACTAGAAAATGTTTTAAGTGTGGAAAATAAGGTCATAGAGCAGCTGAGTGTCGAAGTAATGAAAAAAGGGTTTCTAATGATGTGAATAAAGCAAACACTGCAGAGAACGCACCACCAACACTTCAATGCTTCAAGTGCAAGGAAATGGGGCATTATGCTAATAAATGCCCTAATCCAAGGGTTAGTGATGATCAACATGAGCAACCACTAAAGGCAAAGGACAAAGGGAAGTCACATGCGATCACTATTGGTAATGTTGAATATGACAACGATGTGGTGGAATGATTAAGTGTTTATGTAATGGGATTCCAAAATAATGTTGTATCATTGAGTATTGCAATATTTATTGATGTGGTATTCAAAGTGATTGAGATATTTTTTGGAAATAAGATGATATGCGCATAATGAAGGGAAAACGAGAAAATGAAATGTTTAACAGTATTCATGAGCTCATGATTGATATAATGACTAAGTGATATCATTGTTTGAGTATATAGAATTTTGAGGATTTTGGTATGTGGAAAGTGTTAAATTTTAACTGCATTCATGTTTTCACTAAGGTATTCAAGAGAATACATGATTAAGGCCTTTGAATGTTTGGAATGTGACCAAAAAGACATATATATGGGGATTAACGATAGTATTAAATCTCTGGTAATCGTTTTCACTATATTATGAGAGTGGACTGCAGTATTATGGATAAGCCTAAAGATTAGAATGGATTATGTTGGACATAAGTTAGTATTGTTTAAGGATAGAAGATTTTCGATATTATTAATGGGATGTTATAGTATTATAGTTTTAGAAAAAGGACAACCTGCAGGACGGGCGACAACCCATCGCTTCGGACAAGGCTGTGGGAATCGAACCCACAACCGAAGTGCGACTGGCCTTTATCACCTACCACTGGCCTACAGGAAGTCCCTGTTTAGTAGAAACTAGTTTTATTTTATTAAGCGGTATGATATACGAAGTATAAGTTCATTTTTGGAACCATATACGATTAATCTAACCATAAGATGAACTTATAACTTTTCGAACCTTTTGTTTGAGACAGATGGAATGACCCGTCATTCTATCACATGATCTGCTAACACTTCACGAATAACAAATTCAACTTCATTTATTTAAGATTGTTCAAGGCACAGCGAGATTGTACCAAAATAAAGGAAGTATTTATTCTAATTCAAACTCTTCAACTTTAGGGAAACGATCTTGAAAACCAAAAATATTGTCCTAGTGCTCTTATAACTGATGAATCAGATGGTACCTTATATCACCACAAATCTATGGATTTGTGATTACTGGCTTTTCCATAGCCATGTTCTCTACCACTCTCCATCAGAACATGATGGTTAGATTTCTCTTCCATATCCATATTTGGAAACCCAGTGATTAGTTTATTTGGGTAATCGTTACATTTCATACTTTATTTTTTAAAGCCAAGTTTTTGTATTCCTTTTTACGATGTGGGTTTCTATTAAAGAAACTTTCGAATAGTAAACCATTTATAACCCCGACGAATTTCGAGAGCGAAATTCATTTTAAGGGGGGTAGAATGTAACACCCCGAGATTTTATGAAAAATATTCTTTTTAATTTCACTAATGTCTTGTGTTGTACGCTACACCAAAAGGAGCTTGCACAACACGCATCCTTGACTTTCCTTGCATTACACGCAATCGCAACCTTCCTCAATAGCGTGGGTGGTACGCAATACTGAGTTTCACGAAACAACGATATGCTTTAAAATATTATTAAAACTAGCCGTTATGAATAGTAATAACCACTTTTTGAAATTTTCTAAATTTTATTTTTCAAAATGGAATTCATTTTTAGATTCGGAGTATCGAATTTAGCCTAAGGTGAAATTTTGGTACTTTTCGGATAACTTTCATATTCTGATGAATAGTGAAAATTTCTAAATTATAATTAAAAACAACTTTTTTAATCGAAATAATTAATTGTGATAAATTATTAATTTGAGTGGTTTTAAAGTATATTAAGAATATATTTTTACAATTTAATACAATGATGGTCATTGGTTGTAATTTCACATTTAAACCAGACATAATCAAGTGTCAATCTTTTGATAGATATTGTTTCTTAAAAAAACGCTATTTGTTTTAACAGCGGGATTTAATTATAAAATTAATTAATTCAACTTAAATGTTATGAATTTGGTAAAATAGACTTCATTTTTGAATTCGGAATATGAAATATAGCTTAGGATGAAATTTTGGCATTTTTCTGAAAAAGATCAATTTTTGATGAATAGTGAAACTACTAAGTGGTAGTTAAAAACTGATTTTTTCATAAAACATAATTTTACCACTTCTGTGAATGGAATTTCAAAAATCCGAGAGACACGGTTGATGTCAGTAAGTAAAATGTGGTTCAATGAGATGAAAATAATTTTTGGTGAATAGTAACTTTTTACTTTTATTTACCACGGTTAAAAGTAAATAGGGTAATTAAGGGTAAGAATGATATTGATATTACCCTAACACATGTCCTAATTCTATTGGACAAGTGTATCTCGACCAAAAACAACCTTAAGTGTAAAATATTATCATTTATACCCACTTGGATTAGATTAGGACATTTATTATTATTTAATTCAAAGAATAGTTAAAAGAGTTAAAATCAAAGTTTATTTACTAAAACATTTTTAATATAGGGTTATACATAAGATAAATTCTATTGTAAATATTCATTAGAAAGATAAAAAGATTTCCTACATTATGGTAGTTTATTTATAATTTTTATACATTAAATAATTTAATTTATTTATGACACAATTATGATTCAGTAATTATCTTATTTATGAAATATTGACATGATTGATGTTATAAACACCAAAATAAATGTAATTTGAAACTTTTTATGAATTCCAATAATTTTCTAGGTTACTATGATATATTAGTGTTGATTTAATAAACTTGGTTCGAACATATAATTCAGTTATGACGTTCACAAAAATCATATATCAAATAGCGTCAAAATTGACACAAAATAGTTTTTAAATCAAATATTATATTATTAATTGTTATTTTATTCTTAAAAATCTAAGGTTCGGCCAAATGACTTAGATAAGGATATATGTATTAGTAATAAACAATTTGGGGTTCTTTTGGCATGTTATAGTAAGTTTATTAACCATATAGTGAAAGAAAACAAAAAGACACGGTTAAAGTTAAATTATTTAACTTAGAGTTAAATCTAATTGATAAGGTTAAAATAATATCCTAAACTTGTCTTAATCTTATTGGTTGATAGTATTTCGACCCATCCCCACTTTATCTTCGAAATAAGACCCTTTGTAACCATTATAAACCGATTTTGACTTTAATATAAAATAATATTTTGAGATATTCCTAAGGTGCCCCTCTCCTCCCTTATAAAAGGGTACCTCCTCCCCCTCCTCCTCACACCAAATTGAGCACTCAAGCTCGGCCAACCCCTGCCATTTTCTCCTCTCCACTTCCCTAGAATAATCCTAGAGGTCCTGGTCTTCTTCAAAGACCAATATTAGTTCCCTAAGTGGAGGATTCAAAGAAGCATTCCAAAGAAGAGGTAATATCCATTACCGATCTTTTCAATTTCTTTCTTCTTCAACTTCTTCTTCTTTAGTTGTTTCATGATAAAGTAATAACATCAGTATTACTTACATACTGATATGTTATTATAAATATGAAACAACCCTAATTCACCTTCTATCCATCCTACGGAAAAATGAAATCACCGCGCATGCGTACGTACGGAATACCGTCTCCACGACGCGATGAGATTCATTCTTAATAATTAACCATTCATGAATGATTATAAAGTATATATAATAAGTACTAATGAAATATATGACCTAATAATGATACTGGAATTATTTATATTTATATGTATGTCATCTACTTAATTCCATTCAATTCAATAAGGAAACGAAAACAACGTTCATGCGTACATACGGACTACCGTCTCCATGAACGGTGTATTTCTTTCCAATTAATGATTTATTATATATGTATATTCTGAATATATATATATAAATCATGTTTTAAATTCTGGAATTAAGTAATCATGATCTAAGTAATCATATGAATAATTACAAGTTAAAAACACGAACGACAAATGAGACGATTTTACCCAAAACGCTACATTAACATGAATTTACAAAAGAACGGGTAATATAAAGTCATAAGTGGACCATATATGATATAATTCTGGAATAAGTCAATAACATGATTTAAATCATTATACAGGAGGTTCGGACACTTACAAAGCAAGTCGGACATAAGGTAAGGGAAATATCACAATCTCATTTTTATCCGAGATTGTTTATTCGTAAGTATTTACTGGGGTGTATTTTATCATCCACATCCATGTTCCCTCAATATGTAATATTGTTTCCATCCACTTACAATAGTTTAAATCCAATTTTACCCTTTGGTGAGTTCTTAGTAAAGAATATGAAAGGAATCTTTTGTCGCTTTTTCGTACGAAGTACTTTTTGACTTTTCCGACAAAAGTACGAAGAATGTTTTTTTTAACTTATACGGCACGAACAGATTTTTACGGTTTTATAAAGCCTTATTTTCATGAAGCTTCCTCCAAAAGATTTCATGACTATTTTCAATAAAATCTCTTTCTTTTAAAATTGCATGATGTTTTGTGAAAAGAAATTGATTTTGAAGAAGAAAGGATATTTTCCTCAAGAATTCATTTCAAGTGTTTTATCAAAATTATTTTCCATCTAAGCTAAAAAAGGGTTATGTTTCTATCCATATTTTTACATTCATTTGACTATGTTGTGATGGAATTATGTTTATGAATTCCTTTATCTTATATGAATTGTTTTATGATGTCATGTTGTTTAAGAATCCCATTTTTATTACATGGGTTACGCTGTGATGTATGGTTTATGATTATGTGGCACACATAAGAAAGGATTCATTATGAGATGGGTGGGACCTATATCTCCCTCCAATGAATTGGGTAAAGATTTTATATCTCATGAGATAGACATGGCTGAAATGGTAGGTTATACCGGTTCAGTGAAACAGGACTGAAACGACGGTTACTCGATTCAGAAAGGGACTTTGTCCACTAAGATAGTCTTGGCAATGAGTCTTGACTAACAAGAAATGATTCTCTATGATTATGTGTATATGCCACAATGATTCATGTTTTAAGTTATGATTATTGGGATTTCATTTCACTACTATGATTTATCCCATGTTATGAAATTATGCCCTCTTTTGCAGGTTAAGATTTCCAAAAGTTATGTTCTTATGAATATGATGTGATTGATTTTTCTTTTGTATACCCTTACTGAGAATTTGAGCTCACCCTTTTATGTTTTATTTTCCCCAGGATATAAAGAAAGGTTTTAGGTAAAAAAAGGGAAGATATTTATGGGAGATATTGAATATCTTTCACCTCGATTAGAAGATTACATTCCGAGTTTCCAAAGACACTAAACTATTACGATCCTTGTGTGTGTGTTTTTGTTATGTACTAAGTATTCCGCAAATGTAATGTAATATCCATGTATGTCAGGCTTCGGGTCTCTACAACGTCGCCCGCGTAGAACATCGTCAACGTCATTCCTTCCAAGGTTGACGAAGCGACACTACGAATGACGAACGACACGAGGTAGGGGAATTTATTTTGTATTCTCTCTATCTTTTGAGAAAAGAACGAAGAGCGCAGACCAAACATTTCCAGGTTGATCCGCAGATCGTTTGTTTATGCGGTTTGATGTTGAGGTTTATTGTTTTTCCCCATGAATTATTTCTTTGCCGTACGTCGACTTCTATTTGTTGGCTGCTTGCTATCATTAAAACGGTAGGAGGTCGGACCGCACAAACATGGCCGACCCTCCTCCCCCTTGTTGTTGATTATGTCGCGGCTTGAACGAAGGCGGCACAGTGTAGTGGAACCACGCGGAAACATGAAGAATTACGGCACGGATGCGCGGCACCATCGCGCCGCGATATTGAGTCCGAACGAAACCGCGACTGGAGTCGGGGCCGCGGAGGCATTTCGAAGACTCCGCTGGTTGAACGTTGAGCGCGGATTGGTGGGTGATGATGAACGGGGCCGAAAAGTCTTTTTTGATGCCTCCGCAGTGATGGTCGGGTCTCGAGAGGACTGTTGGTGAAGGCGAAAAGCAAAACGGACCACCGGAGCATGTCCGGTGGTCCGCGGAAGGTGGCGGCGGCGCGCCGCCGGAATAGGAACCGCCGCGGCTGAGCCTCGGCGGCGGGCCGAACCGGAACGGCTTAGCCAATCCAGAGGCCGAGAAGCGTGGCTTTATGCCGAGCCGGTTCGTCATCCGCAGAGGGTTGTAATCCCCCCCCCCCCCGCACTCGCTGGCCACGCGGGCGCCGCGCCGTGCTAGCGCGAGCGCCAGGCCTGGCCGCGCCCAGGCCGGACCGGGCCGCGCAGGCCGGGCCAGGACGCACCAGCTGGGCCGGGCCACACTCAATCAGGCTGGAACCAGACCCGGGTCGGGTCGACCTCGGTTCGGGCCGACCCAGGGGGGGTCTCGGGCCGGGTCGGACCGGGCCCGAACCCCCTATTTTCAGGTAGTTTGCGTTCAAATGCCCATAAATTGGGATACAGACCTCCGATAGATGCACCGTTAGTTGAAATTAGATCCTTAGATCGAGACGGTAGTTTCGGTATATTACACTCAAGGTTTCAGAGAACTTTGTGTACAGTTGGGTTGGTTCGAATACGACACCAACCGGGCCCTCGGGGCGGAAATGGATATATCTTGAGCACCGGACGTCCGATTGACGTGCCGTCAACTTTGTTGGATTCCTCTTGATGAGACGGAAATTTTGGAATACTTTTCCCAAGGTTTGGATGAAGTTGGAGTATGGACGGGTTGGATTGTACCCGAAATCCAACCGGGCCCCTAGAATGAAAAAGCTCATATCTTTCAGACCGAACGTCCGTTTAATGAACCGTCAGCAGCGTTGGTGATCACGTTGAGAAATGGTCCCTATGAGTATACCCTATGAGAGTTCCGGGTACAGTATAGATACGGTCGGGTTGGTTCTCACACAAAACCAACCGGGCCCCTGAGACGAAAAGGCTAATAACTCACAGACCGGGCGTCCGATTGATGCGCCGTCTGTTGTATTGGGAACCCTATAATGAGGCGGTCCTTTGAAATACTTCTTCTTGGGAATTTGTTATACTTGGAGTATCAACCAGTAGCTTGTGGAGCGGACCCTCACGGAGACGAGCGTGGGAAGTACGAAGACAGTGTAGCCGACTGAGACTTGACGACGGGTGATCGATTGACTCGGTGAGTTTCGGATAGCCTAGTGGGGAGCGTTTGGTTGTAGCGGCAGACCCAAGGTGGAGGAGTGCTTGGTTTTAGTGGCAAACCCGCGGTACTCAAGAGAAGGAGTACCTCTGGAGGCTATGAGGGGGATCGCTTGGTTGTAGCGGCAGACCCATTGTGGGAAGCGCTTGGTTGTAGCGGCAGACCCTCGGCGGAGGAGCGCTTGGTTGTAGCGGCAGACCCGCAGTACTCAACAGAAGGAGTACCTCTGGAGGCTATGAGGGGGAGCGCTTGGTTGTAGTGGCAGACCCATGGTGGAAGCACTTGGTTGTAGCAGCAGTCCCATAGTACTCCACAGGTAGAGCACCTCAGCTGTCTTAGGTTAGTGAGCAGTACCTCGGAGTCGGGACAGGACCACTGTACACTCCAGAGACGGTGCTCTTCAGCAGTTACGGTTTCGATAATGAAAATCCTTGTTTGAGCTGAGTCTATGATCTTTTATTTACCTCATTATTGAGATGGTTCACTTGATAAATTAGGTATATGTATGGGAATATACCTGGGTAGTGGTAATCCGTTGATTTCATAATCTTTGTGTTTCCTCATGATTGAGATGGGTTACTTGATAACATAGGTATATGTATGGGTATATTCCTAAGTGAGGTTATCTGTTGAGATCTCTCTTTATGGTTATCCTTATTGGATTTAGTGAGACCTTGAGTTTCTCGAGGTCCGTACTAAGTATCGTTATACTCAACCCTTCACGGGCTATGCCCGCACCTCGTTGTGTTGGTTGCAGACGATGGGCAGCACAGACAGAGGCCGAGTGTACGAGGACTGGACGGTACCCGTAGGTGAACCTCACGACGAGACAGTATCCGGTGGTGGTCTTCACAATGAGGAGACACTCGGAGGAGGTTGACGGGCGAGAGCATTGTGGAGGATATCTGTACCTACCCTTCAGGTAGGATCCATGGTGGATGATCTAGGAGCTACGCTATCTGTACTTAACCATCAGGTAGGATCTGAGGAGGACGATCAAGGAGAAGCTTCTATCTTCTTCCAACTACTTGTATTTGTTGTAATTTCTTTTAGTTGTAGCTGTACTTTCGATTGGGTTTGTATTATGGCCCATTTACTTTTCAGTACTTCCTTTTTGTACTTAGTGTTTTACTTCTGCTTGTACTCTGGGGTGTTTTTTTTACTTTTATAAAGGCAATACCTTCCCAGTTTTTGGGATTTACTCCTTTGGTTCTAGTCAACAGCCCCTGGCCTATGGAAGTCAGGCTTGGGGTAGTCACGACATGGGCCCCGAGGACGAGTCATGACAAATGGCCAGCAAACAGTGAGATGCACCGAGATGTTTGAGCCATTAACGATGCCACCACTGGAAGACCACACACCACGAACTCACAGTCCTGAGGCATCGAGGAGTGGGAAGCTGAACTGAAGTGGGGGAGAGGAAGGCGGCGGCGGGGGTAGGCGGAACCCTAGAGTGAAGCCCCTTATGGGCGCATTTCCCTATGCTTAATATATATAAGTTATAGGTTTTTATTTAATGATAAATATTGTTTGACTGTTGCGGTATATTGTGTTTTTTTAACAGGGGTTTTGATATTTTTAGAAGTGTAATTTTTTGATTTATCAAAAAAAAATTAATTTATGGAATTGATTATTTTAAAAACCGACGCCAAAATGTTTAAAAAAATAAACGGGGTTTTGGCATCAGTTTTATCTAAAACCGATGCCGAAACTAGGTTTTCAGCGTCATTTTTCCATAAAACAGACCCCGAAAACCAGTCGAAATTGTCCTTCGGCATCCGTTTTTTGTAAAACCCATGCCCAAGGTCAATTTCAACTGGGTTTTGGCATTGGTTATATAAAAACCGATGCCGAAAGGTCAATTTATACCTGGTTTTGGCGTCAGTTATATCTAAAACCGACACCGAAAGCATTAATGAAATTAATTTTTGGTGTTGATTTTCTGATAACCGACGCTGAAAATTATATTTTTTACGTCTCCTTTATAGACGTCGGTTAAAAACAAATGTCAACAATTAAAAAAAACGACGTTAAATTGTGTTTTGGCACTAGTGGTCCACCAACCCATAGTCATCCCTACTAGGAAGATACATGATCCAGAACACATTAATCCATCACCATTACCTAGGAAACAAGGTGACCCTAAAACATTCCTTAAATATGAACCATCATGATGTTCATACCCTAAATGAATCTTCTTAAATCATACAAAAAAAATATACATGGTAATCTCATTAAGGCCTATTATTTTACCCAACGAGTAACTCCCTCTCTCTCTCTCTCTCGAAAGATTTAATTTGAACCTAAGGAACCACATGATCATCAATCATCCCCAATCAAGGGACTTAATGGTAAACATGGCACACCTAACACCAAATCCAGACAACTCCACTAGTTTTTTTGCTTATCAAAATCTATACCCTAGAATCACATCAGGAAAGAGAAAATGAAACCTATTATATAGCCTCAACTTATCCTACTCATAATCATTTACAAGTTTAGAAATCCCTATGGGGTCTATTGTAACCAATTACAGGTCATTCCCCTTAGAGGAATAATCTTTGAGCTGCTCTAAATTGCGCAGACTTACCCAATACACTTAATTCACACCAAAGAAGCTCTACCCTTTCTTATCACACATCTCAAGAATCAATCATTCCATTTCCAGAATTCCCATACCTAAAAACCAAGGAACACACATGCACATAAAATAAAAACACATGGTATATGGTAAAATATGAAAGGAAACAACTACCTTGAGCTTATCAGAGTTAACAAATTGAATATGAAATCTATAATTGGAAAAAATTTCCCAAAATTGAAAAATCATACCAATAGGTCCAAAAAATATTTTTTTTATGAAATAGTAGAAAACACATTAAATAATAAGAGATAACCAATGTATTAACTTATCCTCTCCAAAGGATATATATTAATTTCTATTCCTTATAAATTTATAAAGTGAAGGGCCTCCAGGTTCCTTCTAATGGGTAAAGGAATAATGGAAAATGAAATGGGGAGGGGGGAGACCCCTAGGGTCATGTAGCTCTAATAAGTGGGATTAGGGGATTTTTAATTATAAAATTATATAAAATTAAAAAAAGGCCCAAGGGATACAAGGTTCTTGATAGGAACCCTATGGGATATGTAACACCCCGAGATTTTATGAAAAATATTCTTTTTAATTTCATTAATGTCTTGTGTTATACGCTACACCAAAAGGGGCTTTCACAACACACATCTCGGACCTAGCTTGAATTACACGCAATCGCGACCTTCCACGATAGTGTGTGTTGTACGCAACACCAAGTTTCACTAAACAACGATATGCTATTAAAATATTATTAAAACTAGCCGTTATGAATAGTAATAACCACTTTTTTAAATTTTGTAAATTTTATTTTTCAAAATGGACTTCATTTTTGGATTCGGAATATCGAAATTAGCTTAGGGTGAAATTTTGGTGATTTTCGGATAACTTTCATATTTTGATGAAATGTGAGAATTACTAAATTTTAATTAAAAACAACTTTTTCAATCGAAAATTAATAGTGATAAATTATTAATTTGAGTGGTTTTAAAGTATATTTAGAATATATTTTTACAATTTAATACAATTTTGGTCATTGGATGTAATTTCACATTTAAACCAGTTATAAACAAGTGTCAATCTTTTGATAGTTATTATCTCTTAAAAACACGTCTTTTGTTTTGACGACGGGAATTAATTTTTAAATTAATTAACGCAACTGATATATTTTGAATTTGGTAAAATAGAAATCATTTTTTAGTTCATAATATCAAATATATATTTGGCCTAATTTTTGGTATTTTTCTGAAAACTTTCAATTTTTGATGAATAGTGAAACCACTAAGTGGTAGTTAAAAAAACTGAATTTTTCATAAAACTTAATTTTACCGCTTCTGTGAGTGGAATTTCAAAAATCCAAGAGACAAAGTTGATGTCAGTAGGTAAAATGTGGTTCAATGAGATGAAAATAAATTTTTGGTGAATAGTAACTTTTTACTTTTTTTTACCACAGTTAAAAGTAAATAGGGCAATTAAGGGTAGAAATGATATTATTATTACCCTAACACATGTCCTAATTCTATTGGAAAAGTGTAATTCGACCAAAAACAAACTTAGGAAAAACAATATTACCATTTAGGCCCACTTGGATTAGATTAGGACATTTATTATTAATTTATTTAAAGAAGGGTTAAAAGAGTTAAAATCAAAGTTTATTTAATAAAACATTTTTTAATATGGGGCTATACATAAGATAAATTCGACAATAAATATTCATTAGAAATCTAAAAAGATTTACTACATAATTGTATTTTATTTTTAATTTTTAGACATTAAATAATTTAATTTATTTATGACACAACGATGATGTAGTGATTATCTTATTAATGAAATATTGACATAATTGTTGTTACAAATACCCAAATAAATATAATTTGAGACATTTTATGAATTCCACTAATTTTATAGGTTAATAGGACATGTTTTTATGGATTTAATTAACTGTTTTCGAACTTATCATTCTTTTATGATTTTCACAAAAATCAATTACCAAATAGTGTCAAAATTGACATTAAATAGTTTTTAAAACAAATATTATATTATTAATTGTTATTTTATTCCTAAAAATATAAGGTTCGGCCAAATGACTTAGATAAGGTTATATATATATATAATAAACAACTTGGGGTTCTTTTGGATTCTTATAGTAAGTTTATGAACCATATAGTGTAAGAACACAAGAAGACACGGTAAAAGTAAAATTATTTAACTTAATGTTAAATCTAAATGATAAGGTTAAAATAGGAACCTAAACTTGTCTAAATTCTATTGGATGAGAGTATTTCTACCCATACCCAACTTATCTTTGAAATATATCAATTTGGAGCTATTTAAAACCGAAATTGACTTTATAATAAAATAATAGTTTTAGTTATTCCAAAGGTGCCCCTCTCCTCCCTTATAAAAGGGCACCTCCTCCCTCTCTTCCTCACACAACTTTGAGCCTTCAAGCTCGGCCAACCCCTGCCAAAATCTCTTCTCCACTTACCTAGAAACATCCTATAGGTTCTGGTCTTCCTAAAATACCTATTTTAGTGCCCTAAGAGGAGGTCTCAAAGAGGCGCTTCAAAGAAGAGGTAATTTCCGTTACCAATTCTTTCACCTTTATTTCTTCTTCCACATCTTATTATTAGGTTGTTTCATTATGAAGTGATAAAATAAGTATCACTCATATACAGATATGTTATTATAAGTATGAAACAATCCTAATTCACCATCTATCCATCCTACGGATAATGAAATCACCGCGCGTGCGTACGTACGGAATACCATCTCCACGCCGTGGTGTAATCTATTTTTCCACCAACACCTTACATGGATGGGTATTATGGTGTAAAGAATAACTATACATAGTTATTATAACATCATAATGATTCTGATATATTTTATCATCCACTCCAATTCAATTCAATAATTATGGAAATGATATCATCGCTCGTGCGTACGTACGGACTACCGTCTCCACGACGCGATGAGATTCATTCTCCATGTTAACCATTTAAGAATGATTATAAAGTATATATAAGCAATAATAATGAAATATATGACATTATAAAGCTACTGTATTTATGTGTATATATATGTATTTCATCTACTTAATTCCACTCAATTCAATAAGGAAACAAAAACAGGTTTCATGCGTACGTACGGCCTACCGTCTCCATGAACGGTGTATTTCTTTACATTTATCGATCCATTATATATATGTATATTCTGAATATATATTATAAATCATGTTTTATATTCTATAATTATGTAATAATGATCTAAGTAATCATATGAATAATTACAAGTTAAAACACGAACGACAAATGAGACGATTTTACCCAAAACGCTACTTTAACTTGAATTTACAAAAGAACGGGTAATATAAAGTCATAAGTGAACCATATATGATATAATAACAATGAATATGATTCTGTAATAATTCAATGACATTATTTAAATCATTATACATGAGGTTCGGACACTTACGAAGCAAATCAGACATAAGGTAAGGGAAATATCACAATCTCATTTTTATCCGAGATTGTTTTTACTTTGGTATTTTCTGGGGTGTATTTTATCATCCAAATCCATGTTCCCTCAATATGTAATATTATTTCTATCCTTCTACAATAGTTTATATCCAATTTTACCCTTCGATGAGTTTTTTGTAAAAGATATGAAAGGAATCTTTTGTCGTTTTTCGTACGAGGTAATTTTTGACTTTTCCGACAAAAGTACGAAGAATATTTTTTTTAAATTATACGGAATGAATGGATTTTTAAAACATTATTTCCAAGAAGCTTCCTTTACAAGTTTTCAAGTTTATTTTTAATAAACTTCTTTTTGTTTAAAATTGTAAGACATGTTAAGAGAGGAAAAGTATTTTTGAAGTAGAAAGGATATTTTCCTCAAGAATGAAGTTCAAGTGTTTTATAAAAATTATTTTCCATCTAAGATAATAAAGGGTTCTGTTTTTATCCCTATTATTACATTGATTTTATTATGTTGTTATGGAATTATTTTTATGAATTCCTTTATTGTATATGAATTGTTTTATGATTTCATGATGTTTAAGATTTCCATTTTTATTACATGGGTTATGCAATGATGTATGGTTTTTGATTTTGTGGCACACATAAGAATGGTATCATTATGAGATGGGTGGGACCTATATCTCCCTCCAATGCATTGGGTAAAGATTTTATATCTCATGAGATAGACATGGCTGGAATGGTAGGTTATACCGGTTCTGTGAAACAGGACTGAAACGAGGGTGACTCGGTTCAGAAAGGGACTTTGCCCACTAAGATAGTCTTGGCAATGAGTCTTGAATAACAAGAAATGATTCTCTATGATTATATGTGTATGCCACAAAGTTTAAGTTATGATTATTTTGATTACATTTCACTGCCATGAGTTATCCCAGGTTATGAAATTATGATCTCTTTTACAGGTTAATATTTCCAAAAGTTATGTGCTTATGTATATGATGTGATTGATATTTCTTTTGTTTACCCTTACTGAGAATTTGAGCTCACCCTTTTATGTTTTCTTTTCCCTAGGATATAAAGAAAGGTTTTAGGTATAAAAAAAGGAAGATCTTTATGGGAGATGTTGAAGATCTTTCACCAGGATTAGAAGATTATATTCCGAGTTTCCAAAGACACTAAACTATTACGATCCTTGTGTGTGTGTTTTTGTTATGTACTAAGTATTCCGCAAATGTAATGTAATGTCCATGTACGTCAGGCTTTGGGTCACTATAGTTGGTATCAGAGGAAAGGTTTAGTCAACCTTTGGAAACTAGGATGTGAGAACTTTAGTGAGATCCCTAGAGATATTTATAAGGTTTGTCTAGGGATGTCCCTAAGGATAAGTATACGTATAGGATACAGTCCTATAACTACGGTAACGATCTTAGAATTTAACCTAAGAAGTTAGATATTGAGGATACTCCCCATTTATAATGTTGTTTTCCCTAGCATGATTTTTGCCTCTCACACTATTCTTTTTGGGTTTTAGACGATGGCTGGAACCCGAAGGAACCGTGTTGATCAATGCAATGGACAATGTAATGATTGTCCTACTGAACAAACAAATGTTATGGGAGATGGAGTGTGAAATCTTATTTCTATACTTACACAAGCTATGAATCATTCTGGACTTCCAAATGAGCAGAGAAGGGAACAATATTCTATTGATTCCTTCATGAGGCAACGTCCACCTTCTTTCAGTGGGACTTCTGATCCACTTGTTGCTGAACAATGGATCAGTACCACTGAAAAGATATTTTTAGTTCTTCAATGTTCTGAACATGATAAATTCATCTTAGCAGTATATCATTTGGAAGGTGAAGCTGATCAATGGTGGAATCTTATCAAGAATACGAGGCCAAGAGATGAAATTGAGTCCATGGAATGAGACGAGTTCAAGAACTTGTATTTTAGTAAGTACTTCCCTCGTATTCTTCGAACAGAGATGGAAAAGGAGTTTCTTGAGCTGAAGTAGAAGGATGATGAATCTGTTGGTATATACGAAGCAAATTTTACAATACTTGCAAGGTATGAATCTGGCATTATCATCCAACCTGAAAGTAAAGTTGATCGATTTTTCAGTGGCTTAAAACCAAGTCTTCGAAGGGCATTAGCTATAAGAGACTTCATTAAATATGATGAAATTGTGAGTTGTGCTATCAAGGTAGAAATGGAAGTTGGTGTTACATATCCATCTCATGGTTTTGACAAGAAACGAAAGATGGAGTTCAAGGAGAAATCTCAGAATAATGGTGAAAAGAAGATGAATGTTTCCTTATGCTCAAAGTGTGGAAAGAAGCATGGTGGAGATTGTCTTAAAGGGACTAGAAAATGTTTTAAGTGTGGAAAAGAAGGTCATCGAGCAGCTGAGTGTCGATGTAATGGAAAAAAGGGTTTCTAATGATGTGAATAAAGAAAACACTGCAGAGAACGCACCACCAACACTTCGATGCTTCAAGTGAAAGGAAATGGGGCATTATGCTAATAAATTCCCTAATCCAAGGGTTAGTGATGATCAACATGAGCAACCACTTAAGGCAAAGGACAAAGGAAAGTCACATGCGATCACTATTGGCGATGTTGAATATGAAAACGATGTGGTGGAATGATTAAGTGTTTATGTAATGGGATTCCAAAATAATGTTGTATATAGTATTGTGGAATATTGGAATATTTATGTTTTGGTTTATTGTGGTTTTCAATAATTTTATGGTACCGGTAACCATGAAATGTGATTGAGGTATTTTTGGTAAACAGATGATATGAGCATAATGAAGGGATAACAAGATAATGAGATGTTTGATTGTATTCATGAGCTCATGATTGATATAAGGACTTAGTGATATCATAGTTAGAGTATATAGAATTTTGAGGATTTTGGTATGTGGAAAGTGTTAACTTTTAACTGCATTCATGTTTTCACTAAGGTTCAATGGGTATTCAAGAGAATTCATGATTAAGGCCTTTGAATGTTTGGAATGTGACCAACAAGAAATATCTTATGATATATGGGGATCAACGATGGTATTAAATCTCTGGTAATCGTTTTCACTATATTATGAGAGTGGACTGCAGTATTATGGATAAGCCTAAAGATTATAATGGATTATGTTGGACATAAGTTAGGATAAAACATTTTTCGATATTATTGATGGGATGTTATAGTAATATAGCTTTAGAAAAAGGACAACCTGCAGGACGGGCGACAGCCCATTGCGTCGGACAAGGCTGTGGGAATCGAACCCACAACCGAAGTGCGACTGGCCTTTATCGCCTACCACTAGCCTACAGGAAGTCCCTATTTAGTAGAAACTAGTTTTATTATATTAAGAACTATGATATATGAAGTATAAGTCAATTTTAGGAACCATATTTGATTAATCTCACTATAGAATGACTTATGTATATTTAATAACTTTTGCTAACATTTTGTTTGAGACAGATGGAATGAACTGTCATTCAATCACATGATCTGCTAACACTTCACGAATAACAAATTCAACTTCATTTATTTAAGAGATGAAGTGGAAATTGTTCAAGGCACGAACAACAGTGAGATTGTACCAAAATAAAGTAAGTATTCAAATTCTTCAACTTTAGGGAAACGATCTTGAAAACCAAAAATGTTGTCCTAGTGCTCTTATATCTGATTAATCAGATGGTACCTTAGATCGTCACAAATTTATGGCTTTGTGATTGGTGGATTTTTCATAGCCATGTTCTCTGCCACTCTCCATCAGAACTTGATGGTCAGATTTTTCTTCCATATCCATATTTTCACCTATGTGGAAACCCAGTGATTAGTTTATTTGGGTAACCGTTAGGTTTCATACTTTCTTTTTTAAAGATTGGTTTTGGTATTCCTTTTTACAATGTGGGTTTGGATTAAAGAAACTTTCGGATAGTAAACCATTTATAACCCCGACGAATTTCGAGGGCGAAATTCATTTTAAGGGGGGAAGGATGTAACACCCCGAGATTTTATGAAAAATATTCTTTTTAATTTCATTAATGTCTTGTGTTATACGCTACACCAAAAGGAGCTTTCAAAACACACATCTCTGACCTGGCTTGAATTACACGCAATCGCGACCTTCCACGACAGTGTGTGTTGTACGCAACACCAAGTTTCACTAAACAACGATATGCTATTAAAATATTATTAAAACTAGCTGTTATGAATAGTAAGAACCACTTTTTGAAATTTTGTAAATTTTATTTTTCAAAATGGACTTCATTTTTGGATTCGGAATATCGAAATTAGCTTAGGGTGAAATTTTGGTGATTTTCGGATAACGTTCATATTTTGATGAATAGTGAAAATTACTAAATTTTAATTAAAAACAACTTTTTCAATCAAAATAATTAATAGTGATAAATTATTAATTTGAGTGGTTTTAAAGTATATTTAGAATATATTTTTACAATTTAATACAATGTTGGTCATTGGATGTAATTTCACATTTAAACCAGTTATAAACAAGTGTCAATCTTTTGATAGTTATTATCTCTTAAAAACACGCCTTTTGTTTTGACGACGGGAATTAATTTTTAAATTAATTAATGCAACTGATATGTTTTGAATTTGGTAAAATAGAAATCATTTTTGAGTTCATAATATCAAATATATCATAGGCCTAATTTTTGGTATTTTTCTGAAAACTTTCAATTTTTGATGAATAGTGAAACCACTAAGTGGTAGTTAAAAAAACTGAATTTTTCATAAAACTTAATTTTACCGCTTCTGTGAGTGGAATTTCAAAAATCCGAGAGACACGGTTGATGTCAGTAAGTAAAATGTGGTTCAATGAGATGAAAATAATTTTTTGGTGAATAGTAACTTTTTACTTTTTTTACCACGGTTAAAAGTAAATAGGGTAATTAAGTGTAGAAATGATATTATTATTACCCTAAAACATGTCCTAATTCTATTGGACAAGTGTAATTCGACCAAAAACAAACTTAGGAATAAAATACGACCATTTAGGCCCACTTGGATTAGATTAGGACATTTATTATTAATTTATTTAAAGAAGGGTTAAAAGAGTTAAAATCAAAGTTTATTTACTAAAACATTTTTAATATGGGGTTATACATTAGATATATTCAACTATAAATATTAATTAGAAATCTAAAAAGATTTCCTACATAATTGTATTTTATTTGTAATTTTTATACATTAAATAATTTAATTTATTTATGACACAACGATGATGCAGTGATTATCTTATTAATGAAATATTGACATAATTGATGTTATAAATACCCAAATAAATATAATTTGAGACTTTTTATGAATTACACTAATTTTATAGGTTAATATGACATGTTAGTTTGGATTTAATTAACTTTTTTAGAACTTATCATTCTGTTATGATTTTCACAAAAATCAATTACCAAATAGTGTCAAAATTAACATAAAATAGTTTTTAAAACAAATATAATATTATTAATTGTTATTTTATTCCTAAAAATATACGGTTCAGCCAAATGACTTAGATAAGGTTATATATATATATAATAAACAACTTGGGGTTCGTTTGACTTCTTATAGTAAGTTTATTAACCTTATAGTGTAAGAACACAAGAAGACACGGTAAAAGTAAAATTATTTAACTTAATGTTAAATCTAAATAATAAGGTTAAAATAGGAACCTAAACTTGTCTAAATTCTATTGTATGAGAGGATTTCGACCCATCCCCACCTTAGCTTCTAAATATATCAATTTGGAGCTATTTAAAACTGAACTTGACTTTATAATAAAATAATAATTTTAGTTATTCCAAAGGTGCCCCTCTCCTCCCTTATAAAAGGGAACCTCCTCCCTCTCTTCCTCACACAACTTTGAGCCTTCAAGCTCGGCCAAAACCTGAAAAAATATCTTCTACACTTCCCTAGAAACATCCTAGAGGTTCTGGTCTTCCTCAAAGACCAATTTTAGTGCCCTAAGAGGAGGTCTTGAAGAGGCGCTTCAAAGAAGAGGTAATTTCCATTACCAATTCTTTCACCTTTATTTCTTCTTCCATTTCTTCTTCTTAGGTTGTTTCATTATGAAGTAATAATATAAGTATCACTCATATACTGATATGTTATTATAAGTATGAAACAATCCTAATTCACCATCTATCCATCCTATGGAAAACGAAATCACCGCGCGTGCGTACGTACGGAATACCGTCTCCACGCCGTGGTGTAATCTGTTTTTCCACCAACACCTTACATGGATGGGTATTATGGTGTAAAGAATAACTATACATAGTTATTATAAAATCATAATGATTCTGATATATTGTATCATCCACTTCAATTCAATTTAATAATTATGGAAATGATATCATCGCTCGTGCGTACGTACGGACTACCGTCTCCACGACGCGATGAGATTTATTCTCCATGTTAACCATTTAAGAATGATTATAAAGTATATATAAGAAATAATAATGAAATATATGACATTATAAAGATACTGGATTTATGTGTATATATATGTATGTCATCTACTTAATTCCACTCAATTCAATAAGGAAACGAAAACAGCGTTCATGCGTACGTACGACCTACCGTCTCCATCAACGATGTATTTATTTCCATTTATCGATCCATTATATATATGTATATTCTTAATATATATTATAAATCATGTTTTATATTCTATAATTAAGTAATAATGATCTAAGTAATCATATGAATAATTACAAGTTAAAACACGAACGACAAATGAGACGATTTTACCCAAAATGCTACTTTAACAGGAATTTACAAAAGAACGAGTAATATAAAGTCATAAGTGAACCATATATGATATAATAACAATTAATATGATTATTTAATAAGTCAATGACATTATTTAAATCATTATACAGGAGGTTCGGACACTTACGAAGCAAATCGGACCTAAGGTAAGGGAAATATCACAATCTCATTTTTATCCGAGATTGTTTTTACTTTGGTATTTACTGGGGTGTATTTTATCATCCACATCCATGTTCCCTCAATATGTAATATTATTTCCATCCTTCTACAATAGTTTATATCCAATTTTACCCTTCTATGAGTTTTTTGTAAAAGATATGAAAGGAATCTTTTGTCGTTTTTCGTACGAGGTACTTTTTGACTTTTCCGAGCAAAGTACAAAGAATGTTTTTTTAAGTTATACGGAATGAATGGATTTTTAAAAAATTATTTCCAAGAAGATTCCTTTACAAATTTTCAAGTTTATTTTTAATAAACTTCTTTTAGTTTAAAATTGTATCACATGTTAATAAAGGAAAAGTATTTTTGAAGTAGAAAGGATATTTTCCTCAAGAATGAAGTTCAAGTGTTTTATCAAAATTATTTTCCATTTAAGATAATAAAGGGTTCTGTTTTTATCCCTATTATTACATTGATTTTATTATGTTGTGATGGAATTATTTTTATGAATTCCTTTATCGTATATGAATTGTTTTATGATGTCATGATGTTTAAGATTCCCATTTTTATTACATGGGTTATGCAATGATGTATGGTTTATGATTTTTTGGAACACATAAGAATGGTATCATTATGAGATGGGTGGGACCTATATCTCCCTCCAATGCATTGGATAAAGATTTTATATCTCATTAGATAGACATGGCTAGAATGGTAGGTTATACCGGTTCAGTGAAACCGGACTGAAACGAGGGTGACTTGATTCAGAAAGGGACTTTGTCCACTATGATATTCTTGGCAATGAGTCTTGAATAACTAGAAATTATTCTCTATGATTATGTGTGTATGCCAAAAAGTTTAATGTTTTAAGTTATGATTATTGTGATTACATTTCACTGCCATGAGTTATCCCAGGTTATGAAATTATGATCTCTTTTACAGGTTAATATTTCCAAAAGTTATGTGCTTATGTATATGATGTGATTGATATTTCTTTTGTTTACCCTTACTGAGCATTTGAGCTCACCCTTTTATGTTTTCTTTTCCCCAGGATATAAAGAAAAGTTTTAGGTATAAAAAAAGGCAGATCTTTATGGGAGATGTTGAAGATCTTTCACCAGGATTAGAAGATTATATTCTGAGTTTCCAAAGACACTAAACTTTTACGATCCTTGTGTGTGTGTTTTTGTTATGTACTAAGTATTCCGCAAATGTAATGTAATGTCCATGTACGTCAGGCTTTGGGTGACTACAGGATACCTAGATTTTCCTGGCCTCACCGAGTATCCATTATGGAACCATCGATTATCAGGTTCTCCTCTAAAACAATTGTAGAAGAACACCACCCCTATGACACATTCCATATCCCCCTGAGAACCCCCATATCACACATAAGAACCTCCTATAGGATTTATAGTTCCAATGTTTCTAATCCAAATCCCATTTATCAAAACAACCCTTTCTGTGAGACTCAAAAATAAAATTCTATCTTAGTTCTCTAACCTGTAAAAATATAGGTCACTACATAGATTACATGAATTTATTTAGGGGACCATAAATATTCCATATTCCATGATTAATAACGAAATCATGAAATTGTGGAATGAAATAGGAATATCTAAACAAATCATAATGATATATGGTATTTAGGGATCTTCAAGTCCAGTACTAATAGACCTAGGACAAAGTATACCACAACTGAGAGGGGGGTTAGTCAGTAGTGATAGAATAACCAACTTCTAATTACTTTTTTCCAATAATTGATTAGTCTTATTATATCATGATGGTTACAATGTGATATTGAGAGATAATGTAAGAAAGTAAACACATGGAATATGAGTTTCTTAAAAGGTTTACTCAACCTTGTAATATTATGGTCAATCCTCAGGGAACAATAGTTGTGAACCCTCTTGTATTTTTATTGCTTTATTATCAACAAGAATAAGGAATCAGTTAAGGATACATCCATAAGGTATTATTACAAGAGATAAGTTTGAGTATCAATAATTTGATAGTTATTTGTTTTCATAAGTCAATAACCATTAGAATTTTGGTCATGTGTTCACCCCTATTGTTATCCATTTTCGAAGCCAAAATATCTTTGGAATGGTTGGTTAGTTATGTTATGGTTTCAATTCCTTTTCATTACACAGAATTTCAAGATATATCCCTCGTATTTATAGACATTGTATGTGTTATTGAGTGACCTCCTTGCATGCGATGTTATTTTCAAATCCATAATAACTAACTAAAATATCTCAAAATATCAAAGAAAATATTGAATCACTTTTACCACAGTCGCATCATGATCACTTTAATTAAAAATATTCTCCCTTTGTCTACTTAGATGTAGTAATGAATGAGATTTTCATAGTCTAATACATTGTAGTGTGTCCCATTCCTTTTTAGAATGATTCACTATATTGTGGAGTGACTCTATTTAGCTTCCAAAATTTTGATGCATAAATTTATCAAGGCCTACATACCAAAAAACTATATTTTTGGGATTATGAATTCTTAAAAAAATATGATATAATCACCGTTTAGTAAAACGTTATGTTCACCAGAAATTTATATCCATTGGTAGGTCTGTAAAACTGAATTTCAACTATTGATTATTCATAGTCCATCTTAGAGCACCAAAATTAAGAAGTCATGTATAATCCTAATCAAAACACAAAATATGTATCACTCACAAAAAATAATAAAAATAATACAGAAAAAATAACGAACATGGAATTTCTGTGGTTTATACATTCATCCTACATCCATGGGAGAACACTTATAACTATTTTTGTATAATCAAATGTGAAATATTAAAAAAACATTAGAGATTAGTAAGACAACATTATAATTTTTTTAATTAAGCACTATATTATAGAGTACATATGATACATCTTCATCAGTTGGTGAAACCTCCTTTTATAGAGGCTTTGTCCATTCAAACTGGTAACACCAACCCCTAACATTTTTGGTTATACATCCTTTGAATTCACCATTCAATTAACACTTCTAGTGAATCAAATGACCCAATCATTAAAATATTTAATATGACCAAAGACCAATATACACAATATTTATTAAAATTTTTCGAAATGAAAAATTTCTAATATGTTGGTTGAATTTTCGTATTGTTTCTGTTATAGTAAGGATGAAGTGAACTACTAGAGTGAATATCTAATGATTAAAAATCCTATGAATTTATGAATATTTTAAGATCCCAATAATCCCCCACATGATTATTTTATAAGGAACCTCTTTAAAATCCTCCAAAACTTTGGGAAAACCAAATTCCTCTTCTACATTCATTGTAGGGTCTCCATTCTCCATTGATTTATCCAAGCCCCTTTGAGGAACAATGTTGCCTTCAACAGTATTATACTAAAACCATTTTGAATATGTTTGATGGAGTTTTCTTTCCTATAATATCTAGTATCTCAAACACCTTTTCCTATTATATAAACTGGATGTAATAGTATTTTAGGTTTATTTGTTTCATTATTGCATGAAATAACAATTTTTTCGCAAGGTTGACAGCACTAGGATTGTCACATAATAACAATCCTTTTTGGATGTTTTCTAGAGTTTATTTATAGAGTGTATTTAGAAGATCAACATCTTTCTAACTATTGTGTTTTGATATACATAAGTCAATTTCTAAAAAAACACCACTAGTTATAGTTTCGGCATCCAAGTAATCATTATTTTGATAAAGGTAAACACAAAAGCCATTGTACTTTTCCAAGACTTAGAATCAGAAAAAATATGCATAAAAATCCTTATAGATGATCATCTTCTCTAATGTACAATGTTGTATCTACTAATCATTTTATGTATTAGATGATCCACCTAATAGATTCACATTACTCATTTCCAGGTTTAAACATTAAAAAACTTACAAATCCCACTCAATTTTTTTTGTTCATATACAAACCAGTTCATAAATAAAAATTCCAAAAAAATATGGGTCTTTTTCCATGTATCTGACCTCATCATACATTGAAGGTGCTATTTCACTGGATAACATAGTGTATAATGAGTGGAGTTCGGGTTGAATTACATCCAGTCATTATAAACTTTTCAATGATCTTACAAAGGTACTCTTTCTAGTATAAAACGAGATTACCATTTTTTATCCGTATATATTATCATCCTTAATATTTTATTAGCTTGAACAAGATCCTTAATTTCAAATTAGTTGGACAACTTACACCTCACCCACTTAATCAACTGAATTTCTGGTCTTGACAGTAATATGTCATACACATAAAGTATAAGAACTATGTAAGTTCTATCATTCTAGTAAATCTGATAGAAACATTGGTCTATGTATCCCCTTATGAAACCTTCCTCATTCATGAAATCATAGAATTTCTATTTCCACTATCAAGGTGCCTATTTCAAACCATATACACTTTACTTCATGTTTGCAATTCAGTCCCCCATTCTGATAGTCTTCAAAACCCTTGGGATACATCATGTGGATCACCTCCTCTAAATCATCATCAATAATGAAAATATTTATATTCACAGGCTTTACGTGTAAACCATTAGATGAAATAATTATTATTACTATTAAAACTATAGTATGGTTTACTACCAGTGATATTTTGAGAAATTGATTTCTTCTTTATATTGTAACCCTTTTACGACCAATTGTTCCTTATATATTTTTATTTTTCCAAATTATTTATTAAAATGGATGAATAATTTATTATTAGGTGATTATTACCCCTTTGGTATTTTAGACATATCCTAAGTACCATTGAAAATTAAGGAATTTATATCATCCATCATGGAAGAATCCCACTACTTTGATTCATTGATTGTTTTGACCATTTCTTGACATTTAGATTCCCCGATATCTATTAGAAGTAAAATTTCTATGTCAAAACCATACCAATAGACTAATCATCATACTCTAGAAGATATTCTCATAAATGTTTCCAAATTAATTGGAACTTCAATTTCTGGTACTTGAACTTCTGGTGCTCCTACTACTAATTGCTCTTCTACCAGAGTTTTTCCTTGACTTCATCTATTCTTGAGAAACTTGTCACATCTACCATCTATAAAATATCCAATGGAATCATTATGATGTCTAGTATTAGTATTATTTTTTAAATTCTATTATATTCATCTAGTCTAAATTTTACTTCATTTTTTCACCACTTTTCATAAAATTCTAATTTATCCATGTTTTTATCCTTCTATTGGATATTCTTATTGAAGAAAAATATAAACTTCTGATGATTTACCATTGATCATCACCCCATAGTTAGTATCCAAACTCTTCATTTCCATAGACTATATGTTTTATTTGGGATTTTCCCCCATATTATATATTTTTTGCATCAATAAGAGAATAATAAATGAAACTAAGTGTTTTAAGGTGTAAAACATTCAGTAGATTATCAATCAAATGGAATATATGTAGTCTTTTTCCTACTATAGAGGATGGAATTCTATTAAAGAAGTATATTTTCAAGTTAATTTATTATTCCCACATATCATTGGGAATAATAATATTCACATTCATGCATCTATAATTTTCTATCAAATTCATGTCCATACTCTCTAAAACTCAATTCTATTTTAGAATTTTAGGTACCATTATCTCAAGTATGATCCCCCTATTCAGAAAAAAATTCTAGAAGTTGTTATCGTTTTATTCTCAACTTTTATCTGATCTTAATCACCTCAATTTTTGACCACTTTCCAACTCCATCATGGATTTCCACTATATAAGGGAATCAAATATTGAATAATTTTTTTAAATAAAATAAACCAATTACATTTTAATGGAGTTATCAATGAATGTGTCAAATTATCATGATCCCCCATGAGATTGAACTAAAGCAGGTCCCTAGATATCCATGTGATCAAACTCTAGCATCTGGACTCTAGGGTTCCATCCATTCATATTGAATAACACCCTCTTGCTATTTTTAAGAACATTTCTCTCTCAAAATTGAAAATTTGTATGATTAAGCTTTAGTATTACCTTACTTGATAAAACCTCTACGTTCTTCTCACTATGGTGACCCAGTCTATAGTTCTAGACCTCTGAATTTTCACAGGATAAGATTATGGCGATTTCACTTTCATCTAAACTATGTATCCACAAGTCCCTTATTGGAATCCATTATTGTAAGTAGTAATGAATCCTCCATTATTTTACGACCCCAATGAAATGAGATTCCTCATAATACCAGGTATATATCTCAATACTTTCAACTAAATAATACAACGATTTTGCATCCAGAGATTTACGTATCCCTTTACAATAACTTCTAAAGATTTATCATCTTCCAGACAAACTCTCCCAAAGTTTCTAGATATATAGACTTTCATTCATTCTCAATCATCCGATGATTTGATGTATAAAATAGAGTTAACTAGCCATGTCCCTATCATATTGAGAATAGTGAGAAATACATCACAACTATCTTTTGTTACATTGATGGGTTTTGAAATTTTCATAGTTTTTTATATAGTATCTCCCCTATAATTTTTGTCGTTTATTTTTATATTTACTTACTAACCATAATTTTAATAGTTATGATCTAGACTAGATGAATTTATATGTATCTTCTCTCTAATCTATTCATTATATTTTTAATAATTCTTCTGATTAGCTGAGAATACCCATATATTAGTATTCAACACATTACTAGATGTCTCTTATAACTAACTTCTCCTAGTCTCATCATTAAGGATCAAATTCTAGATGTATAAAAACACAACATTTTACTTTCAATAGGAATTTCCTACTATAGTAACTATGTCATCCCAAGATTCTGATAAAGATGAAATAATTAGTATAGACCACACATAATCTATGAATGTCACTTTCCAACCTGATTCTGACTTCTAATCATGATTAAATCATTCACATTCTCTAAAACTGACCATCATTCTGCTAGCCTTAATCTAGAAAAATACCTCATTAGAATGCATTGCCTTTAGGGCCACCATAAGTGTAGCTGTAGTCTTCTTCTCTTGGATATTGAGGGAAAAGTTTTGTGAAAATGCCATATTCACCAAGCCTAATAATAGTCCATACAACCTTTTCCATTCTCCTTTATCCATATTGTTGGGTTTCACATCCAATATACGTTTTCGATCCCTCTAGAAGAGATATTATTCTATCTATATCTTTCAGAAACAAGAGTTTGTTTCATTAAACTGAATTATATGAACCTTGACTTAATCTATTATCATATCTTATAATGATAATATAACCAACTCAAACTCAATATGATTATGAGGAAAGTGATAAAGTAACCTAAATTTTCAAGTGCGTAAAAATCAAGTTCCCTTTGATACCACTTTTTAGGGAAGAAGGACTCATGAAAACTCAAATAAAATAACTATCTAGTTAGACATTGATTTCAATAGAAACTCAAATCCCCCATAGTTTAGCATAGTGTAATTTCAACAACAATATCTTCCCACTCTTTCTTGCAGGACTGGAATTAGGAATTCAAGAAATACACTAATTACCACTCAAAAGAAAGATCACACACACATAAAAATACAAACACTAGGGAAATGGAGAATGAACATTAGTTTTAAATAGTATAGAATTTCTTCATACATATATGGAATAATAATGAAAAAATGGTACTACCATAAGTATAATATTTACAACCAATATAACATATTAATATAGCATTATACTTTTTCATAATTCAATAATAACAAGTACAATACATTTGATACACCTTATACAGTTGACCCTTCCTCTTTTTATAGAGGCCTATTATTAGTAAAACAGGTTACAAAGACCTCTAAAATTCTCATCCATCCATCCATTAACTTCACCATTCAACTAATACTTCCACCAACATAACCAGCCCAACCGATACACACTTAATCATACCCAAATACCATCATATTCAATATCCATCAGTGGTTTTTAATCTTCTGGTGGTCTAACCTATATGTTGAATTATCCTATTATTGATACTCTAATAAGGCCATATTAAACTACCAGAGTATGAACTTCCAATGAATTGAATTTATCCCAACATAATCTTCTCCTTGAATCTTATTCTGAAAATCTTCATGATTCAACTATGACTCTCCAAACCCACAATCCACAATCTACTGTTAGAAACATATTATTTAAAAACTATATTTAAAACCAACTGAAGGGATCCAACAAAAAACATTAACAAAAATATCTAGTCTCTTGCACATAAATTTTTTTTTAGGTTTAGAGTTTTATAGATTTAATGAAAACCTTAAACTATTAACCCCTATCTTTCCCATTACAGATTCCCACCAAATGAAAATCAGAAAATTTAAAAGGGAATAAATACATGAATAAGGGTATTATTTCTCTTAAAATACAATCGAATAAAAGGTCACCAAACTCATAGATTTCATAAGCCTCCAAGATACACACAATTCAGAGACCTTCTGAAGGTCACATGAAGGAGCCATGTGTAGCGCATATGCTATGACAGATCATGTGGGCCCCTTTTGAAAAGTCATTATACTCTAGAAAAGGCATCCAAGACAATCAGTGATCACTTCTCAACTGCTAAATGAGCACCCCCCAAACCACACATCATTTCAATTGGTTGACACCAGACAATCTCTCAACAAATCATTGTAAAATAGGTGGAAAATATCCAAAACGTGTGAGACTCTTGAAGTTTTAAACATCATGTGATGAAACCTATATTTTTTTCAAGACACCAGAAACCCATGGTGACAAGTCCACCTTTCCATGAGAGATCAAGATGGCATGTCACCATCATTGCGTGAAGGGCTTCCGACATGTCTGAGTGGTCTTGTGATCCCCCATTGGCTCTATAAGGAAAAATGAAGGGTTTTCCATGAAATGCTCACACATCACCACATAAACTATTTTTGGTCACATGATGCATCAGTTATGGGTAGAGTGATTGTATTTGAAAACCCTCATGCAAGCTCATGAGACACCATATCCATGTAAAATAAACAAGGAAATAAAAAATAGAATAGAAGGGAGCCTCTTGTAGTCATAAACTTCATGTGACGAACTTGTGTGCTCCACAAGACCTTGCAAAATCTCTTCAGTATGAGGTCATAATTTATTAATGGCCTCCTACCAAGCCATCCTTGTCTTGAAAAATACCCAGATAAGTCATCTAAAATCACATGATGTCCTTTCAACTAGCATCCTGATCTCAAAAAACACCTAATACATGTTGGACTAAAAATATAGATGTCTCTCAGCATGTTTACATGATTCAAAAATGCTCCATTAATTGGATATAATTAAATAAATGGAGAGTTTTAGAAATGATCTCTTGGTTTCTAAAAATCATGCAACATCCCCTGAATGACCTACAATAATATCTCATAAAACATATAACATAGAATCCCTCCATTAAATCCATATTGTATTTGTGAGATACACAACATGAAAACCATTAAATAACCGAGGTGGAGAGGCCTATAAATTCAACTCCTTAAAATAAATAAAAGGCATTCTTGGATCATCATACCAGCACACTAATGTATTAGAGTAGATTTCTCAGAGTGACTGATCTCAGGATCAGAAAGGTTTTTTATCATGTAAATTCTAAAGAACAACCTAAGTAATCATCTGACATGTTTTGGCACTTCGTGTGATCATTCATAGATCTTGTAAATGAATTATGATGGTTTATTCAAAGCATATCCCACATGGGTTCTAAATCACATGATAATTAAAAAAATCTATCAATGAATAAATATAAGGCATATGAAATAAAAAGATGGAACCAAGACTAAAAAGATGGGAGACTTATGAGAATAACATATACGATGATCCTCATGTGCTTTTCATGAACCTTTTAGGTCACGAGACATCCCCAAGACATGTTTCCCAGATCACGTGATGCTCCATTGATATACTATTTGGATCATGAGAAGTCCCATGGACATGTCAGAGCAAGTCACTTGGTTCCCCTTAGGCATTCCACCTGATTATCGTGAAACCCTCTAGGCTTTCCATCCAAACCTTGCGATATCATTTATATGTGTCACCAAAATCATGCGGAATCATCTATACATGTCATCTAATCCTTGTGACGATACCATGTAATTTTATCTTGCTCTCGTTACATTCTCTGGTTGGGCCCACAAAATCTCATGACCCCCTCCAAGTATGTCAGCTACCACTTGAGACGTCCCCCGAACAAGTTATCCATATTTTATGATGACACCCAAAAAAGTCATCAATTACTAGGAAAACCCTCCATACATGTCACATTGACTCTCACGACACCCTGCATGAATTTCATATATATTTTGTGATGAAAATGGATAATGCTAGTTGGATCATTTGATGCTCTCAAACCATGTTAGCTGAGATCATGTGATGGATACCAATATCAGCCATCCATCTCTCGAGTTGTCCTCTAAACATCGTAGCCTTAATCAGATGAAGGACTCAAGATATAACAACCCCAATCATTATTTCATAATTAAACATGATTTATTACATAAATTGAACCTAATAATACTTTGAAGATCGAGATGTATAGTGTCTTTAGGGATTATGAAAATTACATAACAAATTAATACATGAAATTAAACATCATTATTGAAAAATTATTTTACATGACTACAGCATTCCTTTGTTTTTAACACTGCATGGGATAAACTGTGGACATACATAAGAAAGGGGTGAGCTATAAATCCCAGTAAGGGAGTAAAAATGGAAATACATCAGGATAATAATTCATGTTAGACAAAGCATATCAATAAGTAATAAAGGAACCTATATATAAATCCATGATATAGAATGATAATCATAACATAGAAAAATTAGATAAACCCCTCTCCCAACATGATGTATCATGATACTAAACATTACTCAATTTATTGGAGTGCTATGAGGGTGCACCCTTCATAATCATCTAAACTCATGCTTATGTGTGGCACATAGATCATATAACATGGATTAATTAAACACCATCATTTATTACCTGATCAAGTAATATTGAATACATACATATAAGTACCCATCCAATATGTATATGTGAATAAATCTGAATACCCTTTACCGAGGAATGGGTATGGTATTCACTACATGATGATTTTGGCATGGAAAGTCGATGTACAATTTCGACACCATAAGAATGTCAAATGGAAAATAATAAAATGGTTTGATGAAATATAAAGTGGTATCTAATTATTTATACATGAAACAGAAATAATGAGGATTATGGAACATAATATCCCAACATATGAAATAGAATTGAGACGCATAATATCAAAAGAAGTGCTTGAATGGAAATGAGAAGAGAGAAATCTCGCACAAAATTTTGGCATAGTAACGGCTTAGGTAATGGTCCCAATGAGGGGAAATTAAAATATCACTAATTAAAATACCATAAAATGAATAGTAGGTAATTGATTATTAAAAAAAAGAAAATATAACAAATTGAAATTAAAAAGACTAATTTTAAGCAATTTTCATGAATTAAAAGGAAGAGAGGATGGTCAAGATCCCTTACGAAATTCTGGCATAGTAACACATATATATAAAGGATAATGGATAGATTAATGATAGTGAAAGGAAGATAAAATTATTTATCAATAAAATGGATACTAAGGTGAGTATGTATGACCATATACCAACATATGTAAATTTAAATTAAAAGACCTGTTAAAAGGGAGTGCTTGATTAAAGAGGAGAGTGGAAAATCCCTTACATGGATGTGTGACTCCAAAGGCTTTAGAGAGGCTTCTTGGGAGCTTGGGAGTGCCTTGAGATGACTATAGGGAGTAAGGGACAGAGGGTGGTAAATATTTAAGGAGTTTTAGTGAAGATAAATTGTAGATTTGGTTGTTTTATAATGGAAAGGAGGGGGGTTTCTTTATAATTTCGGTTCTGGACACTACACAATAAAATGCTCAAAACCACACGCCATATCATGGTTTTCTCCAATGTTTTATAAAAAGGGGGAGTGTAATACATTATTTTATAAGGATAAGGGCTGAATATATTAAAATATTTCCCATTATTATGTGATGGTGAGTCATACTTTCAAGGAAATGTTTTTAAAATCATAAAAATATCTTATAAGACTTGGAGGATTCACTACGGATTTAAAAAAAATCAAATAAACATATAATGACTTAATTTTCAACCAAAAACATTTATTTGGAAGAATATACATTTTGTAGTATTTATTACATCATTATTGTGCCATTATGATGTCATAAAACACAACGTATATTTATACAGTATTTATTTTTTACCCAAAAAATCAACTATCTCTGAAAATTATGAAAAATTCACCATTGTATAATTTCAAAATCCTGATTCCAAAAATAATATTCATTTTATATAAACATTTTTTAAATTTTTTTTATATTTTCTTTTAAATTAAAAATAAACATTTTTCTAAAATTAATGGGTTTTGACAAAAACAATTTTCAAACCTTAATAAAAATTACATTTGATTTCATAAAAAGTTTTTAGTCATTTATGTTTATAAAGAAATTTAATATAAATAAGTAATTAAAATATTATTTATTTAAAAAAGTCATTAATTCCTCAAAATATATTTCTTAATTAACTAAAAATATTATTTGTGATTTAAAAATTATTTACAATAATAGGATAAAAATATATACATTATTTTATACAAACAAATAATGTACATACTCCTTATGCTAGGGTCTTGATGCATATCCCTTTATTACCCAAGAATACTCTCTAAGAGTAAGGAGTGCGATGATTGGGTATTCATGGGGCTATTTGGTGAACATGGTTTGGGTCGTGATCTCGATGAGCTTGAACTTATCTCATAAGAGGTTATGCTCTTTCTTCAGTTGACGGATATAAGTTTGGGATTGGTATAGGGAAAAGCCCATAAATTCTATCTCCCTTAGAAGTCCCGATAAATGAGCTTTATAGGGTAGAATCCTACTAGTTTAGTCTATCACTTCCTTTGTCGATGCCAAATGGGTTTGTTAAAATCCCATATTTAAACTAGTCATGAGACCACAGTTCAACTACTATATTATCAATTGTAAAGATACATAATGTTCATTTAAAATACAATTGGATATAATAAAATACGTTAATGTGTTTTCTGTAATAAAAATACATTTTATTAAGTCAAAAGAATGGGAATTTTATTCATAAATGTTATAGTCATTACGACCTTCCCCCGTTAAGAAATTTCACCCTAGAAATTTTCTTTTCCAACACTAAAACAGATGAGGGTAGCTCTACTTCATCACCTCCCCGGGTTCCCACATTTCTTCTTCAAACTTATGGTTTCACCACCTCACTTTGAGGAGGTGCATTGTCTTATTTCGTAGAAATTTTTCTATATGATCTAAGATCTTCGCAGACTGCTCCTCATTGGAAAGGTCATTTATCAATGGTACCATATCTGGATTGAGTACATGTGATGGGTTAAGTGTGTAATTCCTCAAGAGTGATACATGGAATACATCATGTACTTGATATAGGTTTAGTGGGAGTGATAGTTGATAGGACACATCTCGGATGCGATCAAGGATCTCAAAAGGGCCGATGTACCTTAGAATATTCTTTCCCTACTTCCCAAATCTCATTAATCCCCTACAAAATGATATGCAAAGGAAATCCATGTTTCTAAAATCAAACTCTCGGTCCCATCGATGATTTTTAGTATATAAATTTTGTCGACTCTGAGCAGTTTTTATGTATTGTTGGATAGTCCTAAACGTTTCCACTATTTTATGACCATTTTGAGACCGTGATTTTTTTTCCCCAACTTCATCCTAACATGTTGGTTTTCTGTAACTCTTCCCATAAAGGGCATGATTAGGGGCCATTTGGTTTCTCAAATGGAAACTATTGTTGTAAGAGAACTCTTCCAAAGGAAGATGTTGGTCCCATCTACCATTAATGTCCATAGAAAAGGATCTCAACATGTCCCCAAGTGTTTTGATAGTCTTATCAGATTGGCCATAAATTTGATGGTGATAAGAAGTACATAAATTTAGATCAGTGTTTAGAGCATGTTGTCAACATTTCCAAAACATAGATGTGAATATTAGATCTAGATCTAATACAATAAATAGTGGTACTCTGAGAAGATTTACCACTTCTCTAATGTATATTCATGCCAGTTGATCGAGTGAGAAATCCTATTGAATTGAAATGAAGTGTGTAGTATTCATAAGAAAATCCACAACAACCTAGATAACATTGCTTCCTTTGGATATATTTGAAAGTCCGGTGACAAATTCCATGGTTATATTTTCTCATTTCCATGTGGGTATGGGTAATGGTTTAATCATCCTGTTATACTTCTATATTTAATACATCACTTAATGACATACTAGACACATTAATGCATATTTTTTGAACTCCTTCCTCATGTTATCTCACCAATAGTGCTCTTAGTTATCTCGATACATCTTTCTATTTCCTGGGTGAATGAATAATTTCAATCTATGTACATCATCCAAAAGATCTAAACCTAGGATTTGATGGAACACATAGTCATGAACCAAATCTCACAATTTCTTCTTCATTAACAATTAACATTGAGGAATTCTATTTTCTAATATTTTTCACTTTATTCTGAATTCCCACAACATATTTTTGATCATCCTTTAATCTTTCCAAAAAGATATGATTGAGAAATCATTTGTGAAAGGATTGACAATGTTCCTTTCTTTATGATTCTCATTTCCATCCTCTTCAAATATAAGAAGATCAAATCTTTATCAATTCTGATCAATGATATAATTAATGGGTCCTTCCTATTTAGAGAATATGATAACTTTTTCACTTTCCTGGGATGGTAGTGGATTGAGCATTCGTATTCCTTGATAAGCTCCATCCATCCTCATTGGTGCAAACTCAAATATTTCTATGTGGATATATATTTGATATTTTATTATCTGTATATGTTTAACACTTCTCCCAAAATAGATAATGCCATCTTATTTTTAAAGTAATGATCATATCTACTAACTCAATATAATGAGTGGGATTGTTTTACTCATGAATTTTCAACTACATTTATGCATAGGCAAGGAATTTTTTATTTTTCATCAACACACATCCTAATATTTTCTTTAAATAATCACTCAAAATTATAAAAATATCCACACTTGTGTGTGGTATGAGAACATGAATAGTGAAAATCCTCCTTTTCAACACCATTAATATTTCTACACATTCATCATTCCCTGTAAAACTAAATCCCTTCTGAGTTACCTTAGTAAGAGAGTTTGAAAATCATGAAACATTTCTTACAGATTGGCGATAATATCCAGCTAAATTATGGAAGATATAGATATCTACAGTAGATATTGGCCTCATTCATCCCTCAATTGAATTAGTCTTGGAAGAATCCATAGATATCCCATTTTTTGTGATGATATGTCCAATGAATGAGACTTCCTTCAACCAAAACACACACTTCATGTACTTTTCATAGATATTCTCCTTTCATAATATATTTAGTATAGTGATCATATGCTCCTCATGTTCCTATTTGGTTTTGGAGTATAATAGAGTATAATATATAAGAACTACCAAAAAAATTAAAAGTAATCTATACAATCTCTATTCATCAAGTCCATGAATATTTTTGGAGCATTAGTGAGTCTGAATGAAATCACTATGAACTCATAATGCTCATACCTTGTATGAAAAGTAGTCTTCTGTATATCCTCCTTATTCACCCTTACATGGTAATATCCAAACTACAGATCCACAATGGAGAAGTATTATGCTCATTGTAGCTAATTGAACAAGTCATCAATTCAAGGAAATTGATACTTGTTATCTATTGTGATTTTATTGAGCTCATGATAATCAATACAAAGGTGCATTGACCCATCCTTCTTCGTGAAAAAGAGGGTCGATTCACCCCATGGTGATGTACATGGGTGTATAAATCATTTATCTAGATTCTGCTATAGTTGTTTATTTATCGGCTCAATTTTTAGAAAAACCATTCTATATGGAGTCTTAAAAATTGGAAATTCCCCAAGTGTAAGTTCGATGAAAAATTTGAGCACTTGGATTTCGTAAAGACTAAAAAATTCCTTAGGAAACACATCAATGAGTTCCATAATAATAAGAATGTTTTTGAGAATTGTCAATTCCTTATACTTAATAATTTGAGCTAGATACAATTGATCACAGGGAAATAATATCCATGATTGGGATAATGGTTCCAAACAAGGTTCATCCTCCCCCTACACTTGTATATAATCAGGGGTCGATTATCCTTATAGATAGTGATTTACATCTCGTGGAAATTTATGTTGGATCTTCATATGGAAAACCAATCCCTGCACAAAATTGCATCAAATTCCACCAAGTAAATTATAATAAGTTCAACTGGAATGATCAATCAATAAATGGTGAATGGGGTGTAGTTATATTCATGGGATGCAATAATTTCCCCATTTACTATCTTCACTGAAATCTCTAATTCTAGTTCTTTATGGTGATGATTGAATAATTTTTTTAAACATTTTTGATATAAAGAAATGATTAAAACCAGAATAAAAAAGTATGTTCACTATTATTGAATGAATAACTAGAATTCCTATCACCACTTCATTTTCTAGATTCACATAGATAGTAGTGATGGGAAAATATCTCCCTTGATGCCTTAGAGGGTGATGGTTGCCTCTGAAAACCCTTGTCTTAGGGAACTAGTTCAAAAATTTACATGATTCATTGAATTTGTATCAATGGACAACACGTTGAGGATTGAACAGAGAGTTTCTTTCATCTATTACATTGGTGAGTTTATACAGTCGAAAATCATTGGCCAGGTACCCATATTTTCTGCACCTAAATAATTTTATTGTTCCCCTTATGCAATTTCTGGGGTGCTTCTTTCTATACCTTTGACAAGTAGGGTGCTATAATTTCTTAACACAACTGGATTTATCAAATGGAACACAAGAATTAAATTCCACTTTACACTTATTATCCCTATGATACCCCTGAGATTCACCAATCTTCATCTTATCTTTGAGGGCACATCAGACAATTTCCTTATATATATCAAAGTCACAAATTTCTATGGATTTTTTAGTCTAGGATTTGTCCCACCAAAGAAGTGGTGAAAATTTCATGGTGAAAAAATGTCCCATAAAAAAATTATATAAAACCCTCTCTCAACATGATGTATCATGATACTAAACATTACCCAATTTATTCGAGTGTTATGAGGGTGCACCCATCATAATCATCTAAACTCATGCTTATGTGTGCCACATAGATCAAATAACATTGATTAATTAAACAAAATCATTTATTATATGATCAAGGAATGTTTAATACATACATATAAGTACCCATCCAATATGTATATGTGAATAAAGATTAATACCCTTTACCGAGGAATGGGTATGGTATTCACTACATGATGATTTTGGCATGGAAAATCGATGTACAATTTCGACACCATAACAACGTCAAATGGAAAATAATAAAATGGTTTGATGAAATAGAAAGTGGTATATAATAATTTATACATGAAATGAAAATTATGGGGATGATGTAACATAATATCCCAACATATGAAATGTAATTAAGATGCATAATATTAAATAAGTGCTTGAATGGAAATGAGAAGAGAGAAATCTCGCATAGAATTTTGGCATAGTAACAGATTAGGTAATGGTCCAAAAGAGGGGGAATTAAAATATCACTAATTAAAATACCATAAAATGAATAGTAGGTAATTGATTATAAAAAAAATATAACAAATTGAAATTAAAAAGACTAATTTTAAGAAATTTTCATGAATTGAAAGGAAGAGATGATGGTCAGGATCCCTTACGAAATTCTGGCATAGTAACACATATATATAAAGGATAATGGATAGATTAATGATAGTGAAAGGAAGATATAATTATATATTAATCAAATGGATAGTAAGGTGATTATGTATGATCATATTCCAACATATGTAAATTTAAATTAAAAGACCTGTTAAAATGGAGTGCTTGATAAAAGATGAGAGTGGAAAATCCCTTACATGGATGTGTGACTCCAAAGGCTTTAGAGAGGCTTCTTGGGAGCCTGGAAGTGCCTTGAGATGACTATAGGGAGAAAGGGTCAGAGGGCCGTAAATATTTAAGGTGTTTCAATGAAGATAAATTGTATATTTTGTTGTTTTATAAAGGAAAGGAGGGGGAGTTTCTTTATTATTTTGGTTCTGGACACTACACAATAAAATGTTCAAAACCACACACCATACCATGGTTTTCTCCAATGTTTTATATAGGGGGGGGGGGGTGGAATAAATTATTTTATAAGGATAAGGGAAAAATATATTAAAATATTTCCCATTATTATGTGAAGGTGAGTCATACTTTCAAGGAAATGTTTTTAAAATCATAAAATTATCTTATAAGACTTGGAGGATTCACTAAGGATTTGAAAAATAAATCAAATAAACATATAATGACTTAATTTTCAACCAAAAACATTTATTTTTAAGAATACACCTTTTATAGTATTTATTACATCATTATTGGGCCATTATGATGTCATAAAACACAACATATATTTATACAGTATTTAATTTTTACCCAAAAAATCAACTATCTCATAAAATTATGAAAAATTCACCATTGTATAATTTTGAAATCATATTTCCAAAAATAATATTTATTTTATATAATTTTTTTAAAAATATTTGTATATTATCTTTTAAATTAAAAATAGCCATTTTTCTAAAATTAAATGGTTTTGACAAAAACAATTTTCAAACCTTAATAAAAATGACATTTGACTTCATTGAAAGTATTTAATCGTTTATATTTAACAAAATCAATTTAATATAAATAAATAATTAAAATATTATTTATTTAAAAAAGTCATTAATTCCTAAAAATAGATTTCTTAATTAACTAAAAATATTATTGGTGCTTCAAAAATTATTTACAATAATAGGATAAACATATATACATTTTTTATACAAAAAAAATAATGTACATATTCCTTATGATAGGGTCTTGATGCATATCCCTTTATTACCCAAGCATACTCTCTAAGAGTAAGGTGTGTGATGGTTGGGTATTCATGGGGCTATTTCATGAACATGGTTTGGGTCGTGATCTTGATGAGCTTGAACTTATCTCATAAGAGGTTATGCTATTGCTTCAGTTGATGGATATCGGTTTGGGATTGGTATAGGGAAAAGCCCAAAAATTCTATCTCCCTCATAAGTCCCGATAAATGAGCCTTATAGGGTAGAATCCTACAAGTTTAGTCTATCACTTCCTTTATTGATGCCAAATGGGTTTGTTAAAATCCCATATTTAAACTAGTCATGATACTACTGTTAAACTACTTTATTATCAATGGTAAAGATACATAATGTTAATTTAAAATCCAATTGGATATAATAAAATAAGTTAATGTGTTTTATGTAATAATATGACATTTTTTAAGTCAAAAAATGGGAATTTTATTCATAAATGTTATAGTCATTACAACCTTCCCCCCCTTAAGAAACTTCACCCTAAAAAATTGCTTTTCCCACACTAAAACAGATGAGGGTATCTCCACTTCACCACCTCCCCTGGTTCCCACATTTCTTCTTCAAACTGATGGTTTCACCACATCACTTTGAGGAGGTCCATTATCTTATTTCGTAGAAATTTTTCTATATGATCTAAGATCTTCACTGACTACTCCCCATAGGAAAGGTCATTTATCAATGGTACCATCTCTGGATTGAGTACATGTGATGGGTTTAGTGTGTAATTCCTCAAGAGTGATACATGGAATACATCATGTACTTGAGATAGGTTCAGTGGGAGTGATAGTTGATAGTACATATCTCAGATGCGATCAAGGATCTCAAAATGGCTGATGTAACTTAGACTATTCGTTACCTACTTCCCAAATCTCATTACTCTCATATACAAGGATATGCATAGGAAAACCATGTTTCTAAAATCAAACTCTTGGTCCCATCGATTATTTTTAGCATATCAATTTTGTCAACTCTGAGAAGTTTTGATGTACTGTTGGATAGTCCTAAACGTCTCCACTATTTTTTTTGACCATTTCAAGACCAAGAAGCTTTTTCCCCAACTTCATCTTAATATGTCAGTGTTATGTAAATATTCCCATAAAGGGCATGATTAGGGGCCATTTGGTTGCTCAAATGGAAACTGTTGTTGTAAGAGAACTCTTCCAAAATAAGATGTTGGTCCCATCTACCATTAATGTCCATATAAAATCATCTCAACATGTTCTCAAGTGTTTTTATAGTCTTCTATGATTGGCCATAAATTTGATGGTGATAAGAAGTACATAAATTTAGCTCAGTGTTTAGAGCATGCTGGCGACATTTCCAAAACTTGGATGTCAATATTAGATCTAGATCTAATACAATAAATAGTGGTACTTTGAGAAGCTTTACCACTTTTCTAATGTATATTCATGCCAGTTGATCTAGTGAGAAATCCTATTGAATTGAAATGATGTATGTAGTATTCATAAGACAATCCATAACAACCAAGATAAAATTGCTTCCTTTGGATATATTTGAAAGTCCGGTGACAAATTCCGTGGTTATATTTTCTCATTTCCATGTGGGTATGGGTAGTGGTTTCATCATCCCATTATACTTCCGTATTTAAGACTTCACTTACAGACATACTAGACACATTAATGCATATTCTGTGATCTCTTTCTTCATGTTATCTCACCAATAGTGCTCTTAGATATCACGATACATCTTTCTGTTTCCTGGGTGAATGAATAAATTCAAACTATGTGCATCATCCAAATGATCTTAACCTAGGATTTTATGGAACACATTGTCATGAACCAAATCTCACAATTTCTTCTTCATTAACATTAAACATTGAGTAATTATCTTTTCTGATAGTTTTCACATTATTCTGAATTCCCACAACATATTTTTGATTGTCCTTTAACCTTTCCAAAAAGATATGATTGAGAAATCATTTGTGAAAGGATTGACAATGTTACTTTCATTATGATTCTCATTTCCATCCTCTTCAAATATAAGAAGATCAAATATTTATCAATTCTAATCAATGATATAATTAATAGGTCCTTCCTACTTAGATCCTATGATAACTTGTTCACTTTCCTAGTATGGTAGTGGATTGAGCATTCATATTCTTTGATAAGCTCTATCCATCCTCATTGGTGAAAACTCAACTCTTTATATGTGGATATATATCTGAGATTTTTTTATCCGTATATATTTCACACTTCTCCAAAAATAGATAATTTTTTCTTATTTTTAATGTAATGATCATAGTTACAAACTCAATATAATGAGTGGGATTGTTTTGCTCATGAATTTTCAAATGCCTTGATTCATAGGCAAGAAATTTTTCATTTTTCATCAACACACATCCTAATATTTTCTTTAAAGAATCACTCAAAATTATAAAAATCTCTTCACTTGTGTGTAGTATGAGCACATGAATAGTGAAAATCCTCCCTTTCAACACCTTTAAGATTTATACACATTCATCATTCCCTGAAAATCTAACTCCCTTATGAGTTACCTTAGTAAGAGGGTTTGAAAATCATGAAAACTTTCTCCCAGATTGGCGATAATATCCATCTAACCCAGGAAAGATATAGATATCTACAATAGATATTAGCCTCATTCATCCCTCAATTGAATTTTTCTTGGAAGGATCCATAGATATTCCATTTTTTGTGATGATATGTCCCATGAATTAGACTTCCTTAAACCATAACAAACACTTCATGAAATTTTCATAGAGATTATCCTTTCATAAGGTATTTAGTACAGTGATCATATTCTCCTCATGTTCCTCTTTGGTTTTGGAGTATAGTAGAGTATAATATATAAAATAATACCAAAAAAATTCAATGTAATCTATACAATTTATATTCATCAAGTCCATGAAGGTTTCAGGAGCATTAGTTAGTATGAATGGAATCACTATGAACACATAATGATCATACCTTGTACGAAAAGTAGTCTTCGGTATATCCGCCTTCTTCACCCATACATGGTAATATCCCAACTACAGATCCACAATGGAGAAGTATAATGCTCCTTGTATCTAATTGAACAAGTCATCAATTCATGGAAATTGATACTTGTTATCTATTGTGATGTTATTGAGCTCATGATAATCAATACAAAGGTGCATCGACCCATCCTTCTTCTTGAAAAAGATGGTCGGTGCACCCCATGGTGATGTACTTGGGTGTATAAATCATTTATCTAGATTCTGCTATAGTTGATTCTTTATCTCCTCAATTTTCCCAAAAACCATTCTATATGGAGTCTTAGAAATTGGAAATGCCCCAAGTATAAGTTCGATAAAAAATTTGAGCACTCAGATTTCATAAAGACTAGGAAGGTTTTTGGGAAACACATCAATGAATTCCATAATAATAGGAATTTTTTTGAGAATTGTCAATTCCTTATACTCAATAATTTGAGTTAGATACAATTGATCATAGGGAAATAATATCCATTATTGAGATAATGGTTCCAAATATAGTTTATCCTCCCCCTACACTTGTATAGAATCAGGGCTCGATTGTCCTTATAGATAGTGATTTACCTCTCGTGGAAATTTATGTTGGATCTGCATAGGGAAAACCCATCCATGTGAAAAATTGCATCAAATTCCACCAAGTAAATTATAATAAGTTTAACTGGGATGATCAATCAATAAATGGTGAAAGGGGTGGAGTTATATTCATGGGATGAAATAATTTCCCGGTTTACTGTCTTCACTAAAATCTCTAATTCCGTTATTTATGGTGATGTTTGAATAATTTTGTTAAACATTTTTGATATAAAGGAATGATTAAAAACAGAATAAAAAAGTTTGTTCAGTATTCTTGAATGAATAACTAGCATTCCTATCACCACATCATTGTTTGGATTCACATAGATAGTAGTGATGGGAAAATATCTCCCTTGATGCCTTAGAGGATGATGGTTGCCTCTGAAAACCCTTATCTTAGGGAACTAGTTCAAAAATTTCCATGATTCATTGAAGTTGTATCAATGAACAACACGTTGAGGATTGACCGGATAGTTTCTTTCCTCTATTACATTGGCGAGTTTATACAGTCGAAAATCATTGTCCAGGTACCCATCTCTTCTACACGTAAATAATTTTCATGTTCCCATTATGAAATTTATGGGGTGCTTCTTTCTATACCTTTTACAAGTGGGGTCCTAGAATTTCTTAACACAACTAGATTTATCAAATGGAACACTAGAATTAAAGTCAAATTTACACTTCTTATCCCTATGATACCCCTGAGATTCAACAATCTTCATCTTATATTTGAGGGCACATCAGACAATTTTCTTATATATATCGAAGTCACAAATTTCTATGGATTTTTATAGGCTAGGATTTATCCCACCAAAGAAGTGGTGAAAATTTCATTCTGGGTAACGAAAAAACCAGAGGTTTCTCAGGAAAGTCTTATGAAGTTTACTTTATACACCCTAATAGGTTCATCATCATTTTTCTTGAGTGTATGTAAATATCTTTCCATTTTATGATGGAGGGTGTGAGGAAAATATTTATCAAAAAACATTTTCCAGATTTCTTTCCACTCCATTTCATAGAAATATTCCTCAAGATTCGTATTATTGATCAATGTACACCACTGATCATCTTCAACCTCTATATGATAAACTACCAGCAGAAACTTCTCTTATTTGGAACATTTATGGATGGAAATGATCTTTTCGATGGAATTAATACATTTCCACACTATTAAGGGATAAGTTGATCCACAAAAAGTAGGAGGCCTTTGTCACATGAAGCACTCAACCGTGGGTTTCTATCTCTTAGGGTGGTCCGAAGATCCTCCTGATCTAGGATAAAATTTATAACATTAATTAACTGAGAGAGTATCGTAACAATTTTTTTTGATTTTTTCTCCCATCTAGTTGGACATATCCTTGGGGCAATCCTTACACTACCCTTAACTACAGTTTCTAACACGATTCCTCCTATTACCGACCATTGTCTCAAATAAAAGGAAAATTATGAATTAGTATTATAAATAGTGAAATACATAAAGTAAATCTAATTAAATTAAAGGGGAAACTTATAAATTGAATTTATCTCCTTAGCTTATGAGTATCAAGGCCTCAGTATATGTTATCCACAATCTACTTCCTTATAAATATTATTATGAGAATTTTATTGTTAAATTAATAATGGTTTATAATGAGTTCATGAATTTAACAAGGAATATCCCCTATGAGTGTCAAACCATGAGTGAATCAAGGCCCATTATCATTCACTATTTCACATTTGAGTGTATTTCAAAGTGGTGTTTTTAGGTTTTACCCCTAGATAAATTTTTTTAGAGCCACAGACACTTATTGATATCCAAAAAGAAATGTTTTTTCCTAATAAACCACTTACTCTATGCTCAAAAAACTTTCGGGATGTTTTCTTACACTCAGTCTTATCTCTAAGGGTTTTCACTAGGGGTTTGTAATCTTATTCCCAAAAATAACTAAACCTATCCTCTAATACTAAATATAACAAGCCTGATCTTTATTTCATAATTAAACATGATTTATTACAAAACTTTCACTTAAGAAAACTCATAAGATCCATAGGCCTAGTGTCTTTTGGGCTTTGGGGTATTACATAACAAATTTAAACATGAAATACAACATCTTAATTGAAAATTTCTTTTACATTAGCACAAAATTCCTTCATACTTAACAATGCATGGGATAACCTGTGGACATACATAAGAAATTGGTGAGCTTTAAAGCCCAATAATGGAGAAAACATGTCATAACATGAGGACTAAAATACATGTTAGATAAGGCATATCAACAAGGCATAAAGGAACATGAATTTAAATTCATGATATAGAATGATTATCATAGCATAGAAATGTGGAAAAAATTTAAAACCTTGCATCATAGACATAAGTCAAAGATAAATTACAAAGACCTCATTGTGGAAAAATTCCCCTTAATGGAATAAGAGAAAACCATATCCCATCATGGTGAATCATGATATTAAACATTACCCAATGCATTGGAGTGCTATCAGGGTTCACCCTTCATAATCATTTCAATCCCATGCTTAAGTGTGCCACATAAATCATACAACATGGATTCATTCAACATCATCATTTATTCCATGATCAAGGAATGTGGAATACATAAATTTATTTCCCAAATCTGTAAGTATATGTGAATAAAGTTGAATACCCTTTATTGAGTAATGGTTATGGTATTCACTACACAATGATTTTGGCCTGGAAAATCGTGGTGCAATTTTGGTAGCATAACAACGTCATATGGAAATTCATAAAATGGGTTGATGAGAGTGAAAGGTGTATCTCATAATTTATACATGAATTTTATAGTAAGGGGATAATGGAACATAATATCCCAACATATGAAATGGAATTAATATGAATAATATAAAATAAGTTCTTCAATGGAAATATGAAGGGAGATATCCCTCCCAGAATTTCAGCATAGTAATGGCTTAGGTAAGGGTCCAAATGAGGGTGAATTCAAGGATCGCTCATTCACATAACATAAAATAGAAAGTAGGAAAATTATTATAAAAAGGATCATAATATAACCTATTGAAATTAAAAATACCAATTTCAAACAATGTTCTTGAATTGAAAGGATGGCAGGAAGGTGAAGATCCCTTACAAAATTTTATCATGGTAACATGTTTATATAAAATATAATGGATGACTTAATAAGAGTGAAAGAAAAATATTATTATTTATAAATAAAAAGGTAAGTAAGGGGATTATGTATAAACATATCCCAACATAAGAAAATTTAAATTAAATGACCTATTATAAAATGAGTGCTTGATAATGGAGGAGAGTAGAAGATCCCTTTATTGGATGTGTGGATCCAATGGCTTGGTAAAGGCCTCTTTGGAGATTGTGGGAACCCTGGGAGGAATTGAGGGATTAGGGGGAATATGTTGTTCAATCTTTAAGGAGTTTTAGTGAAGATAAATGTGAGACTGCATGGGTTTATATAGGAAAGGATGGGTGATTTATTTATTATTTTGATTTTGGACACTACATAATAAAATATTCAAAACCAAAAACCATACCATGGTTTTTCCCATGGTTTCTAGAAATGAGGAGAGGTACAAAATATTTTATAAGTCTAGGGTATGAAGATATTAAAATATTTCCCTTTCTTATGTGAATGTGATTCCTAATTTCAAGGAAAATATTTTAAAATCATAAAATATATTTTAAGTCTTGGAGGATTCACTAAGGCTTTGAAAAAAAAAATCAAATAAAGAAAAAATTAAATTATTTTAACGTAAAAGATTTTTTTTTGGAAAAATATACCTTTTTATTATTTATTACATCATTATTGGTCCATTATAATGTCATAAAACACATCGTATATTTATACGTTATTTAATTTTTACCTGAATATTTGACTCTCTCAAAAAATTAGGAAAAAATCACCATTGGATAATTTCTACATCATGATTCCAAAAATAATATTCATTTTATCTAATTATTTTTCTAAATATGTGTATTTTTTATTTTAAAAAAGAACTGACATTTATTGGAAATTGATGAGTTTTGACAAAAATAGTTCTCAGATCATAATAGAAGTTACATTTGACTTCATAAAAATTATATGATCATTTATATTTAACAAAACTAATTTAATAATAATATTTTATTAAAATATTATTTATTTCAAAAATTCATTATTTCTTGAAAATAGGTTTCTTATCTAAACACAAAAACTATTTTTCCTTTAAAAATTATTTATAATAACAGGAAAAAAATATATTAATTATTTTATAAAAAAATAATGTACATATTCCTAATGATGGGGTCTTGATAAATATCCCTTTATTACACTAGAATATTCCCTAAGAGTAAGGTGCATGATGGTGGGGATTTAATGGGATTGTTCAATGAACATGGTTTGGATCGGGATATTGATGGGCTTGAACTTCTCCCGTAAGAGGTTTCGCTCATCCTCAAGTTGTTGGATATCAGATTAAACTTGGCCTAGGGAAAATCTCAGAAATTCTATCTCCCTCAGAAGATTTGATAAATGGGATTCATAGGGTACAATACTATTATCTAAGGTTATGACTTCCTTTTCATGTGCCAAATGTAAATGTTAAAATCCCATATTTATACTAGTTGTGTGATCAATGTTCAAAGACTATATTATCAACGTTACATATATTTAAAGGTAAATTTAAATTTAACTGTATATAATAAAATAATCTCATGTGTTTTATATAACAATAATACATTTAATTATGTCAGAATAAGGGTAATTTTATTCATAAATGTTCAGGTAGTTACACCAGACATGCCAGAAGATTATTTGATGTCACTCAAATAAGTAAACAGGATCACATGATAGTCTTTGAGCATGTTAAGTAGGTGTCCTTGGACATTTGAATCATACAATCAAGGCATGTCGTGTGGAAAATAAATGTATTTCTAGGAAACAAGAAGACCAGGCTAACCAGGCATCCCAGGAAATTATAACTTTGTCTATCGAAAACATGGTCAGCCTTAGTGTATACGCCCCATCCAAAAAAACTATGAGAAATCTAATTATTACCATATCCTGGATACATAGGACTCCATCCAAAGGCTCTATCTCTATATCAAACCTCTAATGGGTTCTCTCGTTTCATAAGTTCAATATCTATAATCTATAAGACTGATTATTTTATATCCATTGTTTCTCACACTGAGAATAGCTCAAATGGGATTAGATAGTTTCAATGATCATATCATTTACATCATAAGACTCTATGAGGACTAGGGAAACCTTAGTGCGTAATCCTTGAACAGTGGCATAATATGATATGTCTTATATAAAAGGGAAGCCACAGTGTGTGAGACCCAACCAAAAAAATTATGATGACTCTAATTCCAGTTATAAATAGTATGTATAGGATACCTTCCTAAGGCCCAAGCTCCATAATAAACATCCAAAGGGAATCCCCAAAAAATAATTTCTACATCCAAAACTAGTTAGACTAATCATTTTCTACCTCTTGTTTCCCACACTGAGCAAAGATTGCATGGGCTTAGGAAATCACCATGATCATATCATTCACAAAGGGAATCCTCAGTGTGTAATCCCTGATCAGCAGAATAATATGACATGTATCATATATGAGGGCCATCTTAGTGTGTAATCTATATCCACCAATATAATATGTTATGTCTCACATATAAGGGTATACATAGAGTGTAATCCCTGACCAAACAAACTATGATGACTCAAATTTCAACTATAACCATGATATGTAGGGAACCTTTCTAATGGCCATGCTCCATAACAAAATTTAAAGGGAAGGCACATCACATTAATCCCACTTCCAAAATTAGTGAGACTTGAAATTTTCCATCACTTATTTACCACACTAAACATATCACATGAGAGATTAGTATATTGTAATGATTATATCATTCAGAAAGGGCATCCTTAGTGTGTAATCCCCATCGAGTAGCATAATATGATATTTCCTTCCTATAATTGTAGCCTCATTATGTAAGACTAGACCCACTAAACTATGATGACTTTAATTCCTTCGATAACTATGATCCAAAGGATTCTTTCCTAAGGCCTGATATCTATATTATGTACCCAATGGGATGTCCCAACACCTAATCCCTACATCCATATGAAATGATGATTATTACAATCTATCCCTTATTTATCAAACGGGGAATAGTTTATGTTATCTTAGGGAGTTTCAATGATCACATCATTTGAATCATGAATCTCAACTATCCTAGGAAACCTCACTGTGTATGCCCCAATCAGTGGTATGATATAACTACCCACCATAGAAGGTAATCTACCTTGAGTAATGTACCAAAGGTGTGCCTAAACAATGATAACTCTGATCCTTAATAAAACTAGGATATGTAGGAAGCCTCCCTGATGTTCTATATCAAGTATAAGGTTCCCCATTTACACCATATATATTCTTTCTATATGATGTTAAATGTTATAGGTTTGAAAAATATGTGGGTTTTGATTTCTATTATAATATAGTATATGTATGATACCTCATAATGGTTCAATCATATCCTTGAAATACGAACCAGATCCTAAGATAACAAGTATCTTTGGAGTGCATGGTTTTACGAATTCCAAATATAAGCATCTACCCACTAAAGGGAAATGGATGAAAAACCTTATATACATATAGATTGATTAACCAACAAAACCTCCCATCTTTTTTTTATATAAAGGGATTTAGCCTATGATCATTTTCTTAGATTAATCGGTCATGTATCAGGATTAGGAAGATATTATCAAACATATCTTAAATATATAAGAGAGTAACATAGTAGGAAACAACCCCCCCCCCCAAAGGGTGTGCTGAGCTTGACCTCCCATCCTATCTACCAATGCGAGTACGTAAGAGGCTTTGGGTCTGATACCCCAATTGACTTCCTACCTTTGAAATGTCGGTCTATACCTAGTAATTGATGTGGAAACCGTTGGGATTTTCTATAAAATATTAAAAAATGGTGAGATAGATGTTAATTATTGTGATGAAAATTTGACCCCCCACAATCAAACCACAAGAAAAAATCCATCCATATATTTCCAGTGAAACAAAAATGGTGAGCATGACATGAATCTCTCAAATAAAAAATTGATTTGGTTATTATCCATAAACCCATTTTTTCTTACATAATCTATGGAAACAAAAATGTTAAACCCAATGTGAATCTCTCAAATAATAATATGATTGCATTATTCTCTGTCAGGACACTTTCTATTGCATAATATATGAAAAGAAAAATGGTGAACCTGACATGAAACTCTGAAACTGAAAGTTTATTGGTTGACTATAACATGGATCTTATGGTTGATCTTATGTAGCTGGGGTTATAGTGAAATAATTCCATCCTCACTTTGAGACATCGACACTATTAGAATGGTTGGATCAAGAATAAATGGGGAATTATGTTACACATGAATATATGACTGAGCACATATCATGCTTGCAATGGTGTACTAATTGGAAAACTTGTTCCTTGTTGTCTAAATGACTATAAATACTACTATCATAAAAAACAATGTGATATAGGATAATGTCTTCATCTAGTGATTACTCTGAAATATTAGCAACAACTACAACCCATGCAGGCCTCAAAATGACCTCACCTACCCTACATCTTCAGTGTAGGGTGGAAAATTCATTGGTATGGGAATACCATTGCTATGGTACAATCCCGACTATCAAGGATTCCTAAAAGGATATTCAAGTATAGAAACCACCATGTTTTCATCATCCACGTATAGTCGCATTACATCTATTGCCCCTCATTTCCAAATCCAATCACTTTGGATGTTTACCCCCATAGAATAAAAATTTCCACCTTTATTATATGATGAAGGTGGATCAAGGATCCAATTATATCTCCCTTCTAGTTTAGGGGCCACTGAGGAGGGCTCCTTCCAACTAACGTCATCTGTAATATCCCACCTGTACCCATCAGTATCCTACTAAGGGTACCACCATACACACTTCCACCTATGAAACCCATTCACGGGTAATAAGGAAGACACATAGAGCATGAAAGCCTATAGATATTCATGAGTGGGATCATATCCCTTATCCTACTGATGATTTTCACCAGCATATTCTGGAAGTAACTAGTGAGCAGGCTCATATCCCTACTCACTCAAGATAAGTCTATAGGCATATTCCTATAGTAGGAATAAGGGAGGTGAATATTATTATCCCCATAAATGAAGATTTTTGGCATTTTATGTTGTCACCGAGAGGATAAAATTTGTATCGTATCCCTACTTCAATCTAAGATATCTTCTAGTATGTAGTGGAGATGAAAAATGTATCCCAACACACACTTTTTCTATAACTCTATTACATTTTAGCAACAGATAAAGAGTTATGTTGGAATATCCCAACACTGGTACAAATATATATACAAGAACATATTACTACCCCCACATCAAGGGAACCTCATCACTATAATCATTATGAATAAGTGGTTTATCTAGAGAAAGAAAAAAATATTACTCCCATATAAGAGGATTATCAACATATTCTGGTAAAGGATGAGGTGTTGGGATGGGCTCATATTCTCATTCCAACTAGGGCTCACCAGGTGACAGTAGTACATGCCTCGGGAAAGGATCACATGCTGGTCCAAAAAGTCTACTGGAATATTCCAGGGGCCTAGGATCGAACTCATATCCTCATTAGTTGGGGTTAACCAAGTGATCTGGGAATAGGCATCGGGACAAGCTCATATTTCTATCAAAGAAAACCAGTGGCATACTCAAAAGGTCTAGGATCGGGATTATATTCCCATTCTTGTCAAGAATCACCGAGTGAAAACATAACATTCCTTGAGATAGACTCATATTCCTGTTAGGAAATCTTCTTGGAATAATCTTATAGATCATGGAAGCTAGGAACATATTCCCACTTCTGTTGGCAAACGAATGCACCAGCATCCATTCGAGGCTATACATGTGGAGGCTCATATCCCTTCTATCGTTATATAGGTCCATCAGTATATTCAGGTGGGGAATGAATATACATACCTAGATTATACTCTTTTTTCTTAACCATGGTTCATCATGTTATAATGACACATGCCTTAGGGCAGGCTCATATCCCTGTCACAAAAGACAATCAACATATTCCAAAGGATCAAGATCAGGATCGTACTCTCATTTTGACTGAGGCTCACTGAGTGAGAATGAAACATGCCTTGGTATGGGCTCATTTTATTTTCAATAATGAGGAAGCTCATTGGTATATTCTAGTATCTTCTCAGTAGATGGTTTATACTCCCAAGAAACTAAATGGTTATAAACAAGGTTCATAAACCATCATATAGAAAGATCATATCACTTCACAATTATAGAAGGCAAGTCTTCATAGTCTAGCCATGACACATAATGACTATCAAATTCATAATCTTCTCAAAAAAAGTGTCCTTGTGGTTTTTTGAGACTCATTCTCAACACCCCATGGTTCCTTCAACTATTAAACTGAAGCAGAAGATGATCATTACTGTGATATTCCCTCCTCATGGTAGTGTGGATATGGATTATAGGGAATCTACTTTGGAAATTCATCATGTTAAACCTACCCATGGTGATATCTCCCACTGACAAAAAAATCCTCCCCTTTATAGACTACTCTATATAGAGTGGTGTTCAAAACGAAGACACCTTCATATAGAGAGGTGCTCAAAACATTTGGGTTAACTGTATAGAGTTCCCTATTAATTTACAACAACACTCTACTCTAGTCAATAGGTGACCCTAAGAAACACCTTTTGTGTTCATGTTCTATGGATTAATGTAAGTCTGATGAAGAGGAATCCAACAATGATATATGGAGAGAGTTATCCAAAAACAACCTCCCTATCATGTTATGGCCTCTTTCCACATATGACTATGAGATCCTAGATGAGCTACAGAAGGAGTACATGACTTATATACAATATAATATATGGGATACTCACTAGGTACTAAATATAAGATCCCTCCCTTATTCAAGATATAGGGATCACCTTCATACCATCAAGATCTTATATTTTTAGATTGACCTCGCTGCTCTCTCTTTGGCCCAGGATCCAAAATTGGAAAAGAACATATCAAATCTAAAACACGATAACTGCCATTGAATAAAAACTCCTTAGAAATTGATATCCTAAGACACTACATGCATCTTTATTTAGGGTTAGAGAATATATGAAGTGATATAACTCATTACACCCCTAGAATAACATAGATCCTTATATATGAAATCTTGTAATGTAATATCCACCATTGAAATTAGGGTACTGGGAAAGGCTTGGGCCAATTAGTCACTACAATAGAATAACCCCACTCAATAGTGTCTATACGTCCTAAAATATGGAAGGGGATGGCCAATAAGTCTATTAACTGGGCCCCTCATAGGATATTGGAATTCATTTCAAACACAAAATCAAAGGTTGCAGTGAACTCAACAACATCCTGTAGAAATTGACTCCCATCATGGACTACCATTGAACTCAACTTCTACATGAGCATAACTATTCCACATAAAACATGCCACATTAATATCCATCAAAGTGTCCATCCAAGAGTGAACCCAACTCACTAGAATAGTTGAATATCTATCACTACATTCACTTATGGGGTCATCAATTCCTAATAGAGTTTGGGATATATTGGTAGTTACTTCAAACAAAACCTATTCCACTAGGGTAGGGTAATTTGTTTCACAATCAACATCATCACATTCATCATCCCTAGAGACGAACCTAGGAAAAAAATCTAGATCAATCCCAACCCATTGGCCTGGGGGAATTTATATCTCAATGTCCATCCAAGGTGTCATAAAATACTTGACTGGACTCATTGTATCCTTATAAACAATATCAATCAATGCCAAATGTGGCCCCAAATATTCCTCATCCCATTAGGTTGGATATTTTCATTATCATGACCACAGAGAGTCAGTCTTCTATATGTTCGGAGGTAAATATTGATGGATGACATCCTATATTTCCCCCCCACTACAAGACAAACCATTATTATTTGGGGATTAATTGGCAGTCACGACTAGAAACACCCTTAATGTTGTTACTCACAAGACAAGAGAGGAGGAATTTACTTTAAAGAAAATCAGACCACAGAGGGGTCTCAAATCAAAATAGCCCAATATGGCCAAGGGATCAAGAAATGACCATAATAAAGGAAGTATAAAATCACCCAGTTGTGTTAAAAGTAATAAGATAACCTAAATTTCCCAATATAACTCTATGAATTTCGTCACCATCAACACAAAAAATATGGTGGATCAAGATGTTGGTGTAGTGGGATAAAACATGGAAAACATATCCCAGGTTGTTGGAGATTTGGATGCAGCAACTAAGGCTTCACACACCCGGTACCAAAGAAGGATCCAAAATATGGAACATATAAATATTGAGTTTAAAAATCTCTAGAATAACACTATCAAAGATAAAGGGAAATGTGTGGTTATTTCCCAATCACCTCCTAGAAGAGTCAAGTTTCCTTCCATGGAGGAACAATTTTCATTATATGAGAATGGAATAAAAACAATCTGACAACTCATTGGAGATCTACTGTGGGGAAATATTCCTATAGGGTATTTTCTTCTAGTCGAGGTTAATATTACTCCTCCTATTAGAGATGTTCTTCTTAAATGATCGGTATCTGAGATTTTGACTAGCATTGGATCCATGTATCATGTATACAAAAATGGGAAAGTAAAAAATGAACGTTACATCCCTCCATTATAGAAACAACATCTCCCACTCTAGGGTGATCACTCAGTCTTCACATGAGTTGAATGTAAATAGGAAATAAAGACAAGGCCATCATTCCAATCCTCTTACACTCCCTATAGAAGGGATGTGACTCAGATAGAAATAACTACAGGTCTGCTCAGCACCATCAAGTCCTTGGAAACTCAAATAAAAGTCATGGAATGGAAAATCACTCCTATACATCCTAAGAAAAATACATATTCCGAATGGGTGGATAACACATCACCTATACACAATTTCGGAAGTCCTACCTTCTCCACCTTTGATGGTGCGGGATACCCTAAAAACATCTCACATAATTAATTTCCCGATGTGGCATGATGATGGGCCCTTAAGTTCAACCAGATGCAAAAAAAGACGAGGTTTTTTGTAAACACTCTAATAGGGACTGCCTTTATTTGGTACAACGGCCTTCCAACAGAATAATATGTAGGATGGGAAGACCTTCTCCATTAGTTCTTTTAGCAGGTCATTAAAACAATTAGAAAAACAAAGATCCTCAACCTGATGAATTGAATGAAATTATTAAATGATAGGGTGTCTGACTTCATAGCCATATGGAAAGGTATAACTTATTCACTCAACATCCCTATACTGTAAGAAAAATTACTGGAACTTTGTGCTAAAAATATATTGTATGAGTAGAAGACAACTCTAATACAAATGAAGTATTCAGGTGGGTTCTATGAGTTTGTATAAGTCTTAATGATTGGAATGCGCCATTAAGTGAACTGAATCTAAATATCATATCATTCCTTCATCACAGGGTAAAAGGCTCGAAAAGGTATAAGTTAGTATCATTAACCTAAAACTAGTAGTAGTAACTATTCAATAACCTAGTCAAGAACCAAACCTCCTAGTGGAACCTATTGGGTAGAAATAGCCACAAAATCACCCTCAGCTAGAATCACTGAGAAATTAAGGTCTCCTTAGATTTCAAGAATGGGTGAACAAAGAATAATACTTTAGAAATGGACAAGTCCCCAGAAATTAATTTTCATCGATGAAAAATAACATTCTCAAGCATCTATATACTAGAAATCCCAATGTGGTCAACCTCACCAACCATCAAGGATACTTCCCCTTCCATAGAAGGATGGGTCAAAATATCCATGACAGATTAATCATCAAATATCCCCTTCAAGGAAGGGTCAATTTTGGAATGTTGGTGTTAGATAACTCCTCATAGATTTTGTCTTGAATAAACATTACCTAGTCAGAAGAATAGGATGATTGGTAGAATGTTCGATCCATGCATGGATATAAATTCAACAACTAGATGACTTATAAAACTGTTTACCGATCTCAGGCCACTCTGAGAGCACAGCTGACCATACCCACAAAATTTTCACCACCTAGGGAAGTAGTATCAGATATTACCCCAAAAGTGGACATGACCACCAGATGTAGGAATAAATATAAGAGGTTGAATTATATTTTTATCCAATTCAAGTTCTGAATCATGCATATTTCTTCCATGAAACATTAGGACTGTGGGTACCACCACACTAAATAGAACCATCATCAGACAGAAATATCAACTTTGGTCATTCCAATGTGATATAGTAGAAAAACCCGTTATTTGAAGATGAATATGTCTCTGAGTTCAAGTTCCTCACACCAAACTGAGGAATAGGAGGTCACATGCACCGAAACTGAGGATAAATGGGAAAACACATGCATGGTTAGACCTAATATTTTAGTTACATACCTATAGAGGAAGTATATGCAACTAAGACCCATGGTATATCACTCAAGTATGCTTAAAAAAATTGGTGTTTATTAAAAAGCTTCAATGGTCACCTATTCCAAGTTTTCTTACATGACCGCTTAGCAGGGGTTTGATTACCTGATCATCCCATACAATGGGGAAGGCCAACACAACCCATGACTCTAGAAGCAAATTTTCTTTCAACCTTAGCACAATCACCAGGTATTTCCACCTCAAATGACTCAGCTTGTGATACAAATTTCAATGATAATCCACACCTCTAGAAGAATCAACCTCTAGAAAAACATCCCATCATTTTTAGATTTAATTTTCCTATGAATATTATCACCATCAGACTGAGAACTTTTAATCCTTTACAATAAATATGGTTCGACAACAATCAAAAAAGTAATGATGTTCATCATTATTTTATAATTCCCATATCAATATTTGTTAGATCCATTATGTTATCAATATTTTCATGAATTATTATATACCCCATTTATTGATTTTATATGAAATGTGCATAATGTGTGTGAAAAATTAATATTTTAATATTAAGTATAATTTTTTAGCATTTTTAGAAGTAGTCCTATCGAGTCACTTTACTATTTTATTTATACCTCTCACCATACTGATTCAAATTTTGTGGTTCTTGTTTTTTATGATTCCTTATTTTATATCTCACATATCATTAGAAGGAATCAGTGGCCAATTCTTCCATTTGAAGGATCATATGAACCACACAAGAAGAGCCAAATTTTTTTTGATGAAACTATACCATCAATGATGATTGAGTTACTGGTCTAAATACCAAAGCCCAAATTTTATGAAAATACACCATATGTTCTATATTATTCAAAGTAATCATGGATAAAAATTTGAAGGTCCAAATAGAAGAACAAAACTCCCAAATAATGCCTTGAAGTCCAACCCACCATTCTAGACGGGAATTAAAATCCAGACACTATTCATGACATATCTCATGATGTAATCATCAAATAAAGATAAGATTTTTCAGTATAAAATAGGAGATATAGGCGGCCTAATTTGTTGAAGAAATAATTCTCCTTTGAAGGAATCTTACTATTCAAAAACCCTTTCACATTTTAGACTTCAAAAAGATTGGATTGAAATGGACAGATTAAAATTGTTTAATCAACTGGCCATAACCTTCTCTCCTTAAGTCCCATTTCTACCAAATGTTCAGAGTATATAGAGGGAAAATTTATCTAAAACGTGTAAGGATGTAATATCTAGAGATTCAGCTGTCTGAATAGCCAAATTGGTGATGCAATTGGATGGACATATTGGGAATGAAAACAATCCACTTCCTTGGGCTATAATTACATCCCCCTCCTATCCTTCAAAGGGGTTGGCATTTCCGAAGAAAGGAGAATTATTTGGAACGACCAAAGACTTTAAAAAGGCTTGGTGGGACCTTCCATACTCAATTTTTCACTTGAGAGACCTTTCCTCCTCTCTTTGTTTTCATTTACTTTTGTGTTCTTCGTTATTGTAATCTTGTAAGTCTCTTTCTTTTGTAATTTTTTTACTGAATGTTTCTTCATAAATATCTCTTATTCTCATCTACCTTATTTAGTGTAATTTAATGTTCTTAAAATATTTTAAATACAGTTAAATCCCTTTACCTTATTTTTCTTCCTCATTCAATCGAAAGTCCATTTTTAATTATCATCGTTGTTCATGTGTGTGTGTGTGTTCGATGCACAACTATTTTCTTATCACTTTATTTTTCTTCTCTTCATAATTTATAATCATAATCATTATAAAAAGATTATTAAACATACAAATGGATGAGTAAATATCTCATTGGGGTGAGTCAAAATTTTGGGATGTTAGGTGATTGAGAGCTTTTGCTCGATAAATATTCTTTGAATTAACATTGTGTACGTTGGACTTAACATGTCATGGATTAATGACTTGTTTTGTTTAACGTGGTGTTTACATGGATTATTGGAACCATAAATACACCAACATATACAAGCTCTGATTGAGATTAGAACCTTATGTTAAGTTAAGGCTTTGATTAAATCCTTAACACCTAGGAATTCCAATCAACATTATCTTGTGAAGTGGGTGTTAATTTAATGTAATATTAAGCAAGGCACATTGATTTCAAAAGCTTAACTATCTAATGATGAACTCAACCCAATATTTATCATTTTTTTAAATCAATTATAGTAAATCAATCATTTCAATTAAGCTCTGCAAACAAACCCCCTAATCAAAATACAATCAACAAAAAACAATTGACTATTTAAAAAGTATCATTGCCGAGGATTCGACCCGAGTGCTTCTATACACATTAGAAGAGCATCAGAAATTTGACCGGTCGATAGGTGACAATCGGCCGCACGTTTCAAATGGTGATGTTTTCAAGGATGGTGTTTTATGTAGTCATTAGTTTCTAGTTATTGTAAATAAATAGAAAAAATCAAAATTTAAAAAAACTGAAAAAAACACAAAGAAAACCCCACCTTATCATAAAAATCATAAAATGAAAAAAATACAAAGAAAAAATCATCTTTACCTTTCTTCAAAAATCTCTCTGAATGACCCGTATCCTACCAAACAATCCCTCGGATTTGTTTGACCCTAAAATTAATTGAACACTTCGCCAACTTTGGAGGAACATAAGAGATAATCAACCCATTCAAGAATCTGTCCTTGCCCAACCAATTGAATTAGATATGGCCAATCCTAGGGAACAAACTCTTAAAGAAATTTCTGCCACTGATATGAATTACCAACTTCTTGGTATTCAATATCCACACATAGAGGCTGACTTTGAACTCAAATCGGGTTTGATTCATCTTCTTCCTCATTTTCATGGGTAAGCCGGTGAGGATCCACATCTCCACCTTAATGAGTTCCAAGTGGTGTAATCTACTATGAATCCTCAAGGGGTTTATGAGGAACAAATAAAACTTTGATAATTCCCTTTCTCTCTAGCTGAAACTACTAAGTCATGGATCTACTACCTTCCTTCTGGTTCCATAACCACATGGAATGACATGAAGCAACTTTTCTTAGAAAATTTCTTTGTTGGTTCTCGTACTGCTTCTATCCAAAAAGAAATAATTGGTATCCGTCAGTTTCCAAGTGAATCACTCCATGAGTACTCAGAGAGGTTCAAAAATCTTGTTGCAACCTACCCACATCACCAAATTCCTGATGAACTCCAGATCCAATACTTCTATGAGGGGTTTTTGGCTATGGAGAGAACTCTCATTGATGTCGCAAGTGGTAGTGCTCTTGATCAAAAAACTCCCATAGTTGAAAGATATCTCATAAGTAACATGGCTTCAAACACACAAAAATTCCATACTCGAGCACATGATCAAGTAAAAAAATCCCAAGATAATCAATCAATAGAGCAGAACAAGATGACCGAGTGGATGAGTGAACTTACAAGTTATATGTGACAACTAGCTGTGGATACCAAATCCACAACCTCATCTTCTCAAAAATCAATGTTTCCTGGAACTGTTAAAAACTATGTAATCTACAACTCTTCATCTCATCCAACTGACACATGTCCACAACTTCAAGTGGATCAATCCGATTCATCTGGACCAATGGAGCTCAATGCAGCATATGCTCAGCGAAACACCAACCCTCAACTATCAGGTCACTTTGTTAGAAACTTCAACCAACCTCACTATGAGCCCTTCTCTTCTTCCTATAACTAGGGCCTGAGGTATGGTAATCCCATCTCTCATCCCCCTCAATTACCTCCTCAAAACCCAAACTAGTTTCAATATGGTCAAGGTGTTGGTAATTTCCAACAACCTTATCCTTTTATTCCTCAAACTCAATGGAAAAATCTTCCTCCTGGATTCCATTATCCTAGTGAGCCTTCCCAATTCCATAACCAATACAATTTCAATATGAAGGACCAAAATCTAGGTAATCCCAATTCGGGACAAGCCTCTTCTTCCAAGCAACCATGGGAAAGTGCAGTGGAAGATCTTGCCTCCTTCACCCGTTCTAGCCTCAATAATATTGAAACCCAAATCGGTCAACTTGCACCCCACCATAGTCAGTAGCATCCGTCCAATTCTTCCCAACATCCAGCTCAACCATTACCCAACCCCAAGGGTAATGTAAGTGCAATTTCACTTAGATCGGGGAAACAAATTTCTATGCCTCAAGATAAGTCATCCAACCCTCCCTTTAATGTTGACTTAGAAAATGAAAAGAAAAAGAAACTTGAAAAGTAATCTGAAACCATTCCCTCACCTCCTTCTATTCCACTTTAGAACCCAATTCCTTTTCCTCATTCCATTTCTAATACGAAGAAGTCCTTTGAACTCGATCATAAAATGCTCGACATGATTAGACATGTTGAATTCAATATTCCCCTCTTAGTTGCCATAAAAAAATTCCTAAGTATTCCAAGTTTCTCAAGGAGTCTTGTACCCAAAAGAGGAAACTTAGGACCTCCAAAAAAATTTCAACCCAAGAGTCCATACCCATTATGTGCAAAGATCCAAGGACCATTACGGTTCCATGCAAAATAGAAAGTTACAACTTTGATGATGCACTCATAGACCTCAGAGACTCAATTAAGGTCATGCCCAAATCCATATTCTCTAAACTTCTTCTAGGTCCCTTCTATCCAACTTGTGTTGTCATTCAATTGGCCAATCGAAGCACAATTAGTCCTGAGGGAGTAATTGAGGATGTCCTTGTTCGTGTCAATGATCTTATCATTCCAACTGATTTCTATATCCTTGACATGGATGGTGAGACGAACTCTTCTTGATCTCCCTTAATTCTAGGAAGACCATTCCTAATGATATTGAGTACCAATATTGATTTCCATTTAGGCATCTTATCCATGGAATTCTGTGACCAACTGGTCAAGTTCAACATTTTCCAAGCCATGTGATACCCATATGAGGATGACTCTACATTCTCAATCCATGCTTCTGAGGAAACTTCTAAGAGTCAATTGAACCCCATTCCATCATGTTCATCATGTTCTAATGAGAAATGATCTTGTGAAATATGCACCATAATTAACCAAGTTATAAATGGTGAAGTTGATGTAGACCTCTCATTAATAGACTCCATCAGTCATGAGGAACTTGAAAACTCTCTTGAATACCACATCAACTCTGATCTCTACTGCTCATCCTTGGACAATATTAAGGAAAATGAATCTGATGTAACTAAAGTCCCATCTTCCATTCTTGAGTTGTCTATCCCAAAAATGGAAGATGAGACTGATCTAAAACCTCTTCGTGAAAACCTGAAATATGCATTCCTTTTCCATGATCACTCATATCCTGTCATTATCTATGCTTCAATTACTGAAACCGAGGAGTCCAAACTTGTTCAGGTGTTAGAGGAAAACAAAAAGGCTCTTTGTTGGACCCTAGATGACATACCTGGAATCAAACCTACTCTTTGCATGAATTACATCCATCTTGAGGAATCATCCAAACCAATTAGGCAACCACAAAGAAGACTCAATCCACTCACACTTGAGGTAGTTAGGGAAGAGTTCACCAAGCTTCTTCAAGATGGTATTATCTACCTTATTTCTGATAGTGAATGGGTTAGTACAATTCAATTTGTACCTAAAAAAGGTGGGATAACTGTCACCACAAATGGAATTGGAGAGGTAGTAAAAACTTGAGTGAAGAACAAATGGCATGTGTGCATCGACTATAAGAAATTGAATGTTGAAACAAGAAAATATTACCACCCTCTTCCATTCCTTAATCAAATACTGGAATGATTAGCCAGAAAGTCACACTGTTTCTTTCTTTATTGATACACCGACTACTTCCAAATACAAATCGCACCTCAGAACCATGAAAAGAATACATTCACATGCCCCTTTGGAACATATGCATATAGAAGAATGACTTTTGGCTTTTTCAATGATCATACAACACTCCAGAGTTGAATAATGAGTATCTTTTCATAATTCATTGAACACTGCATGGAAGTCTTCATGGATGACTTCTTCATTTATGGTGAGTCATTTGAATCTTGTCTGAATTAACTCTCTTTAGTCCTCTAAAAATGTTTCAAGTGTATCCTTGTGTTAAATTTTGAAAAATGTCACTTCATGGTTGCAAATGGGATTGTTCTATGGAACATAGTTTTAAAATATGGTATTACAGTTGGTCCTGCGAAAATTGAAGTGATCCAATCACTTCCTCAACCCACTTCTATTCGAGACATCTATTCATTTCTTGGTCATGCAGGTTTCTATCAGAGATTCATCCATATCTTTAATAGGATTTCCCTCTGAATCACTTGGTTGCTCCAAAATGATGTCATTTTCCATTTCGATGAGGTTTGAAAGAGAGCCTCCATTGAAATCAAAACTACTCTAACATCCGCCCCAATAATCCAACCCCAAGATTGGTCCTTACACATTGAGTTGATATGTGATGCTTCTGATAGATCCATTAAGGCTATTCTTGGTCAAAGGAGAGAAAATATTTCCCATGACATCTATTATTCCTCAAAAACATTGGATGAAACTCAATATCACTACAATGTCACGGAAAAAAGAAACTTTTAGAAGTGGTTTTTTTCATAGATAAATTTCAGCCCTATCTCTTAGGTGCCAAAATCATCATCTTCACAGACCATTCTACTATAATGTTCTTACTCAAGAAAATTAATTCCAAACCGAGGCTAATAAGATGAATCAAATGCTCTAAGAGTTGGACCTTGAAATTAAATGTATACAAGGAAAAGAAAACCCTGTGGCTGATCACCTGAGTAAAATTTCTAATTATTCTCATTCATAAATCATTGATCCTAAATTCCCCACCGAGAACCTTTCATCTCCCACTACAAAGTAACCATGGTATGCCCCAATTGTAAATTATTTGGTTTCTGGGGGTTTTCATAAATTTTTTTTAAATGCACAAAAAATGAAGTTGAAAAGTGATTCAAAATACTATTTTTGGGAAGAAAATAAAATTTGGAAAATAGGGGAAGACATGGTAATTAGGATATGTGTTGATGAAGATGAACATTCCTCCATATTAGAATTATATCACTCACTTCATGGAGGTGGCCACTTTGGACCACAAAGGACCTCCCTAAAGGTCATAGACTCTGGATTCTTCTAGCCTTCACTCTTTAAGGACTCACATGAGTTCTGTCAATCATGTCCAACTTGCCAAAAGTTTGGTACAATTTCAAAGAGAAAATAAATTCCCCAAAACAATTAATTTTATGTGAGATATTCAATGTTTGGGGCATTGATTTCATGGGACCATTTCCACCTTCAAATGAATTCTCATACATCCTTCTTGTGGTTTATTATGTTTCTAGGTGGTTCGAGGACAAACCCACTAGAAGGGATGATTCACATACTATTTCTGAGTTCCTCAAGACACACATCTTCCACTGATTTGGCACACCACGTGCCTTGATGAGTGACTTAAGAACCCATTTTTGTAATAGAACCATGGAATCTATTTTGAAAAAGATTGGGGTTGTACATAAAAACTTAAACTGCATATCACCCCCAAAAATATGGAATGTATGAACTTTATAATAGAGAAGTGAAAAGAGTTCTTGAATGAATTGTATAACCCACAAGAAAAGACTGGCCAAAAAGACTTGGTGAATCACTTTCAGCTTATCTAAATGCCTATAAAAAACCCATTGGGATGTCTTCTTTTCGGCTAGTTTTTGGTAAAGCATGTCATTTTCAGTTGAAATCCAACATAAGTCATTTTGGTCTGTGAAATCCTGTAATTTGGATTGTGAAAAATCTGGTGAAAAAGATTGTTTCAATTGGCTGTACTGGATGAGCTTCGACTTGAGTCCTATGAGAATTCCAATTTATACCAAGATAAGGCAAAGGTACTCCCTGACAAACATATCATGATAATGGTATTAAATGAAAGTAAAAATTTATTTATCTTCAATTCTCGATTTCGGATTCACCCAGGTAAGCTTAATTCTCATTGGGAAGGTCCTTTTATTCTTTCTCACGTTTACCCATTTGGTGTAGTGAAAGTCCAGGACCCCTCTTCAAAAATAACATTTAAGGTTAACAACCATCGGTTAAAGCATCACCATGAAAGGACACACATCCTCATAACCAACTTGATTTCCATCAGATCCCCAAATTATATAGTTGACCCACCACTAGATGGAGATGGCGACCCACCAAATCCAAACTAGGGGGCACCTCTTTCCCTTTAACTCTCTCTATCTCTTCCTCCCTCTCACTCTTTCTTCTTCTTCCTCTCTATTTCATTTTTTTCCACTTTCTTCATCAAACCCTTTCTTTTTCTCCTTCTATTTTGTGTGGGTGTGTATTTTAAAGAACACTAAAAAAACTAAAAAATAAAAAAATGTAAAAAAAAATAAAAGAGTCATACTTAATGACCTTCAATTTTCAATTTTTTTCCAACCATTTTGGGGAGTCAAAAGACATGGTTTCATATCAATTTTTTTTGTTTTCATCATATATTTGGATAAGTAATTTTTTTTCAAGAATAATACATTTTGAATGCTTAGTTATTGATTTGGAAAATGCTTTTCCCCAACCGTGAGAAACATCATTGGATTTCATGCCATGGCTACATATGGCCATCTTTTCAAAATGTGTGTTTTCACCCCCATTTGTGAGTCTTGAGTTTGTGGACCATCGATCTGAATTTCTTACTTTAGTGTGCATTAATATGATAGAGTCATTTTCTAAACCACATGAGAATCACAATAGACAAATAGCCTCCCATTTCCCTTACATTAATCTTCCTTTTGAAAGCCCCTTCAAGCCTATGAAAACCTTTTCTTTGATAGCCACATTACAATCCTAAGACCTTATCCCACCTATTCTCAACATGTATTTTTCATTGCATTTTTTTTGAAATTTAAGTATGTGGGGGGGGGGGTGGATTTCATTTTGGGTACCCTTTGTTGATTTCACTATTTTATCATATGATTTAGGGAAAGCATCCATTTTAGTGTGGGGGAGAGGTTGAAATTCAGTTTGTTTTTGGAAATTATATATGATTATGACATATTGTTCAAATTTTATTGACAAGTCTTCATAAAAATAAAAAAAATCAAAAAAAAAATGAAAATAGGAATGGGTTGTTCCTTGGGTGGGTTAAATATCACTCTTCCTCAACTTTTTATCTTGTTAAAACTATTAAAATTAGTGTCGTGAGGAGATAAATCAAGGTTTGGGAGATGGGTGTGAGATCTATTTCTAGTTCAACTTTTGAAAAATGAAAAAAACCAAAAAAAAAAACAAAATTTGTGAACAATTATATCATTGGGAGAAGTTTTGTGTTTTGTAAATATTCCATATTTTCATTCCCTTAAAATTTTCTTCCACTATTTTGTCTTGATTCAGAAAATTTTTCCCTTGGAAATATTTGTTTCAATTTCTTTCCATGTCTCATTTCAAAAAAAATGTGCATTACTTTCTCCATGTCGGTGTTTCACCCCCCTTTTCCCATCTTGTGGATATCATCTTCCTACCATCCCATAGCCACAGAGAACCCCCTAAAAAGACCTATTGAGTCTTGTGCACTTTGGAAAGGGAGTAGAAGTTGAGATCTTTTTCAAACTCTATGATTTTCACTTTTGGTTGGTGAATGAGTGAAGCTCCATAAAATAATTATATCATCTTGAGAGGAGTAAGTTTTGTGTTCCACCATTTTACATTTCTAAAATTGAGCATGAAAAAATGAATTGTTTTTGGAACATTTTTTCTGTAGCAACATTCGGTGGAATTCAATATGGATGAGTGAAATTGTTTAAACCTCTCCTTATTGCGGAAAACAAAATGTTAATATTTTTTGGTGAGTGAAAATGATTTTTTCATGTTTTTATATCTATTTCACATGAGGAAATGAACATGAATAAGTGTGAGGAATTTGATGTTATCAATATTTTCTTTACTTATTATATACTTCCTTTATAAATTTTATATGAAATGTGCATAATGTGTGTGATAAATTAATATTTTAATATTAAGAATAATTTTTGAGGATTTTTAGAATTAGTCCAATTGAGTCATTTAATATTTTGTTTATAAATCTCACTCTACTGATTAAAATTTTGTGGTTATTATTTTTTAGGATTCTTTATTCAATTTCCCACAGATCATTAGAAGGAATAATTAGCCAATTCTTCCATTTGAAGGATCATATGAACCTCACAAGAAGACCCAAATAATTTTTGATGAAACTGGACCATCCATGATTATTGAGTTACTTGTCTAAATCCTGAAGCCCAAATTTTATGAAACTCCACCATATGTTCTATATTACCCAAAGGAATCACGGATAAAAATTTTATGGTCCAACTATAAGAACAAGGGGCCCAAGTAATTCCTTGAAGTCCAGCCCACCATTCTGGATGGAAATTAACATCCACACACTATTACTGACATATCTCATGATGTAATCATCAAATTAAGTTGGAATTTTTAGTGTGAAATAGGAGATATAAGAGGCCGACTTTTTTGAATAAATAATTAGGCATTGAAGGAATCTGCCTATTCAAAAACCCTTTCACATTTTGGACATTAAAAATATTGGATTGAAATGGACAGATTAAAAATTTTAATCAACCAGCCAAAAAATGGGATCCTTAAGTCCAATTTCCACATAATTTTTAGAGTAGACTTATGAGATATGTATCTACAACTTTTAAGAATATCATACCTAGATATTCGGCTGTCTGAATAGACATCTTGGTGATGCAAGTGGATGTACATATTAGGAATACAAACAGTCCACTTCCTTGGGATATAAATGCATCCCCCTCCTCTCCTTCAAAGGGGATGGTATTTCAGAAGAGATATGCATCAATTGGCATGACAGAATCCTTGCCAAAGTCTTGGGAGGACCTTCCATACTCATGTTTTCACTTGAGAGACCTTTCCTCCTCTCATTGTTTTCATTTACTTTTGTGTTCTTCATTATTGTAATCTTGTAAGTCTCTTTCTTTTGTAATTCAGTTTTAATGCATGTATCTTCTTCAATATCTCGTATTCTCATCCAACTTTTGTAGTTTAGTATTAATGTTCTTAAAATAGTTTAAATACAATTAAATCCCCTTCCCTTCTTTTTCTTCCACATTCAATCAAAAATCTGTTTTTAATTATCATCATTGTTCGTGTGTGTGTGTGTTCGATGAACCGCTCTTTTCTTATCCCTTTATTTTTCATATCTTCTTAATTTATCATCATAATCATTATAACAATATTATTAAAAATCCAAATCGATGAGTAAATCTCTATTTGGGGTGAGTCAAAATTTATGGATGTTAAGTGATTGAGGGAATTTGATCGATGAATATTCTTTTAATTAATATTGTGTATGTTGGACTTAACATGTCATGGATTAATGAATTTTTTTGTTTAATGTGTGATTTTCATGGATTATTGGAACCACAAATACAACAACATGAAAAATATCTGATAGATATTTGAACCTTAATTTAAGTTAAGTCTTCGATTAAATCCTTAAAACTTAGGAATTCCAATCAACATTATCTTGTGAAGTGGGGGTTAATTTAATGCAATATAAAGAAAGGATCAATGATTTCACAAGCTTAACTACCTAATGATGAACTCACCCCAATATTTATAAAATTGTTAAATCAATTTTATTTAATCAATCATTTAAATTAATCTCTTCAAACAAACCCCACTAATCAAAATAAATTCAACAAAAAACAATTGACTATTTAAAAAGTATCATCACTGTGGATTTGACCCGAGTGCTGCTCTAAACATTAGTAGAGCATCAGAACTTTGACCGGTCTATATGCGACAATCAGCCATGCATTTCAATCAATGTACACAAGACCCTTTTCTATTATCATTTTGTTTAGAACTCCATGATCTGTCCTAATCAATGCGTCTTCTGTGTTATTTTCCATACCAAGGTGGCAGTGTATTAAACAATCATAATCCTTGAGTATCTGAAGTCATCACCTTTTCATCATGTTGAGTTCTTTCTAGGAAAATATATATTTCATGCCCTTGTGATCTGTATATATATATATATCAAATATTTCACCATAGAGATACTGTCTCTATTTCACTAAGAGTAAGTATTATGGCTCTAACTCAAGATCATGGGTTGGATTGTTTTGTTCGTGATTTTTTAACTATCTTGATGTATAGGTAATAACTATATCATTCTTTATGGGGACATATCTGAGTCCTTTCTTTAATGCACCACTCTAAATCACAAATCAATCATTTCCTGATAGTAGATTCAAGATTAATTAATGTACTAATATCCTCATCAATTCATTGAAATATTATTCAAATTATTTTTTCTATAAAAACTTTACCCCTTTACGAGTATTCTTGGTTAATGGGTTAGGTAATCAAAGGAAATTCTGAAAGAAACATTAATAGTGACCTTCTAAACCAATGAAAATACATACCTCAGTTATGTTCATTGGTGTAGGAAATTCTTGAATTACCTTTGTCTTCACATGATTAACTAACATTCCATCCTTAAAGACAATATGGTCATGAAAAGTAATTGTTTGAATCCATAATTTAAACATGTTGAAATTCCCATATAACACTTTTCTTCTAATAGTCTCTAAAATAACTATCATTTGGTTATCTTAGTACTAATAGCTTTTATAGTATATCAAGAAATCATAAATAAATAACACAAAAAATAATCAAGACATTCCTTGAACACTCTTTTTATTAGATCCATAAATTAGAGGGTTCATTTTTCAGTCCAATTGGCATTACTATAAACTCATAATGTCCATACTTAATTAAGAATGTTTGATTAGTAATATATTCCTTCCACAAATGTAATTGATGATATCCATATCGACGTTAAATCTTCAAAAAATATTAATCTCTATGAATTTGATCAAATAAATCATCAAAGTGAGGTATATGATACTTATTCATTATTGTAATTGCATTAATTTTCCTATAGTCAATGAAAATATTCATAGGACCATATGTCTTTTGACGAAGAGAATAGGGGCTCCGTAGGGTGAAACACTATGGTGAATAAATACCTTATTAAAAAAAACTCTCTAGTATATTCTTCATCTACAATAATTCCACAGTGGCTATTCAATAAGGAGTATTTGATATTAGCCTTTTATAAGGGATCAAGTCAATAGAAAAATCCACTTTCAACACTAGATGATTTCTAGGTAAATCCTCTGTAAATACATAAATTTATTCTGGTATAATAGGTACGATCTCAAATTGATGATTTCTTTTCTTATATATAGATGATTTTCTCTCTTCTTCCCAAAAAATTTCATTTAGAGGAGCTACTAGAGGTGGATAAAGATATTAATCCAATGATTCAGTCTCCCCTCTAAATATGGGAAATTATATACCATCATCATGAATACTAATTTTCTTGTCCATGTAATAAATTTTTGAATTATATTTCAAAATACAATACTTACCAAGGATTATATCAAAATAAACCATAGTTATTATTAAAAAATCAGCAATTAGATCACATTTATTTTCCATAAGAGGAACTACTTGACACATATTTGTTGTAAAGAGGTTTCCACTAGGATTCCATACTGACATATCCTTTGTTATGGTAAATTTGGAAAATATAATTTTTCAAGAAAAATGGGATGATCTAAAGGATTAGATGATATAGAATCAAATAAATAATTAGATAAAATTGAGGAGATGGTTAAATTATCTTACACCACATCATTATGGACTTCATATTAATCTATTGTGATCATATAAGATTTTCCTTTACCCTATGACCTTTTCTAGGGAAAGTATCTTTAACACTTCAAAAAGTATTTGGAATAGTGTCCCATATCCCTAAAATTATAGAAATTAACCTTGGTATTTTCATTATTTCCCTTGTAATCATGAGCATGATGGCCTTTCTCACCAAACTTGTTGCAAACTCTCGTTCCTTTTATGCAGGAACCAGGTTGTTTCCTTCCATATGTATCGCACATTGTAAAAATATCTTTTTATCATTAACTTTATTAATTATTTTCTTTCCTACCCTCTTCACCTATTGTTTTTCCTTATACTCATAAGACGTAGAGAATTACTGTTTTTGTCTTGATAGAAGATGCAGCTATATATTTGTTTGGTGATAATTTTTGGGAAACTAGTTCTATTCAAAGGAATGGTTTAAACCCATCAAATATTTTATCAATATTTCTCTTTGTACTTTATACGTAATCTAGAGCATTCCTCCCTTACCTTGTAATGTTGAATTCATACTTATCAAAATTCTTATCCTCCTATTACATACGATTCAAGAATTGTATCCCCATATATTTTCACTATTCAGGAGAAAAATATTTATTTTATGAAAATATCCTTGAAATCCCTCCATTATAAATTTTATATTTCTTCTTCATAATTTGTGTCTTTTATTAATGAACACCATTTATCTGCATCTCCTAATAGAGGAAAAACTTCCATGATAAATTTATCCCTATCATCACTTCCAAAAGTGAGAAATGTCAACACTAAGGAACTTATCCATTATTCATCTACAATTGGGTTTGTAGTCCCATCGAATGATAGAGGTCGCTGTCTCAAAAAGAGGTATAACATTGTTCATCCACATTGTGGATCAGTATTCTATATATGGGTAAGAATATTCATAACTTGGTTCACATGTCCCATTATAGTTATATGTTTCTCAGCACCAATTTCAGCTCCTTCTCTAACATTGTAACACCCCGAGATTTTATGAAAAATATTTTTTTTAATTTCATTAATGTCTTGTATTGTACGCTACACCAAAAGGAGCTTGCACAACACGCATCCTTGACTTGCCTTGCATTACACGCAATCACGACCTTCCTCGATAGCGTGTGTAGTACGCAATACCGAGTTTCACTAAACAACGATATGATATTATTAAAACTAGCCATTATGAATAGTAATAACCACTTTTTGAAATTTTGTAAATTTTATTTTTCAAAATGGACTTCATTTTTGGATTTGGAAAATCGAAATTAGCTTAGGGTGAAATTTTGGTACTTTTCGAATAACTTTCATATTCTGATGAATAGTGCAAATTACTAAATTTTAATTAAAAACAACTTTTTCAATTGAAATAATTTATAGTGATAAATTATTAATTTGAGTGGTTTTAAAGTATATTTAGAATATATTTTTACAATTTAATACAATTTTGTTCATTGGATGTAATTTCACATTTAAACCAGACATAAACAAGTGTCAAACTTTTGATAGTTATTATCTCTTAAAAACACGCTATTTGTTTTGACGACGGGAATTAATTTTTAAATTAGTTATTTTAACTGATATGATTTGAATTTGGTTAAATAAACATCATTTTTGAATTCATAATATCAAATATAGCTTAGGCCTAATTTTTGGTATTTTTCTAGAAACTTTCATTTTTTTGATGAATAGTGAAACCACTAAGTGGTAGTTAAAAAACTGAATTTTTTTCATAAAACTTAATTTTACCACTTCTGTGAGTGGAATTTCAAAAATCCGAGAGACACGGTTGATGTCAGTAAGTAAAATGTGGTTTAATGAGATGAAAATAATTTTTGGTGAATAGTAACTTTTTACTTTTTTTTACCACGGTTAAAAGTAAATAGGGTAATTAAGGGTAAAAGTGTTATTATTATTACCCTAACACATGTCCTAATTCTATTGTATAAGTGTAATTCGACAAAAAGCAACCTTAGGAATAAAATATGACCACTTAGGCCCACATGGATTAGATTAGGACATTTATTATCAATTTACTTAAAGAAGGGTAAAAATAGTTAAAATCAAAGTTTAATAAGTAAATCATTTTTAATATGGGGTTATACATAAGATAAATTCGACTATAAATATTCATTAGAAAGATACAAATATTTCCAACATAATGGTATTTTAGTTATAATTTTTAGACATTAAATAATTTAATTTATTTATGACACAACAATGATGCAGTAATTATCTTATTAATGAAATATTGACATAATTGATGTTATAAATACCCAAATAAATGTAATTTGAGACTTTTTATGAATTACACTAATTTTATAGGTTAATATGACATGTTAGTATTGATTTAATTAACCTTTTTAGAAATAATAATTCTGTTATAAGTTTCAAAAAAATCAATTACTAAATAGTGTCAAAATTGTCATAAAATAGTTTTTAAAACAAATATTATATTATTAATTGTTATTTTATTCCTAAAAATCTAAGGTTCGGCCAAATGACTTAGATAAGGATATATATATTAATAATAAACAACTTCGGGTTCGTTTGGCTTGTTATAGTAAGTTTATTAACCTTATAGTGTAAGAACACAAGAAGACACGGTAAAAGTAAAATTATTTAACTTAATGTTAAATCTAAATGATAAGGTTAAAATAGGAACCTAAACTTGTATAAATTCTATTGGATGAGAGTATTGCGACCCATACCCACCTTAGCATTGAAATAAATCAATTTGGAGCTATTGAAAACCGAATTTGTCTTTATAATAAAATAATATTTTTAAGAATTCCAAAGGTGCCCCTCTCCTCCCTTATAAAAGGGCACCTCCTCCCTCTCTTCCAACACAACTTTGAGCCTTCAATCTCGGGAAAACCCTGCCCAATTCTCTTCTCCACTTCCCTAGAAACATCCTAGAGGTCCTGGTCTTCTTCAAAGACCATTTTTAGTGCCCTAAGAGGAGGACTCAAGGAGGCGCTTCAAAGAAAAGGTAATGTCTGTTACCGATTCTTTCAACTTTATTTCTTCTTTCACTTATTCTTATTAGGTTTTTTCATTATGAAGTAATAACATCAGTATCACTCATATACTGATATGTTATTATAAGTAGGAAACAACCCTATTTCCCCATCCTACAGAAAACAAAATCACCGCGCGTGCGTACGTACGGAATACAGTCTCCACGTCGTGGTGTAATCTATTTTCCACCACCACCTTACTTGGATAGATATAATGGTGTACATAATTACTATATATGATTATTTTAAAGTGATATTGATTCTGAAATACTATACATACATTCCAATACAATTCCACGATCATGAGAACGATATCATCGCTCGTGCGTACGTACGGACTACCGTCTCCACGACGCGATGAGATTCATTCTCCACGTTAACCATTCATGAATGATTATAAAGTATATATAATAATAAGTAATCATGAAATATATGACATAATAATGATACTGTATTTATGTGTATGTCATCTACTTAATTCCATTCAACTCAATAAGGAAACGAAAACAGCGTTCATGCGTACGTACAGCCTACCGTCTCCATGAACGGTGTATTTCTTTCCTTTCACTGATTTATTATATATATGTATATTCTGCGTATATATTATATATAAATAATGTTTTATATTCTGGAAATAAGTAATCATGATCTAAGTAATCATGTGAATAATTACAAGTCAAAACAAGGACAACAAATGAAACGATTTTACCCAAAACGCTTTTTAACATTGAATTTACAGAAGAACGGGTAAAATAAAGTCATAAGTGAATCATATATGATCTCATAACAATGAGTATGATTCTGTAATAAGTTGATGACATTATTTAAATCATTATACAGGAGGTTCAGACACTTATGAAGAAAATTGGACCTAAAGTAAGGGAAAATATCACAATCTCATTTTATCTGAGATTGTTTATACTTTGGTATTTACTGGGGTGTATTTTATCATCCACATCCATGTTTCCTAGATATGTAATATTGTTTCCATCCACCTAAAATTTTTTCAATCCAATTTTACCCTTTGGTGATTTTTTAGTAAAAGATATGAAAGGAATCTTTTGTCGTTTTTCGTAAGAGGTACTTTTTGACTTTTCTGACAAAAGTACGAGAAGAATGTTTTTTTAACTTATATGGCATGAATGGATTTTTTAAAACATTATTTCCAAGAAGCTTCCCTTAAAAGTTTTGAAGTTTATTTTTAATCAACTTCTTTTAGTTTATAATGGTATGACATGTTAAGAAAGGAAAAGTGTTTTTGAAGTAGAAAGGATTTTTTCCTCAAGAATGGACTTCAAGCGTTTTATCAAAATTATTTTCCATCTAAGATAATAAAGAGTTCTATTTCTATCCCTATTTTTAAATTTATTTGATTATGTTATGATGGAATTATTTTTATGATGTCCTTTTATCTTATATGGATTATGTTATGATGGCATGAAGTTTAAGATTCTCATTTTTATTACATGGGTTATGCAATGATGTATGATTGTTTGGATTTTGTGTCACACATAATAATGGTATCATTATGAGATGGGTGGGACCTATATCTCTCTCCAATGAATTGGGTAAAGATTTTATATCTCATGAGATAAACATGGCTGGAACAGCAGGTTAAACCGGTTTAGTGAAACAAGACTGAAACGAGGAATGAACTCGGTTCAGAAATGGACTTTGTCCACTAAGATAGTCTTGGAAATGAGTCTTGACTAATAAGAAATGATCCTCTATGATTATGTGTGTATGCCACAAAGTTACGTGTTTTATGTTATGATTATTGGGATTACATTTCACTACTATGATTTATCCCATGTTATGATATTATGATCTCTTTTGCAGGTTAAGATTTCCAAAATGTTATGTCCTTATGAATATGATGTGATTGATATTTTTTTTTACCCTTACTGAGCATTTGAGCTCACCCATTTATGTTTTCTTTTCCCCAGGATATAAATAAAGGTTTTAGGTAAAAAAAATAAAAGAAGATCTTTATGGGAGATGTTGAAGATCTTTCACCATGATTAGAATATTATATTCCGAGTTTCCAAAGACACTAAACTATTACAGTCCTTGTGTGTGTGTTTTTTTTTATGTACTTAGTATTCCGAAAAAGTAATGTAATGTCCATGTACGTCAAGCTTTGGGTCTCTACAGTTGGTATCAGAGGAAAGGTTTAGTCAACATTTGGAAACTAGGATGCAAAAACGTTAGTGAGATCCCTAGAGATATTTCTAAGGTATGTCTAGGGATGTCCCTAAGGATATTTATACATATAGGATATAGTCTTAGAACTACGGTAACGTTCTTAGAATTTAACCTAAGATGTTAGATATTCAGGGTGCTTCCCCTTTACTATGTTATTTTCCGTCGCATGATTTTTGACTCTCACACTATTCTCTTTGGGTTTTAGAAAATGGCTGGAAACTGGAAGATTCACGATAATGGAGGATATGATGGACAATGGAATGATATTATTCTTGAGAAACCAAATGAAATGGGATTTTGAAGTCCAAACATCATTATTATGTCGAATCCGAAATCTCATAATATGATCAATAAACTCAAATTTGGTATGTTTCCTGACTCGGCTAATAAGAGAAATATGGTGTTTCTTGATGATCATAGAGGAAAGGAAGTTCAATTTCCCCTATGTAAATCATGTGGGAAGAGGCATCAAGGAGAATGTTTCAAAGGAACTTGAAGATGCTTTGGGTGTACAAAAGAAGGACACAAAGCCAGTAAGTAAAAAGGAAAAGGTTCAGTTAACACCATGGACAAGGATAATGGTATTGCTACGACAACAACAATGGTTAAATGTTTTAAATGTGGAACGTACGAGCATTATGAAAACAAATGCCCCAAGGGAAAGTCTCATGAAGGGAATCAGTATGGTCGTATGGGTAGTATTTATGTTGATGATGATGGAGAGACTACAAATGATATGTGAGATTAAAGAATTGTTGAAGCTCGGTCAATGGTTTAAGAAGGTTGTGGAATGATTACTTGTCTATCAAGTGTAATTTTGTATAAGTAATCTCATGGTACTATGGAATAAAGAGTAATCTAAGGATTGTTACACAGTTGTCTTTCCTTAAGTTTTGGAAGTATATGATGAATGGTACTAGTGACCATGAAAGGTTGTTCAGATATTTCTGGAAAGTAGATGATATGCGCATAATTAAGGGATAAAGAGAAAATTAAATGTTTGATAGCATTCATGAGCTCATAACTGATATAAGGAGAAGGTCATATCATGGTTTGAGTATATAGAATTTTTAGGATTTTGGTATGTGGAAAGAGTTAACTTTTGACAACATTCATGTTTTCACTAAGGTTTAATGGGTATTCATTTATCCGGAGAATACATGATTAAGGTATTCACATTATTGGAATGTGACCAAAAGATATATGGGGGATAAATGATGGTATTCACATGCTTGGTTGATGACATTTCAAGTAATCGGTTTCTTTATACTATGAGCTTGGACTGAAGTATTTTAGATAAGACTAAAGATTGGAATGGATTATGTTGGACATAAGTTAGTATTGTTTATGGATAGAACTTTTTTTCGATAATATTGATGGGATGTTATAGTAATATAGCTTTAGAAAAAGGACAACCTGTAGGACGGGCGACATCCCATCACGTCGGACAAGGCTGTGGGAATCAAACCCACAACCGAAGTGCGACTGGCCTTTATCGCCTACCACTGGCCTACAGGAAGTCCCTGTTTATTATAAACTAGTTTTATTATGTTAAGAAGTATGATATATGAAGTATAAATCCATTTTAGGAACCATATATGATTAATCCCACTATAGATGGACTTATGTATTTTTTTCATAACTTTTCTAACCTTTTGTTTGAGACAGATGAAATGACCCATCATTCTATCACATGATCAGCTAACACATCACGAATGAAAAATTCAACTTCATTTATTTAAGAGATGAAGTGGAAATTGTCCAAAGAACTACCAACGACGAGACTATACCAAAATCACGAAAGTATTTTTTCTAATTCCAATTTGATCAACTTTAGGGAAATGATCATGAAAACCAAAAATGTTGTCCTAGTGCTCTTATATCTGATGAATCAGATGGTACCTTAGATCATCACAAATCTACAGCTTTTTGATTGCTGGATTTTCCATAGCCATGTTCTCTGCCACTCTTCATCAGAACATGATGGTTAGATTTCTCTTCCATATCCATATTTTAACCTAGGTGGAAACCCAGTGATTAGTTTATTTGGGTAACCGTTAAGTTTCATACTTTTGTTTTTAAAGATTGGTTTTGGTATTCCTTTTTAGGATGTGGGTTTCTATTAAAGAAACTTTTAAGTAGTAAACCATTTATAACCCCGACGAATTTCGAGGGCGAAATTCATTTTAAGGGGGGTAGAATGTAACACCCCGAGATGTTATGATAAATATTCTTTTTAATTTCACTAATGTCTTGTGTTGTACGCTACACCAAAAGGATCTTGCAAAACACGCATCCTTGACTTTCCGTGCATTACATGCAATCGCGACCTTCCTCGATAGCGTGTGTAGTACGCAATACCGAGTTTCACTAAACAATGATATGCTATTATTAAAACTAGTCGTTATGAATAGTAATAACCACTTTTTGAAATTTTGTAAATCTTATTTTTCAAAATGTACTTCATTTTTGGATTCGGAATATCGAAATTAGCTTAGGGTGAAATTTTGGTACTTTTCGAATAACTTTCATATTCCGATGAATAGTGAAAATTACTAAATTTTAATTAAAAACAATTTTTTTAATCGAAATAATTAATAGTGATAAATTATTAATTTTAGTGGTTTTAAAGTATATTTAGAATATATTTTTACAATTTAATACAATTTTGTTCATTGGATGTAATTTCACATTTAAACCAGACATAAACAAGTGTCAAACTTTTGATAGATATTATCTCTAAAAAACACGCTATTTGTTTTGATGACGGGAATTAATTTTTAAATTAGTTAATGTAACTGATATGATTTGAAATTGGTAAAATAAACATCATTTTTTAATTCATAATATCAAATATAGCTTAGGCCTAATTTTTGGTATTTTTCTGGAATCTTTCATTTTTTTGATGAATAGTGAAATCATTAAGTGGTAGTTAAAAAAATGAATTTGTTTCATAAAACTTAATTTTACTGCTTCTGTGAGTGGAATATCAAAAATCCGAGAGACATGGTTGATTTCAGTAAGTAAAATGTGGTTCAATGAGATGAAAATAATTTTTGGTGAATAGTAACTTTTTACTTTTTTTTACCACGGTTAAAAGTAAATAGGGTAATTAAGGGTAAAAGTGTTATTATTATTACCCTAACACATGTTCTAATTCTATTGGATAAGTGTAATCTGACCAAAAACAACCTTAGGAATAAAATACGACCACTTAGGCCCACATGGATTAGAATAGGACATTTATTATCAATTTACTTAAAGAATGGTTAAAATAGTTAAAATCAAAGTTTAATAAGTAAATCATTTTTAATATGGGGTTATACATAAGATAAATTAGACTATAAATATTCATTATAAATCTACAAATATGTCCAACATAATTATATTTTAGTTATAATTTTTAGACATTAAATAATTTAATTTATTTATGACACAACAATGATGCAGTAATTATCTTATTACTGAAATATTGACATAATTGATGTTATAAATACCCAAATAAATGTAATTTGAGACTTTTTAGGAATTAAACTAATTTTATAGGTTAATATGACATGTTAGTATTGATTTAATTAACCTTTTTAGAACTAATAATTCTGTTATAAGTTTCAAAAAAATCAATTACTAAATAGTGTCAAAATTGACATAAAATAGTTTTTAAAACAAATATTATATTATTAATTGTTATTTTATTCCTAAAAATCTAAGGTTCGGCCAAATGACTTAGATAAGGTTATATATATTAATAATAAACAACTTGGGGTTCGTTTGGCTTGTTATAGTAAGTTTATTAACCTTATAGTGTATGCACACAAGAAGACATGGTAAAAGTAAAATTATTTAACTTAATGTTAAATCTAAATGATAAAGTTAAAATAGGAACCTAAACTTGTATAAATTCTATTGGATGAGAGTATTTCGACCCATCCCCACCTTAGCTTCGAAATAAATCAATTCAACGCTATTTAAAACCGAATTTGGCTTTATAATAAAATAATATTTTTAAGAATTCCAAAGGTGCCCCTCTCCTCCCTTATAAAAGGGCACCTCCTACCTCTCTTCCACACACCACTTTGAGCCTTCAAGCTCTGCCAACCCCTACCCAATTCTCTTCTACACTTCCTTATAAACATCTTAGAGGTCTTGTTCGTCTTCAAAGACCAATTTTAGTGCCCTAATAGGAGGACTCAAAGAGGCGCTTCAAAGAAGAGGTATTGTCTGTTGCCGATTCTTTCAACTTTATTTCTTCTTCCACATATTATTCTTAGGTTGTTTCATTATGAAGTAATAACATCAGTATCACTCATATAATGATATGTTATTATAAGTATGAAACAACCCTATTTCACCATCTATCCATCCTACGGAATACAAAATCACCGTGCATGCGTACGTACGGAATACCGTCTCCACGCCGTGGTGTAATCTATTTTCCACCACCACCTTACTTGGATGGATATAATGGTGTACATAATAACTATATATTATTATTGTAATGTGATATTGATTCTGAAATAGTATACATACACTCCAATACAATTCCACGATCATGAGAATGATAACATCGCTCGTGCGTACGTACGGACTACCGTCTCCACGACGCGATGAGATTCATTATCCACGTTAACCATTCATGAATGATTATAAAGTATATATAATAATAAGTAATCATGAAATATATGACATAATAATGATACTTTATTTGTGTGTATGTCATCTAATTAATTCCATTCAACTCAATAAAGAAACGAAAATAGCGTTCATGCGTACGTACGACCTACCGTCTCCATGAATGTTGTATTTCTTTCCATTCACTGATTTATTATATATATGTATATTCTGAGTATATAATATATATAAATCATGTTTTATATTCTGGAGTTAAGTAATCATGATCTAAGTAATCATATGAATAATTACAAGTCAAAACACGGATGACAAATGAAACGATTTTACCCAAAACGCACTTTAACATGGAATTTACAAAAGAACGGGTAAAATAAAGTCATAAGTGAATCATATATGATATCATAACAATGAGTATGATTCTTTAATAAGTCAAGGACATTATTTAAATCATTATATAGGAGGTTCGGACACTTACAAAGAAAATCGGACCTAAGGTAAGGGAAAATATCACAATCTCATTTTATCCGAGATTGTTTATACTTTGGTATTTACTAGGGTGTATTTTATCATCCACATCCATGTTTCCTCGATATGTAATATTGTTTCCATCCAACTAAATTTTTTTAAATCCAACTTTAACCTTCGGTGAGTTTTTATTAAAATATATGAATGGAATCTTTTGTCATTTTTCGTATGAGGTACTTTTTGACTTTTCTGACAAAAGTACGAGAAGAATGTTTTTTTAACTTATACGGCATGAATGGATTTTTTAAAACATTATTTCCAAGAAGCTTCCCATAAAAGTTTCCAAGATTATTTTTAATCAACTTCTTTTAGTTTAGAATTTTATGACATGTTAAGAAAGGAAAAGTGTTTTTGAAGTAGAAAGGATTTCTTCCTCTAGAATGGAGTTCAAGCGTTTTATCACAATTATTTTCCATATAAGATAATAAAGGGTTCTATTTATATCCCTATTTTTACATTGATTTGATTATGTTATGATGGAATTAGTTTTATGATGTCTTTTTATCTTATATGGATTATGTTATGATGGCATGATGTTTAAGATTCCCATTTTTATTACATGGGTTATGCAATGATGTATGATTTTTTTGATTTCGTGGCACACATAAGAATGGTATAATTATGAGATGGGTGGGACCTATATCTCCCTCCAATTCATTGGGTAAAGATTTTATATCTCATGAGATAGACATGGATGGAATGGCAGGTTAAACCGGTTCAGTGAAACAAGACTGAAATGAGGAATGAACTCAGTTCAGAAATGGACTTTGTCCACTAAGATAGTCTTGGCAATGAGTCTTGACTAATAAGAAATGATCCTCTATGATTATGTGTTTATGCCACAAAGTTACATGTTTTAAGTTATGATTACTGGGATTACATTTCACTACTATTATTTATCCCATATTATGATATTATGATCTCTTTTTCTGGTTAAGATTTCCAAAATGTTATGTCCTTATGAATATGATGTGATTGATATTTCTTTTGTTTACCCTTACTGAGTATTTGAGCTCACCCTTTTATGTTTTCTTTTCCCCAGGATATAAAGAAAGGTTTTAGGTAAAAAAATGAAGATCTTTATGGGAGATGTTGAAGATCTTTTTCCATGATTAGAAGATTATATTCCGAGTTTCCAAAGACACTAAACTATTACGGTCCTTGTGTGTGTGTTTTTGTTATGTACTAAGTATTCCTCAAAAGTAATGTAATGTCCATGTACGTCAAGCTTTGGGTCTCTACAAACATAATTATCTTACATATGAGGGAAATCCCTATATGGGATATACATGTGGATGTAGTTTCCATTTCTTCTATTAGACACCATTTCTAAATAATCGAATACAAGGAATTAAGTTAAGAAACATAATGCATAATTTAAAACTTCAAAAACACTTAACATGCATTGTCAATTTATTGACAACAAAACGTATAATCATAAACATGGTTTCTTTGGGAACACGCTTACTTTTAAATTCTTCATAATGGTTTGTAGAAAATTATGAATAATATTAATCGTATCCTCTAGGAGTGTCAAAACACATTAGAACTAAGGATCATTTTCTTGTACGGGGTTATGCCATGCCAGTCCCACTGCACATTTTTGGAGTTGTTACCCCTATCTACATCAGTTCCAGAACCACATCCACTTTTAGTATCCATATAAGAAATTATTTCTAGGAAAACCCACATAATCTCTACCTTTCCCAAATTATAGGATGTTAGTCTATTGTTATACTCAATGTATATCTTAGAGTTATGTTTACTAATCATTGTTTTCTAAATATATTTTCTAAGATTCTACTAAATATGCTCTAATAAAAACTGTAAATACCCTGACCCTAGTAGCCTAGATCCATTTCCCCACTTTATTACATTATCATAGATAGAAGACTCAAATCCCATAGCAATGATCAATTTATCATTTTTGGAAGCTAGATTACATACATTAACTTTACATTACAACTTGAAAGGAGAAAAACCTTGAAACGCCTTTGTGAACACCCATAAACTCTAATCATAACCCTACGTATCAGTCATAATATTTATCATGGCATCCCAGGAAAGGTGTAACACAATAAATAGGTGATATCATATGCTTAGTAGGTTATGAAATACACCAAAAGATGTCACAAATAATAAATAATTCTGAATAACAAAAAACACATATCATTAAAACATAATCTTGAGAATAATATTATAGGAATGGAAGTTGATCAATTAATTCCATAAATATCAAGTGAGAAAGAAATTAAAATATGTATATTCTTATAGTCAAATAACCACATGGTCTATCAATTAATAGTATCATAATGAGGTAATTAATAATTTTGGTCATCTTAAATGTACCATTGAGGCATTGAACTAGACATCTAAAAAATGGTTATAGACTTGGAAAAATCCATATATAAAAATAAATGGACAAGGCCTCAGCCAAGTTCATATATTTTTTGTCTCATGAGACCTACCAATGCATTGAGGGGTTGAAGTAGGCCCCACCCATCACTTACTAATTCCAAATAATTCCTCCTATAAATGTGGTGGAGCATAAACAATATCTATATATATATATATGTATATATGAAATCTAAATATCAAACCACAATCTTTACACATAATCACTAACCATTTTGTGTAGTGTGGTGAATGGTATCAAGCTATCACATTTACCACCGAACTGATCATAAAAAATTAATAAAATATGTAAGATGATATAAAATAACAATTCCAATTAAGCCTGAGAATGAATATATTGTGTTGAAAAAAATTAAAATACTCTAATAAACTCATCAAGGAATTCATGAGAGAACAACCCCTTTTTTACTTTTCAATGAAGATTTGTTTTGGAAAAAACATCTGTATTTTATATAAAATTATACTGTAAAAATTTATATCATAGAAAATAAAATTTAATTACAATTAAACTATTATTTATCTATAATATATGTCAAAATTAAGTTAAAACATGTAGAAACAATTTTTAAGAAACTTTGAAATGAGACTCTTTAGATCGGTTTAAGAGAAAATATAAAAGAGACATTAAATGGAAAAAGGATTAATTTTTTTCATATAATAATAAATGGAATAAGATAGTTAATCATGATAAAAATAGTTATTTTTAAATAATTTTAGAGTCTTAAAATATATTATGGAGTGTACTTGAATATTGGAATGAAATTTGAAAAGTTATCTTTAATCTGGCTTGCTTAACTGAATGAATTGAGAGGGAACCTTGTAATAAATATATTTCCCAATCAAATAAATATGAATTGATCTGGATACATTATTTTAGATTATAAAATCATAATTTAGAAGAATTATATAAAGATAATGAATAATTATATTTTTTTTAATGAGAGATATAGCGTAACTTAAATGGAAAATGGAGGTTCAGTAAGAAATGCGTACATTATGTCCAAAAGAATTATGCATATGTACTTATCATCCTAGATAATTAAATTATAATAATTAAGAATTTAATTCAGAACCTATTTAATATTTATTTTATTTATTATAATTTAATTAAGGTCATTTATGGTCTTTATTGATGAGTTATAAGATTCAACATTGTCATTCAAGAGTGTTACTTTCCTTGGTTTTCATGATTGGTTCACTTGTATATATGTATGAAAGATCATCTGAAATGAGAATAGTTATGCATAATTTAAATTATATGATATTAAAAAAATACATAATATTAAATGGATATATAATTTATTTATTTATTTTGGGTTAGGATGAATCATTAGATAATGTTTCCTGGTAATTGTTTATATTATTTTGGTGTTTTTTCGGTAATCAAAAAATAGTTTTATTTAATTAATTGTTATTATTTATATATACTTATTACAAATTATTATTATGCATGAATAGATATATTATAATCTGATTTAACAATAAATATGGTTTCATTACAATCCATAAATGATGAATTTAAAAGTAAAAACATGTTTTCCACAAAGTATGTAAATTGGAACCTCACATACAATGTTTTCATTTTTAGAATAAATGGAGTGGAGAGGAGAAGAGAAGATGGATTGTTCCACTAAAAATATAAAATTACAGTACATAAATGATAATTGATTTATAATGTAACATAGATACTTATATTTCAGGAGATAATAAGATAATTAAAAATTAAATGAGATTTAGATAAAGAATGATGTTTTTACCTCTTAGATTCCTCTCCTTGAAAACCTCCTCAGGGGAATTGTGTTTTGGTATTTTGATTAGACAAAAAGCTCATGGATGTGGGTTAGAGACTTGGGAAGAGGATTAGGATGAACTTGTAAAATATTCTAGGCTTAATAAGTGTGAGTATAAGAGGTAGTGAGGGGTGGAATTTATTGTGCATGACATGGGAATTTTTTCATTTTTATAATCATTAGATTATTATTTTAGATGAAGACTACAATTTTTTTTTGAATTATAACTAAATTTATTAAAATAATAAAGTATAGTTATATATTATGGGCTCAATAATCTATAAATCATCTATGACTCAATAATTCAAGTATTTATTAATTATTATAAATTACTCTATTTCACTATTCACCAAAAATTCAACTACTTTATTGAAATCCCAAAAATTAACCCTAAATATTTTGTGATATATAGAACAAAATAATGGACTCTATTTTATAAAAATATTTTTCAAACCATGTTAAATTTATTTTTTAATTAAAATCATCTGATATTCAGAAGACACTAACTTCAATATTATAACTATTTTTATGACACATTGAAAAAATTGTTAATGCGCCATAAAAGTATCTTATAATCGTAAGAGAAAAAAATTAATTTTTGACTCTATATTATGGAAATAATTTTTTTTAACTAATTATATTCATCATAAAAATTTAAATAAACATTTATGTTTGACAAAAATACCAACACATAATTTATTTTTGTAAAAAAATTATTTAATTATAACATGATCTAAATATACAGTATTTTAATTTTCAAGTTACCAAAATTTAATTTATACTATCATAGGTGAAGTTACTATTATATTGGTCATATAAATATTCATAATGGTCACATTATTATTTCAATTGTCATATTTAATTGTATATTAGAGTTTTAATCTCGGTGTTGCATGAAGCAAAAACTATCAATGATGCTAAATTTTAAAAGAGACATACCATAAGATCTTGGAGTGTAACAATTGTGTTTTATGTGAATAAAAAAAATAACTCATTATATTAAACAAATATATATATAATATATTAAGTATAATTTTTAACAATAATTATATATGTTTTCTAGATATGATAAAAAATAAATCCATTTTTACGCATGAGAGGAAATAGTTTTCTAAAGGAAGTTTTGTCACCTTTTATTGGAACACATGTTTTAAAAACAAATTTCAAAACTTTTATAAATAATAATTTAAAAAATAAATATCATATTAATCACTAAATATAATATATTATATTGGTTTATTTTTTTACATTTATGATATGTTTTGTTTTTTTATGAATAGTGTAAAATAATGCATTTTAATTTAAAAATGACTTTTCATCTAAGTAATTTGTAATGTATAATGATATTTTAAATTGAATTTATAGTATAATTAGATCAATATTACACATATTTACACAATAATTTTCATTGTAATCTTTTTATATTGAATTTGGATATAAAAACATATTAGAATTCTGACCATTTTCACTTTAAATTCCTTCTTTCTCACACCGTCTATGAGTTTCATTTTAAATTAATTTTAGAAATTTATTTGTTTTAAATTTTAAAAAATATATTCCATATATAGGATTATAAGTTTCAAATTTATTAAATAAGTTCCATTTATTTTTTTTCAATATGAACAATAACCTTCAATTTTTTTTTACAATAGAAAAGGGTAACCTGGGTAATATAGGTTACAAATTAAATCAAAAGGATTATAAAATGACCCTATAGCATGCCCAAATTTTATTGAATTAATATGATTATACCCTTAACACATAATAATATAAATTTATTATTTTAATGGAAAGTTCTACATAAAATAGACTTATATATTATCTAAATCAGTGAAAGTCAAAAAAATGTCACGTTATTTATCTTACGTATATGTTATTTTTCCATATGAGAAAAATATACCATGAATGAATATAAGTGTCCATTTTGTACATAATAAAATAAGATTCATTATATATATATTTATTAGTTATTTTAGTTGAATAAAATTATGAACAATATAGTATTTAATTTAATGGAAAGTTGAACATGTAGCACTAATATTTTAAAAAGTATAATTTTTCAAATATGTTGTTAAACAAAAAATAATCTTCACTATAAATATTGTTATGAAGAATAACTTTATTATCGACACCATGGAATATTTTTTTAATTTTTAGTGAGGAAATAATTACATTAAATAATTAAACAACAGTGATGCAATAATAATTAAGTTAAATAAAAAAAATCAAATAAATGATATTAAAAATATTAATAGGAATATTATTTGAATTAATTAAGGTTAACAACGAATTTTTAAGGTGATTATTACATATTAGGGGTGTATTAAATAAATATTTCAATTTTTTATTATTATTTATTTTCTTAAATTCAATTTAATGGATAGTGTCAAAAGTGAGACTAAGGATATTTTATGAAAATAATATATTTTTGAATTATTTAAGAATTCAGGAAAAGTAAAATTAAAGAAATTTAGAATGAGATATGGTATAATATATCATAAATTTAGCATTTATTATCCAATTTAAAACCAATAATTAAAAATAACATCATTATATGATTGAAAAAAGTGTTCCATATTTAAAATTAAAATAGGTTAACTGAGATTTAAAAAAAATGATAACCTTTAAAATGAAATACAAAATCTAATATATATATTTTAATTAAATTACAACCTTATATTATTATAGAATTTAATAAATGGCCTTTTCTTAGGTATTTTAATTTATAATGAATTTATAATAAATGCATCTTTTGTGGAATTATTAAAGTTCCCCTCTCTTCTCTTATAAATGGGAACATTATCTTCTAATTTATTTACACTAAAAAAACTATTTGGTATTTCCAAAATCTATCCAAATATCCTGAAAAATTATATATATTTATTCAATAATAATACATTTGTTCATAAATATAATCATTAAATCTGTTTTATGCAAACCAAAAGGAGATACCGGGAGAGAATGTAATGTTCATTAATGAACAATTTTGGTTTATTTCTTTCATAAACCCAATAAATTAATTTTATATAATGTTTATATTATATCCTTACTATTTTGGATATAATTATATTTTATTATTTTAAGGATGTTATATACAACTTCACAAACTTAAATCAAATTGGATACACAATCATCATTTGTGTGTATGACAGACTACAACCTCACGAACTAATGTCGTTCATTCTTTAGTTACCACCATTAATGGTTGGTAATAATAATGGATTTATAGTTTATTTTTGATAAATATTATTTTTATGATTTTATGATTAGTATTTATTTTTTTATCACCCTTTCCTACTTTCTTTTCATTTTATAGTAATATGATAATATTGTTAATGTGTACCGCGGACTACCACCTCACGAGGAGATTTGAATCATTATCATATTAAATGGAATAAATGATGGATGGTTTAAATTTAAATATATGATATATATGACATAAAATTTATTATTTAATGATAATATATAAAAAAATTCATTTTTTTAATCTGACAAGAAAACCGGAACAACTTTCATGCGTACATATAGCCTACCATCTCAATGAGCAGTTAATTTTATTTTCTACCGATAGCTTTTATAAATCACAAAAAATAAATGTATACTGAATTTAAATTATATTTATATCATTTTATCATTCATTATATTATTAAATCATGATCTATCATAGAGTATCAATAATAAAAAGTCAAAACATCTACAAAAAAACAAAGCAGTTAATAATTGAATCATATCTTTAACATGTCATTTATAATAAATGAATAATATAAAGTTATAAGTAAATCATATATTGATATATATATATATATATATGAATATTATTCTATATTAGACATATAATAATCATACGTTTTTTTATAAATGAGGGTTTAACATATATGATGAATGTCAAGACGTATGTAAATGGAAATCATAACTCAATTTTATATTCACCAGGTTAAAATACATTCTCATTGATTTGTTTTCGATATGATTATTTGTGGGATGAATTTTTATTATCTTATATTTTATTTCCACTTTTTATATGCTTATTTATGGTGATTGTACATTATTTATTATATTTTGAATTCTAACACAATTGATATGATATTTATAATGTATTTTCTTGTAAAATCTATTTTTTTTGTAATTTCACATAAATATAATTTTTCATTCCATGTCCATGTTTTCTAAAATTGATAATAAATTTTTTTACTATTCTTTTATGATTATTTATACTCAATTTTAATCATTTTTTACTTAATAAAAAAAATTGAAATGATTATTTTTATGGTTTTCTAAGAGTGGTTGTTTATGTCTTTTCCAAAACTAATACGGAAGGAATGAATTTTTAACATATATTTAATTATCGGATCTTCCCATAAAAATTACCCATTAATTATTTGAATCATAATTTACAATATTACACTGATATTTTCAAGGAAAATTTTTTTCTTTATAATTGTGCTGATATTTTTAAAAAAATCATATAAGAAAATAATATTTACCTCAAAAAGTATTTCAAGATATCTTTCAAAGATCATTTTCCATCTAAGATGATAATATTTTATGATATTTATTCTTTACAAGTAATATGAACAAAAGATATAATTCTTATTCATTATCTGAATAAATTATTTTTATGATGGTATGATATTTATGAAACCAATTTCTTTTCCATGAGTTATTTTAAAATGAAAATATTTTTAAACTCATTTCCTTAAATGGGTTTAAATGTGATGAATGATTAATGGTATTATGGTAAAAATATGTATAGTTTTCATTATGTTATGAATGGGAACTATATCAACCTCCAATTAATTGGGTAAAAATCACATGTGATAATTAATGGAAACAATACAATGTTCTTGACCTGTTATGGGAATCAATTCGAAGGGCTTGATCCAAAATGGGAAACATGTTCTTCCTAATTTAAAATGTGAAACAAGTTTGTCTGGATCTAAATTAGGAAATATGTGTCTCCTAATCCACATGGGGAAACTGGTGTGTCCTAATCCACTACGTTTATATCCTTGGTAGTTAAAATTAACACATGAAATGGTTTTTTATATATATTATGGGTCCATACTCATTTATGAATTGAACTTGTGGATCACGATTGAATTATGATGAATTTTTTTTATTATGAATAATGTATTTAAAAAAAATCAAAAAATAATGATGTTTATGATCTATGACAGGTTGGGTATGATCATTGAATGTTATTACCATCACTACATACCCTTTTTTTATCTTATGCTTTCATAATATAATAAATTGATATCTCCTTCGTTAACTATTACTAAGAATCTAATATCAGCCTTCAATTATGTTTTCCCCAAGATATTAAGGAAGGTATTAATTATGTAATGTCAAAAAAGGTTATAACTATGAAGGAATAATTGACAGATAATGTAGAATTTTTATGAACCAGTTGTTTATTATTCCACATTTTCAATGACACTAGAACATTCTGACCCGAAAGAGTGTGTTTGTGTAATATACTAAATATACATCTAAAAATATCTAATAAAAAAATTGGGTACAATCTCTAAAGCGGTACACACCTAAAGAAGAAAATTACATTAAATCGCAAGCCCGGGGACTTGACCCCATGACCTGCCCCTCACCCCCCAAACCCTTACCACCCCCACCAATGGTGGGGAAGATCTAATATTTATGTATGAAATGACTTGTTTATTATAAATAGAATCTAAATACTTTTCTAAAGTCATTAAAAATGATACTAAATATGGATAGTATAGTAAATGTCAGTTTTAAATAGATTAAGAATCATTCTTAGGCCATGTTATCACAATGAAAGGGATATATATTGACCATTATGACTAAAATAAAATCAAGGAGTTGACTAAACCAACTTATGTAATGAATATATATAGTTTTTTATACTATATGGTTATTATATATGATTCAAAGAAAATTATCACAATTTTCAAATCCATTAACATGATTGGATTGTATGGGAGAATGTTTTTATACACTAGTTAATACAAATAGATAATAAAGTAATTTAATAAGTGACTTATCGCAACAATAGTCCTCATGTTGCACCAAAGGGGGTAAAATTTCATTGTATAAGTTGATGGTTCAAATAATGTATCGGGATGTATGATAAAGTTAAATGACAAATTGAAAGCCAAATGATCTAGGTAGTTGAACGTTCAGGGGAAGATTTATCCAACACATGAGATGGAGTTGGTTTTAGGGATATTTTCATTGAAAATATGGTAGAATTATCACTTTGAGGAGAAGTGTAAAATATATACTGATCATAAAACCATTAAATATATTCTCATATGGGAGATTAATATGAACCACTAAATACTATTAGATTTTACCAAGGACTATGAATTCTCAATCCACTACTATCATATAAATGAAAATAAAGAAGGGGATTCTCTAAATAGAACAAATCCAACAAGATTATCAATGATCCTAATTAAGAAGTATAAAATAATATTATATATTCAATGGATTGATATAGAAATTATAATGGATAGGAGATCATCATTCCATTGATAAATGGTTTCTCAACTATATATTATAGAGAAGATAATAGATACACAAAAATAGATGATGTGGAAATAGAGAATAAGGTGGAAGCTATAAGAAAAGGGAAACCCCCAGAGTTCAAATTTGATGAGTTATATTTAATATTATAGACATGACATTGTGTACCATAATCTCTTATGATAAATAAGGATATATTGAATGATTATCAATTATCTACCTATTCCATCCACCTATTGTTCACAACTATGTGTTGAGATCTATGGGAGTAATATTGGTGGGAAATATGAATATAGAGATCTCAAAATATATATTAATATTATAGGTATGTTCATAAGTGGATTTTGGAATGAAAACGTCAAAGGGTATGCTGAAACCATTTTTATGGCCACAAGGAAATGGAAAAAACATCACCATGTACTATTTCACTAGACTTTTGTAGACATATAAATGAAATAATTGTATATGTGTTATGGTGGTTAATCATAATAAGAAATCTCATTTATTTTCAACTTGAGAAAACTTCTTTATCAATCAACTTACAAGTATATACATTGTAGAAGTGGTTAGGCTTTATGGAACACCACTATAGATTGAATCTTACCAATATATGTTATTTACCTCCATGTTCATGAAGAGTATTCATCATGATCTGTATGCTAATTGGATATTTATTCTAGCTTATCAACCCCAAATGGATGGCTAGTATAAAATTAATACACAGTCACATGATAACATGATGGGATAATGTTTAATGAACATCGAAGGTTGTTGGGATCATCTTCTTCATCTAGTTGATTTCTTATACAAATATTGGTTGAAATAAATAATTTAAATGGATCTATATAAATCCATTTATGGAAATATATATAAGACACTTGTATTCTTAGTTTAATTTTGGGAATGCAAGTATCTAGAAACAGAAATTGTCAACGAAAAGGTAGAAAATGTCATGATCATTCAACATAACATTGGGGATTCTCAAATTATAAATAATAGATATGATGAAAATAGTTGACGAGTTCTAATGTTTGAGGTAGGAGAAAAATATTTCCACTGTATATCTCTATGGAAGGGATTCATGATATTTTGGATGAAGGGTAAGTTATATGCTAGATACATCAACCATTTTGAGTTTTTAGATCTCATCAGAGCCATGTCCTGTCGAACAGAACTCCCACTAATCCTGTCTCAATTACATAAAGTATTCAATGTATCTATCTTGATAAAGTATATAGATTATTCCATGTAGTTACTAAAATCAGAAGTGGTATAGATATGAAATGATCTCTCTTATAAAGAGCTGAGGGTGAAGTCTACAGATCATAAAGATAAATATCTACACAAAAAGATAACTCACTGAGTCAAATTACTATGGAGAAACCCTATGTATAGGGAGGAGACAAGAGAAATAGGAGAATCCATGAACTAAAAGTACCTTCATATTTTTTCACCTTAGTATGTAAACCAACCTTTTTAGGGTGAAATTTATCATCTGGGAAATAATGTAATGACCAGTAATTATTTTTATGAAAATTCCCTTCTAATAATATAAATTTTTACGATTTATTATTGAACCGAAAAAATGAAAAAAACAACAGAATAATCAGAAGCAGAAAAACACATTAGAAATAATTTAGAATATTTGTAATGAAATATGAATTTTAAAAATGAATATATATATATATATATACAATTTAGATAAAATACATGTGAATTATAAATAAATGAAATATTATAAGTTTACAGAATGTTTGGATCCTATATAACTATGAAAAATTTGACTATTGGAATCTTAATGAAACGACTAATAATAGTACCTAACCATTAAAATAGTTTTATCACCTATTTAAGGGTATAAATATATTTTGAAAACTTATAAATTAAAAATATGGCTTAAATATATCATGATACAAGTAAATAAATGTGTTAAACATGATAAAACAAGTGTTTGTATTTTTGTAAATCAAATATGTTTTCTTGATATTTTTTAAATAATTTATTGACCTATAAGAATTTATAACTATAAAAAATTTCATATAAAATAATATTTTGTTTATTATAATGTTAAAATAATATTATGATATATTAAATAATTTTTCAAAGGGTTAAAAAATTTATTATAAAATGAAAATTATTATTTTTAAAATAATTGAGTATATTATTTAAATAATAAATTCATCATATTTAAAAATTTACTTCTGAAAAATGATTTTATTTTTTGTAGTCAACACACCATAAAATTATAAAGTTGAACTTTTTGTTCTTTTTTAAGAATTTTTAATTTTTATTAAATAGTTAAATATGGTGAAATGCTATATTTTACATTATAAGATAAATACATAAATTTTTGAGTCTTAGATGATACAAGAACCCATTTTATAAACTCACATGAACCATTAAATATATATAGTCACATGATTCATCACTATTTCTAGACTTGTTCAAAAATAATAAACATGTAAATGTAATATTTAAGAACAATCATATCCTCCCCTTATAAAAACCAGCCCCCACAACCCCTCTTCCCCGCACCATCTATGTCTTGTAACATGCAAATTTTCTACTGGATTCTCTCCCCAGTCCTTTCACAGTGTCCTAATTCTAATGGTCTCACCAAAATACAAATTCCTTGTTCCTTATGGAGTTTTTCAATGAGATGACAGTCAACAGGTACCATTCTCAAACTACATTATAAATTAATTTCTTCATTACTATCCTCTATCATCTATCCCACAGCCCATAATATAACTAATATCACACAAAGATATATATAAATATATATATATTAATGTTATAATTATATGGTCATATCAATAATCCATCCTCTTTTATTTTTTTTATTCTACACATGAAAACATTTTCTACATTATTTAAGTTCATCGTATCTGTGGATAATGAGTTATCATTTTCCATCACTACCATCTAGGATCATATTAAAAATATTGTTATGGTTAGTTAAGATTAAAATAGTTATATTATAACTTATTTAATATTTATTAAATAATATAATGATATAATTTTAAGTAAATCAAAACTAGTTTGTGAATGATGATAAAACCGCATAATTGTATAATCCATATAGTTTAAAAGTATTTACAAAAAGAATTATACTAATTTTACAAGAAAAAGGATATTTAGGACCATTTAAATTTTAATATTTACTTGAATTCTATTTCATTTCACTTCTGTATTTTTAGTCCCATTTAAAAAGAACAACAATAATGTTCCACAACTGATCTGACCTTTGAACCATACAATGAATTCTCTTGAAACCAAGATTCTAAACAATATATTTTTTTGAAATGATTATAAATTAGCATAATTAAATTTTAGTATATAAAATATGTATGTAAAATTATTTTAATTAATTTATTTATTAATATAATATGATTATCCAAGATGTTATGTACTAGTGAAGAACGATTTTGGAACCTAAGGTAAGAGATCTCTCTAAATAACCATTTTTCATTAGGTAAGGACTATTCTATTTTTAACACACTTTCTATCAATAATTGATTTTATTCAATGCTTCTAAATTCTTTATATGTGTCTCTTAAATATGTTCCATCCATTTTATCCTTTCCTTTGATATGTTAATACATACCTCATAATAATTTCTCTAAAAACTTGTTTAGAATCAAACCCTATTAAGATAAACTTAACTATCCATTAATCATTTTATGTAATGATAATTTGAAATAATTATTATCATTAATTATTTTAGTAAAGAATAGAGTATATTAGCTATAATTATTATTGATTACCTCTAATTTTCATGTAAAATTCCATTCATACTCATTCCCCAAATGATATTAACAAATTCCTTAATTTTTTTTTTGAATGTTCCTTTCTATACCAATTTCTCTACTCATTTCTTGAGGTTTTTACACTTGAACACTAAATATTGGGTTCAATTATTATGTTCTCAGATATGATCATATGAAATAGATAATTTCATATTATCATTGTAATATTTATTAAATATACATTGATTATGATATGAGGGAAGTCATTCAACCAATTTCGTACAAAGGGTAATTCATATGTTAATACCATTTAATTTATTTTCATTCAGAACACCCAAATTCTTTTTTATGTTATGATTAGTGTATCCATATTATTCTATAATGCATTGGGTAATGTTATTTTCACATGTGATTTATTGTATTGGATTAGAGAGTAATCCTAATCCACAATGGGACATTATCCACCATGTGATGTTGTCCGGGTGGTTGGCCTTGACTTATGCTTATTTCATGTTTTATATTACTAAAACATTCATATGTTTCAATTATTTGGTCATTAGATGTTAATTATATTATTCTCCCACGTGATTAATCCAGATCCATCTCTTTTATGATTTCATGTTATGTGCTTTCAATCACATGTTATGCTTTTTAGCATTTATTTCAATTTACATGGATTTATAGCTCATACCATTCTCTAATATACTCCCTAGTTTTCTCTATATAGTTTTTGGAGCTCAATGTAATTTATGAGCTCATTATGGAGAATAAATTAATGATTTTGTGTTTTAGAAAAATATTTATTCATTAAGAACCTAGTTTTACAAATAAAATTCACCTCATGATCTTAGCGTTATTCTTATTATATTTTTATGTTAAAAATAATGTCACTATATGTGTATAAAACTACGATTTCTATGAAATTAATCGTAACTCAGTAATAGATATAACAATAAAAATAAATGATATGAAATGGAATTATAACCAATAATCATATATAAGTATAAACCTAAAATTCCCTTTTCTAAATATGTTTTTCTTTCATTTGAATCAAAATTAAAAAAATTACTTAAGAGAAATTTCAATATCAATTTATTTTTCTCAATGTTCCCATATTTATAGAGCATGATTCCTTAAACATTATATCATTTCTGTATAAGTAAAATTATTTCAATAAAATGAGAAAAATGACATTCAAGTAAAAGGACTCTAGATATCACTAAATAAATTTTACTCAATAATTAATTAGCATTTCTTATCCCAAAGACTTACATGGGTAAAAATTCATTTTACATGGCCAAAATGAAGTTAATATACATAACACAAATAGGTGGGAAAATCTTCATTATAGATCATAGAACCATTTAGAGATTTATAACATTTATAATTCCAAAAATATTTAAATGGAAGATTTCAAGATATTAAAGAACACAATACTACATACTATGTTCCTGTAAAATAGAATTATAAAACAAGAAAATACTATTAATGACTTCCATACATGGAACCAAGAATAAATACATACACTACAAAATTTATTCAAAACAATAATTTTTGAAAAGCTATAATTTATATAAGAACATATAAGGATGTAATAAACAAATTTTAGAAACATATCATTATAATTAAACTAAATGAACATGCTAAAAAACATGAAAATAGAATAACATACCAATAACCAAATTTTCATAGGGTATATAATAAAAAATTAAATATATCAAGTATAAATCAACCACCCTCGGATTGGTTCATTCATAATTACACTTAAATTCAATATATAGAATTATAAAAATATTTTTTAAAAACAAATTATTAAAATACCCTTTTAAAAAATTGAGTGGGAAAGACTAAATATATCTAATATTCATGTATTATAAATCATAATTATTTTTTCCAATATTATATATTATATAATTTATACATGTAAAAATTGTACATTATATGAATTCTTTCTATCTATTTAGTTATATTTTATTAAATATAAATATTGTTAAACCAAATAAGATAAATTTAAACATAAAATGGATGGATTATAATCACATGAAAAAATATTATGAATATGGGGGTTAAATAGTTCATCCAGATTATAATAGATCACAAAATTTTCCATTTTAAAAGAATTTATTTGTGTTAACATTGATGTCATTAAAGAATATTTTTTTCAAGATGTTTTTGAAGAACACATGAACTACCATAGAACCTATCATTGTTATTAATTTTATAATTGAAATAGTGATGAACTAAATATATCTATTAATAAGGATAAAACTATGTTTTTTATAATAATATGATTTGGTTACAATTGTAAATGATGACGGAGATCTTGTTGTGGAAATGAAAACAATAGTTTAAATGTTATATTATTTATTTTATATAGATTATTATTATTTTAAAGATATACAAAAGGTTTCCACTGAATGATTTTTGTTCAAAATATAAAACAGTTTCAGATATACTAAAGATATATAATTTTTAAGCTATCTATGTCCTGTGGGGAAAAAAATTATTGAAATTTTTTTTATCTTTAATGAAATAATAAAAAAATATAATGAGCTTTATTTTAAATAATATCATGATAAATAAATGTTATATTCAACGGGTATGATCTCCAAATTAAAACATGCATGTCCAAAACACTTTATTGTTTTTCTGAAAATTTCCATGAATCACTTAAAAATACCATCTTTGTACTGTGAGGAAATACATGTATGAAAAATTATGCCATTTAACACTTTTATGGTACATTAAAAATAAATAAAGGTTCAGGAGGAGATATTGATTTAAGAATACTGTGAGAAAATTAATGTGGCTCCCAAATATAGAGATTTAAAGTGGAAAATAGATTCACTAAGTTAACTGTCCTCAATAGATGAAAACTGATCATGTGTATCATGAATTTCAAAAATATATTAGATAATATGTTCTAGAATTTCTATATATTTAATGAATACTTTAAGCATACAAAGTAGAACTTATAGTGTATTTATTGTTATATTTGTTAAAAAATAACATTCCACAATTTGTATGCATAATGTGAAAATTAATTATTTTTTTGTACTTATATATTGATGAAACAAATATTCAGACCATTTTTATTTTTATTTGTTCCCATTAAACAATGATATAAAATAGATTTCAAATTCCTGCTCAACATTGTATGATTCTCATATAAATGTATATTTCACATTTGGGTAAATTTTTACTAGATTAATAAGTGACTTACATATTATGGAAATGTTTTATGATATCATATTAAAGGAATATTATGGAGTCTAATTTATGAATAAGGTACAAATCCTTTTTGGTAAGAAAATTTATTGATGATATTATTTCAAAAAATGCATAATTTTTTACCCCAACGACATAAATAATGATCTTATACAAGATTATTCATTGAGAATTTTGATGAAATTATTACACCATCTCTGTTAATAATTGATAAAAAAATTAGAATGTAAGGGATATTATCACAATTTCACCGAAACCATTTTTCAAACACCATATGACATCAACTTTGAATAATAGATCAAACTTTTTATTAATATATTGGAATTGTTTATACATCATCCATTTTCTAGATTTCATGTACATGAAAAATTATTTACATGATTGTTCCAGTACCACATTACTAAATAAACAAGACAAAACAAAATATGTAATTAAGGCAAAGTTGGACTTGATTCATATGGATATAAGGGAAGTGATTACACAAATGAAAATTGAATGATTAGTTTTCATCGAATAGTGGATTAAAGTCTTTCCATGAAATAGGGATTACAATTTGGAAACATCAATAATCGTTTCTATATTATAGAGTGGTGTTAATAAAATAAATAGAATATCAGGTGATTAAATGAATTAAATTAAAATTTATTTAAATCCCATAAATGTCATAAATTGATACAATATTTTATAAATATGGATATTAATATCATTCTATTAAAAATATTTTTGATACACAATTATGATGATCTGATTTTTTTTGAAATCGCAATTGAATAAATTTATACACCCAACGATGATTCGAACTATGGAAAACGAAATTTTTTTCCCTAATAATTTAATTTGAGATATTCTTCCCATCATTATTCATCGATATAATGATTAAATTAATGGTTTCCATGGTTAATGAGATTCAAATATGTTGTAATAGAAATAGAAGATAGATGTTTCCCATCTAATGTTAAATTTATATTATAAAAGGGTATGGAAAAAATAGAATTATGATAGGTGGCTTTATTTTAGTAAGATACATTATAGAGTAAGACATCGAATTCTATACCAAATACATCTCTAATGTGGATAAAATGCGTTTAAAAATTCATAATTGAATTTTTCTGGGTGAATGAGTTTTTTGGATGATATTTTTTCACAATTATCATATATACTAAGAGTTATCTCACAATTGATTACCACCGCTTTATTATATAATGATTCCATTCCATAGAACAATGTCATGATCTTTTAATATTTAATTTCATAGAAATTTGGTACATAATACAAGAAAAAATAAAACATTAATCAAATATGATTAAAATTAATATTCACAGGATCCCCTAGGTTACTTTTACTACATATAATATCCAAGGCACATACATGAAAGGAAAGGGGTAATCATGATTCCTAGTAAGGGAATAAGAAAGATATACCTATAACATGTGATTAGAAGAAATATATATACAATCATGATTAAAACCACTATGGCTTGAAAAAGTGGAATATCATAATATGAACATGAATCATAACATTGAAATTTAGCTACAGAATTTTAATTAGACATTAATAAACACATCAAAAAGATTTATCATGAATTTTTAATAAATTTAAATTAGCATGGTTATACACCAATGTATCGTAAAAAATTTCATCTCCATAGATTAATTTTTCTACCTAATACATTTGAGAGATATTTTTTAGCACCCTTCATTTGTATTAATTTTATGTGATCCAGATAGATCATAATAAATCATTTCATTAATATCCCCCAGAAAATTAATAATGAGTTTCTTATCAAAACTAGGGCATAAAAAGTGATTAACAGAATGATTATTACATCATTATTAAGCCATGAAAATTGATTGAGGGTTACATATAAGTAGGTACTTGAAAAAATAAATCATTTTACTTCTAAGATAATACCCATGGATAAAGAATGGTTATAGGTTTTAAAATAAATAATATAAATGAGAATTTCTCAAATAATACAATGAAATATATTTGGGATAAAGACTTATATAAAATAGTGATTAAAGAAATGGGAAATGAGATGGGAAAAGGGTATCCAATTTATAAAAGACAATTTATATTGTAATGGGTTAAAATAAATTGTATATAAAAGAATTATTTTTTTAAAATAGAAGAAATACCACAAAATGGGAACTTGGATGGAAAAGAGAAGTGGATATAATACTTATAATGAAGATTTGTTCTTAAATCACATGGATTGGATCCTTGGGGGATTAAAGAAACCATGTGGGGACTCATTGTGAAAAAAATAACCATATATTCATAGATTATGTATTGGGGTGAAGGGTAATGTTTAAATGGGTGGTTATTTATAGAAAAAGTGGAGGAATTGTTTAATAATCTCCAAATATATGTCATGGAAATCTAGGTCATGGAAAATGGAAAACCATCGGCATATCCATGGTTTTTTCTCATGGTTTTTGATATTTGAGTAAAATTATATTATATTTTAATCCACTATAACCTAAAATAAATTTTTATAAGTTATTTTTAACATGTAAAATTAAATTTTCCATAATTTAATGTTTTTTAAATATTCATTTTCATTTGAGACCCTTGAAAGTTACATATTGGTTTGGAAATTGATTAAAATATATTAAAATTATTAATATTAATAAAATAAAAGATTTTTGTTCATGTATTTCGGTTAATTAATTAAAACCTTATTATGACATTAATATTATGTCATAAAAAATACCAAAAAATTGTATTTTTACTATTCACGAAAAATAAATTTTTTTAAATAATTATCATAAATTAACCATAAACTATTTTCAACATTTTTATTGGAAATATAATGTTTATTTTATGAAAATAATTCTATAAATATATGAATTTTAACTATTAAATATAAAAATACTTATTTGATGATAAAAAGCTATTTTTAAGGAATTTTCAAAATTCATACACTTATAATAATTTACATCTACATTGTAAATTTATTTTATCATATTTTTTAAAATAAGAATATTTTAAAAAACTATATAATTATTAATAATATTTATACTAACATATTTTATTATAAAAATGTATATCTTTTCTATAAAATACAATTATGTTTTATCTATGTCAAATATTTAATATATCAAATTCATATGAATTAAACACATATTTTATTAATAAAAAATATTCTAAAAATTGAATTGAGGTAATAAAAATTTTATTTGTACATTGGAATTGAATTTTATTAAATTAAGGCTTGATCATGTAACCCCTTATTACACACACATTTTCCATAAGGGTATGATGTGTAATCGTAGTGGTCTCGTGGGGTTTCTAAGCTAATATTTATCGATTGTTAATATCCACTAACCTGAAATTATCTCATATGTCATTTCAGTGAAGATTTAATTTTTGAAGATCATCTTGGTATTGGTCATGGGTAAACCCTAGTGATGTTACCTCCAACCCTTGTTCTGACATATGGTCATCAGAAATTATGATTCTAGAAGTTGAGGTCATTATTCCTCTTTTCTGCATCAATTATCCTTTGTCCTTACTACTAATAAACACTAAATATAATGGTTAAATTATCACCCATGTGGGTATATCCCAATGATCATATTGACCATTGTTTATATTAACAAGTTTTCATACTTTTTAAATGACCATATAACTATCGAATCCCAATTGTCACAATTCCCTTTATACCATATACATAAAAAACAATTATTTCACTCAATATTGACTATAATTTCTCCCAAAGTTATATATTTTTATTTTCTAAGATTTTTATTGGTTTAATTTTATTTTTAACCTTTCCCTTCAGTTTTCTATGGGGGTGATGGTTCTAGTATATTTGAGCAATCCATATTTTCCAATTTTAGATTTTATATTTTAGATTTATTTTCCATTAAAAGTTTAATTATTTTCATAGCTGACTAAAGTAATGGTATCTATTAATGAGAAAAAAATTGTTTCTCTAAAAATTTTATGTTTATAATATTATATATCATATAACACACATTTATTCTATAAATAGATATAATTAAAAAGCATGGGTCATTACATCCCCCCTAATAAATATCATCCCCAAACATTTAACTCATTCTCTTGGTTGAGAAACCATGAGGGCGCTTATGTATTTCTTTATCCTCTCTTTCCCACATCTCTTCATCATATTTTTTATTCCCATATAACACTTTGACAAGGTGAATTTTCAAATTATGAAGAACGTTTTCTATATATTCTAAGATCTCCACTTGCTACTCCTCATAATATAGGAAATGTTCCTCTTGTACCATCTCTATATTTACTACATGTGATGGATTAGTTATATACTTCCTCAATAAAGATATGGTGAATAGATCATGAAATTGACCATTAGTTGGTGGAAGTGTTAGATAAAAGTCTAATGCTCTAATGAAATGAAGAATCTCAAAGGGAATAATATTCTTAAGATCGATCTTCCCATTCATTCCAAACTAAATTCCTCTCTTCCTTGGTGATATTTACTGGAATGTTTTTTTTCCAAAAATCAAACTCGACATCCTATAGTGTTTTTTTGGCATCGATTTTTTGATGAATATGATAATTCTTTATATATTATTGGGAGAAATGAACCTTTTTTCATCTCTTAACATGATAATGCCCAAGTAGTTTTATATCACCAACATCATCCCAATATGTTTTTTACAACCCATACCGTATATAGATTCACATGGTGCAATTGAAAAACTTAAGTTGCTTCTGTTGTTGTGTGAGAAATCTACTAATTGGAGGTGTTTATCCCATAAAACAATAAATTATACTAAATATTTTATTACCATGTCCTTGAGTGTCCAAATAGTCTTTTTAAATTGGCCATCAGTTATGGAGTGATATGCCGTATCAAAATTCAAATATGTAATCTTAGGGTGATTAAGGCTTGTATATAATTTAGAATCAAACCATGGATAAAAATCATAAATTACTAAATGTGTCCCCCCATATAGCATCAAAAATTATTTTATATATATCTATTAATGTTGGTCAAGTGATAAATCTTCTCGAACAAAGATAAAATGGGTATTCTTTGCGATTTGATCCACTATAACCCATATAGTATTTTTTCCTTTGGATTTTTGTGTGAGACCATTGATGAAGTCCATAATGATATTTTTCTACTTCTATGTTGGTATGGATAGTATTTGAAATACCCCTTTAGTAATTTTTCACTCTTCCTTCACTTGTTGACACTCTAAGAACCTTGTAGTGTAGTGAGCAATATCCCTTTTCATATTAACCCTAAACTATAATAATAGATTCCATTGTTCCTCCTTTATTAATAATTTAGCCTTTGTCATTACTACTTTTAAATTCTAGTTATAAAGGTAGAATTATCACCTATGGGTATAGTTTCCAATGGTAAAAATTCAAAACTAGTTATATTGTCCAATAGTCATATTTAACCAATAGTCATATAAATATCAAATCCCAATGGTATATGTAGCACCACAATATTTTATAGTATGTCTATTTTTAAATTTAATTTCTTTGATAGAATTGGTTTATAAAATAACCATGATTAAATGAACAATGATAAACAATTAAATATCATTATTTTAAAATGATTATTATAAACTAGTTGTTAAATTTGCGAGAATGAATATTTATAAAAAAAATTATGATATTTATATTTTATATAAATAATAAAAATTTTTCGTATTCATCTAAATTATTTTATATGCATAAGATAAGAAGAATCCTATTTTATGCATTGAAATGCCTGTATTTTTTCTAAGGGGAGTTTTACATCCTTTTGATGATTCACATGTTTAAAAACTAAATTTTGATAGTTTTTTTAATTATATTGAACAAAGTAAACATCAATTTTTAAATAATAATTTAAAAATTAATTTAAGATGAATTTTTTTATTTTTTTGAAAATATTTATATTCCAGTGAAGAGTCAAAAATCCCGATTTTTATAAAACAATAATTTTCATTATATTAATAGTTTATTACTGATATTAATAGAAACATAATATATTAATGTGTAAATAAAATTTTGGTATCTTATAGATGAAAACTAGATATATCTATATAATGGAATACATAAACAATTGTCTTCAAAATGATAAATAAAGTCTAGGTATTTCATTAAATCATAGTTGTTTATTTACAATTATTTTAATTAATATAATTCTTTAAAATAAAAATAATTTTAAAAAATATTCATAAATTAATTTTTTGATTTACTCTTATTATAATATAATTTTAAAAGACGTTAATTAATATTACAATTTCTCATAAAACAACTAATAATTCCAAATTTAGTATTTTTTGAATAAATTATGATTTTAAATAAAAAATTATTTTCTTATAGTTAAAAAATTATTTTTATAATATTAAATCTATTTTTGAATTATATAGGTCATGAAAGGGTTGCAGTGAATTTTTGTGTTTTTTTCCTAAATTAGTTGTATTTTTTGTGAATACTGAAATAAAGTAATTTATGGTATGTTTACATTATAAGATAAATACACTATTTTGTGTGTCATTAATTATTTAAGAACTGTAATATAGAACTATATTTATCTCATTAATATATTTATAAATTGGAATAAAAACAATCCATAGTCGTATGCCAAAATAATAAACTCTTGAATGAAATAATCAAAAAACACCCAACTCCTCAACTGTAAAAACCACACCTCACCACCCCTTCTTCTAACACCTCAATAGCTTTTATTATTGATTATATTTTTCAAATATCCTCTCCAAAACATCTCCAAAACATTATGTTGTATATTTTTTGACCAAAATACCATTTTTATGTCCCTTGAAAAGGTTCTCTAGGAGGCGACACTCAAGTGGTAAAGCCTTCTCTCCCTCTCTTTCAATTTCATTTCTGTTCATATCCTTTCCTAACCCCCCTTTCCAAAGTAAAATGATAAACCGACTAACAATTATAGAAATTAATGTTACTAATGGTATATCAACCATCAATTATCTTCTCTTCCCTTTCTTACCCTAAAAATGAAAACATCGTTAGTGAGGTGCCGATTTACCGCCTTCATGGACAATAGTTTTGGTTTTTCAATTATCCCATCAAGGTTGTTCATAAAACCATTTTTATTTTTAGAAAAGGATATAATATATGTAATAATACTTATTTAATGTTATGTAACAATTATATAAACATTATATTAATTCACAATACAAAACTAATTCGTGCGGATCAAAAAATTCCAAAATAATCTAAATGGTTATCATTGTCACTTTATCAAATGAATCATCCTCATTTAAAAGAAAATGGTATATATGAACATTCAGTAACCTATAATTTCATTAATAACCTATAATTTCAATTCTGGAAAACTATTTCCATTTTACAAGATCTTTAGAACATGTATACAAGTGAACCAATCATGAAAACAAAGGAAACAAACATTCCCGAACGACGAAATTGAATATTATAACTCATAGAAAAGGAAATTAATGAGATTAATAGAATTATAATAAATAAAATAAATATTAAATGGGTTCTAAGACAAATTATAAATGAATTTTATATCATTAACTAGGGCATTAAGTTCAACTGAAAAACACTTTCAGACATAAGGTAAGGGTTTTCTCATCTCACTTTTATTTCGGAGAGATATGCCTTATTCACCAATTATATCTTACGTGTGGTGTATGTATACTTCCCATTTATGTATACTGTGATGATTTACATTATCAAAATGTTATTAAATGATTCATATTATGAATATTAATTTTATGGGGCATACAATTTGATTGATTGCGAAGTGGTAAGGGTTTCTTCCTGAGACTCTATTTTCCATCTGGGGTATGCTTTCTCTCTCTCTACGCCAATATAATTATTCATTTTTTATGAATTTATTATAAATTATCTATATATTTTCCATTATCATATATCTAGATCAGTTAATCCTTATTTTATGGGTAAATACATGTTTTACACAGTTCCTTTCTCAATTCATCTCGATAAGCTAGCCCGAATAAAGGGAACTTCCACATTTCTTACCCATTTTCAAGTACAAGCCACAATATGTTTTAAGACACAAATATTTTTCTAAAATAGAAATTCTTATCCTGAAAAAATAACTTTTATATTTTATGGTTTTATGTCAATAGTTATGTTTTTTCCTCTTTAAGGTCTCCCTTATATTTTCTCTTAAACCGCACTAAAGCGACCCATTTTAGAAGTTTCAAAAAAATAGTTTGTGCATGTTTTCACTTTAGTTAGACATAATTTATGCTTCAAAAATAATTTCATTGTATGTATTTTCTAATATATACATTTTTGAAATCATATTTTATAATAAATAGATATGATATTTTCAAAATAATTCTTCTTTGCAATGTAAAAGTAGGTATTTATATCAAAAATTCCCTAATGATTTTATTAGAGTATTTTCATTTTTTCAACACACTCGGTAGAATTTTTTTTTCTTAATTGGGTTGGGAATTTTATATGTTCTAATATATTTTTTAAATGGTTTTTTATAATTTTTACTATGCATATTCTATCTTGATACCATTCTCAATGCTGCTTAGAATGGTTTGTGACTATGTTTATAGATTATGGAAAGTTATTTACATTTAGTATGTATATATTGTTTATGTTTCACCCCAAAAATATAAGGAATTAATCGGAAATAGTAACCTATGGTCAGGTCCTCCTCTATCCCCTTAATTCATCTACAATTATAATGATATAAACCATATATGGACTTAGTCAAGGCCTTTCACATTTATTTTCAGATTTGGATTTGTTAGAGGCCTTTACAATTTATTTTTAGATGTCTTGGTCATGGCCTCGATGGTACATTTCAGATGTCCAAAATTATGCACTCCATAATTATGGTATTAGTAATTGATAATTAATTTTATTATTTAACAATTAGAGTATCCACGATTATGTTTCTTTGTCATGATATTATTTAAGGCATTGTATATAAAGATTTTATTCCTTCAATATTTTTCTCAAGATTATGATTTAATGGAATGTATTATTATTTATTCACCATGCCTTATTATTTATGTTAGCTTCATCATTATTTATTACTCTTACTGAGAATCTGAGATCACTCCTTTCTTATATTCTATATATCTAGAGGATGAAAAGTGGTATATTATGAATGAATTATAGGCACAATATATCTGTTTATGGGTGTTCCCAATGGAGTTTATGTGTTGTATTTTCCTTTAAAGTTGCAATGTAAAAAATATCTAAGTATCTTTTTTAAATTAACTAGTCCATTTTTTCATTTCGGATTAAACCTCTCTCTCATATTAACAATTTAATTAAGTAAGGAACTAACTCTGGGATACTATGGTCAGTTTATTTACAATTGATATCATATCATGTTCATAGAATCCTTGAAAACTAGATTTATAAAATAATGATTAGGTAACATAACCCTAATATATGATTTTAGTTTTAGCATTAAAGAACATCCTATATTTTTTGTAAGGTAAATATTATGAGGGTCTTAATAGTAATGAATCCATGTTTCAATACTATAAGTGGACATAGTTATGGAATAGATGTACCTATGGGTGACAACATTGACAAGGTGTGTTGGGCCTGACTCAGCATAACCTGGTACACAAAAATATGCCTTACAATGCACCTAGTTTCAAACTACTAGGGGATATCCTTAGGATAATTCAAAATTTCATTAAAACCTATTAGGAATTATTTAAAAGTAAATAGGTCCTAAAAGAAACCATGATTATGATTATGAGATTATCAAGGAAGTAATTTTTAATTTTTGTTATGTTTTTTTCTAGTTTGAAATTATGAATTATTACTCATAAACTAATTTAGTGTATTCCATTGTTTAGAAATGGTACCACACAAAAAGAATGGGATACTCACCAATGAACATGATCTAAAGTGTAAATATTATCATATATTTTATGGTTTTATGCTAATATTTCGAAGGGAATAAGTATCCCACACATTCTCATCATATGATGATATTGTATCATGTGCTATTATTATATATAATGAATTCTAAACGTTTTACGACTTTGAATTGAAGAAATAGAAGAATATGATGGTAGAAAAATGATGGATAAAGGGAATAAGGGAAAGAAGGATTTTCCCACATGAGATAATTATGGAAGGAAACACTTTGGTACTTGCTTAAAAGGAATGGGATTTTTCAACAACTGTGGAGAGAAGGGCCTCCAGGATCATGATTTCAAATGAAATAATGAATCCAACCATTTCTTAAACTGTAGTGAGATGGGACACTACAAAAATAACTGTCTCAAGTGTCAAAATAATATACAACAAAATAGGATAATGGATCATGGAAAATATTATTTTAATACCATAGACAAACATGAATGATTATTATGCATATTTTTTGAATCAATAATTATGAGTGTTTTGTCAATAATGTTCTATCTATAAGAACCATGATATATATTGGTATTGTACTATAGTACTTTTACTTTAAGGAATTAGAATCATGTGATTATTATCACCAACAATAAATAATAGTGATTTGGTTGTAGATAGTTCTTTTTTAAAACACATAACATGGGAAAGATAACACTAAATATATTATTGACGATGAGATAATAACAAATAAATGTTTTGGGATAATATTAGTGACCATGAAGGTGGTTGTTGATCTTAGGGTTTATGTTATTCTAGAATTATTATATGTTTAGATTTATGAACATTATTCAACAACCTGAGATTACACTCATGGAAGCATGCATGTTTCATTATGGTTTAAAGTAGATTAAGGTATTCATATATTTGTAATGTGACAATAAGAGTTACATTATTTCAAGAATTTTATTTTGAGTTTATTTTTCAAATTTAATGACCTTTTAAATATTTCATCTTTGAATTTAGACAAACATATTTTTGATGAGTCTTAAGTATAACTACTTATGGAGTGGATAAAGGATATTGTTTATTATGAATAATGTATGATTTATTATATTGGATAATCTATGATAACCATCTTAGTTTCAATAAAAATTTAAAGGATGAATGGATGACTTTTGGATCTTATTATTCATAAAAGTGCTTCAAGCATAAAATTGTTTCTTTAATATCCATCTGTAGATTTAAGAAATGAAGTGGAGATAGATTGATGCACAATAAAGATATGATATTATGACAAGGAATGTAATAATCTTTGTTTATTTTATCATGTCATTATTTGGATAGAAAAATAAACCCTTGACTCTAGCAAATTTATTTTGGAACAAAAGCATCATCTATATACTATTCCTTCTATAAAATCAATGGCCTTTTAACCTATCATTAGATTTATGGTTTTGTGATGGTTAATTTTGTAAGGGCCATGTTCTCTATTACTCTCCATCAGAATTTGATAGTTATACTTTTGTTCCATGTCTATGTTTTAACAATACACTAATGGTTGTCTTTCCTGAAATCATAGTTTGGTGGTGACCTTCACATTTCTATAGCCCTCTTATTAATAGGATATTTTGTCTACCATTTTTTTGGATCCGAGTATTCCCATAAATGAATTTTGATGTATTAATCATTTATTTTATAAGTATAATTTCAATTCATGAGCATGGAATTTATTAAAGGAGTGTAAAATGTAACATCTCAATATTTTATGGTATGTATCTTTTTAAATTTAATTTCTTCAAAAACATTGGTTTAACACAAACCACACTAAAACAAACAATGATAAACAATTAAATATCATTATTTTAAAATTTTCATTATAACCTAGTTGTTAAATTGGAAAGAATATCATGTATTAACCAGATTATGAAATTTTTATATTATATATTTAATCAATTTTTTCATATTCATCTAAATCATTTTATAGGCATGATATATGAATAAATCAAATTTTATTCATTAAAGAGGCTATATTTTTTCTAAAGGTAATTTTGTAGTATTTTAATGGTTCACATGTTTTAAAAAATAATTTTTAAACATTTATAAATATTATTGAACAATATATTCTTCATTTTTATAAGATTAATGTCAAAATTATTTTACGGTGAAATTTCGTCATTTTTATGAAAATATTTATTTTCCAATGAATAGTGAAAACCCTGATTTTTATAAAACTGTTATTTTTATTATATAAATGTTCTACTTATGATTTGAATAGTAACCTCAAATATAAATGTTTAAATAAAATTCAGGTATCATATTAATGAAAATATAATATATTTATATCATGGAATTAGTAAACAAATGTTTTAAAAATTAGAAATTAAGTGTTGGTATTTTTATAAAGTGTAAATTTTTATTTGCAATTTTATAAATAATATATTAATTTGAAAGAAAATTATTTTAACACAATAGATTCAAAAATTAATATTTAGTTTTATTATTATTATATGATAACTTTATGATTCTTTAATTAACATTTAAAAGATTCAAAATTCAGTATGATTTTAAAATCAGTATTTTTGGAATAATTGTTTATTTTAAATAAAAATTAAATTTATCATACTTAGAAAATTATTATTATATATTTTAGTGTATTTTTGAATTCTACATTTCAAAAAAATTGTTAGGGTTTAATTTTTGGATTTTTCTGAAATAGTAAATAGTTTTCTGAAGAGTGACATATAGCAATTTACAGTATATATTCATTATATGTTAAATAAACCATTTCATGAGTCATTTATTATGTAATAACCATAATTTAGAACTTTCCTTCTATCCTTAATATATCAATTCAAGGGGATAAAAAACTATTCATAGTCTTGATCAAAAACAATAAACTAGTGAATAATACAATAACAAACCCCCTCACCTCCACTTTAAATACCACCCCTTCTCATCACACCTCAAAACCCTTGAATATTTATTATATTATTATTATTAAATCTACCAATCCTATCCCCCACATTATTGCCTTTTTGGTCATAAAAAATACCTTTTCCATGTCCCTTAAGGAGGTTCTCAAAGATTTGACACTCAAGAGGTAAAAACTTCTCTCTATTAATTTCATTTTATATTCGTATCCATCCCTCACCCCCTGTAAAAGTGACATGATTACTATAGTGTCATTTATATATTATAATTTTGTTATGTTAATTGTATATCAAACATAAATTATACTCTCTTCCCTTTTTTATTCTGTAAATGAAAACATCGCCTGTGAGGTGCCGATTTACCGCCTTCATGGACGAGCAGTTTTCTCTTTTCATTTCCACCTTCAAGGCTAGTTATAAAACCACTTTTATTTCTAAACCAGACATTAATAAATTTCATAGACATTATTTAATGTAATGTATTAAGTATATATAAATAATATTAATTCCTAACATAAAACTAGTTAGTTATGATAAAAAACACCAAATTAATCTAAATGGTTATCATTAAGGATATATCTAGTTAATCATCATAATATCTAGGAAAAATGATATATAAGAACAATAAATATCATTTAATTTCATTAATAGCATATAATTGGAATTGTGGATATCTATTTCTACTATACATGATCATTCATTCATGTATACAGGTGAACCTATCATGAAAAATAAGAAAACAAAGACTCCCAAATGATGAAATTGAATCTCATAACTCATAAATAAGTCCATAAATTAACTTAAAAAAATTATAATATATTAAATACATGATGAATATTTTATGAATTAAATTATTAGTGAGTCTAATTTAATTTTATATAACATTAATAACAATTGAAGAACAACTTTGTACATAAGATAAGGGATTTCTCATGTCAAATTCTTTTCGATGAGATATGCCTTATTCAATACTTATATATTTGGTGCGGTGTGTATAAAATCCTCATTGAAGTATCATATCATGAGTTAATTTATATTCTTAGTATTAAATTTTTAATTTAATTATAATTAATTTTATAAGACATATGATTCGATTGATTACAAAGTGTTAAGGGTTTCTTCCCGAACCTCAATTTTCTATTAGGGTTATGACTTCTATCACATTACCCTAATGTAATTATTTATTATTTTTATATTATCTATCTAAATACTATTTATATGTTCCAAAATCTTTTATCCAGATTATTTCATCTTTATTTTATGGTGAAATATATGTTTTACAATGTTCTCTTCTCAATTCTTCCTGATAAGAATTCTTGTTTAAAGGGGAGTTCTAAATTTCTTAAACATTTTCAAGTACACTCTAAAAGGTTTTTTAAGACAAATATAATTTTTTAAATATAATTTTTATCACGAAAATTTATATTAAATATTTTCTAGTTTTATGTAAACAATTAAGCCTTTTTTATCTTTAAATACTCTCATATTTTTCTCAAACTGCTCTGTAGTGGCCCATTTCTAATGTTTTATAAAAAAATGTATTACATGTTTTAGCTTTAGTTGAATATAATTTATACATCAAAAATAATTTAATTGTCCTTATTTTCTAGGATATACTTTTTTATAATACTATTTTATGACAAATACAACTGATATTTCAAAAATAACTCTTATTTTCAACTAGAAAAATATTATTTCTCTCAATAATTCCTTGATTATTTTATTAAAATATTTTAATTTTTTCGACACCCTCTATTGAATAATATTACTAATTTTGATTGACCTTTTATATCATCTAAAATATTTATTAAATGGTTTATGATCAGTTTGATTATGTATGTGCTATCTTGATACCATTAACCATAATGATTATAATCACGAGTGATTGTATTTACAGATTGAGAAACATTATTTATATTTCATATGTATATGTTGTTTATGTTTCACCCATTTCATATAATTAATTCATTAAAAAAATTAAGTGATGGATAAGGACCTCTATAGCCCCTTGAGGCATATTCAGGTCTCATGAGACAACCCATATATGTACTTGGGTAATTCCCTTCCCATTTATTTACAAAATATGGATTTGGTAGGGGCCCTAAAAATTTATTTTTAGATGTCTTAGCTGAGAGTTCAATGGTTTGTTTCATTTGTACAAAATTATATATTCCATTATTATGATATTATTAATTGATAATTCATGTGATTATTCGACTAGTATAATATCCATGTTATGGTTTCTTTCTCATGATATTATTTATCGAATTGTTTAATCAACTTTTCTTCCTATCACACTATTATAAACATTATGTTTTAATGGAATGTATTTTTATTTAATCACCATGACTTATTATTTATGTTATATTCCACTAGGTTTTATACCCTTGCTGATAATCAAAGCTCACCAATTTCTTATGTTTTATTTTTATCAAGGATGTGAAGTGTATATTATGAATGAATAGTAGGGATTATCTTAAAGTTTATGGGTGTTCCCAATGGAGTTTATTTTTTTCTTTAATTTTCTAATTTAAAACTTATGTATGTATCTGTTTTTCCAAATCTACTAAACTATTAGGTCCTTTGGGATGTGATATGTTGTCCATAATACTAATGTATTTAAATAAGGCACCAACTCCATGAAACTATGGTCAGGTTCATTTAAGATACAATTCCATTTATACCCTATAAATAACACTTCATTCTTACACTGAATATTCAATAATGTTTCCCCTAAGGATATATGTTTTCCATTTATAATGTGTTGATTGATTTACTAATATAGTTTTTCATTTCTGTAGTTTTGGTTATGGGGCGAATTATTCAAGAAGTTTGGTCAACCCATATATTTCCATTTTAGTTTTTTTATTTTATATTATTTCATATATTAATGTTTTTCATTTTAATTGGTTTCATAAATAACTAATGTAATAATCATTATCATTGACTTAAAATTATGTTGGTTTGTCTATATTTTATACATGTATAATATTATATTATATATAACACGCCTTTATTTCGGAGAAAATACACTTTAATAGCCTAGGTCATTACACTCACTATTTGGTTTTACATAATATAATCGAAATTTCAACTCATTTTAAAACTCCCAAAGTAAATATTTGTCATTTGAATCCGTTAAGGGTTTAAATATGGATATCAAATCCAATAATAAAGAGTTTATAAGATTATTTTGAGACAATATTTTAAAGAAGTTATATGTAAAAATGAATTCAATTTAGTATTTAATTGGATGGATATCTAGAGGACCATGTGTACATTTGTTATCTTATTTTGGTTATGTAGTTTACATTTTTATTTTATACAAAAAGAAACATGATAGATGAAGTATAAAGAAATTTATTGGTGTTATTATTATCCATAATGAGATTAATGTATCAAGTACTAATGAATATAATCTAATGTTGGAGAATATTTTATTCTTTGGAATCATTTAAATAATATAGTAATTGTATTATAAATTATTCCATGTGATGATTTTTTGATGAAAATGGGATTAAAATTGCTTTATAGTTCAATTTGATGAATTAAGATTTGTTAAATAGTATTTTAGTGAGTAAGGGAATAAGGAAAAACCATTCATAATTACATAATGGACAAAACATATATTTTATGACTTAGATCTTCTAAACAAGAAATCATTCTATTGTTATTTTTAAAAAGATTAAAATTTTAGTGTAAATTAAAAAATCCATTAAGTTTTACTATTAAATGGGTACACCAAAATCATTTTATGGTGGTCATAATGTAGATGGAGTATTTTATGTGAGAGGGGAAAATAAATATGCGATTTTTATATAAGATACAAGGTCCAAATCCATTAAATTAAAGAAATAATTATTTTAATGAATAATTAAAATTTCTATGATTTATTTTTTATAAAATATATCTCAAAATAATATTATAAGTTCACTTTTATAATTATATAACATAAATTATATTTTTATATCATTTTTTATATAATGACTTCCAAACTTGTTGTTGCTTCCAATACCAAGGGAAAATATATTGATCATTATGAAATTGAGAGAATATATTAAGGTGAATAATATGTTGTAGTTTGAAAATGACTAGATTTTGATAAAGTAATAAAATGATATATGGTTGAAAATGATAGGTGTGGTGTAACATAATAATGTTAAAAAATATATTAAGGAGAGATGTAAGTGTAAACATATTTAGTTTGGATAGAATGTACATGTAAAACCAATTAACTCTTATATGTCCACATTCATTAGTCACATTAGGTCTAGTAAACGAATGCACATTCAAATGAATATAATAACATTTCACAATGGTGTTCCTAAAATGAAGTAAAGACAATGGGAATACGTTTGGATAACATTGTGATATTCATTCTCTATTTTATCAAAAAATTAAAAAATGAAACATTTTTTTACTCATCACAATACCCAATTGAATACCTTTATATTAGAATACTATCGAATTCAATTCATAATATTATACACTATAATTTCATTTACTTAATATTATACAAATCATAGAGACATATTATTTGGGATATTCAGGGGAATAAAAATTCACTTTGTAACAAAAATATCCAGATCAACCAAAATTTTTACCCAACTGAACCCTTCATATTTCCAAAGGTGAGTATTTTATGTCCCGAGGCTAGAAACCACATCCCATGAATCAAACTACAATAATTTTGGAATTATTTCACCCTATAATTTCAAATAAAAAGTACATAGATTCCTACTAGAAATCCGACAGGATCCATCCATGTATTATATGCTCATTGCAAAAATAAAAGATTCTATATAATTAAAATAAATAAATATTTATAACATAAAATAAATAATAACCAATATTTGACACCAAATTATAAAAATAAAATAATGTTCAAAGAAAACATAAGTGAAACAAAATAATCAAATAGATTAAATGGCTGACATAACCAATTCATCTACTATCTTTAAGAAATACCTATTGATTAAAAAATTCCCCACTATTATAATTCTCACTATAACCCCGAGTTACCAATAGATTCCAAAACTATTAGAACAACAAGTATAAACTTACACAACCATAACAAATGGTTCTTTTACTATTATCTATATCCTATAAAAAACATGCATGCATCCAAAGGAATTTATTTGATGTGAATAATGTCATAGTTGGACACCACCATGAAACTGCATACATTTATCACTATGAAAATTATTAATTATTTCTTTAAAACACCATTTTTAAAATGTTTTATTTAAAAAAATCAAATGTATTGATTTTTATTAACAAATTAATGATAGAAGGTGACAAGACAATAACCAATGTTCAAAATACCTAATAATAATATGAATAATCAACCTCACAATATAAAAATTAAAATGTAAATAATTCATAAATCCTAATATGGATAAATATTAATATCATATGAAATAAGGGGTTCCAACATTAGGATTAAAGGTAATTATAACTACATCATGAATCACTTACTGACATTTGTGAACTTCACAATTCCACGAGCTGATAAGGTAAAACTAGTTCACATGTATCCATCAATTCTACTTTAAAACCACTTTGTCCACATTAAATATCCAACACTTAATTTACACTGGGGAAGAACCCATCCATGTCACCCATGGACTCTTAAGGTCTCCAACATTTCACACATCATAAATACAACTTAACTAGAATAAATATTCATTTAATCAAATATTCAATAAAAACCCGCTTATAACATCAAAAAAACATCACACAATATAGTTCTCCTTTAGAAACCTATTTTTAGAACTATTTTGAGTTCAACCCCTTGTTAAAACCGTTCTTCAAACACTTAGTGTATAAAAACTAAATTTCACAAAAAAATACATGTTAAATAACAATTTCATTCCAAATGAACTAAAAAAAATAAAAATAAAAAAAAATCCTGATTCATTATCATAAAATAATAATATTAAATCTATTAAAACAAGGTAAAACAAGAAAATATTTTCATGCCAAAGGTAAGAAGAGTTACATCGAGCAACCTAAATTGAAACAAGATAAACATATCAAATTTTATTAAAACCATAACATATAAGATGGAGGGGTCACCAAGGATGTAAATAATCAATGTAATTCCTTAGAAACCAACATCCATACCGTAGGTTTGACCCCACATGGGTGGATGGGGTTTTCATATTAATTGTAAATGGGAGGAGAAGGATAAATAAGAAAAGGGGGGGAAGAATTAAAAAATAAAACTAGGCTTAACATAATGATTTGCACCTTAATATAAGGATAATAACCATAGAATAATGGTTGAGGATGTAATCCAAGACTGGGAAACTATGTCCAAAAAATGATGGTAAAAGATTACAGGGATATGATAAAATATTACTAGGTCAATGTATAAAATTAATTATTAAAAAAATGTGTTGGAATGTCATGGAATAACCTCCCCCACATCACGGTGTGACACGTATCCTAGTAAAACCCACCCACTACTAGGGTCCATTCATGACATGGAGAAATCATTATGATTACAAGAATAATATGTGGAAGGGGATGCGGTGAAATCTTCTCCTATCATGGTGTTACGTACATCCCTATAAAAATACATCCCTTCCTTAAAGGTGTCACGAAATAACCACTCGTGTTCACGATGTGACCTATTGTTGTCCATAACCACAATTTCTTGAAAATACAAATAGAATCCAAAAATCAAGGGTAATACTAAAATTTGGGACAATTATATTAAATAGATTATCTATACATATACTTGAAACCAATATGGTTACACAATTATCCACATCATGTGTCTTTCTTATCTGATTCCATGTATAAGGTAGGACACTACACATTCATCCATTCATCATAGTCCCACTTCTCATAGATATCCAGGACACACACCCACAACACAAAGACTACTGTGATTGATGCATTTTTTAGACCGTAGCTCTTGTAATATATTAAATGAAAATGATACTAAAAAATTGTGGTTTCTTTTTCCAACCCCACCCCCCTCCCACTAAACAATGTTATTGGGGTCTGGTTGATACTTCGCAGTTAGAATCTATTACTACATCATGAATGTATTTTAACTGGGAGAGTACATATGGATTGTATACCACTTTCATAAGATTATCCACAATTATAAATGGACTAACATAATGAATCATAAGATTAACCTAAATAACCAAAATAGTATTTCCTAATTGAGAAGTTATTATAAGAAATACAAGATCACAAGTAAAAAAATTAAATATATTAAAAATATAGTTTGAATATTATTTTGAGAAACTCAAATACATTCCATATATCTTCTCTATTACGTAGACATTCTCCATTATTTTCTATATGAGTATTGGTCACAATATGGAATTCAATAATAATTATAAATAATAATTTAGAGATTAGCATGACATCCCATAAAAATCCTCAATGGGTTCCATCTTAATAAAAAAATTTAAAATTTTGAAATATCTTAATTCAACCAATGATATGTTTTTCTCCCATAATCCCCCAGAAAAACATGTGCGATTAAAGAATATCTCTCAGAATCTAGATGACATTATCAATTTGGTTACAAATCTAAGGATGACATGGGATGATGAAAATTATCTAAGAACCAATAACTTTATGAATATTCTTCCAAAAATAAGATGTAATGAATGGGTCTTGATAAAAAATAATGGCCAATGGCTTGACATAAATTCTTAATGCCTCCCAGAAAAACAAGTGTCTAATCTCATCAACTTTAGAAGATTTTATTATATTAGGAAAATGTGTGGATTTTACCACTCAATCTATAACAATCAATACCCCATTTTTTCACTAAAATTCCAATGGAAGATGAAAAAATGGAAATATCATATCATTTTTTCAATATAATAATAATATGTTATATCAACTTATTGGGCATATAATGCCTGACATTGATTCTAAAGAATATTAGGCAATGAGACATTAAATAAGTGGACACACTATTTATCAAGGTCCACCAATACCGTTACTTATGATCATAGAATATCACATTACCCCTAACATGAACAACTCAAAAAGAGAGGTCCCCGCTTTACATTAATTATTCTATCAAATCAATGGGAACATCGTGACACATTATTTATCAAAAAATTACATTATGATTTTGAGACTAATCACTCGAGGTGTCACCACTATTTTGGATTAATATAATCTTGTGATATTAATGATGAATAAACGAACAATAAATTTATCCTCAAAACATAGGCATTTCCTAATAATCGCCTTCATAATAAATTTCATTCTCTTATCCCCAAACCACCACCTATTAAACAATCCAAAAAATTAATAAGGGGTTCATCACTAGAAGGATCTCTAAATACTAGAATTGTGGTCATAATATCAAGAACATGCAATAAAATAGGAACACGAAAGTAACACCAATCTCAAAAAAACATACCTCTTTATCAACCAAGATCGTATTAAATATAATGCCACAAAGTGAAATTAAAAACCACATGACGCATTTACCATAGAACAGCATCTCATCGTGAACATAAAAGAAACCTGGATGGTGCCTAATATTAAATCAGTTGTAAAAAAACATAATCTATACTAGTATAAAGATTCTATTAGTTATTAAATCATATACCAATATATTCAAATGAAGAAAATATTCAAAACATAATCTCATTCGATAATAAATATTTGATGAAAACTTTATTGTGCATAATAATCCAATAGAGAATGAGTTTTAAATGACTCAATAACCCTCTCAAAAACAATTATAGAGGAAATATTCAAGTAATGGATAACAGTCAAGATTTAATGTTGATATTAAACAGATATTTCATACACTAAATCAGTGTTCTAAAAGGCATTAATCTCATGAATTAAGATTACACCTAAGATTTTTATATTCCTATATTTAAACATACAAATGCTATGAATATTTAAAAAGAAACCCCATAAAGCATGGGACATTAGAGTATTCATAAAAACATGATTCGAATATTCTAGGCTTCCATTATAGAATGACACGAGAGATCTATTCTTCCTATAAATAGTGACATAAAAATTCGAATATTGGACAACATAATTATTCCTTATAAGTTATTCTTAACTAAAATATAAATTCCACCAGATAGAAAATCCTCAAAAAAAATTAAAATGGGTCAAGGTATAACCCACCATATATTTTTCTAACAGATATTCTTACACAATCTATACCTTTCATCTACATCCTTATAAAGAGATGGTTTATATTCTGAAACTAGTTCTATGAGGTCTAGTTGAACACCAAATTCAATGAATATTGCTTCCAATGTGTAAATAATAACCAGTATAATATAAAATAGGTCTAAATAAAACAAATTATTGAAAATCTCTTTCACTAACTCATCACGTCGATGAATTATCAATATTTCTAGGACATTCTTCAAATTCACATCCCTGAGAAAATTCCGTTGAAATATAATGTTATTTAATTTTTCCAAGGAAATTATCTCATGAAACTGAGGAGGAACTATATTCTCCCCACTACACTTACTTGGTTCCATAAAAAACCTAACAAAAGCCATCACACTCAATGAGTTTTCAAAATATTAACTATTTTTTATTCCTCTGTATCTACCCCATACAATCAATTGGTCCTTGATCATCATGGAAATAATTAAAGAGATGTTAAATCCCATTAATTGTTTTTATATTTTTTCCCATTTATTTTAACATCAAATGATTATATTTCTTTGTGTGTTTTATCTAGAGTTTTTCTGAATTATTTTTGATGTTTTTAGGCCTTTATATTATTTGATGATGGTTTGTGCATGGTTAAACCTTGTTTTCATCCTTTTTTGCATGGTTTGGCCAAGGATTGTTCTTGGATAAACAATTTTTGAAACCTATTTCAAGGATTTTATATGGGTTTTCCATGGATAAAAAAGTTTTCAATATGTTGCATGATTTACTCATAGTTTGCACAATGTTTAAACGAAGTGTAAAACCTAGGAAGAAGGGGTTCCATAGTTTGCAAAAGGTTATCAATAACTATACTAATTTTATTAGGAAACTATGTTAATGGTAATTGATGATAATAAAATTGTAATTAAAGTACCACCACCCAATTAATCCCAAACTCCACTCACACGATCATAATCCAATCTTTACATTTTGGGAGTCCTGTGGAGGCGTTTTGGCTCTCCAAAACTCGGTTTCTGGATGAGTGAACCTTCAATTGAAGAGGATATATTCTTTTTTAGTGATTTGTTATATTTTTCCACATTTATCTCCCTTATTACCCATATTTATTCTTTGTTATGGTTTTTAAAGCCTTCTGTTCTGTTAGATCTTGATTGATCAATGAGAAAGTTTAGATCTAGGACCTCCTCTCCCTTATTTCTTGATATTTCTTCTTAGATATAGAGATCATAATAATATTATACAAATAAAATATTCATTATGGATGGATTTATTATTTTCCAAGTTGTTGTTTCAATTTTTTCCTTCATATTGTGATTAATTGCTTATTGATAATTCATAGATACAAGTTTCTTAATATCTATCACATGTTATTATAAATTTCTCCACCAAATTCCTTATAAAATATAGTTTGGCCATACTCTCTATGAATTTAATATGGAATTAATTGAATGACTATAATCTAGATATCTATTTCCTTTTTATGAATTATATAATTTCAATGTTGTTTGGATTTATTTTCAAAGAAATTTTAATGTATTTTTTGGTGAAATTGAGGGGTTTAGCATGGGTTTTTATTTATTAAGTGAACTTACTGGATTTGAATTAAATTAATTGAAATACTTGAAATTTTTTAAATAGTATAAAATTCATGAATTTATTAAATGAAAAAGAACTGCCTTTCTAATTATTTTATCCTTATTTTTAAATGGTTGTTTTTTGGTTATTTGAAATAAATGATTTATCCTCACATAAAGAGGGTGTAAACCCATGTTTTAATATATATTCAATCAATTTTTAAATTATAATACTTATATATAAATATTTAGTGGTTATTTGAAATAAATGAATGTATTAATGCCTAGTTTGGAATTTTAATGTTTAATTGTGAATGTAAGTGGGTATCATTACCCTTTAGAATATTAAAATGCATAAAAGTTATTGAATTAAAATAGTTTATTATTGATGTTTGGGTTTTCACTTTATGATAAATCTCCCATGTGATAATCCATTAATTGTAACTTTATTGATTATTATACTTCACATTATAATGGGGGTTAAAAATTGCATCATTTACATTAAGAAATTTAGGGGGTGAGAGTGAGATGTTGAAAATAAGGATCCATGTAAAATCCTCCCAACTTGTTTATCTAACCTTTTCATAGACTAGTAATGGAAAACTAGATAGATAGATGGGCTGACTCAGATATATTCTTCACTGGAAAACTCACACCCTTGCAATAGATCTATAGGGAACATGAAAGGTTCATGCTATAGACGTGTAGTCAAGAAAGCATATGTGCACGTAACTGGATTAATTTTTACCAGTGAGAGAATATGTTAGCCCATAAATTTGTCACGTTGTAATTTGATTTGATATTTTAAGGTGGACTCACTGTTGAACCTATATTGGACCCCTGACATCCATATACATGATCTCAATACAGGACGATGTTCATTTTTACTATTTCAAGTAGAAGTTTATTTGCGTGATTCATTTTTTATTATTATTCACCTTGACTATATTCTATTGAATCTTTTTTTTTATTTCAATATCAGGTTCATATTCTAATATTTTCTTGATTACCTTAATTTATCTTGTGAAATGGGTATTAATATTTTTAAGAAGTTTTGTAGTTTTTAAATTGTGAAATGTCATGATTTATAGGTTTAGTTTAATAAATGATTTTAAATGTTTTCACGTCAATATTTAAACTAATCCTCATACTATCTTATTTTTACCCCTCTTTTATCATATTTTATATTTCTTTGGAAGTAACTACATAGAATCTTTTTTGGAATCCTACTCAGATCCTTAGATCACACCCTTCTTTTAATTTTTCTTGTTTTTAAGCCTTTATCTTCTTATATTTGGTTTTTTTCTCTTACCTTCCATTGTGGTTTCAAGTTAGGGTGACTAAGGGACGGTGACTTTGGATATGGTGTGTTGTTGTGGACCATAAGGGGGAAGGTTTTGGTGGTAATGTTTCATTTCATTTTTCCTGGTGTAACTTTGTACATTAAAATTTCTGTATTGATTGATATATATTGGATGATGTTTTCACAATGTACAATATTATTATAATACATTGAGGGAGAAATAATTCCTAATAGTAATTTTTTAATTCCCTTGTCCTTGTTTCCAACCCATGGAAATCCAGAATTTTCTTTAGGTTAGTGGATAATCTAATAGTGTATCTGTTTAGATGTTTTCTTGGTTGGTTTTTTACATATTTTATTAGAGAGGGTATTTCATTGAAAGGAAAGTATTTTAAATTTAATTCCTTATGTTATTTTTGGTGATTAATAGTATAATGGATATTAGGAATGTGTTGGGACTCCAGAGTTAGTCTTTGAGGGCGTGGTTGATCGTCAACCCTTCATTATGATACTTGAGTTACTAAGGATGTTAGGAATTAAGTATTTATTTTGAGTTATTTGTTTCTCAATGATAAATGAGATTTAGATTCCCAATGAGACTATATTTTATTTGGGGAATCATTTTTTATTTTTGAACTAGAATTGAAGGATGACCACAATCACATCATGTTTTCATGGTCTGGAAAACTGTGAGGAATTGATGTGACTGATTTGAAAATCCACCCATTAATAGTTTTTAGGTAGTTGTGTGGTTTACTAGACCATATGAAGAATCCTATTTTAGATTTAAATAGATATTAAACTTAAAACCTTATCCATTTTTTTAAAATTAACTCCACTTATGTGAGGATGGTTATGTGGGTTATAGTTGTGGGTTATTTTATGATCTTGTTTGGTTATTTAAAATTTAATCCCTTATTAATAATTTTAAATCCCTTGTGAAAAATATGTTGTGTCTGGAAACATGTTTTTAATTGTTTTTTTATAACTATTATCAATTACCAAAAATTTGGTTTTATGAAATTATTCATTTGGGAAACTAATTTTCAAATACTATTATGTGGTGTGATAAAATAATTTTTTAAGAAGATAATTTTTTTTCTAAAAGATTTAAATGTAAATGGATTCGGCATTTGGAACTGGGGTTATTGATTTTGAAACCATAGAATAATTTCAATGAACTAGTAAAAGATTTATCAAAATTGTGATGGATTAATTACAAGAGTTTACATTTTTAAATGAAAGTTAAATGTTTTACAAATGGTGAAATATTTTGTTTTATGAAATAAATGATGTTTTTATGAACATGGTCTCTGATGTTGATTAAATGATTTGTTGATATGTTTTAGTATTCATTTAAACATGAGTTTATATTCCTATATTTTATGATGTTCATAAATTTATCTGAGAACATCATTTAAGAAAGAACAAATGTTGGTCCAATGGTCAATTCCTTAGGGTAGCTCTTCACATGTTCCAGAAGTAGAATCCCTTTTCAGTAACTCTACCCAAAATCTATATCAAGTGGTGGAGCTCGATACTTTCAATCCTTTGAAACCCATCCTTTAATTCTTGGATTTTCATCCACCATCTTATAAAGGTGAATAAGGTTCTCTTGAGGCAGAAAAGTGACTTTGAGAAGTTAATGATATTTTTTATTATCTCAAGACTCTTGATACTGTGAAGGTTGATTTTATTGACTCTTTATTGGAGGGATTGAGTCTTAAGTGCTGAAAATTTGTGATTCCACCTTTTCGAAATGCATTAATGTCTTGGGAATTCTTCAAGTCAGTGTTTATTCGATGGTAGTATCCTGAGGATTTTAAGAAGTAGAATGTATTTGTGTTTATTATTTTATTCAAGATTATCAATCAGCTGAGAATTAGGACAAGGCGTTCTCATGTTGGGTATGTTTTATACATGCAATTGTGGGTAATTAATTAAATAAGGTAGTATCTTTTGGAATATGTCTTCACCATAAACGTCTAATTGTCATGCATGTGGAATGGTTTACCTCTTATCCAGAGATGCTTGAAAGTTCATTTTTAGCTAATGTGGATCTAGAAATACAATATGAATGGTAAAGTACCACATTAACAATTAAGGAAGTAAAATCTTTAAAAGAATAGAAGAGTTACATTGTGGGTTTCCAGTGTGGAGAACCTAGTCATTCTTGGAAGTTCATTGAAATATATGAGTGTTTCTAAATGGTGCGGCCACTTAGGTCACTTTATTAGGTTTTGTACATTGGGAAAATGAAAAGGGATAATTTAGTTGAGATTATCATCTCTTAACTATGAGGCATTTGACTCTTCATGATATTAGGGTTCCATCCATAGGCCGTAGAGTGAATCTTTTCACAAATTGGGGTAGAAACCCATTTTCATCATAAATGGTGATCCAATTTTTTTATGTGGATATGGAAGATTTTTAAAATTTTCCTTCATGTGGATTCTATATTTTCAGAAACCTTTTGTATTAGGATATTGGTGGATGATATCTTACGGTCATTAATTGTGCTCATTTTTTTATTTTTGAGGTGATCATGGATTCTTGTATTGAGATATTTTTGTTGTTAATTGGTATTCTATTAGTTTCGACTTGGTGGTTCGATCCCAATTTTTATATGATCAATGATCTCCTTGGTTAGAATTTAGTGCCCTATTATGCATTGTCCATGGTGTGTGAGATCATTCTATTTATACTTGTATAGAGAATGAGAATATACAAGACTAATTAAGATAATGTATATTTTTTGATATTCCAGGAACACGGTGGTGTGGTAATTTGATACGATAAGATCATCGAGGCACGCGGCTTGGTTTGAAAAATCACTAGTTACCATCATATACTTACCCGAGGTAGAAATCCTTTTTAGTTCTTATGACAACCCTACTTTTATTACAAACATTAACATGATTTATTACATAAACTATTCACTTCATACAACATAGAAGAGTGAGAGGTATAGTGTCTTTGGGGCATAGGATCATTACATAACAACCTAAAACATGAAATACAACATCTTTGTTGAAAACTTTCTTTACATGACTACTACATTCCCTCGTACTTAGCCTTGCATGGGATTACCTGAGGACATGTATAAAAAAGGGGGTGAGAAATAAAGACCAGCAAGGGAATAAACATGGAATACATGAGGAGTAAAATACATGTTAGACAATAGGCATATCAATAGATCGCAAGAGAAACATGAACATAAAGGAATGATAAATCATGATAATCATAACATGGAAATGTGGAAACAACACTTAACATGGAATTAGCATGAGCCAAGGCTCATTGCACATGGAGCATGAGTAAATTATCATTAAACATGAAGCACAATTAAACCCTAGTTTCACTTTAATTAGCATGAGTCAACACTAATTTCACATGACATATCATGATACTATACTTTACCTAATGCATTAGAGCGCTATAAGGGCACACCCTTCTTAAACATTTCATTTCATGCATATGTCTGCCACATGGATCATAAAACATGGATTCATAAAAAATAATCATTTCTTCCACGATAAAGGAATGTGGAATTAATACATGAAACTTTATAATAAATAAGTAAATGTGCATAAAGGTGAATACCCTTGATGGATAAATGGGCATGGTATTCACTACACAATGGCATTGTCTTAGAAAATCGGCGTGATTTTGGCAGCATAACGGCGTGACATAAGAATTCATAAAAATAGTTGATGAGAGAGAAAGGGTTTCCTCATCATATTTACATATAATGGAAAGTATAAATTTCATAAAGATAAATTTCCCACCAATTTTAATGAAATTTAGATTCATGATACCAAAGTATTGCTTGAATGTAAATGAGGAGAGAGAAGTTCCTTTCGGAATTTCGGCATAGTAACGGGTGTACATGGGAGGCATTTTATGAGAGAGAAAGGGTATACCATCATTCAAAAATAAAAAGGGTTGTATGAGGGAGGTTCTAAACCATACCCCCATATTCATAATTGAAATCAAAAGGGAAAAACAACTTAAAGAAAATTGGACAACAATGAGAAAGGAAGAAAAAACCCTTACTTGGAAGTGTGCTTCCAAAGGCTTGAGAGAAGCTTCTTGGGAGCTTGGGGCACCTTGAGAGGATTCAAGAAAGAGTAGGACATAGGTTGTATGAACTCCAAAGGCTTTGGGTGATGAGGAAGTGGGAGCTTGGGTGGGTTTATATAGGAAAGGTGAGGGAATTCTTTGTTTTTTAGGTTTGGGACACCTTATATTAAATTAGTCCAAACCACAAACCATCCCATGGTTTTTGCCCATGGTTTTTGGAAAAAAAGAGGAAACAAATATTTTATAAGGCCAATGTCCAAACTTTTTAAAATAATAGGGTTGCTTATGTGGAGGTGAGTCACACTCCCATGGAAAACAATTTAAAAAAAGGTGTTTAATAAGTCTTGAAGGGTCCATTAATACTTTTAATAGTAAGTAAAACAAACCAAAAATAAAATTATTTTAATGTTAAAACATATATTGGCTGAAAATAAAGCTTATAGTATTTTATTACATAACTATTGGGTCATTATGATGGCATAAAACACATTATATATTTAAATAGTATTTAATTTTTACCCAAAAAAATTGACTATCTCAGAAAATTATGAAAAATTCACCGTTTGATAATTTCGATGTCCTAATTCCTGAAATAACATTTATTTATATAAATAATTTTCTCCATATGTTAATTTTCACTTTTAAAATAAAAACAGACATTTATCGAAAATTCACGGGTTTTGACAAAAATGTCATTCAAACCTTAATAGAAATTACAATTGCATTAATAAAATTATAAGATTATTTATTTTTAATAAAAATTAATTTAACAATAATAATAATATTTTATTTAAATATTATTTAATTCAAAAATCCCTTATTTTAATAAAATAGAGTTCTTAATTAAATAATAACTAAAATCACTATTTGTACTTTAAAAACTATTTACAATGTATCAATAATAACAAGAAAGTATATTCATTATTATATAAAAAAATAATGTACATGAACATAGTACTAGAAATTTGTTACATAACCCTTAAAACAACCACATAAGACCTAAGGGTAAGGTTTTCAATGGTGACAGACTCTTGGGGTGGCTCGGATAACATCGCTCGAGTGGTAATCTCTATCAACATCCACTTTTTCCATAGACGGTCTCGTTCGAGAGTGACATGGTGAAGCTCAGCTTGAGCTTGGTCAAGAGAAAAGCCCAAAGGTGCCCCCTCTTTTCTGAGCTCTGAAAAATGGGCTTCGTATGGATCAATTCTACTGGATGAGGCCATCGCTTCTTTTTTCTGAGTAAACTGGGTTCGTTAAAGCCTTATATTTATACTAATCATGTGATCACTCTTCAATGACTATAAATGTAACAGTCAGAACTCTTAACATAAATCCAAAGAAGTTGACATTTAATTAGATAAATAGGGATTTCCATTAATGAATCTTTGGGTCATCACAATATTCCCCCCTTAAGAAATTTCTCCCTCCAAATTTCCTTTTCCCACACTAAAACAGATTTCGGTAACTCAGCTTCATCATTTCCTCCAATTCCCAAGTCACTTCTTCAAACTTGTGGTTTCGCCACAAAACCTTGATGAGGGGAATTGTCTTATTTCATAGAACTTTTTCTCTAAGATCTAAGATCTTCACTGGTTTCTCCTCATAAGAAAGATCATCCTCCAACTGTACCACCTTAGAAGAGAGTACATGTGAAGGGTCCGGTATGAACTTCCTTAAGAGGGATACATGAAGGAAATCATGTAATTTGGCCATGGTAGGTGGAAGTGCTAGTCGATAGGAAACATCCCCGACACGATCAAGAATCTCGAAGGGAACGATGTACCTTGGACTTAAATTCCCTTTCTTTCCAAACCTCATGACCTTCTTCCATGGAGATATGCGTAGAAAAAAAATGTCTCCAATTATAAACTCAAAGTCTCGTCAATGATTATCTGCATAACTCTTCTGTCGACTCTGGGCTACCTTGATATGCTACTAAATGGTTTTCACCTTCTCCACTATTTCTTCGACCATTTCTGGTCCAATCAGCTTATGTTCACCAAACTCATCCCAACATGTGGGTGTTCTGCACCTTTTCCCATATAGGGCTTCATAAGGTTCCAGTTGGATTCTCGAGTTGAACCTGTTATTATAAGAGAAATCAACTAGAAGAAGATGAATATCCCATCCTCCTTTAAAGTACATTTAGCATGCTCTCAACATGTCCTCAAGTGTTTGGATAGTCCGCTCAGATTGGCCATCAGTTTGAGGATGATAGGCGATACTGAAGTTCAGTTCAGTATCTAGAGCATGTTGAAGAATCTCCCAAAACATAGAGGTGAATCTTGGATCTAGGTCAGACAAAATAGATAGTGGTAATCCATGCAGCCATACCACTACCCTGATATATATCCGTTCCAGTTGATCCAATGATAAATCTTCCCGAATAGAAATTAAGTGTGCAGTCTTTGTAAGACGATCCACCACAACCCAGATTGCATTGTTTCCTTTGGATGTCTTCAGAAGTCCAGTGACAAAGTCCATGGTGATGTTCTCCCATTTCCATTTTGGTATGGGCAATGTTTGCATCATCCCCTTAGACTTCTGCCTCTCTATCTTCACTTTCTGGAACTCCAGGCACTTTGATGTATATACAACGATCTCCTTCTTCATATTATCCCACAAAAATTTTTCTCAGAGATCTCGATACATGTTTGTGTTCCCTGGGTGAATAGAGAAATTTGAACTATGTGCATCATACAAAAGTTACTTCTTTAGCTCTGGACATTATGGAACACATAGTCTTTTCCCAAATCGCACAATTCCTTCTTCATTAACATTAAACTCCGACAATTTCCCTTTTTCGATAGATTCTACTTTTTCATGAATTCCCACATCATCCTTTTGAGCATCCTTTAACCTTTCCAAAAGAGATGGTTGAGAAATAATTTTTGGAAGGATTGATGATTTTACCTTCTGTATTATTCCCATGTCTATCTTCATCAAGTCTAAGAAGATTGGATCCTTTTCAATTCTCATCATTGAAAGAAGCGATGGGTCCTTTCTACCTAGGGAATCCACCACCTTGTTTTCTTTCCCAAGGTGATAATGTATTGAACAGTAATAATCTTTGATGAGCTCTATCCATATTCTCTGGTTCATATTAAGATCTTTCTGTGTAAATATATATTTAAGACTCTTGTGGTCAGTATATATCTCACATTTCTCTCCACAGAGATAATGCTGCCAGATTTTCAAGGAAAAGATCACCGATGCCAACTCCAGATCATTTGTTGGATAGTTTCGCTCTTGGATTTTCAACTTCCTTGAGGCATAGGATATCACTTTATCAATCTGCATCATCACATGTCCTAATCCCTTCTTTGAAGCATCACTGAATAACACAAAAATTTCCCCACTTGTGGGTAAAGTGAGCACGGGAGCAGTGATAAGCCTCCTTGTCAACTCCTTGAAGCTTTCTTCGCATTCATCACTCCAAGAAAACATTACTCCATTTCGAGTTAGCTTGGTAGGAGGGTTGGAAAATCGTGAGAAATTTCTCATAAATCGTCGATAATATCCATCTAACCCCAAGAAGCTACGGATATCCGTTACCGATGTTGGCCTCAGTCATCCCTCAATTGCAACAGTTTTGGAGTGATCCACAGATATCCCATTGCTTGTAATGATATGGCCCAATAATGATACCTCCTTCAACCAAAACTCACATTTAATGTACTTTTCAAAGAGCTTCTCCTTGCACAAAGTCTGTAGTATAGTTCTTAAATGCTTTTCATGATCCTCCTTGGTTTTGTAGAATATTAGAATATCACATATAAAGACTACCAAAAATTTGTCTAGGTAATATCTAAAGACTCTATTCATCAAGTCCATAAAGATTTCTGGAGCATTGGTTAGTCCGAAAGGCATTACTATGAATTCATAGTGCCCGTATCTTGTATGAAAAGTAGTCTTGGGGACATCTTCCTTCTTCACCCTTACTTGATAATATCCCGACAGCAAATCTACCTTGGAGAAGTATTGTGCTCCATGAAGCTGATCGAATAAGTCATCGATCCATGGCAGAGGATGCTTGTTCATTAACGTGATTTTTTTAAGATTACAATAATCGATGTAAAGCCGCATTGACCCATGCTTCTTCTTGACGAAGAGGATTGGTGCACCCCATGGTGAAGCACTTGGGCGTATAAACCCTTTATCTAGATTCTCCTGTAGTTGTTTATTCATCTCTTCAAGCTCCATGACAACCATTCTATATAGAGTCTTGGATATTGGTAGCGCCCCTAGTATAAGTCCAATTGAGAATTAAACATCTCTTCTAGGAGGAAGACCAGGCAGTTCCTCAGGAAACACTTCAGCGAATTCCCTCACAATAGGCATTTCTTCAAGGATGGTTTCTTCCTTGGACTCAATCATCTGAGCCAGATATGCGTGCTCATAGGGTAGTAATATACATTCATGAGATGATGGAGCTAAAGGAGTTTGATCTTCCTCCTCACACCTGTAAAGAATCGGGGGTCGATTCTCCATATGGAGTGTGATTTCCCTCTCCTGATAATTTATGTTAGCTCTATATAAGGAAAGTCGATCCATGCCAAGAATTGCATCAAATTCCACCAGAGCGAGTATGATGAGGTTTTCCGGGAAATTAATCCACAGATTATAATAGGGGAGGACTTATATTCCTGGGATGCAATGATTGACCCATTTGCCTTACTCATCAACGTCTTCACTTCCATGATTTATGGTGGTTCTGGGATTGTTCTACTAATCATTCGAGATATAAAAGAATGCGTAGAACCTGAATCAAAAAGTAGGTTTTCTAATCTTGAATGAATAACTAGCTTACCTGTCACCACTTCGATTTTGGGGTTCGCTTTGGCAGAATTGATGGCAAAAGCTCTTCTTTGCTACCTTGGAGGTTGTTGGTTGCCTAAAAAAACCCTTGGTTTAGGGCACTTATTTGAAAAGTGCCCTGGTTCTTTTCAGTTGTAGCAATGAACAATGTGTTGAGGTTCGAACGGAGTGTTACTCTCCACTATCTCAGCCGCGGGTCTTTTTTGCCGATAGTTAACATCTATGTGACCTTCTCTTCCACACCTAAATCATTTCCTCGTCCCCTTGAGGCAATTTACAGGGTTCTTCTTTCCGCACTTTTGGCAAGTGGGGTGTGGATCTTCTTAGCGCCGTTAGATTTATCCATCAGACCACCAGCATTGAAGTCCACCTTACACTTTTTGTCCCCATGATACCCCTGTGATTCCCCGATCTCCATTTCGACCTTGAGGGCACATTATAAAATTTCCTCACAGCTTTCGATGTCACGGATCACTAATGCTTTCTGTAGGCTAGGCTTCAACCCACCAAAGAAGCGGTCAACCTTGCATTCAGGTGTAACGACAAAGATAGAAGCGTATCATCCAAGCCTTGTGAAGTTTTCCTCATACGCTCCAACAGATTCTTCATCTTTTTTCTTGAGGGAAAGGAAGTCCCTTTCCATCTTAAGACAGAGGGTGCGTGGAAAATATTTATCGAAAAACATATTCCTGAAATCCTTCCATTCCAAAGCCTCGATCTCCTCCTCAGGCTTTGTATTTTTGATCAACGTCCACCATTGATCAGCTTCACCCTCCATACGATAAGCCTCCAGGAGAACCTTCTCTTGTTTAGAACATTGAAGGTTGGAGAAGATCTTTTCAATGTAGTTGATCCATTGTCCAGCGATCGTGGGATCGGATGATCCACTAAAAGTAGGAGGCCTTTCTCTCATGAATCTCTCGATAGCAACTTGTTAATTCATAGGGGTTTTGGATGTTCTTATTGACCCGTGTTTATATTAAATTCTTGAGTTATCTAAGAGATAAGCGTGACAAAGTTCGTGATTCCCTCCCCCATTGGACTAGCATCTCATTAGTACAGTCATCACACTGATCTTCACATCGGTTGTTAGACCGAGTCCTCCTATTACCGGCCATTGGTTGGAATAAAAGGAAAGTTAGGGGGTAACACATAAAGGGTAATAGAAAACCCAAAGTTGATGACTTACAAAGAAAATTTTATTTCTTTAACTCATGAGTATATAGGCTTCAATCTAGGATTTTCATGATCTACATTCTAACATATATTCTTAGGGGCATCTTTTTTAATTCTCTTAATAAGGGTTCATACTAAGCTTGTGAATTTATCAAAACATATCCCCCAGGAGTGTCATAACCAAGAGTGAAGCAACGCTCGTTGTCATGCACTAGTTCCCGTTCGAGTCTAGCTCAAAGCGGTGTTTTCGGGTTTTACCGCTAGGATACATCTGTGCCAGAGCCACCACTACCTGCTCGTATCCAGACATGGATGTATTTTCTTGATAAACCACTCCCTAAGTACATACCAAAACTTAGGGATGTTTTTATTATACTTAGTCTTGTCTCTAAGGATTTACTAGGGTTTTCTAATCCTAATCCCAAAAACAACTAAACCTATCATTTGATACCAACTGTGACAACCCTGCTTTTATTACAAACATAAACATGATTTATTACATAAACTATTCACTTGATACAACATGGAAGATCGAGAGGTCTAGTGTCTTTGGGGCATATAATCATTACATAACAACTTAAAACATGAAATACAACATCTTTATTGAAAACTTACTTTACATGACTACTACATTCCCTCGTACTTAGCATTTCATGGGATAACCTGAGGAAATTCATAAAAAAATGGGTGAGCTATAAAGACCAGTAAGGGAATAAACATGGAATACACGAGGAGTACAACACATGTTAAACAATATGAATATCAATAGATCACAAGAGAAACATGAACATAAAGTCATGATAAAGAATGACAATCATAACATGGAAATGTGTCAACAACACTTAACATGGAAATAGCATGAGCCAAGGCTCATTGCACATGGAGCATGAGTAAATTCTCATTGAACATGAAGCACGAGTAAACCCTCATTGAACATGAATTATCATGAGTAAACACCCATTTCACATGACATATCATGATACTATACTTTACCCAACGCATTGGAGCACTATAAGGGCGTACTCTTCTTAAACATTTCATTTCATGCATAAGTGCGCCACATTGATCATAAAACATAGATTCATAAAACATAATAATTTAATTCAGGATAAAGGAATGTGGAATTCATAAATGAAGATTTATAACCAATAAGTAAATGTTCATAAAGGTGAATACCCTTGATGGAGAAATGGGCATGGTATTCACTACACAATGGAATTAGCTTAGAAAATTAGTGCGATTGCGGCAGCGTAACGGCGTGACATAAGAATTCATAAAAATGTTTGATGAGAGAGAAAGGGGTTCCTCGGCCTATTTACATGTAATGGATAGTAAGGAGGTCATATAGATACATGTCCCAACAATTTTAATGGAATTTAGATTCATGATACAAAAGTATTGCTTGAATGTAAATAAGGAGAGAGAAGTTCCTTTCGGAATTTCGGCATTGTAACGGGTGTACATGGGAGGCATTTAATGAGAGATAAAGGGTCTCCCATCATTCAAACATAAAGAGGGAAGTATGATGGAGTTGAGAAACCATACCCCCACATTCATAATTGAAATTAAAAGGGCAAAACAACTTAAAGAAAATTGGACAAAATGGGAAAGGAAGAAAAAACCCTTACATGGAAGTGTGCTTCAAAGGCTTGAGAAATGCTTCTTTAGAGCTTGGGGCACCTTGAGATGATTCTAGATAGAGTAGGGAAGAGGTTGGATGAACTCCAAAGGCTTTTAGTGAGGAGGAAGTGGGAGCTTGGGTGGGTTTATATAGGAAAGGTGAGGGAATTCTTTATTATTTAGGTTTGGGACCCCTTATATTAAATTAGTCCAAACCACTAAAAATCCCATGGTTTTTGCCCATGGTTTTTGGAAAAGGGAAGAGGAAAACATTATTTTATAAGGAAAAAGTCTGAACTTCTTAAAATAATAGGGTTTCTTATGTGGAAGTGAGTCACACTCCCATGGAAAACAATTTACAAAGATAATGTGTTTAATTTGTTTTGAAGGGTCCATTAATGCTTTGAAATGTAAGTCAAAAAAACCCAAAATCACATTATTTTAATCTTAAAACATATATTGGCCGAAAATAAAGCTTATAGTATTTTATTATATCACTATTGGGTCATTATGATGTCATAAAACACATTATATATTTAAACAGTATTTAATTTTTACCCAAAAAAATTGACTGTCTTAGAAAATTTTGAAAAATTCACCATTGGATAATTTCGATGTCCTAATTCCAGATATAAATTTTTTTATCTAAATAATTTCCTAAATATTTTAATTTTCACTTTTAAAATAAAAATTGACATTTATCGAAAATTCGTGGGTTTTGACAAAAATGGATTTAAAACCTTAATAAAAATTACAATTGCATTTATAAAATTATAAGATTTATTATTTTTAATAAAAATTAATTTAATAATAATAATATTTTATTAAAATATTATTTAATTCAAAAATCAATTAATTTAATAAAATAGAAATATTAATTAAATAATAACTAAAAACATTATTTTTACTTTAAAAACTATTTACAATGTATCAATAATGAAAAGAAATTATATTCCTTATTATATACAAAAATAATGTACATGAACATAGTACTAGTGATTTGTTACATAACCCCTTAAAACATCCGCATAAGACCTAAGGGTAATGTGTGCGATGGTGACAGACTCTTGGGGTGTCTCAGATAACATCGCTCGAGTGGTAATCTCTATCAACTTCCAGTTTTCCTGTAAACGGTCTCATTCAAGATTGACATGGTGAAGCTCAGCTTGGGCTTGGTCAAGAGCGAATCCTAAAGATGCCACCTCTTTTCCGAGCTCTGAAAAATGGGCTTCGTATGGAGTAATTCTACTGGATGAGGCCATCACTTCTTTTGTCTGAGTAAATTGGGTTCGTTAAAGCCTTATATTTATACTAATCATGTGATCACTGTTCAACGGCTATAAAATTAATAGTTAAAACTCTTAACATAAAACCAAAGAAGTTGAAATTTAATTAGATCAAGATGGATTTCCATTAATGAATCTTTGGGTCGTTACAGTTGTCTACCTTAAATATGTGTTTTTGATCTTCGAATTTTCTCCATAGAGAATATTTTAGGTATATCCTATTTGGGTCTAAGGAGTGTTATTTTCTTACGAAAAACCATTTTGGTGAATCATTAAATACTGGGAAGACCTATGTTAGGTCTCCATTAGTTCTCTAGTTTAGAGGCATGGGATGGTCTTGGTGTTTTGATTGTGTAGATGTTTATGTGTTGTTAAATTTGGGAGAGTCTCTCTTCTGGACCGCAGACCGTTCACCTTAAAAAATGAGTGGTGGTGTTATTATTGTAACATATTGTTCAATATTTCAGGATGGAAGCTTTCAGGGGACAGAAATTCCTAATGTGGGTAGGTTGCAACATTTCATTACAGGTTTTTATGAATTTACCCCATTGATTTGAATATTAAATGAATGGATTTTATTGTGGATTGTTTACAGCGTTTTAAAAAAACATTTTTTATGATTATTAAGTATGTTCATGGGTTCTACATGGTTTTCACATGCTTAAAATAAGTGTGAAACCTAGGTTTCATGGTTTGTGCATAGTTTACCCATGGTAAAACTATGTGTGAAACCTGCTGCATGGTTTTTTCATGGTAAAATAATGTTTGGAACCTATTTCATGGTTTATACATGGTTTTTGTGTGGTTTAAAAAATGTTTGTAACCTAGGAAGAAGGGATTTCACAGTTTTCATATGGTTAGTACTAACTATGTGACATGGACCAGAAAACTATTCGAACGGTAATTAAAGTTATGTAAGTTTTAATTAATAACATAAAACCCCCTAATTAACCCCAAAATCCTCCCACGTGATCATAATATGATCTGTAGGGTTTTGAGTTCCCTCTGGAGGAATTTTTGCTCACCAAAACTAATTTCATGGTGGGTTGAAGCACCGACAAAAGAGGATATCAACTCTTTTACTGAGTTATTCACTTCATAATCTTCGATCTCTCTTTTTATCTTAATTTATTCTTTATAAATATTGTGAATGACTTGTTTTTTTTTGGATCATTATTTATTGATATTGAAATTTAGATATATAATACCCTCTCTCTTATTTGAAGATCATTATTCTTAGATCTAGAGTTCTCCATAGAAGCTGACACATGTCAAATTCACTCTTATTGGATTCCTTATTTTTCATGTTGGATTTTCTATGATTTTCCTTAATATTTTTATTCATTTACAGTTGATAATTTATAGATAAATGTATCATTTTATCTAATACTTGGTATATTAAAATTTTCAATTAAATTACTTTTAAATGGTTCATTGAACCTATTCTATATAAATTGAATATAAAAATAATTTTATGAAGATAATATTGATATCTATAACTTTTTTATGAATTGTTTAATTTTCAGGTTTGTTTTTATTTATTTTCATTGATATTTTAATGTGTGTTTTGGAGAAGTTTAGGGATTTATCCCAAGTTTTGATTTCTCAAATGAGCTTCCATAATTTGAATTAAATGAATTGAACTATTAAATGTTTTATAAAAGTTTAAAATGGAAGAATTTATTAAATGTACTTTAACACACTTTTTAATGATTTTATCCTTATTTTCAAATTGGTGTTCTTGGGATATTTGAAATAAATGATTTATCTACATGGAAACAGGGTGTAAACATATGTTTATATATATATTAATTCCTTTTTTAAATTTTAATACTTGAAAATTTTTAGGGTTTCATGGAAATTAATGATTATTTTGAAGGATTATTTTTTATTTTAGTTATGAATTGTGAAAGGAAGAAATAATTGTTACCCTTTTGAATATTGAATTGTATAAAAGGGTTTGAATTGAAATTGGGGATGCTGGACAGCCCTGATGGTACTTTTTGATAACTCTCCCATGTGATAATCCATTAATTATAACTTGTCTTATTCTGATACTTCTTTTTTATGGGGGTTGAAAATGATATTATTTACTCTGAGATATTTGTGGGGTGAGAATGAGATATCTATTATAACAATACCCATGTGATCCTCGTAACTTGTTTATCTCACCACTTCTTCTGAAAAGGCATGGGAACCTGAATAGTTATATGGGATGAACTAGATATGTGCATTACTAGAGGACTCACACCCTTTTAGTGGATCCATATAGAATTTGAAAGGTTCAGGATATAGAATTGGGGCTTGAAAATAGGGTATTCATGGGACTATTTTTATATATACTCAAGAGACTAGATGAAATCCTTAGAAATGGTCATGTTGTAAATTTATTAGTTGTTTTGAGGTGGACTCACTATCATACCTAGGTTGAACCCATGAATTCCAAATACACGATCTTCATACATGATGGCATTCATTATTACTATTTTCATGAGATTTTCCTTTATTTCTTAATTTATCATTATTATGAACCTTGACTTTATTATATTTCCTCTTGTTCATATTTCCATATCAGGGCCATATTCTAATGTTTTCTTGACTATTTGAATTTATCTTGTGAAACTATTTTCAAATATTTTAATGAAATTTTTAGTTTTTAAATAGTGAAAGAAAATGTTTTATAAGTATATATTACAAAAATATTTTTAAACTAATCCTCATTATGTCTTATATTTACATATCATTTATCATATTTGAGTTACCTTATGATGTAACTGCATAAAAGTTTTGGTGGAATCTTACTCGGGTCATTATCTCACAATCTACTAGTATTTTTTAGTGTTTGAAACAAATTATTATCTTATACTAGGTGTTCATGTCCTCACCATTCATTGTGGTTTTGAGTTAGGGTTACCGAGGGTGGTTGAATTAGGACATGGCGGGTAGTCATGGACCACCAAGAGGCGGGTTCTGGTTGTTTACTGCTGCTTCATTTATTCTATTGTCTCTTTGTACTTTGATATGTATGAATTGATGGATACATATATGATAATGTGTCATCATTATACTCTATTATTGTAATACTTTGAGGGAGAATTCATTCCCAATTGTTATATTTTTAATGGATAGGTGCTTATCATTGGCATGTGGAGATCGATAACGCTCTTTAGGTTAGTGGAGAATCAGCACAGGTATCGGTCAAGATGGTATTTCGAGATTTCTTTCATACATACAATTATTAATGAAATCGTGGATAATGTCTAAGAACATAGGTATTTTCCACACCAATAGTCAGTTATAAGTCTTGGCAGAGTAGATAAGAAGAGGAACCACTCTTAAGAAACTAGGGTATTCACCCTGATTATCTTTCCATTCGTTAAAATTCAAACTTTTCATTAATAAGACTCTTTTGGAAATACATTGTATCTCCTAAAAATCAGACATAATCAATTCATGTTTCACATATCAAATTGAAAAATTCACCCACAATCCCAAAATCCATCCAAAAACCTAAATCACTAACATAAAAAAATTGCAAAAATTAAAAAAAATCATACACATAACTTTTTAAAAATACCTATTTATAAATGATTATTTATTATAAAATAATTTATACATTAAAAACATATTTTCTCATATTAAATATCAATTTTTAATATATTTTCTATATTTTATCACAAAACCAATTACCATTTTATAAATATTCAAGAAGTAGGTTAATTAAATATTTTAAACCACAAAATCCTATTTTAAAAAAACTACCTGAAATTCACCATTATAATAGAAGATTTTGTTTCATTTCATGAAATTATTATTCATTAATTCCCCATAATTATAAAATAAAAATCTATAATATGTAGTTAAATAATACATCCCACATAATTTAAAATATCATAAATCCAAATTTAATCATCTCATTATAAAAACTCTCATTATTTCTTTTAAAAATCATAATAAATACCAACTGAAAGATGTTAAGATCCAATTTATATAAAATAATTAATAACATGGGTATACATGACCCTACAAGGTCTGGACACATAGATGGGTGGGTCATTTACTAACCATGATATAAACAATAGAAAATACCAAAACAATGTGCATGATTGATCCATAGTTTTCCAGAATGTATGATAATGCCCTTATCAATGATTCTTCTTTCAATTCTAACCCTAAATAATGATAAATATAAATTCAACTTAATATTAACATATATAATTTAAAGAACCACCAAAAAATCTGAATGAAATTAAATCCACGACTCAAACCCTGATAACCCCTTGTAATATAAGTTTCATCCTGAAATGTGAAGATCAAAAACCTTCTTATAATCGAATCCCTTGATCCCATATGATCCTTATATTAAAACTTATAATAAACCCAAAATTATAATAGGGAACATTGATTTACCTTTCAATCAAATAGTCCCATGTCAACCTGACCCATCCCATAACATGTAATAAGATACATTCATAATATTCGAAGGCTATGGAGTTCTTCCAAGGTATCAAAATACATCCTTTTTGGAATAACTAACCAAAAAATTTAAATAATGAAAAACATATTATTCATAGAAATACAACATGAATCATCTTTGTATTGGCATCACATGCATGAAATTTCAAATATCTAAATAATGAAAGTAACCCAACATGTAATACACATATTTAATAATAAAAAATATGTGAAATATTTATTTAAACCAAAATAAAGTCCCAATAACATCAAACATAATACAAAATGATCAAATATAGACATGGTCGATGAGTTTGATATATCCATTGTCTACAAAAATCACATGAGGTACCAAAATATTATACCAGAATAAATATCACTATAACTGTAGATTACAATTAGATTCTATATAAGGACTAATGCTGAACATTAAGGTATGCCACTATAAAGAGTGGTTCTTTTCACATTACTTTTATCCTAAAAAACCAAATTTCTATACACCCAATGTTATATTTTTGGAGTTTTTCACACACAAGTAGGATACCACCAAGAATTTATATAATATATTTTTTTCAAGCAATTAGTTCAAAATTGATAACTAATTTTAGTGAAAGTTTATTTGAAAAAAATATAATCCTTCTATTTTAGTGAGAAATTCATATTATAAAGAAATATGAACCTAATAAACATATTTCATAACTGAGGAATGTATTCATAACCAACATAAAATCCAAAAAATGGAAATATGACGTAAATCCTAGCATTGATTGACTGGAAATATAACCTCCAATGTAGGGCCCTAAATTTTGGTATAAGGGTAACTATGTCACACTCAATTATCATTGAATTTTATACATGAACCTGAAAATTAATATAATACTCAAGGTCTTGCCTAATCATAAGTAACCATCCATTTCACTCTCACAATAATCATAAAACATTCCATATTCAATGAACAATCCACCCTAGGGATGCATATATCCATGTCAACTAAATACACCCTAGGTCTTCATTGAGTCACATATCATAAAAAACTTGAGATTGTCCACAAATCATTTAATTCCTCATTAATTATCCACTCCAATTACATCAAAATTACATTTACTATAATATTCTCATTTCAAATCCACATTTGAGAACCCATTAAAGTTAGAAACCTTTTTAAAACATTTCATTAAATACCTCGTGCGAAAAAAATATCTTTATGGAAAGACAAATAGAAACCACTATTTATACCAAAACAGACCAAAAACATGAAAAATATATACAATACCTCCTATAATAATAAAATTCAAGAATAATAAATCAGTTTAAAGAAAATTAAATCAAATAACTTATGGTATTATAATGAAATGATGAGTCATATTTAGAAAAATGACTCAAATGTGGGGGAACACATTTTGTTTTCTTAAAAGTACAATAGACTAGAATAATATTTACATTATAACATAAATATCCATAAAATTTAATTATAAATTCTCCTAACCATATGGTTGGACTCCATGGGATTCTATGGTTTCCAAACTCTTAGAGAAAGGTTTGGGAAGAAGATATAATGAAGGATGGGGAATAATTTATAAGAAATCAATGAATACCTTGAGGATTTCTACCTGAATTGAAGATGATAAACACGAAGAATGGTGATGAAGGGATCTATCTATAAACACATATATTGAGAAAATTACGATAAAATATCGTAGTAGAAAATATAAAATAAACAGTGCAGATATAGTAAATTCAAAATGTTAAACAATCTAGATAGATATTTCATTGAATAACCTCCCTATCATCATACTATGAAAAATTTCCAATTAAAAGACTCCCACTTCTAGGAAAATCTCATGGAACGACTAGTCCCTTATCAGGGTTTGGTGGACCCAACATAATAATAAACCTACCAATTGTAATTGTTTGTGACATGAATTAAATCCCATAGTGGAATGACTCACCTCCCAATATAACACTTCCATTTCCTAAAATGGGTCCCAACGCGACCTCTCTTAGTTATGGTATGACCACAGGAACTCCAAATATACTTGTTTAATAAATATAAAATGACACATCCAATGTCCCAAAAAACCACCAAATTTTAAATAATTTTATGAAATAAATATTTTAGACCCATACAGGTGACTCGGTGAGTGTGTCACCCACCCATAAGCTATATATATATATACACATATAATAAATTTTAAAAAATGGGATTATTTCATTATCAATTAGGAGGTGGCATAATTTAAGGATAATTGAAATGGTAATCATTTTATTGAAATTTTTTTTATTAATCACCGTGACTTGGAATTGTAAATTTTTTATACAAAAACAAGTGAATAAAGAAAATAGAGTGCATTAGAACCAAAAAAGACCAATAATATGGTTTTTATGGAGTATGATTTACTTGAAAAAAATCGTATGTATTTTAAATATATAACTAAAAATTAATATGATATAAAACAGAAACGTAATGATGTTCATATTTTATATGATGATTGAGTAATTATATCATCAATCCACATATATTCAATGTCATGTTCTATGAAATATGGTTTGTGTACTTAAAAAGTAAAAACTATTAAATGAAACCACATATAATGTATGGTAATCACATGTATGTATGACATTATAGATATTTTTCCAAATTTAGAAAAATATTACAAAACAATGACTAATTTTTTCCAAAAAAATATCATTTTGATAAAATAATTGTTGGGAAATAATACCTCAAGATGTCCTCTTGGTATGTTTTGGATGTGGTTGGTTTTGTTGACAAAGACACATGATTTCAAATAAGTATGGTTGGTGTTTTCCAAATGCAGGTTTTTAAGGTTGCACTATTTCCTAGTGCTTTCTAAATTATTGGGCCACAAAATCGGGAGTTTGTTGTTGGAAAAGGAACAATTTATTCATAGGTGTGAATGTTATAAAGAATGTTGAGGATAATTAGAGAAGGATGAGAAATATGTACCACAATTCATAGACCATATAATTTGTTATGGGAATGGTTTTTGGATAGTGAGATTGGTATGCCAGAGTGGTTCATGAAACCAAAAATGGTTCGCATCAGAAGGCGGTGTGGTATGATGATGGATTGTCATCGGTGGAGGAGATTGACCATGTATGAACAAAGGCATTATATGGAGCACATATGATAAGTGGTTCACTGGACGGCTTGTGGTTCGCGGCGGCTGGAGGATCGGTATGTGGTAGATGTTGGATCGAAGATTTGAAGAATCTTAGGTTAGTGGATTTTGAAGACATCATTTCTTATATAAGAATCTCTAATCTCATAGATTAATATAGAGACCTAATATCATTAGAGGATATTTTTGGTCCAGGATTTCGGTAAAGTCTGAAGGATGTTTGCGAGGGATCATGAAGGCTAAAGTGGTTCACGCAGATGAAATTCCACTGATCGTTTTTGTGGAAAACTGAAAATTTCCAAGGACTCGGTACATGGATAAGGAATCTACAGTATGTGGGAGAGATAATTCCACAAGCAGTATGCAGAGGTTGAGCTCTGGTATGATGAATCGAAGAAAATCTACAAATAGTGAATAGTTTTTGGAAAGAGGGAAGTTCGTAGAGGTGGAACAAATGCAGTAGCAAAAGGAGGCAATAGTAGTTTGTGGAAGTGGTAGCAGTACGTAGAGGAGATGATTTGTGTTCCAAACCCAGTACATTGTACATGGTGGAAGAATTTGGTTCTCGGTTTGCACAAGGAATCTTATCAAATCTTCAAATCAGTTTCCGAAAAGAATTTCTGGTACCTAGAAGTACCCAAGAATGTGGAATTAATCTGTAGGTGAAAAAAGGGAACTTCAAAAGAGAATCTACCTATAGTTGAGGATGTAGGAATTCATGAGAATGAAGGGACCAACATTACCATAATCTGTGTTTGACCAAAATGTTGATAAAATGAGTGTAGATTCCTTTCCAAGAGTAGTGAGTGAAGGAAGAGGAAGACAGTGACCCTTTACACAAGTAGTAAGCCAAAGAAGTAGACATAGGGAGTGAACATTGGGAATGCAGTGAGAAGAATCTAATATTTTTAAAGGTAGTAAACCTAGGCATAGAAGATCTAGTTTGAAAATTATACTCATTATTGCCAGTGGTCCTTAGTGAATTCGGTACATCGACACATCATTGTTGTATGCTCTTTGGACGTAGCCTAGTGAGGGTGAACCAAATAAAAATTGATGTGTCATGTGCATGATTTCATATCTGTTCATATATTGCTACAGGAGGAATAGGGAATTGAGTTTTTTTAACAATTAAACAATATCCAGAGGTAAAATGTCTTAATCTGTCTAACCGTGATTCACCCCCCCCCCCTCTCTGGGTATTTGACCTATTGTACCTAAGAATTGGTATCAGGGTGAAAGGTTGAAAGTTAGTGGTCTTCTATCAAGAAGAAGAAATGGAGGCGGTCAATCATAAAGGAATTCTGATATTTGATGGAAATAAATTTCAACTATGGAAAAATAAAATGCCACAATACATCCGATCAGTAAGGATGGATGTCTTCACTACATCTATGCATGGAATATCTGCCGACATTAATAATGCTGCTTTATCAAAAGATGAACGAAGAGAATTGGATGCTGATGCTAAGGGGATTAATGATTTAGGGAGATTCCTATTAAATGAAATTTATACAATGTTGATGTCCTGTAAAACATCACTTTCAATTTGGGAAAAATTATTGAACATTGTTTAGGGAGACCCAAAAGTCTAAAAAGAAAAGCTGTAGGTTCTATGTAACAAGTATAAGGTCCTCATAATGAACTCCAATGAGACTATTGATGCATTCTTCGATAGGATAAATATTATTGTGGAAGACATTCTGGGACTTGGAGAAGTCATTGAAGATATAAATATTGTGAAACCTATCTTGAGGAATCATCCACCACGGTTCAATCTCAACGTTTAAGTGTTGGAATACAATGACCCAAAAGAGATGAAATAGGATAACCAAAAAAATACCCTTATAGAATAAGAAATGAGAAACGATGATAATGTAGTAGAAAAGAGTAAGTCTAAAGAAGTGGTATTCAATACCATGAAAAATATCTTTATTGAAGACAGTCCTAAGGAAGAAAATATGAATGATGTCATTCCATTTCTCTCCTCAAATCTTCAAATGGTAAAAAGGAAGTTCACAGGTAAACTTCTATTTTCATGCTTCTGGTATGGAAATATTGGGAATTTTGCAGCAAAGTATCCTAAAACTTTTGATAATGAAAATGAAGAAAATGATGAAACTCCCCAAAAGAAGTATTCATAAAATGAGAAACATAGGAGAAGTTCTAGGAGAAAGTTCTTCAAAAAGAAGAATCTACTTTAAAAAGAGAATGAATTTTTTGAAGAATCTATGGTAGAAGAGTTGGAGGACTACAAGGATCATAAAATAGATGATTTGGTGGTAGTTTTCAGAAATTCATTAACAAGAGAAGAAAGTGACATTGAAGAAGGAGAAATTGAAGGAAGAGTTGACCTTCATGTTGAATTAAAAGCTATCATTGAAGAGGTAGATATTTTGATAGCCAAATCAAAAAAAAATCTAATAATGTTGTTCATGATTCCATACACTTTATGCCTCAATAAGAAGAAGAGAATTCTAAGCTGAATAGAGAAATTGAAAAGTTGAGGTCTTCAATGCTAGAAAACTCAGAAAAGTTGGTTGAGTATAAACAAAAAATTGAAGAATAGAAAATTGAAATTGATAGTTTGAATGAAACTAGAAAGTATAAAATCAAATTCATAAAACAACTAGAAGAATAAGTTTTCACTCTATGACGAAAAATTTATGATCAGGACAAACTACTAACTCTCGGCTTGACATCAGGAAAGAATTTTATAAAGGGAATAAAGAAGTTGAGATTTGAGTAGAGTGGTCCATCAGAAAAAAAGAAACAATCTGTTCTTAATGATAAGGTTTCTATGTGGCTTGATCATAAATAGACATTAGTTATGCTTCAAGTCAGACCAAAAGAACCCAAAACAAGATTGAAGATTTATTTGGGTATGAACCAGAACCAGAAGATTTAGAGAACCCAAGGCACAACTTGTGGTGTATCATTTCTACATAGGAATGTATCTCACATAAGATTATATTGTAGTGGTAATATGTGACACTCTCAAAATATATGTTCCATAGAAAAGAGGTACCAGAGGGAACAAGACCAAAAGAGGTTGTTGTATAGAGCTCAAAATTACAGGTCATCATTTGACGGTCATTGTTTTAGGTGTAAAGGACTCAAACATATGGAAAGATATTTCACATCAACAGTGTATAAGAATGTGCCAAGAAAGACTGAATTTGTTCATAAAAAGCTACCAAATGTATCTTCAAGAAATCTGAAAATTCCAAACCAATTTTCAGCTCAGTAAGTTGAATATGGATCGTTATATACTAAGAAAGATCAAGATCATCATTCCATGTTGGATATGAAGTAAAATAATTGGGTCAAAAGTAAAAGGTAAGAGTTGATAGTGGATGCAGAAATTGCGTTCAAGGAATCATATCGCACTAGGATATGGATAATTGATAGTGGATTCACTTCCCACATGATGAGAAATAAGGATATAGTGACCGTAGTTAGGTAAAAATAATAATTTATCGTAATATTTGGTAATAATAAGGGTTGAAAATTATTGGTTCAATAAAAGGCATGTTTGGAGGAAAAGAAATGAGACGAGAAGATGTATTGGTTGTTGAGGGGCTTAGTCAAAACTTTCCTAGTGTTAGTCAATTGTGTGACTCAAGGAATTCCATTAGTTATTTCAAGAAACAATGTATCATCATGGAAAATAATGGTGGCATTGTGTTTCAAGGAAGATGTAAAAAATGAAATATCCACCTCGTTAGTGGAGAAAGTGATATGTTCTTTATGTCCAAGGTTTAAGAAAACAAGTTATGTAATAAGTGTCTTGGCCACATTATCCAAGAATCCTTGGAAGATCTAGTTAAATACAATGCATCTTGAAATCTCCCTAGAGTATCACGTGATCATACTCATACGTGCGATGTCTATCAACAAGGTAAGATCATTCGAAATATATATAAGCCAAAGGAGAAAAGGAAAACAAGATTTCTTGAGTTGGTGCATATAGATGTGTGTGGGCCAATTTTTTGAAGGCCTATTGATTGGAGGAGATATTAGGTTCTCTTAATTGATGAGTATATCATAATGTAATGGGTATCAATAATCATCCAAAAATCTGAAGTGTTCAGTTCCATTTCAAGATATCAAAGATATTGTAAAAAGATGCTTGTTCAAAAGTACAGATGATTCTAACAAATAATGGAAAAGAATTCACAAATAGCCAAGTGGAGGATTATCTTGGGAAACGTCTCATAAGGCATCATGTTTTTACAGTTAGAACTCCATAATATAATGTAATTTTTGAGAGATAAAATAAAATTGCCAAAAACATTCCATAATAGTGCTCATTGAGAAAGACCTTCAAGAGAAATTTTGGAAAAAATCAGTGGTGACAGAATTATACACTTATAATAGAGATTTAATTTTTCCAAAGGAGGAGAATACACCATATGAGTTCTGGTTTGGAAGGTAGCCATTATTAAAGTACTTTTGAATATTCAGAAGTAAATGATTCATTCTCAATAAAAAGAAGCATAGGAAATTTGAATATTGTTGGGATGAAATGATTTTTCCTTGATACTCAAAGAAAATCATAGCGTTTAAATGATTTAATAATCAGCTGTGAAAGATATTTTAAAGTCATGATGTGACTATAGTAGAAAATGAACAGAATCTTTAATAAATGAATGATCAGACTCAAGAAGACAGTGAAAAAGAGATGAGCATACCAAAAGATAATACAACTCCAAATATTGATTCAGAAGAACACTCATATGATAATAATATATTAGTGTCTTTTGAGATACCAGCAAGAATAGCAGAAATTGATAGGAAAAACATAATTGGTGATCAGACATGTAACATCCTAGGTAAATAAAGAATATAAAAATTTCATATATATTAATATTTTTGAATTAAATATTAATATTACTTTAAAGTGGATTCTATGTTTGATGGCATACCCAATTCACAAAAACAGGTTTCTTTGAAATCTTACGTTCCACACAATGTTGAGTTATACTGAAAAATAAAAATATAATATTAATAGTTTAATTGGTAGTTAATGCATAGCAGTTCTTATGGAAGGAATGAACAGAACTATCTACAAAAATGATTATTTATGTTTGTTAATTTTTTTACATTTATCCAATAAATTTTAGAGGCTAAAAATAAAAAATAATTCGATTTTAAGCATAGATACTCTAATATTCTTTTAAAGGTCATTTTACAACCTTTTAATGGAGAACCCTTTTTAAATATAGTTTTTGTCTATTTTATATGTTATATTTGACAAAATAATATTATTCCTTAGAATTGGAACATAAAAATTTACTTGGAATAAAATTTTCATATTTTTCTGATAATGTTCATTTTTTAATGAATAGTGAAAAATACTGTATTTTAATTTAAAAATGCTTTTTAATATAATTTATTTATAAGGATAGATTATATTTTTAATTGTTTTTAAAATATAATTAGATTTTATTTTAACCAGTTAATCCAATATTGGTCATTGGAAGTAATTTCACTTTGAAATTGGACAAAAACAAGTGACAATTGTTTTATATTTATTATTACTTAAAAACATGCTTTTTGTTTTCACAACATGAATTAATTTTTAATTAATTTCTTCCACTTATATGTTTTTAATTTGGAATAATTGATTCCATATTTGAAATCAGGATGTCCAAATTTTGTAAAAATGTAACTTTTATTTTTATACATTAAGATTATTTTCTTCAGTAAATATTTTATTTACCACAGTCAAACGGTAAATCGGGTAAATAAGGGTAAACAAATAATATTATAAAAAAATTAAATTTACCCTAACATGTGTCCTAATCCTATTTAATGATATATTTCCGACCATGGTTATCCTTGGGTAGATTTGGGGACACCATAGTGCCACTTAATAGTGATAATGACACATTATTTTAATTAATTTAAAGTAAACAAAAAAATGACATAGACATATATCTTTTGGTAAATAAATGTTTACATGGGGTTATATAAGTTATATATTCATCTAAAAATATTAATTTTAAAGATAAAACTATTTATTACATCATGGTATTTATTTATCATTTTTAGACATTAAATAAATAAAACTATTTATGACACAATAATGATGTAGTGTTTACGTCATTAATGAATGATTTAAATAAATAAGATTATAAAAATTAAATTAATATCCAAAACCTATCAAATTATTATTGGATTATTTTATTTTGAACACAAGTCATCTTATCTTCAACTTTAATGAGTTTTGGACCTTTAGAAAATGAAAATCAATATATAATAAAATAACCTTTTCAAACTTTCCAAAAGAGCCCCTCCTCCCCCTTATAAAAAGAAATCACATATAACCCATTTCTCACACATCTCAAGCCCCTTTTCTCATCAATCCTCTACCCAATTAATCTACCTACATCCCTCTCTTCCACCTAGAAGCCTTACCATAGGCATAAGACACTTCTAGAAATCTTTTTGGTTCAAACCAAAGGGAGTTACCCGATTTAAAAGTAACGTCTTCTCTTAAGTTATTTTCTTTTATTTTACTTCTCCAGCCCCCTAAACTCTTTTTATTACATTATTTTATAAAAACAATATCATAATAAATATACTATATTGTTTTTATGATAATTATTTTAACTAAACTTCCACACACCTCCATCTAAAGGGTAAAAACATATTGTTTCGGTGGATGACGAACTACTGCCTCACAAAACGATGATTGTTCAATATTTTTCTACAACCTATCATGGGGTATATTATGATGGAACTATATTTATATATGATATATATTATGTTTATGTTTTCTCTATGTTATTGTAATTTTTATTTACCAACATACCTTTATGATTTCCAATATGCGTAAACATGATAACTTCGTTTGAGGAAGTGCAGACTACCACCCCTAAAGGTGATATGATTCATTCATGACATTCATGGAATGTATAAAGGATGGTGTTATGAAATTATCTAACATATATCATATTATGTTATAATAGAATTATAATATACCTATATATCATTATGTTTTCATTCCATTAAATAAGAAATAGAAATAATAGTACCATTCATGTGTACGTACGACTTACCATATCCATGAATGGTGCATTTCATTTATTATCTCCAAATGTCTTGTACTATTATAAATATAAATATATATATATATATATACTGGATTTAAATGATATATATTATATCTATATCCATAATATTATTCTAGAGATAATGAAATTTTGACCACAGGGATAACTAGTAATTAATAGAAGTTCATTTTGGACCCAAGTTCCGAAAATCAAAAAAATGTTCAATATGAACTCAAATAATTAATTAATTGTTATGGAAAGATAATAAGTAATATACAAGTAATAATAAATTTTAAAAAGGTTGTTAAGAAATTATAAATTAACTTATTTTTATTATTCTAGAAGAACAAGGAACATACAAGATAAGTCACAATTGATGTAAGGGGTTTCATATCACACTTTTAATTCCGTGAGATTTCCATTGTTCACCACTTATTTCTAGCATGTGGTCTATTTTTTACAGAAATTTGATATATGTTATCATAATTCTCTTTATATTAATGTTATTATGTGAACCATTTAGTGGTTATTAATCTTTTTTCATACGACTCAATTGATTGCTACGTGGTAAGGGTTTTCATCTCACTTTTTGTTCCTATGAGATTCATACTATATTTTCCTCTGTTTACTTTTATGTGGTGTATGTACTGCCCATGATTGTATTATTTTTGTAATATAATATAATTTATGGGTAATTACATCTTCAATATATGATCCTTCTTTCAAGGGGTGTATGTTTTTTATGATACTAATTCGGTAAGGTAACCTTTCACAATCCTCTTTTTAAAATAATTATTTTATGTTATGTCTTTTAAATTTCTATTTTCATATGTTGGGATATGTTTTTATATATCCTCATTACTGTAAATTTTAAGTCCATGTGATGACAAACACTTTTTCTCTCAATCAACTCATTTGATGAATTTGTAATTGATATCGTTAGGACACTGAATTTTCGTAATGGAACTTCTTAACCAGATTTCCAATCATTGGGATAATCTTATACTTATTGATTAATGTATGATATGATTATTTGTGGAATAACTATTTATTTATTTAATTATAAATTTACACTCTTCTTTTTTTCAATATACTTTTGATACACATAATCACTCCATTGAAAAATTCTCAATCATTGATATGAACTTGATAAGGGTAATCTTAACTCAATTTCCATTCATTGAGTTAAAAATCCAAGTCATTGGTTTTGTTTTTATAATAAAATGTGTGAATTTACTATGATTGGTTTACACTAAATATCAAATAATATTGAGTGTATTTATATTTTTCACACATAATTATGTACTTGATTTATCCTTAATCTAATGACATTGTCTTAATTAGGGATTTCATCTCAATTTACATTCCATTGAGACTTCATTGTTGTTATACACTACTTCAATTTTATATGGTGTATAAACTGTCTTTTGGAATATTAAATCATAAACCCCTTTATTATAAAGATATTATAATGTTTTGATTAAATTTCATTCCTCAATTATTTGTATTCAAGCATCTCTCATTTGGTTAAGTACTCCTTAACTAAAATATTATTTTTAAAGATTTATTCTTATAAATATTTCTAATTAATGTCAATCTTTTCAAAATGAATTTAAGGATTTATTTATATAGAAATTAGTGTTTTAAAATGTTAATTCTTTTAGAATCATCAAATTGTAATGGAAAATTTTGATTCAAAAATCTCTTTATTAAATGTTTTTAATGGTTTTTGAAATGGATTGATTATTTCAATATCTTGAAATGATTTCTCGTGATTGTGATTGAAATGTTTATATTTGAAATATTTTATTATTTTATAATGGTGCATGGAAAAATTATGGGTGGTGCCATGTTAAACCAGAATGGGTGGTTACGTTATATCCTCCAATTCATTGGGTATGGAAGTCGTCCGTATAGATATTCCATTTAGTGATATGTGTGGAAGTCGACAGTATGGTTATTCCATCTGAGTATGTTTTTGTCCCAAGTTACTTATATATGTTATGTGCGATTTATATGGGTTTATGGTAATATTTTGTTAAAAAGGGTAATCGATGATCTTTAATTAAGCAAAGAGTATTTACTACTTTATAAAGGTGAAAAGTATTACTTATGATAAAGTATTCATGGTTTACGTGTTGTTTTAAAAAACTAACAGTTTTCCTTTTTTGTGTATCCCTTACTGATATTTTTGTGCTCATATCATGTTTGGAAATGTTTTACATAGTACATAGAGATGAATAGGGTCAAATATGGGATCATGGAGAAGTCATGTTGTCTAAAATATGGAACTAGACATGTTTTTTAAAATTTTTATTTTATGAAAAAATGGATAACGAGTATATGTTTCTACATTGTAATATTCAAGGCGTAATGTAATATGTTATGGCCTAATTATCTAAAACTCTAAACCTGAATAGATACTCAATGTGAATTCATGATTTAACTCATGATTAAGTAATTTTTATGGTTGGGGCCTAACAGTTGGTATCAGAGGTTGGTTTAGACAACTTTAGGGATTCAGAGTTTTTGGTGAACACGGGGTTAGTCCCTATGTTTATTATTTTAGTTTAATCCTTGTTTTATAACTTTTTCAGATCAAGGAAAGTTGGTTACAAATATAAGGATGAGGATCTCAAACAAAATTCCAATCTCTTCATGATGAAATACATGCAATAATTATTGCATTGTTATGTTTAGATGATTGTGAAATTTTTTCTAGAATATTACTCACTTGTACGCAGTTTTTTGAGATATCAAACACCTCAACTATACCTCGATATCATTTTAGATCATGGGTTGTATTTAATAAAATCCTATCTTTTTAGTATTCTAATATTTTCAGTAAAGGTAAATATTATCATGGAATTTTCAAATATTTTGCATTATGTCAAGATTTTGAAGAAGATTATGATTTTGAAAAAGGTGTTGAAGAAGGAGACCCCTACGCAACCTGTTTAAAATTTATTTTACAATATAGTCTCTCATCACATACTTATGGTATTTTAAAAGGACCATTAATTTAATGTTTCAACTCAAATTTGGTCCGACTATTTTATAAAAATCATGTTTTATCAGATGTTTTGAAATTATATGGGATACATGATTATTTTCCAAAACTATTTTTTTGTGAATGCTCATATGACCCAAGTTGTACAAGGTGTATTTGGATGAAGAAAGAAAATGATTTTTAAGGATCTCTATATCATTTTTGCAATGCATGAACCTTCTACCTACATGAAAAAGATGACGATGAAACCATATGGACAACATAATTAAGCTATGTTGTTCTTTCTTTAAGGAATAGTTTTATTTTATCATATAGAGGTGAAATAACAAAAAAAGGAATATATATATAATGAATCCTGAATTTATATATTGAGGTATTAATGTGTTGGGATGAAAATGATTGGTATAAGAAAACCTTTGTGGTTAAAACAAGTTAGGGTTATTTTTGTGTTTTATAAAAAGACAACTCGTAAGATGTGTGAAAACCTGTCACATCTATAAAGGCCATGAGAATCGAACCCACAAGCGAATGATAATAAGGGTACATCACCTACCACTGGCCTACGTGAAGCCCCTGATTAGTTTGACTTATTCATTTTAGTTAAATGATTTTATGGATCAAGAATAAGTTGATTTTGGGAAACATATTTTTTATCAAATCAATATCCTTAATATAATAAAATGATATGGTGATTAAGTTATAATGGCTATTTTGAAATAAATTCTCTCTTTGGGGGTCATTATGGTTATGGAAAATAGAATACTATGAGATATCATTTGTGGAGTAATGGTTGAACTTTTTTACTTTTTTTATTTTGGAAGAATCTATGTATTTATTGTGGACATATGTTGATTTGGGTTATTTCTAGAAATTATTATCTGATCATATATAAAATTTGATTAGGTTCATTACACTTTATTATGAGACTTTAAGAGTAGTCGATGTTATTTGGAGATAAATGTTAAGATCTATCATGGAATACTATGTAATAAAATTCTTATGTGTTATGGGTTTCAATCGTAGTTTGGGTTATATTGAATAATTTTAATGATTTTTTTTATTGAATGGTCTTTCGAGAACATTGGGAACTATTTGTCTAATTTTGGAGATTAAGAGTGGTATTACTTTTTATAAACGTTTATCCTTTTGGGGATTATCTGATCTCATATAAACCATTTTTGTTTTTGGTTAATGTCTAAAGATAGAGGAAATATATAGTTCTTCTTTCATGGATTATGTGATTCTCTGTAAATTGATTCTAGAGCTTTTTATGTGACCATGTCATCTAGAATACTTATAGTTGGAGAGAAAAGTTGAGTTTGAGGTAAAAATTTAGTAAAGGATGAAAGTCTACATGACAAGTATGTTTCCTTATCTTTTTAGTTAAGATCATAAATAAAATTCCTCAACTATATGAAATGTAACTTAAAACAAAAACATTGTTTGTTAACTTTTCCTATTGTGGAATCAAAGACCATTTAACCCATCACTAGTTTATGATTTTCTGATGTTTAAATTTCCCCTAATTATGTTTTCTATCACTTTCCATCAGAACATGATGGTATGTTTTATCCTCCATATCCATGCTTTCAGGGAATCCTAGTATTTATTTTCTTAGGTGTACTTTGTAATTCTCTTCCATTATTTTTAAATTGATAGTTTTATTGACTCATTTTCCTATGTCTTACTTTCAATGAAGTTTCTGTGACCAATTTTAAATTTGTGAGGATGTAATTCCCAAAAGGGGGGAAGGATGTAACATCCCAGGTAAATAAAGAATATGAAATCTTAATATTTATTAAGATTTTTGAATTAAATATTAATTTTACTATAAAGGGGATTCTATGTTCGATGGAGTACCTATTACACAACAACGGGTTTCTTTGAAATCTTACGTTTCACAAAACGTTCAGTTATAATGAAAAATAATAATATAATATTATTATTTTAAATAGTAGTTAACGCCTAGATGTTGTAATGACAGGAATGAATAGAACTAACTACAAAATTATTATACATGTTTTTTAAAATGTTTTCACATTTATCCAATAAATTTTAGAGGCTTCAAATAATAAAGAATGCGATTTTAAGCATAAATACTCTAATATTCTTTAAAAGGTCGTTTTACCGCCTTTTAATGAAGAAAACTTTTTAAATCTAGTTTTTTTCACTTTTATATGTTCTATTTGACAAAATAATAATCTTGTTTAGAATTGGGACATAAAATTTACTTTGGATAAAATTTTGGTATTTTTTTGATAATGTTTATTTTTTAATGAATAGTGAATAATACTGTATTTTAATTCAAAATTGCTTTTTAATATAAATTATTTAGATGGTTTTATTATATTTTTAATTGGTTTCAAAGTTTAATTAGATTATATTTTTGTCAATTAATCCAATTTTGGACATTGGATGTAATTTCACTTGGAATTTGGACAAAGACAAGTGTCATTCTTTTGATAGTTATCATTACTTAAAAACACTTTTTGTTTTGACCATGGGAAGAAATTTTAAATTAATTTCTGCCACTTCTAGGTTTTTAATTTGGAAAAATGTATTCCATATTTGGAATTAGGAGGTCCGAAATATGTAAATAGGTAACTTTTATTTTTATATATTATGAATATTTACTTCCGTAAATATTTTATTTACCACGGTTAAAGGGTAAATCAGGTAAATAAGGGTAGAAATAATATTAAAATAAATTTAAATTTACACTAACATGTGTTATAATCCTATTTTACAATAAATGTCTAACCATGGAAATCCTTGGGTCTATTTTTTGACCCCATGGATCAAGTTATGGGTGATAATGACGGTTTATTTTAATTTATTTAAAGTAAAGACAAAAATGACAAAAACATATATCTTTTAGTAAATCAATTTTTGAATGGGGTTACGTATGATAATACTTAGACTATAAATATTCATTATAAATCCGAAAGTATTTCCTACATCATGGTATTTGTTTTATAATTTTTTAAAATCAAATAAAAAAATTATTTACGACACAATAATGATGCACTATTTACCTCAATAACGAATGATTTAAATAATTAAGATTATAAAAATTAAAACAATATCCAAAACATTCCCAATTATTATTTTATGAGTTTATTTCTAACATTAGGAATCTTATCATAGACATTAATGAGTTTTGGAAATTTATAAACCCAAAATCATTATACAATAATATAACATTTTCAAACGTTCCTAAAGAGGCCCTCCTCCCCCTCATAAAAAACCATCACATCTAACCCATTTCTCACACCTCTCAGGCCCCTTGACTCATCCAACCTAAGCACAATTAATCTACCTAAATACCTATATTAGAACTATAATCCTTTCCTTAGGAATATTTAACTTCAATAAATACTTTTGTTTCAAACCAAAGGGAGTTACCCTATTTAAAGGTAACATCTTTTCTTAAGTTCTTTTATTTTATTTTATTTCTCGAACCCCCTAAACTATTTTTGTTACATTATTTTCAAACAAAAACAGTATCCTCAATATACTAGTTTGTTTTATGATATGTATTCAAACTACACTTCCACACACATCCATCTAATGGGTAAAGAACATACTTTTTATGTGGACGGCGAACTACTACCTCACGAAATGATGATTATACAATCTTCTCCTACCACCTCTCATAGTGTTCATTATGATGGAACTATAACTATATATGATATATTTTTTTTATATTTTTTCGCTTATTTTTTATTTTTTATTTTCCAACATATCTTTATGCTTTCCAATATGTGTAAACATGATAATTTCATTCGAGGAAGTGTGGACCACCGCCCCCTCAAGGTGATATGATTCGTTCATGACATACATGGAACGTGTAAAAAATGGAGTTATGAAATTATGTAACATTTATCATATGATATTATAAATTAATTTTAATATACCTATATATCATTATGCTTTAATTCCATTAAATAATAAATATAAATGAAACTTGCGTTCATGCATACGTACGGCTTACCGTCTCCATGAACGGTGCATTTTATTTCTTATATCCAAATGTCATGTACAATTATAAATAAATAAATATATATATATATATATATATATATACTGGATATATATTATATATATTATATCTAAATCCATAATATTATTATGGAGATAATGAAATTCTTTCCACATGGAAAACTTGTAATTAATAGAAGTTCATTTTTGACTCAAGTTCCAAATATAAAAAAAATGTCCGATATGAACTCAAATAATTATATAATTGTTATAGAAAGGTAATAAGTGATTTAAAAGAAATAATAAAATTAAAAAATTATCTTAATCAAATATAAATTTTCTTATGTTTGTTATTCAGGAGGAACAAGGAACAAACAAGGCATGTCGGACTTTAGGTAAGGGGTTTCTTATCTAACTCTTAATTCCATGAGATTTCCATTGTTCGCAACTTATTTCTTGAGTGTGGTGTATTATTTACAGACATTTGATATATATTTATCATAATTATCATTATATTCATGGTATTTTCTGAATCATTTAGTGGTTATTAATTTTCGTTCTTATGACTCGATTGATTTCTATGTGGTAATGTTTTTCATATCACATTTTACTCCATTGATATTCATGCTATATTTGCCATTGTTTCCTTTTGTGTGGTGTAAATATTGCCCATGATTGTATTATTTGTGTAATATACTTTAATTTATGGGTAATTACATCTTCATTATATGATCCTTCTTTCAGGGGGTGTATGTTTCGTATGTTACCAAATCGGTATGGAAAACTTTCACCCTCTTCTTTTTAAAAGAATTCTTTTATGTTATGTCTTTTACATTTACATTTTCTTATATTATAATATGTTATTATATATAATTTTTATTGTAAATTGTATATACATGCTTTGAGAGATCCTTTTTCTCTCAATCTACTCATTTTATGAATTTTTTATTGACGACGTTAGGCTACTAAATTTTCATAAGGGAACTTATTAACCCAATTTCCCATCTTTGGGTAAATATTATACTTCTTGATTATGTCATGATATGATTATGCATGGAATCACTATTTATTTATATATTTAGTAATTTCCACTCCTATTTTTTGTGGATATACTTTTTATACACATAATCACTCCATCGAGAAATTCTCAAGTCATTGATATGAACTTGATAAGGGTAATGTTAACTCAATTTCCATTCATTGAGTGAAACATCCAAGTCATTGGTTTTGTTTTTAAAATAACATGTGTGAATATACTCTTATTTATTAACACTGAATATCAAATTATATTGAGTGTATTTATATTTGTCACAAAAATTTATTTAATTGATTTATCCTCAATCTAAGGATACCATCTTTATAAGGGATTTCGTATCAATTTATTTTCCATTAAGACTTCATTTTTTAAGCACTAATTATCTTTTATATGGTGTATATATTGTCCTTTGGAATATTATATCATGAATCCCTTTATACTCATGATATAATAATGTTTTGATTAAATTTCATTCCTCAATTTTTTGTATTCAAGCATCTCTCATTTGTTTAAGAACTCCTTAACTAAAATATAGTTTTCAAATATTTAATCTTATAAATATTTCTCATTAATTTCCATCTTTTTAAAATGGATTTAAGGATTTATTTATATGGAAATTAATGTTTTAAAATGTTAATTCCTTTAAAAGATTCAAAGTGGTATGCGTCATTTTGATTTAAAAATATCTTTATTAAAAGTTTTTAATGGTGTTTGAAATGGATTGATTATTTCAATATCATTAAATTATTTCACGTGATTGCAAATGAAATGTTTATATTTGTAGTATTTTATGATTTTATAATAGTACATGGACAAATGAAGGGTGGTGCTGTGATAAACCAGGATTGGTGGTTACATTATAACCTCTAATGCATTGGGTATGGAAGTCGTCCATATGGATATTTCAGTTAGTGATATGTGTGGAAGTCGACCGTATGGTTATTCTATATAAGTTTGTTTATTTCCCAAGTTAAATATATATGTTTTTTGTGATATCTATGGGTATTGTGGTAATCATTTGGTTACAAATGTATAACCAATGATCTTTAATTCAAAAAAGAGAATTTACTACTCTATAAGGTTGAAAAGTATTACTAATGATAAAGTATTCATGGTTTACTTGTTGTTTTGAAAAACTAATAGTTTTCCTTATTTTTGTATCGCTTACTAAGAATTTTATGCTCATATGATGTTTTGAAATGTTTTCCACAAGAGATAAAGATGAATAGGGTCTAGGATGGGATCAAGGAAAAGTCATGTTGTCTAAAATATGGAACTATACATGTTTTATTAGAGTTTTTTATATTATGGAAAAAGTGGATACTCAGTAAAAATGTCTACATTGTAATATTAGAGATGTAATGTAATAAGTTATGGCCTAATTCTCGAAAACCCTAATCTTGAAAAGGTCCTCATTGTGAATTCTTGATTTAACACAAGATTAAGTAATGTTTAAGGTTCTGACATTACAAGACAAGACCAGTTCAAACAAGAAGCATGGAATCTCTATAGAAAGCATCATACTTATCACAAGTAAAGCCTAAATTCATTAGTGAAGCAGCTGGAGATGAGAATTGGGTTCAGGCAATGAATTAAGAGCTTGATCAAATTGTGCAGAATCAAATGTGGGAAATTATTTCGAGACCATAAGATAAGAATTTCATAGAGATAAAATGGATCTTTCACCACAAAAAGAATGAAAATGGTGTTGTGATTCAAAAAAAATCATGACTTGTGTGAAAAGGTTACTCCTAGAAAGACGATATTGATGCTGATGAGATATTTGCACCTGTTTCAAGGCTAGAGACAATTAGATTATTAATGGTCGTAATAGTGAAAAGAATGTTTTTTGTTTTCCAAATGGATTTCATGTTATCATATCTGAATTTAGTTATGTAAGAAGAAGTCTACATTGAACAACCTTATGGTTTTCTCATTCATGAAGATGAGAATAGAGTTTTTCAGGTGAAGAAGGATTTATATGGCCTAAAGAATGCACCAAGATCATGGTATTCAAGGCTTGATCAGTTTTTATAGAAGCTCAATTTATAGTGTGGTGGAGTTGATTACAAACTGTATTTCAACAATGGAAAAAGTTAAATGATTATAGTTCTAGTTTATGTTGATGATATAATATTTGATGGATCAAAGGAATCACAATGCTGGCATTTTTTTGAATACATGACAAGCAAGTTAAAAATTTCGATGATTGGTGAGATGACCTTTTCCATGGATTACAGGTGTTTCAAGGATGAAATAGAACATTTATTTCTCAATCTAAATATGCCAAGGAGGTTTTCAGATGGTTTTGAATGGATAATTCCAAAGAGATAACAACTGTAGTTGATACCTGGATGAATCATTCATGGGATGATGATGGCTAGGTTGTTCATATCATGGAATATATGCATATCATTGGTATTATGTTTTACCTGATAGAGACAGGGCCTGATATTGAATTTTTCCAAATATCAAGCACCGAGGTATCAAAGCAATCCCAAGGAGATCCAGATGATTGTAGAAAAAATAATTCCTTATTATATCAGGGGAAAACTGAATTTTGGCCTAATGTATAATGAAAAATATTTACCAGAGTTACTCGGATATATAGATGTGGATAGGACCGGTTCAGCAGATGATAGCAAATCAACATCAGGAGGTTCCTTTTATCTCTAAGGGATGTGTATTTCTTGGTTGAGAAATAAATAAGATTGAATTTCATTGAGCAGCATAGAAGCAGAATATATTACGACAACTCAAGCTTGTACACGTCTATTATGGATGAAGCAACAACCTGAAGATATGGGAATTTAAGTGAAACCTCCGATAAGAATCCATTTTGATAAATCAAGATAAGTCTTATAAAAAAATCATGTATATCACTCAAGGAAAAAATAAAATAAAAATAAAAAATCATTTTATCAAGGAAAAGGTGGATAAAGGGCTTTTGAAGTTGGAGTATGTGCCTACAGAACAATAGGTTATGGACATTCTAATAAAGGCCTTACCCAAAGAAGCATTTGAAAGACATCGATTGGATTTGGGAGTCCAGTTGACTTCCAGCTCATGAAAAAGTGTGAATGTGGGACCCCCCCTGAGGTGTGATGTGTCTTTCCCTAATGTGATTATAGGTTTTATTTACTCTATTACAAATTACACTGATGTGCCCTTTGTGTTAAGTGATAAAGGGGAAGAAAGTGTGACTATTATAGGGGGGAAAAAGACATGGGGAGAAGCTACTAAGTGGAGAAACAAGATAGGGGGAGTTGCAGCTGAGTTGAAGCTATTTAAAAGAGATATAATATATAGGGACATTAAATATTATGATGCTATAAGTGATTTATCAAAGATTACACATCACGACAGATGAGGTTCATGATAAAAGCAGTTTATTGGTATCAGTATGGTATCAATAATTGGTTATTAGAAATGAAGTGATTCATTGATGAACATTGAATTATACTCTTTCTTCTCACACTGAGATTGACTCATGTAGGCTTAGAGTATATGTTTAGTAAATTTGTGATTGCTATCTTAATCACATGAAGCGAATGGTGGTGAAGATGGAAAGAGTTTTAATGAGGTGTCAAAATGCGCTGAATTATTTTGAAAAGTGTTGTCAACAATCCCAAAGGGGGATATTTTTGGAAAAAAATCCCTCAATGGTCCATATCAATATGTTTTGGGTGTGGTTGTGTTTTTTAATAAATCCATATGATCGTAAAAAAAGATGGTAGGTGTCTCCTGTAACGACCCAAAGTTTCATTAATGGAAAATCCCTATTGATCCCGTTAAATGTCTCTTTATGAAAAATATATTTTTTATAAGATGTCAACTTCTTTGGTTTTATATTAATAATTTTGACCATTGTTAATATAGCCATTGAACATTGATCACATGATTAGTATAAATATAGAACCTTAACAAATCCAATTTACTCAGACAAAAGATGTGATGGCCTCATCCAGTAGAATTTCCCCATACGAAGCCCATTTATTGGAGCTCGGAAAAGAGGTGGAATCCTTGGGCTTCTCCCTTGACCAAGCCCATGCTGAGCTTCACCATGTCAAGCTCGAACGGTACCATCTACGGGAAAAGTGGAAGTTGATAGAGATTACCACTCGAGCGATGTTATCCGAGCCACCCCAAGAGTCTGTCACCATCGCACACCTTACCCTTAGGTCTTATGAGGCTGTTTTAAGGGGTTATGTAACAAATAAGTTTTACTATGTTCATGTACATTATTTTTGTATATAATAATGAATATAATTTCTAGTCATTTTTGATACATTGTAAATAGTTTTTAAAGTACAAATGGTGTTTTTAGTTATTATTTAATTAAGAAATATATTTTATTAAATTAAGGGATTTTTGAATTAAATAATATTTTAATAAAATAATAATATTATTATTAAATTAATTTTTATTAAATATAAATGATCTTATAATTTTATGAATGCAATTAAAATTTTATATTAAGGTTTGAAAGCCATTTCTGTCAAAACCTGTGAATTTTCGATAAATGTTGGTTTTTATTTTAAAAGTGAAAATTAACATATTTAGAAAATTCATTAGATAAAATAAATGTTATTTCTGGAATCAGGACGTCGAAATTATCCAACGGTGAACTTTTCATAATTTTCTGAGACCGTCAAATTTTTGGGTAAAAATTAAATACCGTTTAAATATATAATGTGTTTTATGACATCATAATGACCAAATGGTGATTTAATAAAATACTATAATCCTTATTTTCTTCCAATGTATGTTTTTTCATTAAAATAGAGTTATTTTGGGTTTGTTTGACTTATTTTTCAAACCATTAATGGACCCCTCAAGACATATTCAACACTTTGCCTTTTTAAATTAATTTCAATGGGAGTGTGACTCACCTCCACATAAGAAACCCTAATATTTTATGAAGTTCGGACATTGTCCTTATAAAATATTTTTTTATTCTTCCCTTTTCCAAAAACCATGGGCAAAAACCATGGGATGGTTTGTGGTTTGGTTTAATTTAATATAAGGGGTCCCAAACCTAAATAATAAAGAATTCCCTCACCATTCCTATATAAACCCACCCAAGCTCCCACTTCCTCCTCACTCAAATCCTTTTTAGTTCGTCCAACCTCTGACCTACTCTCTCTAGAATCCTCCCAAGGTTCCTCAAGCTCCCAAGAAGCCTTTCACAAGCCACTCTCTAGCCTTTGGAAGCACACTTCCAAGTATGGGTTTTTTCTTCCTTTATCATTTTTGTCAATTTTCATTAAGTTGTATTGCCCTTTTAATTTCAATTATGAATATTAGGGTATGGTTTTTCACCTCCCACATACTACCCTCTTATTGTTTTAATGCTGGGAGATCCCTTTCTCTCTCATTAAATGCCTCTCATTTACACCCGTTACTATGCTGAAATTCCAAAAGAAACTTCACTCTCTTTTTTTACATTCAAGCAATAATTCTGTATCATGAATCCAAATACCATTACAATTGTTGGGAAATGTATCTATATTACCTCCTTACTGCCTATTACATGTAAATATTATGAGAAACCAATTTCTCTCTCATCAACCTTTTTTATGAATTATTATGTCACACCATTACGCTGCTGAAATCACACCGATTTTCTAAGCCAATGCCATTGTGTAGTGGATACCATGCCCATTTCTCCATCAAGGGTATCCACCTTTATGCACCATTACATATTTATTACAAAGTCTCATGCATGAATTCCACATTCCTTTACTGTGGAACAAATGATTATGCTTTATGAATCCATGTTTTATGATCCATGTGGCACACTTATGCATGAAATGAAATGTTTAAGAAGTGTGCACCCTTATAGAACTCCAATGCATTGGGTAAAGTATAGTATCATGATATGTCATGTGCAATGAGTGTTGACTCATTCTAATTCAAGTGAAACGAGGGTTTACTCATGCTTCATGTGCAATGAGGGTTTACTCATGCTCCATGTGCAATGAGCCTTGGCTCATGCTAGTTCCATGATAAGTGTTAGTTGCCACATCTCCATGTTATGATTATCAGGATCTATCATGCCTTTATGTTCATGTTTCTTTTATGCTCTATTTATATGCCTATTGTCTAACATGTGTTGTACTCCTCATGTTATTCCATGTGTACTCCCTTACTGGGATTTATAGCTCACCCTTTTCTTATGCATGTCCTCAGGTTATCCCATGCAATGCTAAGTATGAGGGAATGTAGTGGTCATGTAAAGGAAGGTTTCAATAAAGATGTTGTATTTCATGTTTTAAGTTTTTATGTAATTATCCTAAGACCCAAAAACTCTAAACCTTTCAATCTTCTTGTTGTATCAAGTGAAGTTTTATGTAATAAATCATGTGTAAGTTTGTAATAAAAGAAGGGTTGTCATAGTTGGTATCAGATGATAGGTTTAGTTATTTTTGGGATTAGGAAACCCTAGTAAATCCCTAGAGATAAGACTAAGTATAATAAAAATATCCATAAGTTTTTGTTAGTATTGAGTAAGTGGGTTATCAAGAAAATAAATCCCTGCCTGGATACGAGCAGGTAGAGGCGGCTCTAGCACATAAGTATCCTAGGGGTAAAACCCGAAAACACCGCATTGAGCTAGACTCGAATGAGAAATGGTGCACGACAACGGGTCTTGCTGCACTCTTCGTTACGACACTTCTGAGGGATATGTTTTGATAAATTCACAATCTTATTATGAACCCTTAATAAAGATAATTAAAAAAAATTCCCCTAGGAATATTTGTTAGAAAGTAGATCATGAAATTGAAAGATTGAAGCCTACAGACTCATGAGTTAAGGAATGAAATTTTATTTATAAGTCATCAACTTTTGTCTTTGGATTACCCTTTATGTGTTACCCCTAAATTTCCTTTTATTCCAGCCAATGGCTGGTAATAGGAGGACTCAGGCTAACAAGCGTTGTGAAGATCCGTGTGATTACTGTACTATTGAGATGCCCAATCCAATGGGAGTGGGAATCGCGAACTTTTTCACGCTTCTCTCTTAGCTAACTCATGTTTTTAATAGAAACACGGGTCAAGAAGAATGTTCGAACCCCCATAAAAATGAACAAGTCACTATCGAGAGCTTCATGAGACAAAGGCCTCCTACTTTTAGTGGATCATACGATCCCATGATCGCTGAACAATGGATCAACTCCATTGAAAAGATATTCTCCATCCTCCAATGTTCTGAACAAGAGAAGGTTCTCCTGGGGGCTTATCGTATGGAGGGTGAAGTTGATCAATAGTGGACGTTGATCAAAAATACGAAGCCTGAGGAGGAGATCGAGGCGTTGGAAGGGAAGGATTTTCGGAAGATGTTTTTGGATAATTATTTTCCGTGCACCCTCCGGCTTAAGATGGAAAGGGACTTCCTTTCCCTCAAGAAAAAAGATGAAGAATCTGTTGGAGCGTACGAGGCAAAATTCAAAAGGCTTTCACGATACACTTCCAGCTTTGTCATTACCCCCGAATGCAAGGTCGACCACTTCTTTGGTGGGCTGAGGCCTAGCTTGCGGAAAGCTTTAGCGATCCGTGACTTCGACAACTATGAGGAAATTTTCTGATGTGCCCTCAAGGTCAAAATGGAGATCGGGGAATCACAGGGGTACCAAGGGGACAGGAAGCGTAAGGTGGACTTCAATGATGGTGGTCCGATGGATAAATCCAATAGTTCTAAGAAGTTCCGGCACCCCACTTGCAAAAAGTGCTGGAAGAAGCACCCTAGAAATTTCTTTATGGGGATGAGAAAATGTTTCAGTTGTGGAAGAGAAGGGCACCTAGCTGTTAACTATCGGCAAGAAGGATCTGTGGCTGTGATAGTGGAGAGGAATGCTCCATTCAAACATGAACGCGTTGTTCAATGCTACAAATGCAATGAACCGGGTCATTTTTCAAATCAGTGCCCAAATCCAAGGGTTATCGGTGGCAACCAACAACCTCCAAGATAGCAAGTAAGAGATTTTTCCATCACTTCTGCCTAAGTGAACCCCGACAACAAAGTGGTGAATGGTACTCTAGTTATTCATTCAAGAATATCGAACTTAATTTTTGATTCAAGTTCTACACATTCTTTTATATCTCGAAAGTTTAGTAGAACAATCTCAGCACCACCACAAACCATGGAAGTAAAGATGGCGGTGAGTATGGAAAATGGGGAAATCATTGCATCCCATGAATAAAAGTCCTCCCCAATTATAATCTGTGGATTGAATTTCCTGGAAAACATCTTCATACTCCCTCTGGTGGAATTTGATGTAATTCTTGGCATTGATTGGCTTTCTTTATATAGAGCCAACATAAATTGTCGGGAGAGGGAAATCACACCCCATATGGAGAATCGACCCCTGATTCTTTACAAGTGTCAGGAGGAAGATGAATCTCCTTTAGCTCCATCATCTCAAGCATGGATATTACTGCCTTATGAGGATGCATATCTGGCTCATATTATTGAGTCCAAGGTAAAAATATCCTTGATGAAATGCCTATTGTGAGGGAATATGCTGAAGTGTTTCCCGAGGAACTGCATGGTCTTCCTCCAATTAGAGATGTTGAGTTCTCAATTGAACTTATACCTGGGGCTCTACCAATATCGAAGACTCGATATAGAATGGATATTGTAGATCTTGAAGAGATGAAGAAACAACTACAGGAGAATCTAGATAAAGGGTTTATACGCCCAAGTGCTTCACCATGGGGTGCACCAGTCCTCTTCGTCAAGAAGAAGGATGGGTCAATGCGGCTTTGCATCGATTATCGTGAACTTAACAAAATCACGATAAAGAACAAGTATACTCTCCCAAGAATTGATGACTTGTTTGATTAGCTGCGTGGAGCATAATACTTCTCCAAGGTGGATTTTCGGTCGGGATATTATCAAGTAAGGGTGAAGAAGGAAGTTGTCCCCAAGACTGCTTTTCATACAAGGTACGGGCACTATGAATTCATAGTAATGCCTTTCGGACTCACCAATGCTCCAGCAATATTCATGGACTTGATGAATAGAGTCTTTAGAGATTACCTTGACAAATTTTTGGTAGTCTTTATAGATGATATTATAATATACTCCAAAACCAAGGAGGATTATGAGGGGTATTTAAAAACTGTACTAGAGACTTTGTGCAAGGAGAAGCTCTATGCAAAGTACAAAAAGTGTGACTTATGATTGAAGGAGGTCTCGTTCTTTGGCCATATCATCACAAGAAATGGAAAATCTGTGGATCCCTCCAAAACAGATGCAATTGAGGGATGGTTGAGGCCAACATCAGTAATGGATATCCTTAGCTTCTTGGGGTAAACTGGATATTATCGACGATTTGTGAGAAACTTCTCACAATTTTCCAACCCTCTTACCATGCTAACTCGAAAGGGAGTAAAGTTTTCTTGGAGTGATTAATGAAAAGAAAGCTTCAAGGAGTTGAAAAGGAGGCTTCTCACTGTACCCGTGCTCACTTTACCCACAAGTGGGGAGTTTTTTGTGGTATTCAGTGATTCTTTGAAGAAGGGATTAGGATGTGTGTTGATGGATAATGATAATGTGATATCCTATGCCTCAAGGCAATTGAAAATCCATGAGCGAAACTATCCAACGCATGATCTGGAGTTGGCGGCTGTGTTCTTTGCCTTGAAAATCTGGCGGCATTATCTCTATGGAGAGAAATTTGAGATATATACTGACCACAAGAGTCTTAAATATATATTCACACAGAAAGAGCTTAATATGCACCAGAGAAGATGGATAGAGCTCATCAAGGATTATGACTGTTCAATACATTACCACCCTGGGAAAGCGAACAAGGTGGCAGATGCCCTAAGTAGAAAGGACCCATCAATTCTATCAATGATGAGAATTGAGAAGGATCCAATCTTCTTAGACTTGATGAAGATGGACGTGGGAATCATAAAGAAGGTAACATCATCAATCCTTTCACAAATGATTGCTCAACCATCTCTTTTGGAAAGGTTAAAGGATGCTCAAAAGGATGATGTGGGAATTCAAGAAAAAGTGGAAGCTATCAGAAAAGGGAAATCCTCAGAGTTTAATGTTAATGAAGAAGGAATTGTGTGATTTGGGAAAAGACTATGTGTTCCATCATGTCTGGAGCTGAAGAAGGAAATTTTGGATGATGCACATAGTTCAAATTTCTCTATTCACCCCGGGATCACAAAGATTTATCGAGATCACCGAGAAAACATTTTGTGGGATAATATGAAGAAGGAGATCACTGAATATACATCACAGTGCCTAGTGTGTTAGCAAGTGAAGGTAGAGAGGCAGAAGTCTAAGAGGATGATGCAACCATTTCCCATACCAGAATGGAAATGGAAAAACATTACCATGGACTTTGTCACCGGACTTCCGAGGACATCCAAAGGCCACAATGCAATATGGGTTGTTGTGTATCATCTTACAAAGACTGTACACTTCATTTCTATTAGGGAGGATTTATCTTTGGATCAACTGGAATGGATATATATCAGGGAAGTGGTAAGGTTGCATGGTGTACCACTATCTATTTTGTCTGACCGAGATCCAAGATTCACCTCTATGTTTTGGAAGAGTCTTCAACTTTCTCTAAATACTGAACTGAACTTTAGTACGACCTATCCTCCTCAAAATGATGCCCAATATGAGCGGACTATCCAAACACTTGAGGATATATTGAGAGCGTTCTCAATGGACATTAAAGGAGGATGGGATAAACATCTTTATCTGGTCGAGTTATCTTATAATAACAGTTTCCACTCGAGCATCCAAATGGAACCATATGAAGCCCTATATGGGAAAAGGTGTAGAACACCAACATGTTGGGATGAGGTCGGTGAACGTTAGCTGCTTGGACCATAAATGTTTGATGAAATTGTGGAGAAGTTGAAAACCATTCAGCAACATATCAAGGTAGCCCAGAGTCGACAAAAGAGTTATGCAGATAATCGTCGACGAGACCATGAATTTAAATTTGGAGACATGGTGTTTCTACGCATATCTCTATGGAAGAACGTCATGAGGGTTGGAAAGAAAGGGAAGTTAAGTCCAAGGTACATTGTCCCCTTCGAGATTCTTGATCGTATCGGGGATGTGGCCTATCGACTAGCACTTCCACATACTATGGCCAAAGTACATGATGTCTTTCATGTATCCCTCTTAAGAAAGTACATACCGGACCCTTCACATGTACTCTCTTCTAAGGTGGTACAATTGGAAGATGATCTTTCGTATGAGGAGCAACCAGTGAAGATCTTAGATCGTAGAGAAAACGTTCTATGAAATAAGACAATGCCCCTCGTCAAGGTGTTGTGGAGAAACCACAAGTTTGAAGAAGCAACTTGGGAATCAGAGGATATGATGAAGCTGAGTTACCCACATTTGTTTTAGTGTGGGAAAAGGAAAATTTTGAGTGTGAAATTTCTTAAGGGGGAATATTGTAACGACCCAAAGTTTCAATAATGGAAAATCCCTCTTGATCGAGTTAAATGTTTCCTTATGAAAAATATTTTTTTTATAAGATTTCAACTTATTTGGTTTTATGTTAAGAATTTTGACCGTTGTTAATATAGTTATTGAACAGTGATCACATTATTAGTATAAATATAGGACCTTAACAAATCCAATTTACTCAGACAAAAGAAGCGATGACCTCATCCAGTAGAATTGCCCCATATGAAGCCCATTTGTCGGAGCTCGGAAAATAGGTGGAATCCTTGGGCTTCCCCATTGACCAAGCCCAAGCTAAGCTTCACCATGTCAAGATCGAACGGGACCGTCTACAGGAAAAGTGGACGTTGATAGAGATTACCACTCGAACGATGTTATCCGAGCCACCCCAAGAGTCTGTCACCATCGCACACCTTACCCTTTGTTCTTATGCGGCTGTTTTAAGGGGTTATGTAACAAATAAGTAGTACTATGTTCATGTACATTATTTTTGTATATAATAATAAATATAATTTCTAGTCATTTTTGATACATTGTAAATAGTTTTTAAAGTACAAATGGAATTTTTTAGTTATTATTTAATTAAGAAATCTATTTTATTAAATTAAGGGATTTTTGAATTAAATAATATTTTAATAAAATAATAACATTATTATTAAATTAATTTTTATTAAATATAAATGATCTTATAATTTTATGAATGCAATTAAAATTTTATATTAAGGTTTGAAAGCCATTTCTATCAAAACCCATGAATTTTAGATAAATGTTGGTTTTTATTTTAAAAGTGAAAATTAACATATTTAGAAAATTATTTAGATAAAATTAATTTTATTTCTGGAATCAGGACGTCAAAATTATCCAACGGTGAATTTTTCATAATTTTCTGAGATCGTCAGATTTTTGGGTAAAAATTAAATACCGTTTAAATATATAATGTGATTTATGACATCATAATGACCCAATGGTGATGTAATAAAATACTATAATCCTTATGTTCGGCCAATATATGTTTTATCATTAAAATAAAGTGATTTTGGGTTTGTTTGAATTATTTTTCAAAGCATTAATGGACCCCTCAAGACTTATTCAACACTTTTCCTTTTTAAATTAATTTCCATGGGAGTGTGACTCACCTCCACATAAGCAACCCTAATATTTTTTGAATTTCGGACTTTGTCCTTATAAAATATTGTTTTATTCTTCCCTTTTCCAAAAACCATGGGAAAAAACCATGGGATGGTTTGTGGTTTGGATTAATTTAATATAAGGGGTCCCAAACCTAAATAATAAAGAATTCCCTCACCTTTCCTATATAAACCCACCCAAGATCCTACTTCCTCCTCACTCAAAGCATTTTTAGTTCGTCCATCCTCTGCCCTACTCTCTCTAGAATCCTCCCAAGGTGCCCCAAGCTCCCAAGAAGACTCTCACAAGCCTTTCTCTAGCCTTTGGAAGCACACTTCCATGTAAGGGTTTTTTCTTCCTTTCTCATTTTTGTCAATTTTCTTTAAGTTGTATTGCCCTTTTAATTTCAATAATGAATTTTGGGGTATGGTTTCTCACCTCCCCCATATTTCCCTCTTATTTTTTGAATGATGGTAGATCCCTTTCTCTCTCATTAAATGCCTCTCATGTACACCCATTACTATGCCGAAATTCCGAAAGAAACTTCTCTCTCTTCTTTTACATTCAAACAGTAATTTTGTATCATGAATCAAAATTCCATTACAATTATTGGGAAATGTATCTATATGACCTCCTTACTGTCCATTACATGTAAACATTATGAGGAAACTCTTTCTCTCTGATCAACCTTTTTTATGAATTCTTATGTCACTCCGTTACACTGCCGAAATCACACCTATTTTCTAAGCCAATGCCATTGTGTAGTGGATACCATGCACATTTCTCCATCAATGGTATCCACCTTTTTTCACCATTACTTATTGATTAAAAAGTCTCATGTATGAATTCCACATTCCATTACCATGGAATAAATGATTATGTTTTATGAAGCCATGTTTCATGATCCATATGGCACACTTATGCATGAAATGAAATGTTTAAGAAGGGTGCGCCCTTATAGCGCTCTAATGCATTGGGTAAAGTATAGTATCATGATACGTCTTGTGCAATGAGTGTTGAATCATGATAATTCAAGTGCAACGAGGTTTTACTCATGCTTCATGTGCAATGAGGGTTTACTCATGCTCCATTTGCAATGATCCTTAGCTCATGCTAATTCCATGATAAGTGTTTGTTGCCACATCTCCATGTTATGATTATCATGCTTTATCATGCCTTTATGTTCATGTTTCCTTTATGCTCTATTGATATGCCTATTGTATAACATGTGTTGTACTCCTCATGTTATTCCATGTGTACTCCCTTACTGGGCATTCTATCTCACCCTTTTCTTATGTATGTCCTCAGGTTATCCCATGCAATGCTAAGTACGATGGAATGTAGTGGTCATGTAAAGGAAGTTTTCAATAAAGATGTTTTATTTCTTGTTTTAAGTTTTTATGTAGTCATCCTAATCCCCAAAGACTCTAAACCTCTCGATATTATTACTGTATCATGTGAAGTTTTATGTAATAAATCATGTGTAAGTTTGTAATAAAAGCAGGGTTGTCATATTTGCCGAAGATAGATTTTTAAGGTGGTGTAGTTTCTCAGTGTTTACCAAATTTTTTGACCTCAAAATCAAGAGTTTGATGTTGGACAAGGAAGGATTTCATTATAAAAGTGAATGGTAAGAAGAATTTTGAGGACAATTTGAAATGGATGAGAACTTCATACCAAATTTAATGGACCGCATACAGTGTTCTGGGAACGGTACGCAGAGCTACGAGAATGGTACATAGAAGCGGTTCGTGAAACCGAAAATAGTTCACTGTGGAAGGCAGTGTAGTATGCTGATGGATTTTGTTAGCATAGGATATCAACTACATAGGAGAAAAGGTAGTACGTGGAGTGCGTATGAAATGTGGTTTGCTGGAAGGCTTGTGGTTCGCGACGGAAGGAGGATCTGTATGTGGTAGAAGCTGGATCAATGATTTAGAGAATCTTGGGTTAGCACATCTTGCATATATCTTTGCCTATATAAGAATAGTTAATCCCGTCGATTACTGTGGAGACCAAATATCATTAGAGAACATTTTTTTTCCAGGATTTTGGCAATGTCTGAGGAAAGTTCTTAAGGGAGCGTGAAGGTTGAAGTGGGTCATGCAGAAGAAATTACTGCAAAGGTTTTTGCGGATAACTGAAAATTTCAAAGAACTCGGTATGTGTAGAAGGAACCTCTGGTATCTGAGAGAGATAATTACATAATAGGTATGTAGAAGGGGAGACCCATTATACAAAAGAGAAAACAGTCTGAAAATATAGAATATTTCATGGACATAAGTAGTCCATAGTGGAAAAATGAAGGAAGCAGTACACGGAGGTGATAGCGGTTCACGGAAGTGGTAGGTGTACATAGAGGAGGTGATCCACGTACCAAATGAGGTACTTAGTATGCGGGAGAATAAGGTGGTTTGTGGTTTTCACAAGTAATCTTGTGAATGATTAAAATCAGATTGTGAAAGGAATTTCTGGTACCTAACAGTACCCGGGAAGGATGAATTCATCTGCGGGTGAAAAAAATGGTACTTCAATAGAGAATCTACCTATAGTTGAGGATGCAAAAATTCAGGAAAATGATGGGACATACCTTTCCATAAACTATTTTTGTACTAAAAGAAGATAAACTGTGGGTGGATTCTTTTCTAGGAGGAGTGAGTGAAGGAAGAGGAAGACGGTGACCCTTCCCACTGGTAGTGAGTTAGAGAAAGAGGCACAGGGAGTGACCATTGGGAATGCAGTGAGAAGACTCTAACCTTTGTAAATGCAGTGAGCCTGGGCATAGAATATCTAGCCCGAACTTTTTACTCCTTATTGGCAGTGGGCCTTAGTGAATTTTTTAAATCGGCACATCATCTTGTATGATCCTTGGATGTATCCCAGTGTGGCTGAACCAAGTAAAAATTGTTGAGTCATGTGGAAGACTTTATATATGTTTATATATTGTTTGTGGGAGGAAGAGAGAATTGAGTTTTGTTTAAAAACAACACAAGATCCAAAAGGAAAATGTATTAATCTATCATACTCAGATTCACCCCCCTCTTAGGGTATTTGACTTATTGGACCTAACAAAGATTATTACCTATTACCCAGAGAGAACGATTAAATTAAATGAACTTAAAGCATCCATAAGTGTTTGTATAGGTTAGAGGTGAAATTTTATAGTGTCACCCAAATATCAAATTGACAATGAAAATGAAATGCGGGATATAAATAACAAAAAAGGAAAATATAGATTCTCTAGTAGAAAACAGTAGTTGGAATGATTACGTGATAAACCAATTTCATTGAAGGGATCAATGAGAAAAATCAACACAACAATAACCACAACACAATAATACACCACAATTCTACTTCTATTCATTCACATTATTCTATTTATATATTCAATGGAATCAATGTTCAGAGAATTTTTTATTCATAATTTGTAGAAAAAATATTTATAACCTTCAAGTATTAAAATTATGCAGGATGAAATTAATCGTCATTTAAATGTATTAGTACCCACTCTATGTCATGTTGTGATATGTACTGTTTACAATATATAAGATAACATTATACACAATAAACAAAATATACATGATCACATGAGATTAAATATTCATATAAACTACAATTCCATCATTAATTTACCTTTTCTACTTAATTATCTTGATGTTCTGATGACTGACTGTGATATTTTAACATTCAAAGAATAATTATTATATTTTATAATAATATATGATATTAATAAGGTATATCAATTAAAATTTATTTTATGTTAGAAATCATTTATAAAATTTGTAAAAAAATGAAATTAATGTATTTCATTTAAAAAGTAAAAATAGAAGTGAAAATAGAAGGTTGAGTAAAGAAATTCTAAAGGATAAACTAATATATAGAAAGAACATTCAAAGTGTAAATTTACACTAATTAAGCTACTAAATATATTATTGCTATAATTTAATATATATGATACATTATAAGATAAAAATATATAATACTTTTAATATAATGAATAAATATGGTGAGTTACGATAACATATCTGATTTATCATGTGAATATAAATGAAATTGTCCTGCATAAATTGTTGGGATAATAAATTCTTAATATATACAATAGGTACATTATTAAAATTCATTTTTACAATAATTGATCTACTTTGTTGATTATAGTTTATCATAATTCATATTACTTATAGGAATATATTTCCGAAAAATTTATAGGGATAATCCTATGATTAAAATTTTTGACTCTTTATACCAAATGTCTATTGTACACAAAAACCATAAGTGGATGAAGAATAAAATTTAGTGGTAGTACACCAAGTATTCAAAGAATTTGAAAAGAAAATAATAAAAAATATTTTATTCATAATGAAAAAATATGATGGAAAACTCCACAATCTATGTATATAAATTATATTTTCATTTTTTACATTTTATATTCATTTTTTGAAGAATCAATGGACTCAGCTTGTGATAATCTTGAACACACTAATGAAATAAATTTTCCACACAATGCAAGGATATTCATATAATGTATACATAAGATATCTCATATGTTTTTGGAAGAAACTACATTCAATTTTTTTGAAATAAATATAAAATTATTTTATTCGTATTATGTATTAACAACAAAACATTATCATAGTGTGGTGTTTATTTATCATTAAAACCATGGCATGAGACTAAAAAATACACACAAGAATCCTATTTATTTTTACAATTAGATACGTATTATGTTAAATATAATAATATTTCACTATAAAAATGTTATATATTTTTATCAATGGTTCTATATTTTTAATACAATGTAATTAAACCAATTATTATTATTAATTTTTTAAATTTATGAAAAAATTCATATTCTATAAAAAAATTAGTATCTCTAAAAAGGTTTTTCTAAATTAAAATAAAATGTCATGAAAATTTTTTATTAACTATTTCTTAATCTATATTTTCTATTATTACCCAAAATATTGATAATCTACATTGTAGAATGAGGAAATATATATATTTTTCAATTAGTATAAATCATAAACAGGTTCTTATTTTTTGTGTACAAACTAGAGAAATGGTTACCTATCACATTTAAATTTATTTTTTAACTTCATTGAGAATAAAAATATTTGGTTTATCAACTGATTATTTTTGAAAAAAAAGTCATATTCAATTAAATTTATGGAGAGAGAATTTAAAACCCAAAGGTTTCTATCATAGTTGTGATATGACATAATAAATGTAATTTTTCTTTAGAAAATGATTGAATTTTAATTATCTGGATGTGATATTGAGCACAAGAATTAATATAATAGTTTATCATTTTAAATATTTGGATACTTTTTTGCACTAAGTTATAGATATTAAGGTATATTTATATCATAGTATTCAAAATATATTTATAAAATAGATAAAGACTTTTAGTGTGCTTTATGATAATAAAATTTATTTAAAATTGAAGGGTACATTTTACAGGATTCTTATTAGAACAGTTACTCTATGTGGTAGTGATTAGTGGCCTATCATGATACACCTTTATAAAAAAAAAATATTATGGAAATAAAAATTTTAAAATTTAAATGATGGTGTAAAAATGTGGATAAGCTTAGAAATGAACATCTTTGATGGAAAATTGGAGTGGATTTGATTGATGAAAATTTGACTTAGAATATATCTACATAGGTTTTACATGTTATAATAATACCCTATATAAACCAATTAATAGGGTATGTATAACGTTAAATATAATTATTAAAATAATTACATATAGGCCTAAATGGAAAATTTAGTTCAAAACACACATAAATAACTCAAAACCAAGAAATTACACTTGGATGGTCTTGGAAATTTATGAAAATAATGTCTAATTCATTTCTGACTTATTTGAATGAACCAAATGACAATTTGATACAAACTGTGACCATTAAGACCTAATGTATGTTTCTTTGTATTAAATGGTACATTTTAGTGGATAGCATGTATCACATAGTCAACAATGAAAAAAAACTAATATTGCATTGATACACTAGGAAAATATTTATAATTTATATTTAATTTCAATAAATTATTCATAGGTCATTCTGATACATGGTAGGACTAATAGACATATTATAAATGTTATCAGTTTGAAAATACATTTTAGATGAAAACAGACATCACCTATTAAAAAATAATCAAATATACATGGATTTTAATGATACATTAGTGAAATGGATGAAGATTCACTTTGGAAATTTAATAATTAATATATCATCAATCCAACACATGGAGTGTATTCTATGTATAAAAGTATGTGTTTTCTTTAGAAATTAACGTTTTTGTTCAAAGAACACATCAAATACTCAAAAACACACACTCAATTTGTATTGATACATTTGGAAAAATATTAACTATCTTTTGTGATTATTCTGAATTACTCACAAATTAGTTCAACACATGACGTGGCTAATATGATTGAAATGTCATGGGTTTATTCAAAGGTAACATTTTAGTTCAATATACTTGTCACATACTCAAATTAGGGGAAACATAAAAAATCATAATAATTTATGAAAAAAGACTAATATTTTTCTTAAATGTTGGACTTAATACCATATCAATATGATATATTTTTGTGGATGAAATTGAATAATCATTTTGTTTTCATTAAAAAGGGAAACTTTTATTCAATACATATATCACATACTAAAAACTAATAATGAAACCATTTATTTGGAAGATAATTAATACAATGATTCTTTATTTACTTGTAAATAAAAGTGATAACCACAAAAAAAATTATAGTTAGTTTTACTGGTATAACTATGTTTATGTTATTTCATTTTAAAACTTGAATTTTAGTTAAAAACATTATTAACATAGTCAAAATGGAATATTGTGATGGAATTATCATGATACATTAGAACCACAATTTGTTATTAATTTGTGATATTTTTGAATTGACCACATAGTTATCTAACCCACAGTATGACCGGTATGTGTGAATGTGCATCACATGATCTAAACAATGAAAATGTTCTTAGAGTATCCCAATACATTGTAATATGTTTTATTTGTATACTACATTATCATTTTTATTTATGTATTATTTATTTCCAATGTTTTTTTGTTCTTTTATTTAATTATATATTATTATATAATATTTCTGTTGTCTCTATTTCTTTATAGTTTAACTAAAATACATTATTTTTTCTAGTTACATGCATTATTTCATTGATTTGGGGATGTGTTGTAAGAACCCAGTTCTTATTCTTGAGGTACGGGTTTGTTATTATCCTTTTCCTTAACTGTTTTTGAGAAAACATGGGAAATGTGGTAAAAATCCCCAATTTATGGGTACACTCAATGTACTTTTGTACACATGACATGTACTTTGGCTGTGTGGGATGAGAATACAGGGCATGTTGGCTTGTTTGAGACTAAAGGTGTAAAAACTAACAACACGTCGGGTACTTAAAAATACACACCGTGTACTTTGGCTGTGTGGGATGAGAATATAGGGTGTGTAGGCTTGTCTGCAATTAAGGGTGTAAAAACTAACTACATGTCATGTAATTATTAATACACACCATGTAATTAGTCAACAAATTAATAGTGAGGCGGTGGAAAGTATCCACCAGAGGAACGGTTAAAAAGGATAGTACATGCTGTGTACTTGAGAGTACATGCCGTGTAGTTAAGTTTTTTCATTAAAAATAGGTAGTAGCCTATTCATTGGGCAGAGAAGGTAGATGGCTCACCAGGAGTAGGGGAAAAGGGGGATGAGACTTGGAGGAGCTCTCGATCGCTCACTGGGACTCCGATTCTTCCATTGTTGATCTCGTTTAAACCGCCTGGGTAAGGTCTTCCCTATCTTTGAATAATTCCTTCTAATTATTTCCCTAAGGGAAGTTATTAAGGTTTGAACGGGTAATCATTTATCTTAGATCTATGTCATTATTGGTTGTTTTGGGAGGTACCTTTCATGTATATTGATTATAGGAGATCGAGGTAGGTGGTCTTGTGTTTAATTCCAATTTTCGAGTTGATTTTGTGTACCATTGTGCCATGAACCTATGTTCAGGGTGTCGTATGGATGATACATTGACTATTGAGATACATATAATTGCATAAGTAATCTAATGAATAAGTATCAACTCCTGTTTGAGATCATTGCTTTGATCTAGGGCCACCCCGAGGGTGTGTTTACCTTGTTTATCCATTTGGCCAGGATTCCTGTGGGTATGCCGTGGTTATATCATTTTTTGAGTTTTCTTGAGAAGAAACATATGTAAATTGTTTTCTTATGTGTTGGTATCTTCCTGGTTACTTGTTTTTCTTATGGAATTCCTAAGGGCAGTGTTATGTTTAGCCTGAGGGAAACGTTTCTATGCCTGAGGGTAGTATTTTGTTTAGCCCGAGGGTAGTGTTTTGTTTAGCCTGAGGGCAACGTTTCTTATGCCCGAGGGAAGTGTTTTGTTTATCCTGAGGGAAAGGTTTTATTTTTCTTGAGGGAAACGTTTCTTATGCCTAAGGGCATTATCTTCTATGCCTGAGAGAGATATCTCATAAGCTTGAGGGAAATATTTGTTATTCCTGAGGGGATTCACCGAAGGGTTTCATTTATATTTTCCTGAGGGTAAGGATTTTCTTTTTATGAGAACAATGTTTACTTTGAATATTCACTGTGGTGATTTATTATGTTTTACCTACCAAGGAAAAGCACATTCTTGGTATTATTATTATTATCTTTTACTTGTTAGATAGCCTACTGTGGTTTCTATTGTGGCACTAGTATAGAAGAATTTCGATCAATGCCAAGTCTCGAAAAACTCATAATTCAATTATATCAAACTGTGAAATAATTATTAAAAATGCAATGTAATAGGTAGGAATGGTTACTTTTGATTACTTCCTAGTTTATTGCATTTCATTATAGTACATTGTTGTTCCACATTTTCACTGACAGTTCAGCACATGCCTTTTGTGGTTTCCTTATGGGATTTATTTCTCACACCTTATTTGGGTCATGTCTTGGGCCCAAATAGATTATGTTTCTATAGGTGTAAATAAGGGTAGGGGTTCTTACATAGGTACATTATTGTTTTAGAGGAGTAGGAGAGCAAGGGACGAAGCTTAGGCTTGCGATGCTGCTATGTTTCTATTGTGCTGCTTTGGTTTCGTTTTTTTGTACTTTATACCTTGTGTGGTATTGTATTAGATTGTAGTGTATCCTATTTTGGATTTTTTCATAGAATTAGAGACATGTTGCATCATCATATATATAAATTTTGGTTATCATTTTCTTCAGTTCTATTGTCTATTTCAGGTCTATATTGGTTACTGCTTCCGCTTTTATATGATTATTTTTTTTCCACTATGCTACACTATGAAAAATGAGGTCATAGTTTCCCCACTATCAGCTCTAGGCCTTCACTGCTAGTCGGTAACCTCTGAAATTTGGGGAAATGCCCTTGAGGTCATGTGACCTACCAGGTTCGGGGCACCCGTTATGTGGCACCCTGATCCGGGACATTACAAAGTGGTATCAGAGGCGTTTCTTTTCTTTGACTTACTGTTTGGATCGTATAGCCAGGGATAGGATGGAATTGGTTCTTAGTAATAAGTTTTTCATGGGAGTAGCTAACCCGTGTACAGAGAAAATCCAATTTACCTCGTGTTGAAGTTTTTCTGGATTTTCAATTATTACAACTGATTTGATTTCACCATTGGGTGACAGACTTGTGGTGTGCTGGTTATATTTTATACTTGTGTTCTATTTTGTTGAAACCCAATGAGATGAGGGTATTCCATCTCATGCATCATTTAATAACATGTTAGAATCACGGGTCATGCATAGTTTACATGCCATGTAGGTTCATTAGAATTTGCATGTTGTTTTGAAAGATGTTGTTCTAGAAAATGTACGCTGTTGTGATAGTTTCCTTGATAAAAATGTCTTCTGTTTGGTGGGGTATTTTTTGTAAGAGGTTTTGTTTGAATAAATGCCAAACTTTGGTTCTTGAGGTGTTATGTGCCCTAATTGACCAGAATTTGGCGGATCATTGACTTGTTTACCTTGTTATAACCTGTATAAAATGCCAAGGTTTAATTCGTGGGGAGTATGGGCCCTCAAGGATTAGAATTTGGCACTTTAGTGTTCATTTCAGTGTTTTTTTGGGGTCCAGAGTAGTTTCTAAGGCTTACTATTTGAAAAAACCCAGAATACACACCGTGTAGTTTTGTCTAAATTCCATGTGTTCTCATTTTCAGGAAGATATTGTTTTTCTTAAGTCCACACCGTGTACCTTATGTACTTGTTGTGTAGTCTCTAACCATGTCATAGGTCGTGTGGGTAGAGACATGGGATAGGGAAGCTCTTGTGGGAACACGTCGTGTACCGGTTGTACACGATGTGTAGATTTGACCCTGTGTACGGCCGTGTAACTAACAACACAGGTTGGTGTTACCTTTCTAGTACATGCCGTGTACCTATGGGACACGCCGTGTAGTCTTGAACGGTGAGATACCATATGGACTTGGCCATGTAGCTGGGTAAACAGGGTGGTGTACACACTGTGTGTGGATGTAACACGTCGTGTAGTTAGGGTTGAGACATGCCTAGGTTGGAATCAGAACAGGGCCATGTAAGGGCTTAAGGGTACACTTCGTGTAGACCTTATACACACCATGTAGTCTCTTTTTTCCAGTTCTTTTGGATCATTTTCCTTTTCGTTGGAACTCTTAACTAAACAAAAGAAACCTCGACAGTAAATTAAAGTAAGGAATGCATTTTTCCTTGTAGATTCATGCCGTCCAGATGACCACGTGTTGTTTTCCATGAGAGTGGTGACGATTATACTCCAGAGATGGTAGGCCATGGGCTACCAATGGATCCTCCAGTAGTGTCAGATGTGGCACTAGCCATTATACAGAACGTAGATGCGGATGCGTAGTTCCGTGAAGGCTTTATGCAGTTCATGTAGACCTTCCGGGGAGCACCTCCAATTTCCACATCTACGGCAGAGCTGACACATATATTCGAGCAGTAGCATCTGCCTACGTTTTCAGGGGATGGCGGACCACAGGCTGCGAAGTTAAAGCTGGGTTCTATGCAGATGATCTTCGAGCATCTGGAGACACCTCCTAGGAGGAGGGTCAAGCTTGAAAATTACATGCTGCATAATTTTTCAATGAGATGGTGGGATGATACCACCTAGACTGAGCGTCACCGAGACATGGCATGGGAATATTTTCAGGTAGTCTTATATGAAATTTTCTTTTCAGAGATGCTAAGGGAAGATCGAGCTAGAGAGGTCATAAATCTGCAGTATGGTTCTAGGTTAGGGATGGACTATTCTGCTCGCTTCACTGAGCTATAGCGTTTTCACCTGTTCTAGTGGGAGATGAGACGTTGAGGGCTAGACACTTTGAGGATGGTCTTCGATATGACATCTGAGCACTAGATAATGTCTTAAGGTTACCTACAGTTCGTTCTATTGTCAACCAGGCATTGATTACTGAAAGGAACCTACGAGAAACGAGTGGTGTGGACCAGGGCGGTTCGGCACCGTTCTGTGGTTCTATTTCCACCAGCAAGAGAAAGAGTCCGAAATAATTCTCTCACGATGGTAGTACTAGCCAGAATAATTCTTCAGGTGGCTAGGTGATGTGCTAAAAGTGTGGTAAAGAGGGGCACAAGAGTCCTCAGTGTCCATGTGACCCAGTGCAGGGCTGAGCTTAAGGAAAGAGGGTTCTTCTTCAGAATTTTTGTAGGGAGTTTCCACTATTCACTAGTGAGAGGGGTTGTGTGCAGACTCTGCGTACTGGAGCAGGGCTAAAAGCTTCTCACCCGTCAGGGAATTTGAATACATCAGGACGTTCAGGCTAAAGTGGTGGTCTTGGTTGTGGTAGCCAGACACCAGGATATTAGAGATAGAAAGGCGTGCCAACTCAGGGTACCTAGGCTATGTCGCAGGTCCGTGGCACTGGGCAGACATATGTAGTGAAACAGACCCAACAAGAGCAGGATCCCAAACCTTCCATGTTCAGAGGTACTATTCTAGTTGCTTCTGTTTTATCTTTGTTATTTTCGATACTAGTGCTACACATAGCTTTATATCTGTGCCCATTGTGGAGACCCTTAAACTCTATGTTTCTTCTCCTTATGATATCATGACTCTAGACACTCCGTTTGGAATTAGAACGGAAAGTGTGCGTAAGTGAAAGGAGTTCCCTCTAGAAGTTGGTGGGTGTCACTTTCTATGGGACCTCAATGTCTTAGAGATTACAGCATATGATGTCATTCCTGGGATGGACTGGTTAGTACCCTTTCGAGCCTTTGTATATTGTTATCGTCACAGGGTGAGTTTCACGTCACCAGAGGGTGGAGAGTTTATATACAAGGGTGAATGGAATGTCCAGGCGAGCCGAGTAGGACCCGAGCATCGTGGGCGAGGTGGAGTGACAGCCCAGATTGAAAGTTTATATCTGGATGACTAGGAAACATGTAAGAAGGATTTCCATCTAGTGGTTAATCATTTTAGGGATGTCTTCCCAGACAAATTTTCAGGTCTACCTCTGGAGTGAGAGGTGGATTTTTCTATTAAGATTGTTCCAGGAGCGACACTCGTGTATATTCCTCTGTATAGGATGGCTACACCAGAATTTTAGGAGCTCAAGAGGTTGTTAGAGGAGTTACAAGCCATGGGTTTTATTCGACCCAGTATTTCTCCTTCGGGATAGCCTATCATTTTCGCAAAGAAGGGAGATGGTACCCTCAAACTCTGCATGGATTATTGTAAACTAAACCAGTTGATGGTTAAGAACCGATATCTTTTACTGAGGATGGATAATATTTTTGATCGAATTTGAGGACAATGAGTGTTCTCAGAGATTGACTTAAGATCCAAATATTACCAGTTGCGCAATAGACCATCAGGCATTCCGATTAAATCCTTTCGGAGCAGATATAGTCTATACGAGTACTTGTTCATGCTGTTCGGACTCACAAACACGCCAATAGTTTTTATGGATCTGATGAATCATGTGTTCTACCCATATCTGGATTATTTTATGGTAGTCCTCATGGACGATATCTTGGTTCACTCGCACACTCGAAACTACCATTCCACCCATCTTGAGATCATACTGAGTACAGTGAGAGAGCATCAGTTATATGTTAAGGTCTCAAAGTGAAACTTTTGGATGGACCATATTCACATCTTGGTTCATATTATATCAGAGGCAGGAGTTTCAGTATACCCAGAGAAATTGAGAGCAGTTGTTTTGTAGGAGTAGCCTAAGAACGTGTTTGAAATAAAAAGTTTCTTAGGGCTGGCTGGTTACTAGAATCAGTTTATATAATATTTATTCTACTTAGCAGCACCATTCACTGGTTTGACTAATAAGGGCATGAAGTTCGTTTGGTCAAAAGCTTACGAGACAGATTTTCAAGAGCTTTAGGGAAGTTTCACATTAGCACCAGTCCTGATACTTCCAAAGCAAGGGAAGAGATATACAATTTACTGTGATGCATCGGGTATTGGACTGAGAGTAGTGTTGATGAAGGGCGATCGAGTAGTTGTGTATGGGTCTTGGCCATTGAGGCCACATGAGAGGAATTTCCTGACGCATGATCTCAGGTTGGCTGCAGTTGTTCATGTATTATGTTGTTTGGAGACATTATCTCTTGGGAGAACATTTTGTGGTGTTAACAGACCAAAAAATTCTTAAATACATCTTTACCCAACATGAATTGAATTTGAGATAGAGAAGGTGGGTTGAATACCTTCAATATTTCAACTTTGGGAATTCCTATACACCTGGAAAGGGTAACAAAGTAGAAGATGCAATGAGTAAGAGGACTCAGATACAGGCAGTGAAGGAGGCCAGTGGTGAGTGGAAACTTGTGGTTTTGTTTTCTAAGATTCATTTGGAGGAGCACGATATTTAGCGGCGAACCTATCTTTTATCCTTAGTGGTGACTTCTACCCTCCTGGATAGAGTGAGGGTGAGACAACTCTCAGATTTAGAAAGCCTAGTTCTACGGGAGTCGGTGGCAAGTGGGGACCCTCCTCCTAGTTGAACGATAGGCGATGTCAAGGTACCGTGTATCCATGGACGATGTGGGTTCTAGGGGATATACGCGATGAGTTGATGAAAGGATTTCATGATTTAGCTTAGACAGTGCATCCTAGAGTTACCAAAATGTACCATGACTTGAGACACCAGTATTGGTGGCCAGGTATGAAAAGAGAGGTAGCTGGTTTTGTTACGAGATCTTCCACATGTATGTAGGTGAAGGCAGAGCATCAGAGGCCAACTAGACTGTTACAATAGTTAACCATTCTAGAGTGGAAATGGGATGATGTCTTGATGGACTTCGTGACCAGGTTGTCAAGTTCACCTCAAGGCAATGATGTCGTATGGGTTGTTGTGGACAGACTTATGAATGTAGCTCACTTTTTTCTGATCAAGGAGAGATTTGGTGTTGATGAGCTCAGGAATTTGTATATCCAAGAGATAGTATGTATTCATTGGGTCCCTCTTTATATAGTTTTAGATAGATATACCCATTTTACTTCTCATTTCCGGTAGAGTTTTTAGAGGGCACTGGGTACATGGGTGCTTCTGAGCACAGCTTACGACCCTCAGACCGATGTCTAGTCAGAGCGTACAATACAGGTCCTAGAGGACATGATGTGTTCATGCATCCTGGACCTTGGGGGCTCTTGGGAGAAGCACATACCCCTGGTTGAGGTTTCCTACAATAATATTTTTCAAGAAACTATTGAGATGGCACCTTACAAGGCTTTATATTGTAGGCCATGTCATTCACCATTGTGCTGGTTGGAGGTAGGTGAGGCAGGTTTACTGGGACCACGTCTCATGCAGGAGACTTCAGAGCATGTCTAGTTGATTCAAAAGCATATGGCTACTGCACAGTCTCATCAGAAATCTTATGTTGATTGCCGCAGATGACCCTTGGAGTTCGTGGTTGGGGATCAGGTTTTCTTACATGTTTCACCAAGGTTGGTTCACAGGCAGATAAGGGGATAGAGTAAACTTTCACCGAGGTATGTAGGGCCGTTTTAGATTATGTAGTGAGTCGGGAAGGTTTCCTATCGGTTGCAGTTACCACAGAGGTATCGGGCCATGCATGACATCTTCCATGTATCTCAACTGCAACATTCTCACTCAGACCCATCTCACATTTTTCAGCCCGAGGAGGTTGACCTTTGGGTTGATGCATCCTTTGAGGATCATCCGATTCATATTGTTGATAGGAGCACAAAGGTTCTCCAAGGCCGGTTAGTTCCCCTCATATGGGTGCTATGGTAGCATGGATGAGTGTAGGATGAAATCTAGGAGCAGGAGACTGATGTACGTGCTCAGTGGCCAGAATTGTTCCCAGCTTTATCTTCACCACCCTTGGAAGGTCAATTTGGGGACGAATAGATTTAAAGGGGAAATTTTATAAGAACCCGGATCTTATTCTTGAGGTACGAGTTTCTTATTTTCCTTTTGCTTAAGTGTTTTGGAGAAAACAAGGTAAATGTGGGAAAAGTACCAAATTTTTTAGTACACGCCATGTACTTTTGTACACAAGCCGTGTACTTTTGCTGTTTGGGATGAGAATATAGGGCGTGTAGGCTTGTCAGAGATTAAAAGTGTCAAAAATAACTACATGTAGTGTACTTAATAATACATGTAGTGTACTTTAGCTGTGTAGGATTGGAATATAGGGAGGTTCGGATTTTCAGCGATTTAGTGTGTAAAAATAAACTATATGCCCTGTACTTAGTAATACATGCCATGTAATCAGTCGGCAGATGAATAGTGAGGTGGTAGAAAGTAGCCGCCAGAGGAACAGTTAAAAAGGATAGTACACTCGGTGTACTTGAGAGTACACACCGTGTAGTTATGTTTTTTTGTTAAAAACAGGCTGTAGCCTCCTCATTATGTAGAGGAGGCAGAGGGCTCACCAGGAGCAGTGTGAGAGAAGGCTGATACTTGGAAAAGCTTCTGATCGCTCACTGGGAATCCAATTTTTCCATCGTCGACCTCGTTTGAACCGCACAGTTAAGGTATCCCCTCTTCTTAATTTTTTTCCTTCCAATTATTTCCCTATGGAATGTTATTTAGGTTTGAATGGGTAATCATTTATCTCAGATCTACATCGTTCTTGGTTGTTTCGGGAGGCGCTTTTCATGTATATCGATCATAGAAGATCGAGGTAGGTGGTCTTGTGTTTAATTCGAACTGTCGAGTTGATTTTGTGTACTGTTGTGCCACATGCCTATGTTCGGGGTGTTGTATAGCTAAGTCTTTGACCATTTAGATACCTAAAATTACAGAGGTAATCTAATGAATAAGTATAAACTGCTGTTTGAGATCGTTTCTTTTATCTAGGGCCACCCTGAGGGTGTGTTTCCCTTATTTATCCATTTGGCCAGGAGAACCATGGGTATGCCATGATTATAGCATGTTTTGAGTTTTCTTGAGAGGAAACATATATAAATTTCTTGATTATGCATTGGGCATGACCCGGTTACTTGTTTTTCCAAATGAATGCCTAAGGGTAGTGTTTTATTTATCCTGAGGGAAACGTTTCTTATGCCTGAGGGTAGCGTTTTGTTTAGCATGAGGGCAGTGTTTTGTTTAGCCTGACGGAAATGTTTCTTATGCCTGAGGGCAAATTTTTTTTAGCCTAAGGGAAAGGTTTTTTTTTGCCTGAGGGTAATGTTTCATATGCCTGATGGTTGTAGCTTCAGTGCCTGAGGGAGATATCTCTAATTCCTGAGAGAAATATTCATTATGCCCGAGGGTAGTCACCTGAGGGTTTCGTTTCTGTTTGCCCGAGGGTAAGGATTTTCATGTCTGAGGAAAATGTTTACTTTTAATATTAATTGTAGTGATTTCTTATGTTATACCTACCAAGCTAAAGCAAAAGCTTGGTATTATTATTATCTTTTACTTGTTAGATATCCTGCTGCGGTTTCTACAGTGGCACTGGTATAGGATATTGTCAGTTGAGTCTGAGTCTCGGAAAACTCATAATTCAATTATACCGAACTATTAAATAATTATTAAAAGGGAAATGTAGTAGGTAAGAATGGTTACTTTTGAGTACTTCCTAGTTTATTACATTTCATTATAGCACACTGCAGTTGCACATTTTCACTGATAGTTGGGCACGTGCCTTTGGTGGTTGCCTACTAGGATTTATTTCTCCCACCCTGTTGGGGTCCTGTCTTGGGCCCAAACAGATTATGTTGTTGTAGGTGTCAATAAAGGGAAAGGGTCCTTACATAGGTACATGATTGTGGTAGAGGACTAGTAGAGCATGGGACTGAGCTTAGTCTTGCGATGTTGCTTCGTTCCTATTGCACTACTTTGGTTTTGTTTTGCTGGACTTTGTACCTTGTGTTGTATTGTATCAGATTGTAGTGTATCCTATTTTGGTTGCTTTCTTAGAATTAGAGACATGTTGCATAATCATATATATGACTATTGGTTATCTTTTACTTCAGTTCTGTTGTCTATTTCAGGTCTATATTTCCTACTACTTCTGCTTTTGTATGATTATATTTTTTTCCGTTGTGCTACACTTTGAAAAATGAGGGCATAGTTTCCCCACTATCATTCCTAGCCCCTTGCTTCTAGTTGGCAGCCTCTAGAATTTGGGGAAATGCGCTTGAGGTCATGTGACCAATCGGGTTCGGGGAACCCGTTGCGTGGAACCTGGATCCGGGATGTTACATGTGTGTTCAATAATTAGTCATGCAATTGGTTCGTATGGGAAGTGAAATACAGGTATACTCAGTATCCTTGGAATTCATTTATTTTTTTCCATTCATTGAAAATTGTAAATTTTCAGAATATAGTATATTGAGTATTATAATTTTAATGTTTTTAATTTCCTATAATATAAATTAATATGTAATTAAAATTTATTTTAATTTTTTATAATTTTTTATAATTTATTTATTTGGCTTCTAAATTGATCTATTCATGAAACAACACACTGCTATAGGTAATCCTTTACTCATTTTTTACTCTATTAAAATTGAATTTATTATCACTAACACTATATGTTCTTTATTTGTTGATAAATATAATTTTACAGACTTATAAATAGTTAATTTTTATAAGGAGAGAACTAGAAAATGAGGTTCGATACTGGAATTCAATAAATAGATTATTTATATAATTTTAGTGTTTAATTTAATCCCAATATAATTTCTAATCAGAACTTAATAATGTCACACACTATTTTTGGGTATTTACATAAAAATAGGTAAATTCCATTAATAGGCCCATTTTCTTAGGACAAATTTGAGGTAATGAATTCTGATTTAGTATTTCGAAAAAAATTATCTTGAAAAATAAATTCAAATAATTTTTTAATAAATTATTTTTATGTTGATATAATTTATAACGATGAATATATATATATATATATATTAAGTGATCATATAACATATAATTTTAAAAACTACTAAATTGAAATATTAACATGTTTGACATAAACTCTTTTCATTTGTATAAGGATCATAGAATGTTTCTTTCAAAATGATTATGTGTTAAAAAAAATATTAAATTCTTTTGCAAAGTGGCATGTGGATTTGTTGTGTGGATACAACTAATGCTGGGTATGTCGTTTTTATTGACAAGGGATATGGTGTCCCCATTAATGGAATTGGGTGTCACTTATAATGAAAATTTCCCCACTGCGTGGAATGAGGCCCCATTATTGGAAATATTATAGGAATGAGTACAATTTTTATTACAAAAATTATAATACCTCATAAATACTTATGTTGTGAGTTTTGTGTCCTCATTTAATGTTATTACAATACTACAGAAGCACACTTATTCAGCAACACTATTTATAAACATAAAAAGTAACTGATAAAGGTGGATATTTTATCAATGATTTCAAAAATCAATGATATATGGTTCCATTATCCATAGAATGAAAGGTTGATAAATACCACCCTTTATCAGCACTGATTAAAGGATACATATATATAAAAATTAATTTATTAAAAACTATTTTTTAAAATACAAATATATTTATATTGATATATATGAAATATTTTTTTGATATATAATTTATATACTACTAAATGTTTATTTAAATTTAATATATATAATATTAGGTGAAAATTGGTATATAAAATATATAAACAAGAATATAAACTAAAAATTGACTCATTAGTATTTAGTAATAGAAACTTATCGAAATTTTGGTGATTCGAAAAAAAAATTATTTAATAAATATATTATGATATGATAAAAAAATTACATGAAATTCAAACATTCAAATATTTTGATCATGGTGTTAATTTATGCTCCATGAAATTTCAAATAGAAACCTATAAAGGAATATAAATATTTTCAATTTGGGAGAATTTTTTTTTATTTTTCCTATTTAAAAGTCCATGATTCCTTCCAAAACTAATTTCTAGTTGAGATTCCCTAATTGTCGAACACTTAATGGAAATTATTCTTTTTTTAATATGGTATTCTCATATTTTTCTGTTAGATACTAATTTTATTCACCTATAATAGATTCATATAAATATTATGGTGTTTAAATTTTATCATTATTCCAATTTAAGTGTAATTTATTATTACATATATAAATATATATGTATATATATATACTTATTTTTATATATTTACATATAAAAAATGAATTGCATGAACAATTATATAAAAATATTTACCTATAAAATATAATTTTAAAAATATTAAATATATATTAATAATTGTTATATATATAATTTAAAAATTTATCAATATGTATATACATATAAAATTCTAAATTAAATTCTTATATATAAATATATAGATGTTTGTATTTGTCTATATTAAAAAACAGAAATATTTTTGTATGTATTCTAATAATATATAGATACATATTAGAATATAATTTATTCTGTTAAATATATGTAAATATATATATATATATTGACACACATATATATAAATATAAAAACACAAACACACACATATATGAACACACACAAACCGATTTTATAATTATATTTTAAAATAAATATATAAATACATATAAATATATGAATTAATATAAAGATAATAATTATATGTCTAAATATATATATATATAAAGATATATATTATTATTAAATAAATGTATTTATATAAAGCAATGATAAGGGTGTACATGCATGGCGATTGGGGTCTCATTTTACAATCTAGTTAGTGGATCATGTGTGGCTTGTTAATGGGAGGGGGAAGTGTTTATTAATGAAAGGTGAGGTGGGTGGTGTGGGGGTGTGAGCACTGATAAATTGTTTTGGTGGGAGAGAGCGTTGAAAACGTATTTATTTTGTGTGTATATACCTTAATTTTATTAGGGATATTTTTAAATCTAATAAAGGCTATATTTATCAATTATAACAAAGTAGCCTCAGTAAGCTAGAAAATCAACTTGAACCACCCCATCATAACCTATTATGATACAATAAATGATATAATAAATCTTTTTCATATTTAGAAAATTTATTAGATAGTTATATTAGTTATCAATCTATAAAGTAATTTTTAATAAAAAAGAATGTTATTTTAATTCAACACTTTTTTATAAGGTTTTAATTAAAAAATTAAATAATAAATATTATAATTTGAATTTTATAAAATCGATATATTTTTTCAAATCATCAAATTATAGTTTTATTTTTATTGAATTTTGGAATTTTTATAGAATATTTATTTTTTAGTGAATAGTGAAAATAACGGTTTTTATAAAAAAACATTTCTTTTTAATAAATTGAGTAATTTATGATTCTTAATATGTTCTGAATATGATTTATAGTATCCAATGTATTAGTCTTTCCACTTATTTAATTTTTAATCAACATTATATTATTTTTCAGTATAAGTTTTTTAGGGTTTAAAAACTGTTTTTTCTAGAAACTACTTTAAAATGCATAATGTTTCAATTGTTTAGTTAATTATAATAATCTAAAATTGGGAATTTTTGAATTTAAATTTAAATATTAAATAGAAATAAATATTAATTCTGTTTCATAATCTAATTTTTAGTCATAGATTTAGTTTTTAATTACATCTATTTATAAAAAATCATCTCAAATACTCGATATCTCAACGTATCTATGCGATAAAAAATAAATTAAACATTTCCAACTATTTGAATTTAATTTTGAAAAATAGAAGCTATATTTTTAATAATAATTATTTATAATTTTTAATAATTATAAATTATATTTAACCATAATGGACTGAAAAAAATTATAATTCATCATATTGATTAAGGTAAAAATTAGTATATAGAGGGATTAATCACAATGCTTAAGTGGAAAATGACCAAGAAACATGTTTAAAACACATTTTATGGAAATATATTGACCATATAACTTTTAGGAACAATAATTGGACATTTTTGGGGCCAAGTTACATGAAAAAAATGGTTTGAATTCACTTTAAAAAAACAACACATGTACCACTCACCCCACATCTAAAAGGCCACCCTCTCCTCCACTTTTCAAACCAGCAAAACTAATTGGACTATAAAATAATTGACCAAATAATTTCTATACCTCATCCCACTATCATCATATAATCATTACATTTGATAGAACTCTAACCATGAATGGCCATTGGAGTAATGGAAAACGAGATACCAGAAGAAGACGTAACGTTCATCAATGGGAAATTTTTTATCTCCTCCTACACCCCCTTAAATGATTATTCACCAATGATTATATATTATCCTAAGTATCTAAATATTATAATATTTTCATATTTTAGGGGTATGACCTACCACCACCATAACTTCCATCAAAATTGTTTAAGATGCCCACATTCGTGTGTATGGCATACTACCGCCTCATGAAACTATGGAATTTGTTTTTTAAATTACCAAATCTAATGATTGGGTATGATAATAATTATAAATTTTATATATTTTATTTATAACATAATTATACCTATAGATTCAATATATCATATATAACTTTTTTATATTCCATTATATATATGATATAATAATGTCGACCATGTGTATGGTGGAAAACCTGCATGCGATTAGATGTGTTTCGTATTCAGTAACACATTACATGAAAGGTAATATGGGTAAATATAATACATATATGTTATATAAATTAAATATTTATAATATTCATGACATATTTATCATTATAATTTATAGTGTATTATTTTATTATTAACTTTTGTATCACTAAAAAGGTGATAACATCGTTTAGGGATGTGTCGACTATTGCCTCCTCAAAGAAATGTGATTCCTTTTATCACCACCACACAAAAATAATGAGAAATATAAGTCTATATAATGAAACAATATTGTATTTATGATAATATTATCATTATTGAAAGGGAAATTATAATTTCTATTTTTATATAATGATCATTGGAAAATGGAATCATTACACCAGCGTACATACAAACTACTGTCTCTCTAATCGTAATGTTAGTTATTTTTTTATAAAAGTATTTCATGATTTGTTTTCAAAGTATAATTTATATATAAATATGATAATTATTTAATTATTTTTATGTATATGTTTAGATAATGACTACTTTCACCATAGTCTACCTACAAAATTCATTTTGACACATAAGCCGAATATGGCCAAAACATCTACCTTAAACATAAATGGTTATGTAATTATATATAACACGTTAATTTGTGAAATAAAAATAATAAAAAACTAGAAAAATTTTCTCATGCAAGTAAATAATTTATATAAGTTTATTATTCATGATGATAAAGACACACATGATAAGTTGTCTAATGTAAGGGGCATCATCTAAATATCCATACATTGGGAAATATCTATATTATATAAACATATATTCTTTTATGAGGTGTATATAAAAACCCTTTCACATTTTATATCACACTTTTATCATTCCTTGGGTTATTAAATGTTTTTAATGTTATTATTTCATGGGGATTATGAATTCAATATTTTAAATGTGAAAGGGGACCTTTTTCTATTTAAATCACCTTTTAAAGATTAAAATCAACATATCTTTCTCTTATGTGTCCATGTTTTTTAAAAATGTTTTATTATTGTATTTATATCCACATAAAATATTTATAAATTGAATTTTATCTCCCTTTTTTACTTATTTTCAAGGGTTTTAAAATGGATTATTTTTATATGTTTTATATCGAACCTTTTGACCAATGAAAAATGTAATGTCATATTCCTAACATACATGGCAGAAATGAATTTTATTACTGCCATGGCCATTAGTTGATGTATATATTCCCTTACAATCATTCTTTTTTCCTTCAATGGAAATCCATATTCCTTATTTTGAGTTCTTTTGGTATTGAAAATGGTTTTTAAAATGTAAAGGGTATTTTGGTTTTAAAAAGGTGATTTTAAAAGAATATGGTATTTTGATATCCAAAAGTAATTGGAATATGAATTATAAAGCATTTTTTAAATTTGAAATCAAAATAAAATTTTTTATTCATGTTATAATTATTTATAATTATATGATATGTCATTCCCGATAGTGTTTTATGAGCCCATTATATCGTAGACGATAAGGTGACCTAGATATCGCTGAGTGATCCTATTGTAGCTTATATGATGTGGAAACCAAGATATTTCCCTGTTATCTTGTAATAGCTTATATGATGGGGTGATTGAGATAGCTCCATGTGAACCTGTTATATCATAAATGATTTTTGGGCCCAGATAGCACACCAATGCTTTGGGTAATAATTATATCGTAATTATTCTGTATGTTTATTCCAACTAAATGGGTTTAATAGGTTTTATCAATATGATTCTCTATGACACCAAAATAGGGTTTTAATTTCTTTTTTTGGGTTTTAATTATTTACTTTGGGGAAAATAGTGTGCATTTATCTCATGTAATATTTTATATTTCATATTCTGAAAGAAATTTGTTGTTAGTGGTGAATATTATATGAGTTTTAATTTTTCATTAGACTAACATTTCACTATATATTTAATTTTCTATACTATGATTTTTTCCACATCTAATGTTTTTAAATGTTTTTCTAAGGTTTTTTAAGGGAAATTATGAGGTGATGTTGAATGTTGGGAAAAAATTTAATGAAATAAAACATGATTTATTTAAAATGTATTTCATTATGGAAAAAATGGATTCTAATAGAAATTGTCAACATTGTATTATAGAAAATTGTTATATATCTATCGTGATATAATTTTGTAATACTCAACACCTGAAAAGATACTAAAAGAGAATGAATATAAATTCTTGAATAAAACTCAATATTATGTAATGTTTAATTCTAGTCCCTTATAGTTGATATCAAAGGGTGTTTTAAATAACTTTAGAGGTCAATAAAATGAAAATAGCATACCCTTGAATACTTTTATCTAATGTTCAAGTTATAATGATATAGAATTTAACAATTACCCTATTACATCATATAAAATATTTTTTTAGAATGGATTTTAATATATGATACTTGAAATTTATAGTGGGAATGAAGTGAGAGGATAATATTCTTCCAAATCATTATTGCGGGATGGTTGGAACTGGATATGTATAGTTTGATTTGTGAGGGATCAGTTGAAACACAATAAAAATGGTGTTGGTATCTATGATATAGTGGAACCTGATATTCCATGAAGGAATATTTATTTTGTGGAGCATTTCAGGATTCAACACCCCCTATCATTTAGTGGATCATATAAAACTTTTGTAGTCAAAGGATGTGTTAATGTTATGGGAAATATATTTGATGTCATGGGATGTTTGGAATGTCAAAAGTTAACTCTTTCAATTTATCATTTTTAAGGAGAAGATTATTTATAGACCTCATTGGATATGAATACAATTGAAAAAAATTATCTTTATTCCATGGAATATGAGTAATTTAAAGAACTTTTCCTTGAGAAATATTTAAATAACTCTTTTTGACTTCTAATGGAAAAGCAATTCAAAGATTTTTTTTGTAAAGAGGATGATTTTGTGTCTTTATATGAATAAAATATCATAATATTGTCCAATTATGTGCTATATTTTCTTGGATCTTTCAATTAAATTTATAAAATTTATTGATGATTTAAACCATGTATACAAAGAGAATTGGATGCATGAGAATTTAAATATTACATGAAAGTGGTTTATTGTGATGAGAAAGGTGATATGGAGTTTTCTTACTCATATTATCATTGACATGATGGGATTAAGAAAATATTATGATGGAATTATAAAAAGAAAAAACTAGGTAAGAAGTATGGTTGAAATCCCAAAAAATTCTCATAATGTGGTGAATGATATTTCAAGGAATATTGGATAGTTTTTGGATGCGTTTCTGGTTTAGACATTTTGGTCATTAGGATCTTAAGAGTAATGAAAATATTCATGAACAATCAATGAATGGGGTAATTGATATCCATCCAATGGTGAGGTGTTTTAGATGTAATGACTGGGGTGATTATTCTAATTCATGTTCGAATTCATTATCACATGATGGAAATCAACATGATCCGAAACAAAATTTTGCAGATAGACCATTTTCAACTGCTATAGTTCATGTTGGAATGAAAAATGAACTGGTGAAATGTATGATTCTTGTGTATTAAAATTATGCATGTACCATTTTTTACACTTGAAATTATCATTTTATGATTTTTGATAAATTTTCAAGTAAATAGGAATAGAACATAATGAATGTATGATTGAAAATATATTGAAAACTGTGGGTGGATTTAATAAAGAATCAATAATTTATCAAAATCATACCATTGTTAAAATTTTTATGGTATTTCTTGTAAATCTTGTTCATCTAGCCATAGTAGAGTTTGAAGTCATTATTCATGTCAATTGGATTTTAGGTTGTCATGATAAGATATATTTTAGTGCTAAAAAATTAGTGTTTATTGATTTATTACCTTTAATATCATTCCAAGAAGCCGAGAAATTGATTAGGGGTGTCCATGAATTTTACCTAGCTGACTTCATTGAACACAATCAAATAACCAAAATTATTAATGTGCTTGTAGTAATTGAATATATGGATTTATTTCCTAATTATTGTACTGTTGTTATTCCATATCCAAAGGTTGAGTTTACTAATGACATAGTACTTCATGCTAATATTATCTCTAAACCCCCTTATCGAATGGATAAATTTGTACTTTTGTCATTGAAAAAGAAGTTGTATGAGTTATTAGATGATGGTTTCATTTGATCTTTCACATCACCATGGGGTGCACCTATTTTTTGTTAAAAATAAATATGGTTCAATGAGACATTCCACTACTTATAGAGCCCTCGATAACATCATTATTAATAACATGTATCCATTTCCTTGAATCGATGATATATTTATCATCTACATGGAGGTCAATATTTTTCGAATATTGAACTTCAGTAAGGGTAACATCAGTTGAATGTGAAGGATTAATTCATTCTTATGAGTTCATTTCAGACTACATGTGTGCAGTATGAGTTTTTAGATATGTTGTTTCTTTTTTCTAAAGAACCTTCTATATTTAAGGACCTCATTAAATGCCATTTCTGATGATTTCTAAGATAAATTTTTTTATTGTGTTTATTGATGAAATTTTTTTATATTCTAAAATTCAATAGGTACACGAGAGGAAATTATGGATTTTCTTTATAACCATAATATAAAAGAATATATATGGGAAATTTAACATGTGGGAATTCTGGTTGCATAAAATTTATTCATCGGGCCAATTATTTTTAATCATAGAATACATGATGAAACTTCTAAAACAAAAGTTTTTAAAGAATGTACATGTCCCAAAAACATCACATAGAATAATAGTTTTCATGGATTTTTGGGCTACTATAGTTATTTTGTAGAAATATTTTCTTGGTTGTCTTTCCCACTGACCAGGTTAATATAGAAAAGAGATAATTTATTAGGAAAAAATATTATAATTATTATTTTTAGAAACTGAAAAAATACTGATAAACTCCTTAGTTTTCTCATTTCCTTCTAGAAATGGTGAATTTTATATATAAAATGATACTTCATTTAAATGAATTTATTGTGTAAAAATGAATAAAGATTAGGTAATTTTTTATTCTTCATTTCAGTTGAAACATCAGTAGTCAAATTACCCTACACGTGATTTGGAATTAACTAATGGGGTTTTTTCTTTAAAAAATTTGTATGAATCATTTTATTAATTTAAATTGTGAAATATACACTAATAAACATAGTTAAAATTATAGATTCTCTCAAAAATAATATAACATTAGGTAGAGAAGTTGGATATAAGTAACAAAGGATAATGATATCATGATTCATTATCATCCCATAAAAGAAAATCTTGTTTTGTATTTTTTATTTTAAAAAAATTACTCTACTGTAACCATGCTAAATTAGGATCATGTATATTTGTTTAATGATTTGATAAATTTTTCACTAAATGTTATAGATGAAAGGACATCCTCTATTTTGATTAAAGTTACACTACAGTCGACTATTTTAGAATGAATTAAGAAACCTCAAATGTAGGATAATTATATTTAGAAAAAAGTACAATCCATTAATATTTGTATGTTTCCTAATTTTAATATTGATGAAGAAGGTGTTTTAACATTTGTAAAAAGAGTTGTGGGACTTGGGATTCCAAGTTGAGGAATGATTTGTTGACTAAACATTGCCTTTATCTATTTTATGTTAATTGGGGATTCACTATAATGTACAATGTTCATTGGGAGTATTACTGGTGGGATGGAATAAAATTAGATATTTCTGACATTACCATAATCTGTTTGACATATCAGTAGGTTAAGTGGAATTGAAATTTCTAAAGGGGATGATTAATCATTTTTCAATGTTAGAGTTGAAATGGGATAATATATAAATAGATTTCATGGTATTATTTCCAAGGACATTAGGAGGTGGTAATGTGGTTTGAGTAACCATTTATTTATTAAAAAAAAATAGATATTTCTTCTAATTCATGATACAATTTATTTATATTAGGTTTCTCAAATATATATAAAGAAGATAATTAGGTTACCTGGACTTCCAATCTACATTATATTTGGCAATGATTCCAAATTCATATATAATTTTTTGATTGAACTTCAGATTTAGTTGGGTACTAAATTTAATTTCATTAATACATCTCATCCCCAATACAATGGATAGTCTAAGTGAAGAATTCATTCTATGGATGACATTATTTTTTCATGTTCAATGGATTTCTAGTAAATTTTATATCAATAAATTTATTTGGTTGATTTTTCGTATAATGGTAATTTTTATTCCAGTATACAGATGGAACCATTCGAGGTATTCTATGGAATATGGTGTCCAAAAAAAGAAATTTTGTATGATGTAAGACAAAGGAAGGTGATGGGACAAAAGTTGTTAGAGGAAACGATAGATAATTTTCAATTGATTAAGTGACATATGAGTACAAATATGAGAAGTCTAAAAAGTTATGCAGATAACTAGAGGAAATATCTTTCATCTAAGGTAGTTGATGATTTATTTAGAAATGGTCCTCCAAGGAAAAGAGTTCATCTTTTTGTAGAAAAGGGAATGATATGTTCAAGGTTCATTGTACCATATAAAATTCTAGATAATTTTGGGTCTGTTTCCTAACAAGTTTCTTTTACTAAGTGGTTATCTCAGGTACACAATGTATTTCATGTTTCATTATAAAATAAATTAGTACCGGGGTAATATAATGTTTTGAGACCTGAAGTAATTTATTTGGAAGAGAATATTTCATAGGAATAATATCTATTTCATATTCATGACTATAGGGAAAAAATATTTCTAAATAACATGATTCACTCAATTATGGTTTTAAAAAAATAATATTGTAGAAGAAGCAAATTGGGAATATGAAAATAAAATTTGGGAAATATATCCCCACATGTTTAATAAGTGATTAAAATTGAGATGACGATTTTTAAAAATGAGGAAAGGTTGTAAAAATTCATTTCATGATAGAAGGAATTAATTTTATATTTTTTAATATGAATTAGATAGTTATACTCATTTCAAAAATAATAATAAAATTTTAATCAATAAGGAAATTATTTTAATTAAAAAGTTTTTATATAAGTTTTATTAAGTTAATATAATTATCAATTTTAGAATTTTAATTTGACACAATGGGCAACATTTTTTCAAATCAAAAAATTGAAAAATTTACTTTGTGTGAAATTTCTGGATTTTATTAAAAATATTGATTTATTAATGAATAGTGAAAAAGTATTGATTTTTATAAAAATTATATTTTTAATAAATTAATTAATTTTAGAGTCCAAATATGTTTTCAAAGTAATTTTTTGTAGACTATGTATAATTATATCTAATTAAATACATTTTAATCAAATTTATATTGGTTTTTAGTGCGTGTTTGTTTTAGGGTTTAAAAACAGGCTCTTCTGAAAATTGTTTTAAAATGCATAATGTTTCTGATTTTTAATTAATTAAAATAATCCGTAATGGAAAATTTCTAAAATAAAAATTACAAATTATATATAATTAAATATTAATTTTTTTTTATAATGAATATTATTAGTCATATAATTAATATATTATCATTTTTTTTCTTAAAATTACTCTTCTTACAAACTAATTATCTCGCCACGCCTATGGGGTTAATTTTAATTGAAATTTTCTCACATATGTGATATGAATTTGTCAAATTTGATTAAATATTTGGATTTAGAATAAGTTATAATATGTATTAATTCTAATATAATTATTTTACCATAATGATTAGTGAAAATAGTAATAATTAATCATAGAGGTTAAGTTGAAAATGAGCTTACCAGGGATTAAACTTTAAAATTAAGTGGATCAGTGACCTATAAAATTTTATAAAACCAATTTGATGGATATATTTATACCTTATACAATATATTATCTATAATTTCCCATTATATAGTCTTGGTGATATGAAGATAATGTGGGTGGAGTTCTCTATTTCACAAAATTACTAGTGTTCCCTTTACCCCTATTATAAATGAATACCCACTCTCATCATCTCCCCACACCATAAAACCCAATTGAATCAGAAAATAACATCAAAAATAATTTATAAACATCCAACATATCGTTATATAATCTATAATTTTGACAGAAATATATCATGTGAAGGCCTTGGGCGTCATCCAAAAAAAAGATGACTAAAGAAGAGGTAACGTTCATCGACAAGTGTTTGGATTTTATTTCTTCTTCTACATTAGTAAATTCATCTTTAACCACGATTATATAATAAAATCAGTAAATCACATATATTGGGACGTTTTTTTTATGTATATTACCTAAAACCACACACCCTATCATCAAATAGTTTACGATATCATTATTCATGTGTACGGAGGACTACATCTATATGAAACTATGTCATTCATTTTTTCATTACCACCTATCATGATTTAATATGATAATAAATATAAGTTTTCTGTATGATATTTATAAAATAATTAAACCTATTGATTAATAATATTATATATTATCTTTTAAAATTCCAATACGCATGTGAGGTGATAACGTCACTCATGTGAACGGTGGACAATAACCACGTGAAATAATGTGATTCATTTTCACTAACAAGTTACATCGAAGGTAATAGGTGTAAATATAATAAATATATTTAATAAAAATGAAATATTAATGATATTATTGATATATTCATCATTCTTTATGTATAATATATGATTTTGGCTCTTACCTTCTCATTCACTGAAGTAGTAATATCATTGTTATGTACATTTGGACTACCACCTCCTCAAATCAATGAGATTTATTTTTTCACACCACATCATAAGAATGATATATATAAACATATAATTAAATAATATTTTTTATATTATATTATGATCATTCTATAAAGATAAATGTTACATATATTCTTTCCATAATGATCTTATAAAAATGGAAACGTTACTCATTCGTACCTACAACCTACTGTCTCCATGATCATAATGGTATCAAAAGTATAATTTATGTATAAATATGATAATTATTTCATGATTATTATCCTAGATATGATTATATAATGACCTATTTGACCATTAAAAACCATGAAATTACAATATTGATACAAATGCCAAATAAGGTCAAAACATCAGATTTATAAATAATTGAATCTGAAATTATATATAACAAGTTAATAAGAGAAATAAAATAAATAGTAAACTTGAAAAAATTTCTTAAGAAATTAAATAATTATTATAATTTTATTATTCGGGAAGATTAATTTCCACATTACAATTCTGATTCATTGTAGGGGAACTTGACTGAATTTCTATTCAATGAGTGATATCTTGATTTTATACACCATTATTGTTTTATGAGGACTATATAAAAACTCTATGATATGATATATCATGAATATATCTTTTATCATGGTATTTAATTATTTTTTAATGTTATTATTTCATGGAGATTATGATTAATATATTTCCAATGTGAAATGGGAAATTTATTCTAAATAAATCCTCTTTTAATTTATTCTATCAATATTTCCATTTCTTCTATGTCAAATTTTTAGATGTTTTTATAAATATTTTAATATGGAAATAAAAAATATATAAATATGATTGAATGAAACTTTTAAATTGATTTTGAATAGTTTTAAAAAGGAATATTTATATATGTTTTATATTTAACGTATTGACAAACAACAAAAGGAATACCCTTTTACTAGTATACATGGTGAACATGCCTTTTATCAGTTATAGGAACATTATTTTATTTCAATATTCCCTTTATAGATTTCATGATTCCATAAATGAATACCCATTTTCCTTTTTTATTGAAAAAATATTTTTCCAAATAAAAGTTTATTTTGGTATTGAAAATGTTTTTTAAAAGAAAAGGGAATTTTAATAATCCAAATTGATTTATCCATGACTTTAAAAGAGTTTTAAAAAATATAAAGAATAAAACAAATTATTCATGATATGATACTTGAGAATTATACAATGAGGAAATCCAAATAGAATTATGTGATCCCGTTACAGTTGATATAATATGGAATCCCATATTTATACAAGTGAGATAGTTAAATTTATACGATGGGGAAGGATATATAACATCAATTAAAACTAATATGGATTCTATGATCAGGTGGCCTAGATTGAATCAAGAGAACCCATTATAGATTAAACAATGTGTGCACCTAGATAGTTCTCTAATGCATTAGGTAAGGATTATATTTTTATTTTTCTATATGTTTATTCCATTAAATATGGTTATAAAGTTTTTTATGAATATAATTATATATGTCAAAAAAGGGATTGAAATTGATTTCTAGGGGTTTTAATTATTTTATTTGAGGTAAGTAGTGTGTGTGTTTTTCATTTGAAAATTATTTATTTCATATGCTAATAAGCATTGATGTTAGAGGAAAACATTATAACTGTTTTCACGTTTTCTATAGACTAAAAGTTTCTATCTTTTTATATCCCTTACTAAATTTTTTCTGATCATCGCACATTTTTAAATGTTTTTCATATGATGGGTTGTGGAAAGAATGAAGTTATGTTGAATTTCATGATAAGGTTTCATGAAATAATTCATTATTTATTTTAATAGTTTAACATTATAATAAAGGTGGAAACTAACTTGAAGTCTCCAAATTATATTATATCGTTTTATTAATCGTTGAGTTATGAACCATTTATCTAATAATATAATCGTCAAAATACCCACAAAGTGAAATGTTATAAATTATTTAATAAAAAACATTATGTAATGTTTACGGTTGAGTCCTTATACAATGTGGTGTGGTGTAACAATATGATAGAAACAAGTTTAACATATAAAAAAGGAAAAAAATATAGTACAATATGAGAAAAGTGAAAAAATATACAAAATGTATGAAGTCAAATCCAAACTGGATAAACCAAATGAAAATGTCAAGATAATTCCATAATGTTTCCATGTGATCAACCATCACCTCCCACCCATCCTACTATTAAGTAATAGACAACAAGATAAGAACACATGCTATATTATACCCTTACCATTAACTAAATACTAAAAAAATAAATATAAAACCACCTAAGGGAAAAATAAGGGTGTGTTCCCAAATCATAATAGGATTCAACCACAGAATCTATTTAAAGTAAAAATAATAAAAATTCAATAGTTCTATATTTAAAACAAATAAAATTTTACATATCATTTTAAAAATAGTAAACCATTTTTAAACCATCATAAGGTTTTCAAAAAATCTGTTCATATTCACAAGACAAGAAATATGATATATAGATGTTAAAAACATGAATACGTAATCAATAAAATATATGGGTACACTATTAGACAAGCAAGTATGTAATATGACCATGATAGAATCCATCAATTAAAATCTTGTTAGAAATAACGATGAATCAACTCATCACATGACAATACCATCATACATGAAAAAGAAAATAGTTTGGGCTCTAACCTATGGGTATATGATTGAGTCCGAAAAAGAAATTCCCATTCTAGACCTATAGTAGATCCATCAACTAAAATATCTTGTGAATTAAAAACACTAATGTGAAGGAAAACCTCATGTGTAATTACACACACAATGACTCAATGAAAACCTCAAATGAAATCATAGTAACTCTAAGTGACATGTAGTTTAAAGATGCACACATGGATACCCAATGTGATATGATTTTCCAACACTAATTAAAAATCAATTCTCACAATTTATATATTTTTTTTATAAAATTACAATCCACTTGGGTTTTAGAAAAACCATTTTTAAACAAAATCCTCCATTCATTAATTTTTTCAAACAATTGGTTTGAACAAACCATTTTTACATAAAACCGATTAAAAATGATTTCATTCAAACAAATAAATTTTAATCATAAATAAATTCAATTCAATGAATAAACCAATGAAATATACAATAACATTAAGCAATTCATAGAATTGACACTTTGTATAGAGAAACATGCCTTATGAAATTTAACAACTATGGTTTTATAATATAATAAATTAAAATATTATATGGGTTATTTTTGAATATATGCACTGAGATAGAATCAGAATTGTAGTATTAATGATATAGAATTTATTATTGAAATATATTAACTTTATTAAATATCACGCATGCACAATTTTGGATGTTTCTTCATTTTCTAGTCAATGTGGATCCTTTATCTAGGGTTTTGTGATTTATAGTGTCCCATAGTGCATACCTATTAGTCTGATTGTGGTCATTTTGATGGATACATAATACTCATGTTCTGACTCAGTATATTTTGAGGCATCCATGTATTTTATTGTTTTATGAAAACATCATTTTTTCCTCCTTATACTATGGATTGTTCATGGGAGTCATGGAGTTTTCAGTTATTGTTTATCCTTTTTAGTTTCCTTCATCCCTAGATCTAGTTAAAATCTAGGATTTCCATACATTGATAGGCTATTGTGGTTTGGTTTATATTTTTATGGGGACCTTCTTTGATGGTGATTTTTTAGTTGATAGTCTTTCTTCCTTTAATAGAATATAAATTTAGACTAGCACGATGAATTTTAGGAGACATCTGGGGTGATTCTTATCATTGTGAGTTTCATGATTTCTTCAATGATTTGAGTCGGTGAGTATTATTGAGTGGGGTCTTTGGTTTCTTCTATTCAGTGTTGAGTTCTATTTTGGATTCATCGATCTAGTAGTTTATGGTTTCACCTCTTCAAATTATTTATTGTGGGTGGTTCTGTTTTTTTATTTTAGTCATTGTGTTATTTGGATCAGTCTAATTTTGGGGACTATTAGTTTGATCTAGTAAGAAATTTATTTGTGAGCTATGTATCATGTCTCATTGAATGTAGTGCAGTTATACTTTATACTGGTATGGATTGGTGTGAATCAATGATTGTGGGATGGTTTCTCTCACACACATCAATAATATATCTGTATTCTTGGGTTGAATGGATGGGTGTATGGACATTCAATTTGTAATTTGATTTATTTATAGTTTTTAATTGCATTAGGAAGAATGTTTATTTATTTTTTCATAATAATCTTTAGGTGGGTGGCTCTAACAAGAGATAGGCTTGATGGAATTTATCATCTTTACCTCCCACTACTATGTGTGTGGTTGGGAGGGGTGATATATATTGTTGTTTTGATCCAACATGGCTTGTTGGTAGGGGTGAAACATCATCACTGTAGGAATAAAATGTTTTATTATCTTTAATAGTGGAAATGATACCCTTCCTATTTTTTTGATGTTTTTTCCCATTGAAAACTCAAGACCATTATTTACATCAGGTCTTTCTTTTATTAAGACATTTTCCTATTAATTTTTAATGTGTCCCTCTTTTACCTATTGAAAAAAGATTTACATATTTTATTTTTAATAAATGATGTTTTACCCACCAACCTGTTAAGAATGAATGAAAACTTTTCCTAAAAAAGTTGAATAAAACTTTAACAGAGGCTTAGATAAGAAATTGAGTTCCACTTTTGAGGTCTGATAATGGGGTTTTACATATGCATGACATAACCTTTATCGACATTTGTAGTTTTTGAAAATTGATTTTACGGACAGATAAAAAAAATAAATTAAATTATATATATTATTTAAGTGATATAGAGACCTAATTTTTTTTCTATAAATATTTGGAAATGAGTAAATATTATAGTTATCCACAAAACCTTGGATCAAATAGTGACTGTGTTTGAGGATCATTCAAGGACGACCAACCAAAAAATCTTGGATGATCGATCTGTGTGCAGTAGAATTCCAGGATCCCACCAACAATAATAACATAGATTTATTCTTTGTTATAAATCAACTAACCATAAGGTAATAGTTTTTAATTATTTGGATAATTTCATGTTTTCTAATCCTATGATGAAAAAATAATAATTTGGCCAAGGGATTTATTCATAGTTCGATCATATTGTGAGTGTGGGATTATTTTTTGGAGATGATATAGATAAATTATTTATTTTATTATGGATCTTCCATTAACATGATAGTGAAAATGGATCGAGGCCAATCCAAAAATGACCGAGGTTCATTCATATTTTTATTGTTTCTTGGATTTCTCCCATCATCCTCTAAGTGTTCACCATTGGTATTTTTTTATTGTTGGTTTTGAAAAGAATCCGATAAAAAAATCACTGTGCACCCATTTCATGGTGAAATGTATTAATTTTTTAGATTGGGTATCAGTAATATGTGGGGATTTTGTGATGATTCATGTTATAGTTGATCATTTTTTATTTGGGGTCACTAGTTTCAGTTCTGATATTACGGCAATGGATGGAATATGTGGGAGATTCCTATGTGAATTTCAAGCATGTATTCTCAATATATAGGGATGGGAAGGTTAGACGACTCTAAATCCAGGTTTTCTAGAGGGGACAATGACAATGAGGATATATAGGCTGGAATGGAAGAGAAACTAGTGGGATATGGAAATCCTTGGTTTCACAATATGTAGTCAAATATTACACACCATGTGTGATACCCATGTGTAGTGTTAGACTTTCCATGAGAATAAAAAAATCACATGACGTGTGACCCTTACCTCATGGCTCGAAATATACCTTGGAGAGTATAAGAACATGACTAGGAGTACATGGTATTGTACACACCGTGTACTTAGACTCATACATGGCTAGATGGAAACCAACATGACCACATGTACACAGAGACTGTTAGGAGTACAATGGGTCAGAAACATCATTTACTCAAACAAGGACATGAAAGCATGTGGTGATACATGGGTAGGACTAGATACAGAAGGTACTCGTCATGGACTACACACTCAGGACATGTACTCCATCAGAAATGTCTTAGAGACATTTTCCCCTTCATCTTAGACCTCATTCATTAGGGTCCATTCCCATGATCCATTCCCCGAGGGTTTAGTTTGGAGTCACATCATATGAATAGAATGGTGATCCCCTTTAAATAACACCAGTATTCTATAGATTTTGGGAATCACATTGTGAGGCCCAAATTTATATCATCTATTATCATAAATGACCTAGGTGGTGTTATTAGTATCATCATGAACAACAAATCCCATGCATCAATCTCTTATTTAGTAGGTTAATCTATATTGGGTTTTTTGTATACCTAAAGGACATGGGTGTGATCCCCTTTTATGTATCAATATTTTCATACTTCCTGTGTGTACTTCTTATGGTGAAACTTAGTGAGCATTACCAAATTGAAGGAAAATATCAGTATTGTATGACACATGGAGTGTGTTATCCACGAAAAGTGGTATGTAGATCCTTAAAGCATGAATCATAGGATTACATTACAATTGTGAGTTTACCTAGAGATCATGGGTCTAGGTTTATTATATCTAGATATTCATTTTAAATTTTTTTCACACATATAACATTGATTTCATTCTTGATGTTATATTCTTAGTTATTTCAGGTACAATAATTGGGTTTTGTTATACTCACCCCTACATTGGATTTTCCTAAATAAGTCATGTCTTATGAATATTTTGGACGTTTTTACGAAGTCCTAGAGGGACCAGAACCAGGAGGAACTTAGTAAGAAATAAAAACCAAGTTTTGTTCCTATGCTTACCTTAAAAGCATTCCTCACCCACATTACATATTGGTAATTCTTCAGTTTATCTATAAAGGATTTTAATTTATCCCATATTCTTTCAAGTACTTATTTTCATACTCTTATGATGGGATTATAGATGTATGCATTCATGGTTAGAATTTTTTTTACATTTTAGCATTGTATGGGCATGGAGGTGTGTGCATGTGTATAGGTAAATTAGGCCAAGGCCTCCAATTTTTTTTGAAATTTCTACTTGAAAATGGTCACTAGGGTCCTTGTCATGGATGTTTGTTCTTATTTAATGAACGTGCCCCATTCTCCTTGAGATTTTCAATTTTTCCCGCCCATTGTAACGGCTGCTGCCAGTGCTCTGGTGGAGACACCCGCCCTGTGGTTGTTCGAACCAGGTCTTTCTCCGGTCGACGTCAGGCCCAAGCGCCTCCCACCGGAGTTGTGTTTCATTGATGCACTATGTGGGTCATATCAGGTTACACAGGTTTTCTTTCTCGAAGTCAGTCTGATCTCTCTGACGATGTCTTGGGAGGGTTAGTGAATTTCCCTAGAGGTCTCTTTGTCGGTGATTGATGATGTGGTGGTGTGTCACTGGTGGACCCTTGTGGCTCGGTTCGGTGTTGTGAAGCCTTATCCCTCGATCTTCAGGATTTTTGTGGACTCCTGGGGTTTGTAGGATCACATTCTCATCTCTTCAGTTCACTGAAACTCCTTATGCTTTGTATTTTCCTCAGAAAGGAATTATGTCACCGCCTGGTGCAATGAACCTAGGTCCTTCAGACACTAATAGTTTAATTTGTCCCACTGGTCACCGGATTCCCATAGAGGAAAGCGGATCCCCCGATCTACGGTCTGGATCAAAATCCCTGGCCTCCCACTTTCTTTCCAGAATGGGGCATTCCTTAAAGCTATTGGGGATTCCCTTGGAGGTTTACTTTATGCGGATGCCTACACCCTTTGCGGTAAAGACTTGATGGTGGATCAGATTTGTGTTGAGTTGGATTTGTCCTTCCCTCTACCAGACATCATATCCTTAAATGTCCAGGTCTTGGTGGTGTTGATGTAGGACTTAATCTTCTTGATGTTTCCTAGGTTCATCAGCTCATATTACCTCCAGGTCCACTCCGTCTAGATCTGCAGAAACCGAAGGCAAGGTGGCAGGAACCAACCCCTCCGGCCCCAAGCTAGTGCCTCAGCCTCTTCTTCGGCTGGTCCTGAGTCTTGCCTTGTCCTTGTTTCTTCTTCAGTTTCAGGTGCGGCTCATTCAATTACCAAAGCTCAAGAGGACATTTTTCCTCCCCTCCCTCTCCCCTCCACTGGTGCCTCTTCTTATTCAGTTTTAATGGATTTTGCATCTCGAGTTCCCTCCCAATTTGGTACGGTCTTTTTTTATCATTTTTTCAATCAAAGCCATTTCTTTTCTGGGGTGTGATTTCTAGAAAGTTCCTTGGGGAGGCCCTTCTGGTGGACATTTTCCTAGGTGTTTCCCCCTTTTTGGGGTTCTCATGCAGGGGTAGGATTCGGGTATGATGCATTGTCCCCCTCCCCGGATGATTCCAGTCTGCATGTCTCTTCTGATGGTTCCCAGGTTGGAGTTGTGGAGGCCCCTACTCGCGCCCAATCTGATCACGTATCTCTCTCCCCTCCCAGCGTGGTGAGAGGCAAGTCTTTGATCTTGGATCCATTAGAGTCCCAGCTAGCATAATATCACCCTGCGTCTAGTCTTGGTATGTGCACTTGATCCAAATTAGAGAAGTTGAGGGAGTTCTCTTATTTTCACCATAGAGAGGGCGAAAATTCTGGGGTCAAAACCAGGCCGCTGTATTTTTAAATGTTTTCTATGATCATTTGGAACTCCCACTGGCTTAGTGCACGAGTGAAATCAGACTTAATTATCTCAGAGATTAAGTAGAACAAGGTGCTTCTGGTGTCTGTTCTCGAACACAAACAGAGACCTAATAAGATTAACGAATTCTGCCACAAGCTCAAAATCCATGGTTCCTTGCATGCATATCTGATTAACAGGTACGTCTAGATTTTTTGGGATAGGGAGATATCAGTGGAATTAGTTTCCTCAGGTGACTAGTTTCTTACTACGAGGGTGTCAAAGGGGGAGATAGTGTGTTGGAGTCATTTGTGTATGGGAGGTGTGATACTCGTTGTAGATCCCAATTGTGGTAGGACTTGAGTGCTTTTGATCTGGATGACTCCCCTTGTCTTGTGGGGTTGACTTTAATTCAATTGATGATCCTGAGGTGAAGAAGGGTCGTGGCAGTTTTCCAAGAAGGGCCGGCTTGGATTTCACTTGCTTCCCTGCAGAGAATGGTTTGATGGATTTGGGGTTCTCTGGAGACCCCTTTACATGGTTCAATAACCAGAGAGGTCGGAGTCAGTGCTGATGTCGGATTGACCGGTGTCTTACAAATGTGAATGCTTTATCCATGTTTCCGGATTCCAATGGAATACACTTAGTCTGTGGAGTCTCCTACCACATTCCTCTACTAATTTCCATATCATCTAGGCAGGCATGTTTGAAAGGCTTTAGGTTCTACAGCCATTGGACTATCGCCCCTGGTTATAAATAGGTAATTGCTGAGTTGTCGATTGAACTAGTTCAGGGACACTGGTGGGTTTTCGTCCATAAAAAACTGAGGCGAATAAAGTTGGGGCTGAAGGCATTGGCAATGGATCTTCCCCACTCAGGTCATGACATTAAGGATATGGAACAAGGTATCAAAAGCATGGTAGAATGTTTAGAGGAGAACTAGAATGACTCAGTGTTTGAGGAGCTCTCGGGCAGGAAGAGCTCTTGGGCAGAGATGTTTCTTGACAAGGAAAGTGTGGCTCGTGAAAGATCCAGGGTAAAGTTGTTTCATGATGGTGATAGGAACTCAGCTTACTTCCATTCCTTCTTGAACGAAAGAAGGTGAATTTGAAAGTCGAATATCTTACTTGATGGTGGTATGTATTCATATGACAGATACATTTTTGGGGGCATGGATCATTATTTTTTAGGGATCTCCTGGCTGGTCCTAACCCGAGGATGACCATGGGATACCCAAGTGGAAATGAAGCTTTATGGGAGGCAGTGGTTCCCTCTATGTCTATCAAAGACAATGAATTCTTATAGATGATTCCCGATGGGTAGGACATTCGTTCTTCCAAGATGAATCTCAATCTGGAGAGTGCTCTAGGCCCTGATGGATTCTATGGATCCTTCTACAGGGATTCCGGGGAGGTGGTTAGGGATGATATCGCTGTTACAGTTCAAGACTTCTTCCAAGGTGGAAGTATTCCAATGGTTAATAGCACCCCCAATTTAGTGCTTATTCAAAATGTTAAAGATCCTTATTCTCTCATGCATTACAGACCAGTGAGTATGAGAAATTTCCCCTACAAAAGTTTGGCAAGTATCATCAACTCGAGGCTGACCAAGTTTCTTACTCGGTGAACTTCTATTGAACAACTTGGGTTTGTTAAGGGGCAGTCTATTCAGGGGGTTATCAGACTTGATCAAGAGCTTATGAGGGATATCAACACCAACACCCATATCTTGAACTTTGAAAATAATGTGGATATGAATAAGGCCTATGATAGGATTGAGTGGGGTTTTATTAATAGAGTGATTATTGCTATGGGGTTTTATCACGCGGATTTAGACCTCATTTTCATATGCTTCAACTCCTCATGGATGTTTATCTCCTTCATGGCTAGGAATCCGGGATTTTTCAAGGCAACCCGCGGGCTCCGACAGGGAGACCTAATTTTTCCAGCATCTTCACCCTTCCACAGGTCACTCTTAGTCGCCTCATCAATAAAAGTCTTTCCAGTGGTTCTTTTCATTCTTATTGCAGTAAATGGAACCATACTCGCATTTCCCATTTGATGATTGCAGATGATACCATTATATTCATTAATGGTGGAAGGAGGATAGTTAGAGGCATCATGAAAATCCGGGAGGAATACTGTTACTGGAGTTGGAAGGTTATTAATAATTCCAAAAGTAATCTCTACATCTCTACTAAATGTTTGCCTGGAAAGGTTTCTTCCCTTTGTAGAAGTATGGGACTGAAATGTGGAAACATCCCCAGGGAATATCTTAGGAACCCCATTTTTTCAGGGAGACTAAAGGTGCGAGACTTTGATCACATCATGAGAAAAATCATAGGATGAGTTCTCAACTGGAAGAACCGCTAACTCTCTTTTAGGGGGGAGGATTGCTTTGAGGGAATAGTGTCCTTTAGGACATACCCATCCATGATTTGGCTTCCACCAATGTGGCCAAAGGCATTATGAGTGATATTGATATGATTCTGACACTTTTCATGTGGGATGCTTATTTGGAAGGGAAACAACATTGGGTCTTGTGGGAGACAATGACGAAGCCTATACAGGAGGAGGGGTTAATGTGAGGAGTCTTACTTCTATCCTTCACCGAATTTATACCAAGCTAGCTAGGGAAGTTCTCGAAGGGAAAAATATTTGGGGGAAGCCTATGTCTAGTAGTTGGGTGGGTGATGAAGTGGTGGATGAGGGGCATCCATCCCCTTTCTGGTCCAAATTCCTCCTGCTTATCAACACCCTCAAACAGAATTCTCATTGGATCGTCGGGGAAGGAAATATTCTTTTCAGGTACCACAACTGGTCAGGCTCGGTTCTTGGATTCCCTGGATTCCCAACTCTTTTTATCTCATTCAAGGAATCCAGCCACCACCCCATGTTTATCAATGCAGTTCTGGACACTGAACAGAAGGAGATCTGGAAATCTATTGTCATCAACTCGGACTTGGACTGCTACGTATTCACTATTTCCTCCTCAGAAAAATTCTATTTGAAGGATTACCGTAGGATCCTAGCACTGCAAGTCTTTATAGATAACTGGGATGATGCGGTTTGGTGTAAGGAAATTCCCTCAAAATATAATTTTTTGACGTGGATGACCAGGAACCAAGAAGTGTCCAAAAATGAGCAAATCAAGAAGTTGGGTATAATTATGGAATACAAATGTCATTGTTGTGATCTATAGTAGGCGAAGAGTAACACACACCTATTTTTTGCTAGATATTGTGCCCAACTGATATGGTCCTTCTTCATGGGCTGTATGAATTTCTCCTCTGGTATACATTGTGATGTTCCCATTCTGGATAGATGGTTCTATGGAATAGCTAGATCAGGAAAAGAAAGGATGGAGAGGTCAGTTGTCCTAAGTGCGAGGTGTTGGTGCCTGTGGAAGGCTAGGAACTGAGCCCAGTTTGAAGGGATGCTGCCTATAGTGAGGTCCATTGTTGTGTGCATGTAGAATCTACTGGTGGATCTGGTCACATTTTTCCCCAATTGACAGGAGGTTCCTTCTCTCAAGCTGTTGCAGGTTAGTTCTCCTCTTTCGAATCCTTTCAGTACTAGAATCCAGGGGCAATGGATCTGTTGGTGGCCTCCGTCTTCCGATTACAAGCTCAATTCTGATGGTTCATGTGTGCTGTGAGAAATGAGATGAGGGGCGTGGTTTGGGACTAGAGTGGAAGTGTGGTGCTGGCCTTTACTGGATATCATGGTAATGGAACCTCTCTTCAGGGTGAGGTAAGAGAAATTATCATAGGGTTATTTCTTTTCCATCATAGGAAAATCTCTATTTCCCTAGCTGAGACAGATTATTTGATCCGTCATGATTCTTTGCATGGTAAAGGACATGTTCCGTGGTCAATATCCTACATGGTTAGAAAATGTTACACCCTTCTTTACAATGTCAGTGTGATGTACACTTGGCATGAGGGGAACAAAATTACAGATCACCTTGCTTCTATATCACAACTGGTCTCCAACATCACATTCCTCCCTTCCATCAATATCTTGAAGCTGGAGGGGGTTAACTTAATCAGATGTGATGCTCCGAGTCTCCCCTACTTCATCCATCCCTAGGTCCTAAGAGCCCTTGTTCTTCTTGCTGTTTCTCGTGTGTTTTTTGTTTTGATTCTTGTTTTTTAATACCTATCTATTTGACTTTATTTTGAATAAAAATTTGAGGTTTGATGGATGTAAAGTGGTCGCTATAACCTTTCATATTTGAGGTTCGCATGGGGTAGTCACAACATGGGATCAGTTAGGGTAGTTCTTGAAAGAGTTGTATTAGAGGAGTCATTTCTTCCTTAGGATCACAGTGTATGAGATTCATTCGTAGAAAAAGTATTAAGTGTTTTGTGTTTGGATCTCAGACTAGGGCCTCTTGTGTTGGTTCGAAAGCTAACATATACATACACTAGGACTCGGAAAACCTTCTTGTTGACTTGTTATATAATGAAAAACGTTTCAAGTAAAACATTCATATATGAATCATATAGGGATGGGTTGTGGTTTCCATGTACTTCTTCAGTCATCTCTCCAGATATTATCATTGACAGTGGTACATCATTCTTATCTTAAGATGTATCCACAATTTTTTCCACTGTGGATTCAAAATCAGAATATTGTGGATCATCCTCTTAGCAATGAGACTTCGATTTAATGACCTGTTTAGGAGGTGTAACATCAGATTCTACACTAATACTACTATCACATATAAAAAAGTATATGGAACCTATAGTATCAATATATGAGGTTCATAGGATGAGCACACCAAATGATTTTAAGTGAAAATGTTCCCATAGGTTCTGAGGAGATCCCAACCCATATGTGGATGAGGACGAGATTTGAGGTAGTGACATGAGACTTACTACTTTTCAAGCCACCTAAATACTAGATGTTGGTCTTGGAAGTGATCCTTGTCCATGTATATATAGAAAGATGGTGGGTATTAGTGGTCTAGTCATATAATGTGGAAACTCTAGCATGGTCAGAGTTCGAGCACATTCTCAAAGAAGAGTTCTCCCTATCTACAATGAGGTTTATTCAAATTTCAGAGATTATGAAGCTTCATAAGTGTAGTATAACTATGTTTGAGTATCCATCAAGGTTCTTCAACCTATCTTCATACTCGATGGATATGGTATGTGATCAGTTATTTCTAGTTTTGACCATCAAGTGAGGGAAACTTAGATACATCAAAGCTAGTGTGAAACCTCTTTGAATTTCTTCCTATGTTGGGGTGGTAGATCATTCATCAATGGTTAAGAGTTTCATGGATGAGGCGATAGAGACAGCTGGTACTAGAATTAGGAACAAATGATTTATGAATTTGAAGGCTGGAATCTGTTGTCATACATAATGCCATGGATGTGAGATACATCATATGGTTAAATTCAGGGAAAGAGGGTCTATGGTTTATGACTTATAGGATGGATCTATTCATCCAAGAGAGAGGTGGTTCAACTCTTACGACAATATTGTATATCTCATGTGGGGTTATCCAACCCATTATATGGTTTATATAAATATAGTGGATGGAGCACCTAGATATTGGAATCGAAAATAGAATATAGGTTCATGGGGTGGGGGATGTAGAAGTGGATATGGTATAGGGTTTTTAGAAAATAGGCACTATGAATTGTTTCCACAACCACCCCTTGGTGGTCTGTCCCATGATCATGGAGTTGGGAGACAAGAGTGAGGGAAGCTACAGGCAGTTCTTTTTTAAGACCTAGAGGCTCTAGGGATGATGTGAGGTATGATTTGAGCCTTTTATACATTACTTAATTACTAATATACACATGTGTGATTCATTACATTATTTTCACTTATCTGGTTTGAGACATATATGTTTTGTTTTAGCCCATGGCACAACCCTTTTAGTTAGAGACACCAATTTGTGGAGACTTAATGAAAAAACATGTCCTATAAAAATGTTACATAACTCTAGGAGGATATATTTTCTTTTGGGAACTCATTTTAGAAACAATGAGGCTATAATGCATCCTATTAGGTATATACTTATTTTCTATAGTTTATGTCTAGATTGAATATTTCAAGTGGATGATGTAGTGTGACTGTGGTAATGGAATGTGTTTTTCCATCATGGTTAAAAAGGAAACCGTATCATAGATGGATAGACTCATAGATAGGTGGGTGAAATTTATTACTGATTTGTTTTTTATTATAACCTTAGGTGAAGTGTATGTAATGAGTTTCCAAATTCCTATAGTGGGGTGGATTATAAAGACATATTTCTTAAGGATTTTCCAGGATTACCTTCCTACTGATAGATAGACTCCAACACTAAACTACACCACAAGAAAACCTCAATATCATAACCATTATATTATATGGATCTCAAATAAATTTTTGAGATGAAAGTTTTGTTGGGGTACTTGTAGAGGAATGGCTTTGTCAGAACCAATGTTTCCCACTAGGAACCTCCATTATTGTTCTACAAGAAGGGGGAAAGGGCATGAGGTTTTTTTATTATAGTCACCTAAACCATTTGTCCATAATGAAGAAGAATACAATACTGAGTATTGATTACCTCTTCAATTAGCTGATAAGGTCTATATGGTTCTTGAATATTGATCTCATATCATGTTATCAGCAGTTCTATGAAAATGATGAGGATGGATTTATATTTTCATTGTCATCAATATGAGTACAAGGTGATGGATTTTGGTATGATTAATTCCCTATCAGTGTTCATGGGACTCATGAACCAGATCTATTAGCATTACATATGCTGATTTTTAGTAATCTTCATTAATGATATCATTGTGTACTCGGTGTCTGAGGAAGAGCTCACAAGACACTTGAGGATGGTTCTATATGTTCTCTGAGTAAACTATCATTTAAAAAATCTATCAAATCACCAATTTTGGATTCCAAAGGACAAATTTCATGGACATGTTATCATAGAAGATAGTGTAGATGTGGACTTGGAGAAGGTTGAGGCAGTGCTAGTTTGGGAGCCACCCAAGGGCGTGATGGAGGTGTTGAGATTAATTAGGTTACCATGCCACTATTATAGATTCATACCCAATATCTATAGGATATCAGCTCCCATGAAATCTTTAACCTAAAAGAGAAATCTTTTCATATGGAAATATAGGTGGTCACAGGCTTTCCAAGAGTTGAAGCATAGATTGACATGCACTCCCATATTTAGATTTACATAGTAGGGTGTCGAGTATGTAGTTTCCATTGATTCATTAGGGACTAAGATTAGTTTGGTTCTAATAAAGAAGAAGGAATTTTATTTTATCATTCATGATAGTTGGTACCACATTGGTTTAACTATAGGACCCATGATCTTGAGTTAGTAGTGGTATTGTTCAAAATAATGATGTGGTGAATCTACTATATGGGAGAGCATTTTATCATCTATTCTAACCACAATATTTTTATATATATCATCTCTCATAATTACTTAACATGAGAAAAATAAAATGGCTAGAGTTACTCTAATATTATGTATTTTAAATCATCAATAATTTGGGTAAGGGTAACATGGTTTCTGATGCCCTCGGTAAGAAATATTGTTCGACATTGATAAGTGAGGAATAAAAAAAGTTATCCTCATTACATTTATACTTTTTGGATGATAATATAGTGGCATACCATCAATAAATGTTTGTTACCTCTCATTATTTACACCGAGTTAAAGATGAATATCTTTTAGATACTGACTGTGAGACACTACATACATATATATGCACTAGACATGCTCTTGATTAATTTTATAATAGTGGGGAGAATGTTTTTGTTTTCCAAGGATCGATGATTTTACCCAAGACCTCCAACGTCAGTTTTGCTGGCCAAGTATGAAGAAGGGAGTTGCAGAGTTTGCCTCTTGATGTCTTACATGTCATAAAGTGATTGATGAATAATATGTTCTTGATTTTTTGTCACCATGCATGAGGTTATGTAGTCTATGTGGGATGGGATATCAAAGTACTTCATGATGTTATTTCTAAGTATTTTTGGAGGAAATTATGCCTTCTAGGTGATTGTAGGTGTACTCACCAAGTCACCCGAAAAAATAAATATGTAAAAGAATAGTTCATTATTGATATTAGGAAACCTATATGTGATGTATATAGTCTAATTCAAAAGATATTACTAAAATATCATTTCATATTGTGATTCTTTATTCACATTTTAGTTTTGAAAGGGATTACATGAGTTCATTAGGATTCGATTTTATTTGAACTTTGTGTTTCACCACAAGACTGAAACCCAAATTGAGTGGAACATTCATGTTGTTGAGGACATCCTGCAAGCTTTCATGTTATACATTTTCCTTAGTTGGGTTGATCACCTACCATTGGTAGATTTTGGGTACAAAAAGGAAACAATTCCATCATTGGTATGCCTCTATTTGAGTCCTTGTATGGGTTACCTTACAGGTCCCTAGTATATTTGATTTACCCATGAGTGTTCTCCCTTATGGTCACAATGTTAGTGAGAACCACTATAGAGAAGGGGATGATCATCTACTTTTGGATGAGGAATTTAAAAAGCCATTAGAAGTCTTATTTGTAAATATTATTGAGGCCTTCAGAGCTTGAGGAGTAAAACCACATGTTCATTAAGGTATCACCTTGTGTGGATTTTAGATGTTTTTTAGGGTCAAAACCTATCTTCATGATTAATTATCCCTTTACATGTATTTTATAGAGTTGGTTAGGTAGTGTACCACATATATATGTCATCTTAGTTATATCGAGTGCGCGATGTATTCCAGGTGTCGTAGCAGAGGATGTACATGCATGACTAGTGAAATGACATCAAATGGAGCGAGCTGGACATAGAAGATGGAGATAAATTTTATATTTACTTGTTAGGGGTTTAGTATTGGAAAGTGTTCACCCTATGTGGGTGAGAAAAACTTTTAGTGTGTTTCAAGTGGTTGTGAGGGAATCATTAGGAGAGTACCTTTGAGAAAGAATCCTAAATTCATGCTCTGTACCCATATCTCTCTGTGTATACATTAATTTTGGAATTTCAAGAATGAATTCCTCAAGGTGGGGAGAATTTAATGACTCTAATTAATCTATATATTATATTAGAATTTAAAATGGATATTTTTAGAGCTAGGGTCTACGATGACATTGGATTTTGAACCCAGTGGGCCCAAACATTGTTTTTGATACTTAGTTAATTTATTAAATATTAGGTGTGTAAAATTTTCCTATTAAAGTGGAATAAATATTAAAATGATGCTCAAATAGAAATTTTATGCCTTATTTGAGTTCAGAGCTTAGTTTTTACCTTGAGAGTGACATAACATTTTTTTATCATAGAGTGTTTCCATAAATTTCTTCCATATGTGAAGAAATAAAGTAAATAAAATAAATTATTATTTTTATTTAACTGATGTGAGGAAATAATTGATGCTCTATAATATGATGATATGATAAAATATTACGGTTAGTCACAAAACCATAGATTCATTGGAGAGATAGTTGGAGGATCCTTTTTTGATGAACTACTGCCAGAGCATGGTTTGTTCATCAGTGCGCAACAAAATTCAAGGTTCTCACCAACAAAAATGACCTGGATTATTTCTTCATCATTGATCGACCCCCCTTGTTTTAGGATGATTGTATTATTAGGATTAATTCTTTATTTTTATAATTCAAGAAATGAAAATCATTCGACCTATGTATTGATTTACAGTCTGATCGTATTGTAGGTGTGAGTTTATTTATTTTGAATTTTAGGAAGAAAATTATTTTATTATGGAATTTCATTTTTTAATTCATTTGAAATGAATTGAGGCCAACTAGAACATCAACAATGTTTATCCCACCTTTTTAGGTTTCTTAGCTTTCTCCCATAATCTTTTATGTGTTCATGTCCAATGATTCGTTCGAATGACGGGTCAACTAAAATATGAAAAAATGAAATGTTATACACTTATTTCCTGGTGAAATGGAATGATATTGAATATATAGTCTCAGTATGATTTTTTTATCATTAAATGATGGTAACAATAGTGGATAAGTTCAAATATTTTTCCACTAGTTGTTGTTCTGAGAGTCAAACTATTGGCTACTCGTGTGGTAATTTACTAAGAATATTTTTAGCCCAGAATCCTGAACTCCAATGAAGGGATGGTTGGCTAACTCCATATATTCAATTTCTAACTTAGAAAATTCTCATGATAAAACAGAGGATGATGAAGGAGAGGAACTATCCGGATATGTAAATCTCAAGTTAAGAACCATGTAATCTAGAATTATAAAAAATTTGGGATCCCCTATACGGTTGTAGGGTTTCTTAGAGAAGAAAAATATCACAATGTTGGTGACAGTTGTCACATGGTGTGTGACCATTACCTAAAGGATCTATATTCACTATGAATAGTACAATGACATGACTAGAAATACGTGGGCTCAGACACACCATATACTTAGAGTTAGACATGGATAGCTAGACTCATACCTGGCCAGCTTTACACAGTCATAGTTATGAGTATATAGGGTCACACATGCAGTTTACTTGGATATAGACTTGGGTATGGGATTTGATACTTGTGTAGGATGTGATTTTGAAGTAAAACACCATATATTACTAGTACACAACACGCAATCCTTTAATGATGGTGTGAAGACCTTGTCTTCTTCATCTTGGGAATGTTTTGTTAGTGTAGGTTCCCTAAATTCATTCCATTAGGGTTTAATATAGAGTCTTTTAATATGAATTTGATGGTGATCCCCTCTCAGAAAAATTTGTATTGGATAGTGTTATGCAATATCATCATGGGGACTGATCAATGATCCTCTATCAACATCATTTACATAGGTGGGGTTTATTGTATAATAGTGACCAAAACTACTTGGTCTTGGATTTCCTACTTAGTAGGTTAATCCAATTTGTCTTATTGGTATAACCCATGGCCTTGGGTGTGATCCCCTTATAAGTATCATTCTTTTTTGACTTCCATCATGTACTTCATATGAAGAGACCCGATTATAATGAAATCATGGATAAAATCCATGTGTTATATCTTAATCATGGTGTGTGTTCTCTGAGAAGAGTTATACGTGGAACATTAAATAAGGAATCATAGGCTAGAATTACCATTGTGAGTTTTCCTTCAAACATTGTGTCTATGTTGAGCGTATCATTATATTATTATAATTTTTTCTATTAATATATACTTATGATGAGACGACTATTATTTTGTATTATATATTCATAGTGATTTTGGAGTGTCTTAATAGGTATTGTTAAACTCACCCATGCAAGGGTGTTTCCCACATGTATTGCATCTCGTGGAGAAAAAAAATTTACACAGTCATATAGGGATTAGGACTAGGAAATCCATAGTTAGATAGAATGAATGAGGTGTGTTTCTTCAATTAAAATGATATTAGTCATCACCAACATTAAATATTGGACTTTTTTTAATTTCATTGTGGTAGCATTTTATTTGACCTTTTTCTGTTTCCGTACGTATTTTCATACTCTAATGATGGGATTCTAGATGCATGGTTTCATGGTTATTAGTGGTTTTACATTTCAGTATTCGATGGTCCTGAAGTTGTGTGTGTGTGTAGGTACATTAAGAAAATGTCTCCCATGTTTTCATATTCATACTCAATTCTAGTTCTTATCCCTTGTCCAATTTAATGGAGGCTTGGGGTATTCACGACACAGGCCCCATTGGGATAGGTCATGAATAAAATGGAGGTAAAACTAGTCTCATTAAAAAAAATAGAGTGGAAAAGAGTAAATTGGGTCCTATTGACACTATATTCATAGTTAATGGACATTATTATATCAAAACCCATAAATCCATCATTTAAAACCCTATTTGGTTCAATAACATGAGAAGAGAAGAGTTATAGCAAGGATCATTGATTAAAAGGCAATACTTGATCAATAATGCAACATAAATTGATGATATCCATCAAGAATAAAATTAAATATCTCTTAAACCAAATGAAGATGTTTCTAGAGAAAATAGGAATGATTTAGTCGATTAAAAATGGGATTATGAGGTGGTTAGGGATAAAAATATTCATAGTAAAAATAGTAAAACCCATCTTTTTAATGGCTCGAAGGGCCACACATGGTTGGGACACACAAAAAAACCAAGAGCGAAAAATGTGTGGCTATTCTCTCATGCTATATGGTTTCATGGGACCAGCCACATGGTTTGGTCAAACCATCAACCCCCCTTTGTAAAATACCCATTTTTAGTAGGGTCTTCGATGGTGTGCCACATGGTGTGAAAAAGAATGCTCGAACTATGAAAAAAACCTCTTCAAAATAATAGATTTTCCCAAAAATGATACCATGTGGTTATTAATAATTGTCCATATGGAAGGTATTTGAAAAAATTCCCTATTTCTTACCTACATTCCACTGAAACCTCTAGAAAGAAATTATGAAATAAACAATAATAACTTAAAGGGTACTTGAGATCTTGTGGGAATCCCAATTTTATAAACCATGAATGATTTTTGTCCCAAAAAATCATTCATGATCATGTAACCTCAAAAATATAAGTCCACTGACACCTCATCAATGACCCCAACCTACATGTTTCATGGTTATACCATCCATAAAGACATCATACTTGGACTAAAGGAATCATTTTACCATGTAGTACCTTATCCTAAGGATCTATAATCTGAAATGGTTGATCAATAATGGTGTTATCATGATCCAAATCAACATCCCCTCCATAAATAAATTAGAAAGGATTTTTTGGATTCCTCATTATATGGGAAACATTATGGAAATCATGGATTGAAGTAAAATGGTACTGTATGTCCAAAAAATAATTCCCCATTCCATGTAACTCTGTGATCTCCAAGGAGCCCCCAAACCACATTCAAAACTTAAAATACAAACCCAACAAATAATTTCCCAAGTGAGGTGAAACTCTGGGAAAAATCCAATCACAAACATAGACCTCTATTGGCTAATGTTGATGGTCCATGTAGGATTTCTAACCAAAATCATCATTAACCAACCTCTTTGGAATCAACTCCACCTTTACCATTGTCACTAGAATGAGACTCGAACCAATGAAGGAATGTTATCCCAACTCTTCCAACCATAAGGTATATCTACATGGCCAAAAATGCAATTATCCAAAGGGATCCATCTTAATTGAATCCTGATAACTATTGTTTTATGAAAATTTTGACTAGAGGAATGTTTTCAAATTATCCACCAGAATCATGAATGGAATCTATAATCATATCACTAATAACCTAGATAGATCTCTCTTTCAAAAAATCCCTCTAAAGATGATATTCCTTTCACAATATCTATATGGAACCCATAGACTCTTGTAGAAAGTTCTATAATATGCATGTGAACCTCATATCTCTATTAGAAACAATCATATAGGGAACCACATGAAGCCTCACAATCTGTTAGACATACAAGTCTCTTAGTTTTTTTCACATTCCTCATCTTCTATAAAGGTAATATATATGATGATTTCATTTGTGGATCAATGATCACCCAATTAAATACATCCCACTATGAGTCCATGGAAAAAAATGATGATGTCTATGGAACTATCATCCCACTTATATTACAAAATGGGTGAAAGTTGAAACAAACAAGATGGCTACTTGTGTTATGCATTAATTTTCATACAAGTGAGATACCATTATATGAAATCTTCTGTTGATCACCTCATTTTGTGCCATCAAAACCAATGTCACATGTCTTGATACATATCGGTAGTCGTAGGGTGAATAGACCAAAAATTCCAAATTCCATTGTACCTCAACACATTCATTCAGAGAACTAGAATAACCAACCCCCTATTGAAGCATGATTCTTCACTTCGAGATTGAGGCCACCCATAAATTGTCCCACCACTATGAAAGGTTTTACTAAAGAATTTCTAATCAGTGTCTATCACATGGTCGATCCAAACTCTCTCATAAAAAAGAGGTAAAATTTCATTGAACCCATGAACACATATCCACCAAAAATTATCAATCCCAGAATCATCTCAGTGAAACAATTTATTAGATCCCACTCATGAAATTATTTTATCATGGATTGGGTCAACAATTTTATACTTAGGGTATTAGAGACTTATAACACCATAATATTTTGTGAATTTTTTTTGAATTAATTTCATATTTTAAAATTTTTCATTTCAAAAAACTCTAAATATATCTTTTGTTATATAAATTCACTATGTTTGGATTCATTTTCACACAAAACAATGTTATTATTGCACTATATAGAACACTCATATTATCTTCCACTACATGTAACACAATGGTTGGCTTGTGTTACACACAATGATGATATCCTTCAACATCATGTGTTACACCGAATACATAGTTTAACCAAACTACAACATACTATAAATATTATTGTTAAAATATAACAATAGTTTTCAACTATCCATTAGTATTGATGATGTGAAGAAAATATTATTTAAACATGTGATTAAAATGCCCCCATTAGCTAGAAATTAATGTTAGAACATTTTGAAGATAATGAAATTATTTTTTCTAAGAAAACTACCCCTCTGTTTACAAACACCATTTTATATCAATAAATTAATAAAAACAAGTGTTGAATGTTTTTAATTTATTATGTATTCAATAAATTATGTTTATAGTAATCCATTAGATTCGTTAGAAATAAGATAAGAATAAATCCAATTTTATGAATATATATATATATATATATATATTTATATATTTAAATATAGTTTTACTTCTTTTTAACAACGATGTTTTTTTAAATATGAATATTTACACTTTTATAATATTTATTACATAATATAAGATTCATTTTTTAATAGTATTATTAAAATAAACTTTCTGTAAAATTTTTTGTATTTTTTTAAGTTGTTTCATTTTTTGAGGAATAATGAAAAATACAAAATTTTGTTTTATAACTGATTTTTCTTCTAAACATCTTATAAGAATATATTTAAATTATTTAATGTATAATTAGATAAATTATACAAAAATTAATCAAATTTGGGTCATTGTTATCAATTTCACTTTTATATTTGATATATAAATATAGAAAATTATTGAACTCGTTTACTTTAAATCCCACATTATCATCCTATCTAAGAGATTAATTTTAAATTAATTTTCATCAATTATGTAACATCCCGGTTTCGGAAGCCACCAAGAGGCACCTCGTACCCAGTTGGTCATAAGGCCTCAAGAATGTTTCCCCAAACACCAGAGGCTTTCTACTAGCAGTGAGGGCCTTGGGTATGATAGTGGGTAAACTATGCCCTCATTGACAGAGTACATAGTAGAAGTAAACAACACATACAATTGAAGAAGCATTAAATATCCAACAATAGTGAACAAAGGAAGACTGAAATAATAAACAACTGGAGAACATATATATATACATATATATATGAAATGATTCATGGTAGATAAGTGTAGGAAAATAACCAAACAAGTAATAATGCTAAAATAAAACAGTGCTAAACCAAAGTGCAAAAGAAAATAGATAAACTCCTCAAAATCGCGAGCCATAGCTTGGTCCCATGCTCTCCAGCTCCTCAGAAAGTCGAGTACCTGAAGTAGAAGGGCACTTTCTCTTATCTATATCTGCAACAATATAATCTATTTGGGACCAAATGAATGAGCCAAACAGGGTGTGAGACTAAATCCTAGTAGGAAACCACCTAAAGATCTCTGCCTAACAGTCAGTGAGTATATGGCTGGTAAAAGTACATAAAGAAGTAAACAGGAAAGCGCTAAGTAGTAAACAATCCACAGTTTAAAACATTCAAATCACCACACAACATGAAGCATCTAAACAATGAATATAAACACAACATGTGACCCTCTGGGAAGTACCCACAGCCTATCCCCTCTGGTCCTACCTAGAAACACAAGAAAGTAGCTAAACAAAAGGTAACCCCTTGGGATGTAATCATAGCCTATCCCCTCTGGTCCTACCTAAAAAGTACAAGCAACCCTCTTGGAAGTACACTCAGTTTAACCCCTATGGATCACCTTAAACATAGACTCTCTAAGGAAAAACTCACTATAAATTCCCCATATAGTCTCATATTGGTACTAAAGGCACTCTAAGAAAGAAATCAACGTCTCATTCCTCATGTGGCCCATGTCGAGGAACTATAGACACTCTGGGGAATCACTCAATGTAAATTCCCCCTGTGGTCTTGCATCATAAATTATAAAGACACTCTGGAGAAGCCCTCATCATCCATTGTCCCTATGGTCTATACACCAGGTTCTCACAGACATGTGTAATTCAAGAAACTGTAGCAGTGCGTAACGTCCAAGGTCAACCTCACGATCTACTTGGCTTGCATTCTACATCACAACAGTATAATAGAAGAATAGTAACACCATCCTATAATACTAGGAATGGGAAAGTAAACAGTAGCCTAACAGGAAAACAATATCCTATGGTCAAAACATGAAAAACATGCATGGGAAATACATCCAAAGCAGAAAAAATTCACCCTATTCACAACCAAGTAATCATCTACTCTGGCATACCATCATACTAGAGAAACAATAGGGCTAAAACGGTAAACATGCAATACCCCTTCATGGGTGTTGGGAACTTTTGCACATAAAACTCAAGGAATTTCTACAGAAAGGAACAAACCACCTACCTCGGGGTTAGGAGATCAATATACTTGATCCTTGAAGCTTGAATCTCCTTGGAACGTTGTATATATAAGAAAATGTATAAAACGTTCAACCCATTATAACTTGGAAAAGAAGAGGAAACATGAAAGGATATTCCAGCAGAAGAGAGAAATCACTAATGTGATTCCAACGCAATCAACGGTGTTTGATTCGAAGGACGGACGAAGGATTGGGGTCTTTTCAAAGATCCGTGGCTCCTTGGCGCTCTCGGACGAACTAGGTTGAGAAGGATACGGTTCTGTCCATCAGACGCAACCACGTTGCATTTAATGAAAAAATCAAAATAAATGACGTGTAATTTTGGATTACATGGCGTGTACTTGTTGTTTCTGTACTCTGCATTAGGCGGCCTCCAAGTCATCATACATGGTTGTGTGTAAGGCCGCTACACGGCCTGCACACACCTACCTGTGGTAACTGAGTACACAACATGTACTCATAAAGCACACGGTGTGTAATTTAAAAATTTATAGAAACTCCTCTTTTCTCAAAAAATCTGGGAAAAAGAAAAACATACCTGAAAAGAAGATCTAGGTTCTTACAAACTTCCCCCTTAAATAAATCCATCCCTGAATTTCCCTAGCCCGACGTAGAAGCAGAATCCCCAAACAGCTCCGGCCACTATGCTCGTATATCGGCCTCCCTCTCCCAAGTCTCATCCTAAACCCGCCCGTGCTGCCATAGCACTCATACCAGAGGAACAGACTGGCCCCAAAGAACCTTTGTACTACGATCCACAATCTCGATAGGATTCTCTTCAAATGACACATCCACATAGAGCTCAACCTCCTTGAGCTGAAAGACATGAGACGGGTCTGAAAAGTAATGTCGATGCTGAGAAACATGGAATACGTCACGCATATCCAGATACCTCTGAGGTAACTGCAACCAGTAGGCAACTGGCCCAACTCGCTCTGATACCTCAAACGGACCAATGTACCTATGTGAAAGATTACCATGTCTCTAAATCCTCTTATGTCCTATCCTCGGTGTGACACACATGAATACCTGATCCCCGACCTCGAACTCCCGAGGTCGTCTCCACTGATCAACATATGACTTATGTCGAGACTGTGAAGTATCCAACCTCTTCTGAATCAACTATATCTACTTTGTGGTCTCTTGAACAAGATGAGGTCCTAGCAAAGCTGCCTCTCCTTCCTCCAGCCAACATAAGGGTGATCGGCATGACCTACCGTACAAAGCCTCATAAGGTGTCATATGAATAGTTGCGTGAAAACTATTATAATAGGGAAACTCCAAAACAGGTATATTTTTCTCCAAAGAACCTCCAAAATCCAGAATGGATGCTCGGAGCATGTCCTCAAGCACCTGAATCTTATGCTCGGACTGGCCATATGTCTGGGTGTGGTAAGCTATACTCAAAAGTACCTATGTACCCAAAGCCTTCTGAATCCCCTGCCAAACCTGAGAAGTAAAACATGCATCCCTATCTGAAACAATGGAGTGTGGAACACCATGTAGACGTACAATATCATGGATGTACAACCGTCCCAGCTCATAAAAAATGAAGGTATTCTTCATCAGAAAGAAGTAAGAATCCTTCACGAGTCTATCAATAACAACCCAAAAAAAATTATTCCCTCGAGGCAACCTTGGTAAACCGGTCATAAAGTCCATCACGATGTGGTAACTGCTACAAAAGCCCTGCTGGTCGCTGATGCTCCGCCTGCACCTACTGACAAGTGGAACATCTCATGACGAAACCAGCAACGTCCCTCTTCATACCTCGCCACCAAAACTGACAGTTTAGATCACGACGCATCTTGGTGATGCCAGGATGAACTTCCCAAATTGGGGAATGAAAATCCCACATCAGCTCCTCGCGTATATCTGTCGCCACAAATACGCACCCCTAGAAACGCCATATCTCATCCTCGCCTATGGTACATCCAAGAATAGCGTCCTCTCCTAACACACTCTCCCTTAGGACTAGGCCTTTAGAATCTGATAGCTGCCTCATTTGAACTTGCTCAATAAGAGTAGAGGTAACATATACAGTAGAAAGAAACGTCTGCCCCTGACTGTCATACCCCTCCAAATGATTCTCAGAGAACAATTCCATAAGCTACCATTCACTGCTAGCCTCCTGAACTACCTGTATCTAAGTCCTCCTTCTCAACGCATCATCAACTGTGTTTCCTTTCCCAGGAATATAGGCAAGCTCAAAGTCAAAGGACTGTAGGTACTCAACCCACCTACGCTATCTCAAATTCAGATCACGCTGAGTAAAGATATACTTAAGACTCATTTGGTCAGTGAAAAACCCAATGTGCTCTCCCAGAAGATAATGACTCCAACATCATAGGGGATAAACAACAGCTACCAACACTAGATCATGCGTCGGGTAATTCATGTCATGTGGCCTCAACTATAGAGACCCGTACGCAACGACTCCATCACCCTACAAAAGTAAAGCTCCCAGACCGATACCTATCGCACCATAGTAAATAGTATAGATCCTTCCCGGCACTGGCCAGACTAGTATTGGGGATGAAGTCAACCTCCCCTTTTAGCTTCTGAAAGTCTGTGTCATAAGAATCTGACCATAAGAACATCACACCCTTCTTGATTAGACATGTCAGTGGTGCTGCTAAGCGTGAAAAGACTTGTATGAAATGTCTGTAGTATCCAGCCAGCCCTAAAAAACTATACACCTCAAAGATGTTCTTCCGTAGCTCCCATGAAACTACAGCTCCCATTTTCTCTGGGTCTACTGATACTCATGCCTCTAAGATAACATGCACTAGTGCAGAAAATGTTTTTAATGTCGGTTATTTTTCATTTTTTACGTCGGTTTTTAGCTGATGTTAATACGGACGAAGTTATAAATATTGTTATCTACGTTGGTTATTTACAAACCAACATAAAAAACATAACATCGCGGTGTTTATAACGTCATTTATTAATTAACTGATGTGAAAAAATCACGGGGGAGTGTTTATCACGTCAGTTATTATATAACCGACGTGATAAAATAGTGTGGGGGCATTTATCACATCAGTTATTACATAATGGACATGATAAACTGATGGGGTGGGGACATCACATCGGATATTATATAAACGACGTGATATACCAGTCCGAGGGACTTTTATCACATTGGTTATTAAATAACCGGCGTGATAAAAGGCCTGGGAAATAGTTTATCATGTTGGATATTATATAACCATTGTGATAAACTAGTCAGAGGGCCTTTTATCACGTCAGTTATTCAATAACCGACGTGATAAACCCTTTCCCATTTTTTCACGTCGGTTATAAAATAACCGACGTGAACGACCAATTTTTTTTAAATGGAATGTCATCCTCTGCTCTCCCCAGAAACAACCAGAAACCAAATCATGAATTTGTACCACAAAAATAGAAGTAGACCAAAACAAGAACCAAAGAAAAATTAAGCATTTACCCCACTGTACATCCCCCACCACACCCTTGGACTGTCCCCCCCACCCCCTGGACAGCCCCCACCACACCCCTGAACTACCCCCCGACCCCCCTGACAGCCCCAAACACCCCGGGACAACCCCCCACCCTCATGTATACCCCCCATATCCTGGATAGCACTCCCACACCCCTGGATATCCCCCACCCCCTGGACAGCCCTCCCACCCCTAGACAGCCCCCACACCCCTGGACATCCCCCCCACACCCTCCTGGAGAGCCCCCACACCCTCTTGGACACCCCCACACCCCTAGACACCCCCACCCTTCTGGACACCCCCACCCCCCACCCCACTGGACAACCCTCCCACACCCCTAGACATCCCTTACCACCTAGATAGCCCCCATACCCCTGGATGACCCCCACCCTCCTGGACAACCCCCACACCCCTGGACACCCCCACACCCCTAGACACCCCCACACCCCTGGACACCCCCCACCCCACCGGACAGCCCTCCCACACCCCTGGACACCCCCACCCCACTGAACCCCCCCCCCCACACACCCTTGGAACCACTCCCCCCCCAGACCAGAATCCATACCAGAAAAACCATCATAAGTAGACCAAAACAAGAAGTAGAGCAAAATTAAACATTCACATATATAACATTCAAAACGTACACTGTCAAAAACAAAAAAAAACCAAATCCAACTGAAACTACTACCAAATACACAATTACAATGACAATATTCAAAATTTCATTTTACACTACAGACAACTAAAATTCATTCAAACTTGTAAAATAATTTGACCACTCCACTTATAATTGTTTAATGTCTTGAGCAGTATAGGGTTTAGGGTCATCAAATAGATACAAATGAAAAGTATAGTAGTTAATGTGTAAAATAAATAAATAAAATCGAAATATTATGGAAAATTTTAATGGGAAATACTACCAGGTCAAAGTTCACAACTGTCCCAATTGTTTTTATTTCATACATAAATCTTAACATATAATATCTGCATTCGATGAAACCTTATTGTTCACAACAATTCTTTTTGAATGAGTGTAAAATCAATATATTATTTTTATGTAATAAATCAAAAAAGTACAAATTATAAATGCATATTTTCCTTCGCATTTACATATTTGATCTTAGCACTCATTTTCTTTGTGTTTTTTTGAAAGTTGACCCATGTACTGTTAGAAAATAATAAGAATGGTGTTAATTTTAAATTCATTATAATATATAAAATTATTCAGAAATTGAAACATACTTTTCCAATATAGTCGTAAAACATTCCCGCACATCATCATGGACAGAGCATATCAAATACAGTGTTTCTCCCTTGGAAAAAAAACCCCTAACTTCTAATGATCACTAATAAAAGAAAATTTAAGGTTTGTGGTTTTTTATGTTAAAAGATAAATAACTCATTGAAAGAGATGTGTTTCATACCTCTCACAAAAAGGAATCATCCCACATTGTGTGAATATATTATGTTCAAGTCTTTCAGCAATATAAAGAATTCATTGTTCCTCATCCAATGCACATGCTTCAGGGGAAATCAATTGTGGGTCCAAGAATCCATATACTTCTGTCAGCTCATTCCTCTCAAAAATTTTATAAAGATAGCTAATACAAAAAAGACATAAGTATACATTGTTAATAAATATAACATAGGGAAATAGTGTTAAGACTTACAAGGAAAAAATTTGCACCACGTTGATTCCCAACTTATCTCCAGCAACAAGCTCCATGATATCAGTTTTCATAATCTCCACAGTTATTGTACGTCCACAAACATGATCTTCCATTGGAAATTCATAATGACCCACCAAAAAAATTTGAATATCTTGACAATCTGTCAAGACTACTAGAATCAATATCTGATGTCATAGCCATTTTTCTTTGTTGTTTTCTATACATTATTTCTTTACCTTTGAAGTATTCCTGTAAAAATAAATAGAAAAATATATTATTTTTCAAATGATAAAGCAAATTTAATAAATAAATAAAATAAGAGATATGACATTCATACCTATATGGTAATGAGTCGAAGAAGTCTGGATGGACAAATTAAAAAAATGGCTGATACCATTTCCAACTATAGTCACCTCATCTGTAGGTAGTGGTACTCGAACAGATCCATCTATAATATCATGTACAACGACCCTCTGATTCTCTACCTCTAATTTTTGATGATGAACTGTATATCCTATACAATATACCAACCCATATGCAACTATATGATGTTGGGGATCATCAACATACAACTTGCAATAAGTAGGAAGCTGCGGCAGAGGAGTAGGATAAAAAATAGGGTCCGCAGGTTGAGGTGGGGGAGTGGGAGATACTAGCGGAGGTGGAGGATAAATAATGGGGTCTGCAAGGGGAGGTAGAGGAGTGGGAGATGTAGACTGAAATTGCCTTTTCATGTCTATAAACATAGACTGTACCAATGCTATAATCTTTTCCCCCATCATCACATTAATATTATGAACTTCAGCCTCTAAGGATTCTATTTTTTTATAAACACCCTCGACTTTAGAAGTTGAAGAATGTGAAAACACTTTTCTTACCAATACAACTGCCAGATATCCTCTTACACGACCAGGATGTTCAGGCTTTCCCAATGCTATAGATAAAATATCTTTCCTCCTAGTAGCTGTAAATGCCCCCTGTGAGCTCTACTCCTCAAGAGAGTACTGTATTAATTAATTGAACATTTCTATAATGATTGAAATTATATGAAGAAAATAGTTAACTTAAATAAATAAAATATATATCTTACAATCATCTCACCTATGATTCTCGACTCTTCCGAAAGATATTGCCCTTTTTTGACCATCTGAGCTCTCTTCCATTTTTCATGTCTAGATGGAGGGGATCGAGGGGCCACCTCTCTAGAGCTTGAAGTCTCAACTCTTAGTTTTTGAAATTTTTCTGCCATATGTCTTCAATCACTCCATAATATGAACTTGATGCAAAAATTGGGTTTTTGTCCTTAGCACTTGAAAAATGCATTGCTTCTGCAAACAACAATACACTACTATTCTAAACTGCACTATTGTTGTCCTAAGCATTTGTATGGAATGTATAGCGATTAATGTCATAACCGTACCATGTTATCACAATTAAACATGGACCACCCAATATCCATTTTAATGTATATGATACATCTAATCTACCATGAAAGGTCTTTTTAAACCATGACAAATATTTTTAGTTCTGCTCATTCAAAATCCACATTTCTTTCTTCTTTGTATGACATTGTTTCAACTCATTAATATGCAATGTGATATACGGTTGAGCATCAGATATGTTATTCAAGATGTATGATTCTAACTTCTTCATCTGTTTAGCTGACAATTATTTGACTTTCAAGACACGAATCCCCTTTCCCTCATTATTAACTCATTCATGGTGAGATGGAGGCAAACCTATCTGCTGCGCCGCAACCAAGTAGCTCGTACAAAACTCTGAAACCTCCTCAGAAATATACTTTTCAATAATTGAGGCTTCAGGTCGATATGGATTCTTAACATACCCCTTCAATATTTTCATATACCTTTCAAAAGGATACATCCAATGAAGATATACATGTCCACAAAGCTTTATTTCTTGAACCAGATGAATCATTAAATGAACCGTTATATCAAAAAAAGTAGGTGGAAAATACATTTCCAATTGACAAAGTATAAAAATATCATACATTTACAAAATTTTCAAAGCATTCACATCAATTGACTTATAACAAATTGAATTGAAAAAATAACACGAATTCATTATTGTCTTTCGGAAAGGGATGGGAAATATTCCACGCAATGAAACTGGTAGAATTTGTTGCATCAACACGTGACAATCATGTTATTTCATACCTATCAACTTCAATTCCTTCAAGGAGATAGAAGTTTTTACATTTGAAGAATTACCTTGAGGCACTTTGATATCATGAAGACACTGACAAAAGCTAATTTTCTGCCTCTTCGATAATTTATGACAAGCTATGGGAATAAATGTTCATCTTTCATTAGGAGTGGGAGCTAACTCCAAATGTATTCCCGTTGATAGTAAGTCTAATCTTGCATTCAACCCATCTTCTGTCATTCCTTTAATATCTAACAATTTTCCAATCAAACAATCACATATATTCTTCTCCACATGCATTAAATAAATATTATGTTTAACTTCATGATATCTCCAAGACGGTAGCTCAAAAAATATTGAACTTTTCTTCCAAATATGTCTATCATTAGCAGATTTCTGTGTCTTTCCCAATGTCACATCAAGGTTTTTCACCCTCTGAAAATACAGAATAGGGGATAAAGGTTTTTGATCAAAATCAAATTATTGTGAGTCATTGAATTCCTTCTTTATTATTTAATAAGGATGATCCATAAGCAAAAGCTTTCGATGACCCATGTACACTGTTTTCCTCCCATGATACAATTGACAATATGACATTTGTTGTTTACAAATTGGACATGCTTTATGCCCTTTAACACTATATCCAGACAAAATTCCATATTTTGGGATGTCATTTATAGTGAAAAAAAGCACTGCATGTGGTTGAAAATATTTGATTTTATAAGAATCATACACTCTAATATCATCATCCCATAAAAGTTTCAAATAATCAATCAACGGTTACAAGTAAACATCAATATCATTTCCGGGTTGCTTCAGACCAGAGATCATTATACCCAACATGACATATATGCACTTCATAGAAACTTCAAGAGAGAGGTTGTAAATTACCAATAAAACAGGCCATGAACTATGTGTGCTACTGAGGGTTTGATGTGGATTCATTCCATCTCTGCACAACCCTAGTCTTAGATTTCTAATTTCATTTCCAAATAAATAATATTGCTCGTCAATTTTCTTCCATTGTGGACAATCAGCTAGATGACATATTTTTTCATCACATAACTGCTTATCTGCATGCCATCTTAACCATTTTGAATCATGTGAATTAGAAAATAAACATTTGAAATGATGAACTATAGGAAGATACCAAAATACCTTTGAAGGGATGTTTGTAATCTCTACATCAGCCGGTGATTTTTTTTAACCTTATACTGTGATGTCCCACAATTAGTACACTCTGACAGGAATTCATATTCCTTCTTATATATAATACAGTCATTCAGACAAGCATGTATTTTCTTGTATCCCAATCCCATCGGTCATAATATTTTATATGCCTTATAATGTGAATCTGGAAGATCTTTATCTTTTGGAAGAATGTCTTTCATCAATTGTAGCAGCTCTGTAAAACTTTTGTCACTCCATCCATGTTTCGCCTTCAGGTTAATCAATCTTAACACCGCTAAAAAAACCGTAAAATCTATATAATCAGGATACAATGGTCTTCAGGAATCACCATATAGACGCGCAACTGTCGGTTCTATCTCAATTTGTTCTGCTGCAATATCACGAATCATTTCTTCAATTCAATCGGAGTTACCATCTTGTGAATCATCATCATTAGTGACATTCAATCCAGTTTCACCATGCCAAATCCAAGGGATGTAACTCGGATTAAAATCATGACAAATTAGATGATCTTTTATCTCTATACTGTTCAACTTCTTCATATTCAATCATTTCAGACATGGACAAAAAAATGTCACTACTTGGAACATTTCGTTTAGCAAATTCCAAAAAGGCATTAACACCTTCCTCATATTCATTGCTCATTTGATGTGACGTAATCCAATTTCGACTCATTATGACCTATAAAAAATATTTAAATTATACATATTTTTAAGATAAGGTGTAACACCCCAAGCTTCCACGGTATGTTTCCCTTCGAATAATGCAATAGCGTGTGTTGTACGCAACCTCGAGCTCTAACACACACCACAACTAATTAAACTAGCTGTTGTGAATAGTAATACCTACTTTTTGAAATTTTATAAATTTTATTTATCAAAATGGACTTCATTTTTGGATTCGGAATATCAATATTAGCCTATGTTGAATTTTTGGTATTTTTCTGAGAACTTCTAATTTTTTTGAATAGTGAAAAATACTTAAAAACAACTTTTTTAATCAAAATAATTTATAGTGATAAATTATACTATTTAGTGGTTTTAGAATATAATTATTATATATTTTTACCATTTTATCCAATTTTGGTCATTAGAATTAATTTCACTTTGAAATTGGACATAAACAATTGTCAATCTTTTGATATATATTGTTTCTTAAAAACACGCTATTTGTTGTGACAGCGGGAATTAATTATAAAATTAATTAATGCAACTTATATGTTTGGAATTTTGTAAAATATACATCATTTTTGAATTCGGAATATCAATTATAGATTAGGGTGAAATTTTGGCATTATTCTGAAAAACTTCAATTTTTGATGAATAGTGAAACCACTAAGTGGTAGTTAAAAAACTAATTTTTCGTTTAAATAAAACATTACTACTTATGTGTTTTGAATTTCAAAAATCCGACATACATGGTTGTCATTAGGAAGTAAAATGTGGTTCAATGGGATTAAAATAATTTTTTGGTGAATAGTAACTTTTAAGTTCTTAATCGCGATTAGAGGTAATTAGTGTAGTTTAAGGTAAAAATAATGTTTTAATAATATGAGATGAGCTTGACACATGTCTTACCCTTATTGGATGTGACATGGCCGACCAATACAATTCATGGGTCAACTTGGGGACCCCATGGAGCCACTTTAGTTGGAAAATGACATAAATACCTTTTATTTAATGTTAAAGTAAAAAATCACACAAACATGAAGTGTTTTACTAAAACAATTTTTACATGGGGTTATACAAGTCATATGTTTTACTATAAATATTCATTGGAAAGCTAAAAATATTTCCTACATCATAGTTTTTTTTTATAATTTTTAGACATTAAATAAATTAATTATTTATGACATCATTATGATGCTGTGATGACCTCATTATTTAACGATTTTAATAAAATGAAAAGATAATGTAAAATCCAAAGCTTACACATGTCCAAAGACTATTGGATGGGTATATTTAGAACCCTTATCACCTTATCCACGAATCATATAAGTGTGGGACCTTTAGAATCTGAAAAGAATTGTATAATAATGTAACATTTCAATCTTTCCAAAAGAGCCCCTCCTCTCCTCTTATAAAAGGCCCCCACCTCTACCACCTTATTCACACTTTCAAGCCTTTTGGTTCGGCCAACCTCTGCCCAAATACTCTCCCAACTTCTCTCCCTTCATCCTAGAAGCTTTACTTTAGTCGGAAGCCATCCTAAGGAGTTCTTTTGATCAAATCAAAAGGAAGAACCCGAAGAAGAGGAGGTTACCCTACCCCAACCAAGGAAAAGTACAAGGTTAGGGTTTACTTCACAACCTCTTCATTATCCAAGGTTGTTTATACATAATTATCTACTGGGACCTCGTTATCATCCACATCCATATTTCATAAAAATGTCTTTCAAAACATTTTTACTATTAAATGGAAAATGGGTTAAATTCATTTATACCCTTATACGTTTTTGAAAGGAATCTTACCATTGTTTTCCAAACAATGTACTTTTCGACCTTTTTGACAAATTTAAGGTAAGAATGTTTTTTTAACTTATACGGCGGGTGCGGCTATTTTCCGCCATTATAACTTTGTCGAAGATTCCCTTACAATATTATAAGAGTATTTTCAAAGTAAATGTATTATTTTATAATTATGGGACTTTTAATTGATTTCAAAAAGAGAGATATTTCTCTAAAATAGCTTTGAATTCATCCATGTCAACATCCTTTGATGGGTTTTAAGTCTAATTGAAATTGATTTATGAAACAAAACTTCCATTGAACATTTTGTGAAATATTTGACTGTGGATGTGTTATTTTTATACCATCCATAGTTTATGGAGAAATTTTTGACATTCCGTATGCTAGTTTTAATACAAATACTTTTGTTATGTTTAAACCTATTCATATGAGGAATGTATTGGACTTAATAAGTGACGGGTGGAGCCCGCTATAGCTCCTCGATGCATCGGTAGGTCTCGTGAGACAACTAGACGTGGAATTGGGCGAGGCCCTTTCCCAATTTGATTTATGGTTTTGGCCGAGGCCTTAATCATTTTAGACGTCTTGGCCGAGGCCTTGACAAAATGTTTCAGAATGTCTGGCATTATACATTCGCTCATTATGAAAGTGGTTATTGATATTTCATGTGATTATTCGTCTAGTAGAATATCCATGTGAATAAGTAATGGCATTATTTTATTTTACTTTTTCCATATTATGCTGATGTCCAAGTTCAATAAGGCTTTTGTTTTAGTTATACATTGCCTTAAATGCTTACGTTTTCTTATAAAATTTTCCGCTATATTGTTATCCTTACGGAGCAATTGAGCTCACTCCTTTCAATATTTTATTTTTCCCAGGATGTGAAGAAGTGTATTATGACTGACTTGCAAGAATAGTCAGTGAGGATATGAGTGTGGACTAGGGAGACCATGTTATTGTAGTTTTCATTTTTATGATGTAATGTAAGATTTATGAATGTATCTAGTGTTTCCAAGGCTACTAAACTAATCGGTCTTTCGAGACTTGATCTTTTGTGATCATGACAATGTTATGAAGTGATGCACCGACACTGAGTAGCTGGGGTCGGGGCGTTAGAGTTGGTATCAGAGGAAGTTTAGTACAAACCTTGGAAGCTAGATTTAGACAAACTCTGATTAGAGCACGTAGAACTAAGATTAACTTTGAGGATTAGTATAGAAGAACTTCCTAAAAATTTTGGTATTGTAGAGATTTTGTGTGTTTTCCGAGCAATACATCCCTGTCTGGATACGAGCAGGTAGAGGCGGCTCTGGCATAGATGTACCTAGGGGTAAAACCCGAAGAAACCGCTTTGAGCTAGACTCAAACGGGAACTGGTGCACGACAACGGGCCTTGATGCACTCTTGGTTACGACACTCCCGGGGGATATGCTTAGGATAATTCCCATTTTCTTTACAAACCACTATGAAGGGTTACGAGTATATACTTCCTCAAAGAATTTTTTTTTATAATTATCGATTATATCCATAATTAGTTCAATTTATGTTAAGTGTTTTACAAGTATGGAATTATGTATTTTGATTCATAAACTATTCCAGTTTATGCCATTATTTAGAAATGGCGCCTAGTGGAAGGAATGGAAACTGTATCAATGCACGCACTCCGTGTAGGGATTGCCCTCCTGCTCAAGATAATTATGGTGGAGCTAGTGATACAACCGGTGCTGATCAGCTTCTCACCGTACTGGGACAACTCACGCAGGTTATGAATAATAACCTTACTCGTATGGAGCACCCTGATCCGTAACGTGGAGGATCAATGCTAGACCGTTTCATGAGGCAACAACCACCAACCTTCAATGGGAGTACAAAGTAGCTGAGCAGTGGACAAATTCCTTAGAGAAAATATTCCATGCCTTGGGGAGTAGTGAAAGGGAGAAAGTTGTCATGGCAGTTTACCGCCTCACTGGAGATGCCGATCAATGGTGGTCACTAATTCAAAACACAAAGGAAGATGATGAATTAACAAACATGGAATGATAGGAGTTCAAAGAGCTGTTCTTAGAAAAATACTTTCCTCGAGACCATTGAGCGGATATGGAAAGGCAATTTCTGAGTCTGAGGCAGAAAGAGGATGAGAATGTCGCAAAGTATGAGGCTAACTGTACAAGGTTAGCGATGTATGCTGCAGATTACATACGTAACCCAAGAAGTAAGACTGATCGTTTCTTTGATGGGTTAAAACCGTTTCTCCGTCGAGCTTTAGTATCACAAACCTTCTCTTCATACGAAGGTATTGTCTCGTGCGCTATCAAGACGGAAAAGGAATTCTCTAAGTCTTATGACTTTAAATCAAAGAAAGATAAGAAGAGATCCGCTGAGAACTCTGGGAAAGGAAATAAGGAAACAGGGAAGAAGGGTAGAAATGAATTTCCACCCTGTGATAATTGTGGTAGGAAGCACCCCGGTGCCTGTCTAAAAGGAAAAGGAGTATGTTACAAGTGTGGTGAAAAAGGCCACCAAGCTCATGAATGAAAGGGAAAGAAAGCGGTTGTCAACGTGGAATGCTATAATTGTATAGAGAAGGGACATTATGCAAATGAATGTCCTAAGCGTCAGGGGAACTTACCTCAGAAGAGGCCAAGGGATCAAGGCCAGGCTTATGCTATCACTACTGCTGAGGTGGAAGCTCCGAAAGACGTGGTGGCAGGTAATTTAATGGTTTCCTCAAGTTTAGAAAATGCATTATTTGATTCTAGATCATCGCATTGTTTCATATCTTCCCAGTTTTCTAAGAAAATTAGATATTTCCAATTTGATTTAACAAGGGATTTGTCGGTCAAAACCCCTAAGGGAAGTATTGTTGTAACAAAGTTTTGTCGATTAGTTCCCATTAGAGCACCTAAATGTTCTTTACCTTCTTATCTCATCGTCATACCCATGATTTAATTTGATATAATCCTCGGTACGGATTGGCTTTCAGACCATGATGCAAAAATTTATTGTAAGAGGAAAGAGGTTACGATTCTTGATGATGATGATAAGGAACACCTTATCTTTAGAGCAGAATCGTCGCCACATAATTCTTATCTAGATCCACCCCCAGTAGCTCGACTAAATTCAATTATTGGGAAGGAAGAGAAGGAAATTACTGAGGGTGAGGAAAGGAATATTCAAATAGAGGATGTACCTATTGTGAGAGAATATGTTGATGTGTTTCCGGAAGATTTACCTGGAAATCCTCCTGAATGAGAAGTTGAGTTTTCCATTGATTTAATTCCGGGATCAAGGCCCATATCGAAGACCCCTTATAGAATGGACACTGTGGAATTAGTTGAACTAAAGAAACAACTAGAGGAATTGAGTAATAAGGGATTTATTTTCCCTAGTGTTTCTCCTTGGGGAGCCCCTGTTCTTTTTGTTAAGAAGAAAGATGGATCTATGAGGTTGTGCATCGACTATAGGGAGATCAATGCTATAACAATAAAGAACAAGTATCCCCTACCTCGCATTGATGATTTGTTTGACCAACTGCATGGAGCTCAATACTTTTCAAAGATTCACCTTCGGTCTGGATACCATCAGTTGTGTGTGAAGAAGGAAGACGTTCCAAAGACAGCATTTCGAACAAGGTACGGGCATTACGAGTTTACAGTAATGCCTTTTGGATTGACTAATGCACACTCTGTTTTCATGGATCTAATGAATAGAGTTTTCAAGGAATACCTTGATGAATTTGTAGTGGTATTTATTGATGATATCTTGGGATACTCCAAAATCCACGAAGATCATGAAAATCACTTATGCATTATCCTGAAGACTCTTAGAAGACATGAATTATATGGTAAATTTAGCAAGTGTGAATTCTGGCTTCAGGAGATTTCTTTTCTTGGCCATATTGTCTCTAAGGATGGAATTTCCGTTGATCCTTCTAAAACCAAGGCATTCCAAGAATGGACAGCACTGACAAGTATAACTGAGGTACGCAGTTTTATTGGTTTAGCAGGTTATTATCGACATTTTGTCCATAATTTCGCCATATTGGCTAACCCATTGACAAAGCTCACACGTAAAGGGATTAAATTTGTCTGGACAAAAGTTTGGGAAGAATTTTTTGAAGAACTAAAGAGAAGATTAGTCAACGCCCCTGTATTGACTCTACCATCGGGGAATGATGGGTTTGTTATTTATAGTGATGCATCGAAGAAAGGACTTGGTTGTGTCCTTATGCAGAATGATAAGGTTATTGCCTATGCATCATGACAGCTAAAAATTCTAGAGCAAAACTATCCTACTCGTGATCTTGAGTTATCTACTGTGATCTTTGCTTTATAGATATGGACACATTACCTCTATGGTGAAAAATGTGAGATTTATACTGATCACAAGAGTTTGAAGTATATTTTCTCACAAAAAGAACTCAACATCAGGCAAAGGCGATGGCTTGAAATACTCAAGGATTATGATTGCATGATACATTACCACCCGGGGAAGGCAAACAAGGCGGAAGATGCTTTGAGCAGAAAAGACCATGGAGTTTTGAATGTGATGAGAATTGAAAGGGATCCAATTTTCATGGATCTAGTGAAGATGGACATGGGAATAACTAGGGAAGGTGAAACATCAACGCTTTTTCAAATGGTTTCCAAACCATCATTACTAGAAAGGATTAAGAGTTATCAGACCGATGATGAAGAATTTCAGAAGAAGATTAAAGATGTGAATGATGTTAGATTGAGGGACTTTGTGTATAAGGATGGAATTTTGAAATTTGGGAAGAGACTTTGTGTTCACGATATACCTGATCTAAAAAGGGAATTGCTGGATGATGCTCATAGTTCCAATTTCTCTATACACCCTGGGAGCACCAAAATGTATAGAGATTTGAAGGAACATTTTTGGTGGGACAATATGAAGAGGGATATTGCTGATTTTGTGTCGAGGTGTATGGTTTGTCAACAAGTGACAGCTGGAAGGAAACATCCTGGTGGAGTATTGCAACCTCTTCCCATACCTGAGTGGAAATGGGATAATATTACGATGGACTTTGTCATGGGACTACCAAAGACTCCTAGAAGGAATGATTCAATATGGGTCATTGTTGATCGACTTACTAAGTCAGCACATTTTCTGGCTATACAGGAGGATCTACCACTTGAACGTCTAGCAAGACTATATATTAATGAAGTTGTAAGACTTCATGGAGTACCCATATCGATTATTTCTGATCGTTATCCTCGTTTTACTCAAGATTCTGGAAAAGTCTTCAAAAGGCCTTGGATACTGAACTTCATTTGAGCACTGCCTATCACCCTCAAACAGATGGACAATCAGAACGGACTATTCAAACCTTATAAGACATGTTGAGATCATGATCTCTTGACTTTCAGGGTATGTGGGATCAATACTTACCACTGGTAGAATTTTCCTATAACAATAGCTTCCATTCAAGCATTCAGATGGCACCTTATGAAGCATTATACGGAAAGATATGTCGTACACCAACCTGTTGGGATGACGTTGGTGAAAGAAAACTTGTGGGACCAGAACTGGTGGAAGAAACAATGGAAAAGGTGAAGGTAATCCAAAACCACATCAAAGCAGCTCAAAGTAGGCAGAAGAGGTATGCCGATAGCAGAAGAAAGGTTTTGGAATTTCAGGTGGGAGATCATGTTTTCCTAAAGGTATCTCCATGAAAGGGAGTTACATGTTTTGGTAAGAAGGGTAAGTTGAGTCCCAGGTACATCGGACCTTTCGAAATTCTAGATCGTATTGGGGATGTAGCTTATCGTTTGGCGATGCCGCCAAATCTCTCCAAAGTCCACGATGTTTTCCACATATTGCTATTGAGAAAATAGATGCCCGACCCAACACATGTACTTACCTATGAGGAATTAGAACTGGAACCCGATCTATCTTATTGCGAAGAGCCCATCAGAATTCTTGATGTGAGGGAGCAGGTGCTGAGAAACCAGACGACTCGTCTGGTAAAGGTTTTGTGGAGAAATCATAAAATGGAAGAGGCAACGTGGGAACCTGAGGAACTTATTATGAAGAACCACCCGAGTCTTTTTATGCAGTAATACCTTAGAAATTGCGAGGATGTAATTATTTGAAGGAGGGGAGAATGTAACACCCCAAGCTTCCACGGTACGTTTCCCTTCGAATAATACAATAGCGTGTGTTGTACGCAACCTCGAGCTCTAATACACACCACAACTAATTAAACTAGCCGTTGTGAATAGTAATACCTACTTTTTGAAATTTTATAAATTTTATTTATCAAAATGGACTTCATTTTTGGATTCGGAATATCAATATTAGCCTATGTTGAATTTTTGGTATTTTTCTGAGAACTTCTAATTTTTTTGAACAGTGAAAAATACTTAAAAAAAACTTCTTTAATCAAAATAATTTATAGTGATAAATTATACTATTTAGTGGTTTTAGAATATAATTATTATATATTGTTACCATTTTATCCAATGGTGGTCATTAGAATTAATTTCACTTTGAAATTGGACATAAACAATTGTCAATCTTTTGATATATATTGTTTCTTAAAAACATGCTATTTGTTGTGACATCAGGAATTAATTATAAAATTAATTAATGAAACTTATATGTTTGGAATTTTGTAAAATAGACATCATTTTTTAATTCGGAATATCAATTATAGCTTAGGGTGAAATTTTGGCATTATTCTGAAAAACTTCAATTTTTGATGAATAGTGAAACCACTAAGTGGTAGTTAAAAAACTGATTTTTCGTTTAAATAAAACATTACCACTTCTGTGTTTTGAATTTAAAAAATCCAACATACATGGTTGTCATTAGGAAGTAAAATGTGGTTCAATGGGATTAAAATAATTTTTTTTGGTGAATAGTAACTTTTAAGTTCTTAATCGCGATTAGAGGTAATTAGTGTAGTTTAAGGTAAAAATAATGTTTTAATAATATGAGATGATCTTGAAACATGTCCTACCCTCATTGGATGTGCCATGGCCGACCAATACAATTTATGGGTCAACTTGGGGACCCCATGGAGCCACTTTAGTTGGAAAATGACATAAATACCTTTTATTTAATGTAAAAGTAAAAAATGACACAAACATGAAGTGTTTTACTCAAAAAACTTTTACATGGGGTTATACAAGTCATATTTTTGACTATAAATAGTCATTGGAAAGCTAAAAAATATTTCCTACATCATAGTATTTTTTTTATAATTTTTAGACATTAAATAAATTAAATTATTTATGACATCATTATGATGCAGCGATGACCTCATTATTTAACGATTTTAATAAAATGAAAAGATAATATAAAATCCAAAGCTTACACTTGTCCAAAGACTATTGGATGGGTAGATTTAGAACCCTTATCACCTTATCCATGAATCATATAAGTGTGGGACCTTTAGAATCCGAAAATCATTGTATAATAATGTAACATTTCAATATTTCCAAAAGAGCCCCTCCTCTCCTCTTATAAAAGGCCCCCACCTCTACCACCTTATTCACAATTTCAAGCCTTTTGGTTCGACCAAACATTGCCCAAATACTCTCCCAACTTCTTTCCCTTCATCCTAGAAGCTTTACTTTAGTCAGAAAGCCATCCTAAGGAGTCCTTTTGATCAAATCAAAAGGAATAACCCGAAGAAGAGAAGGTTAACCTACCCCAACCAAGGAAAAGTACAAGGTAAGGGTTTAATTCACAACCTCTTCATTATCCAAGGTTGTTTATACATAATTATCTGCTGGGACCTCGTTATCATCCACATCCATGTTTCTTAAAAATGTCTTTCAAAACATTTTTACTATTAAATGGAAAATGGGATAAAGTCATTTATACCCTTATACGTTTTTGAAAGGAATCTTACCGTCGTTTTCCAAACAATGTACTTTTTGACCTTTTTAACAAATTTAAGGTAAGAATGTTTTTTTAACTTATACGGCGGGTGCGGCTATTTTCCGCCATTATAACTTCGTTGAAGATTCCCTTACAAGATTATAAGAATATTTTCAAAGTAAATGTATTATTTTATAATTATGGGACTTTTAAATGATTTCAAAAAGAGAGATATTTCTCTCAAATAGCATTGAATTCATCCATGTCAACATCCTTTGATGGGTTTTAAGTATAATTGAAATTGATTTATGATACAAAACTTCCATTGAACATTTTGTGAAATATTTGACTGTGGATGTGTTATTTTTATACCATCCATAGTTTATGGAGAAATTGATGACATTTCGTACGCTAGTTTTAATACAAATACTTATGTTATGTTTAAACATATTCATATGAGTAATGTATTGGACTTAATAAGTGAAGGGTGGAGCCCACTATAGCTCCTCGATGCATCGGTAGGTCTCATGAGACAACTAGACGTGGAATTGGCCGAGGCCCTTTCCCAATTTGATTTATTGTTTTGGACGAGGCCTTAATCATTTTAGACGTCTTGGCCGAGGCCTTGACAAAATGTTTCAGAATGTCTGGCATTATACATTCCCTCATTATGAAAGTGGTTATTGATATTTCATGTGATTATTCGTCTAGTAGAATATCCATGTGAGTAAGTAATGGCATTATTTTATTTTACTTTTTCCATATTATGCTGAAGTTCAAGTTCAATAAGGCTTTTGTTTTAGTTATACATTTCCTTAAATGCTTATGTTTTCTTATGAAAGTTTCTGCTATATTGTTATCCTTACAGAGCATTTGAGCTCACCCCTTTCAATGTTTTATTTTTCCCAGGTTGTGAAGAAGTGTATTATGACTGACTTGCAAGAATATTCAGTGAGGATATGAGTGTGGACTAGGGAGACCATGTTATTGTAGTTTTCATTTTGATGATGTAATGTATGATTTATGAATGTATCTAGTGTTTCCAAGGCTACTAAACTAATCGGCCTTTCGAGACTTGATCTTTTGTGATCATGCCAATGTTACGAAGTAATGCACTGACTCTGGGTAGCTGGGGTCAGGGCGTTACATATGGAAAATATATGTTTATATGAAAAATCATAATTTGAATGTAAAACAATTTTGAAATATAAAACAAATCGATGTGTATTTAAAAAAATATACTTGAATATGATTTTAAAAAGGAAATATAGTTAGATATAACAGTTTTAAATTACATTGAATCAAAGAAACCCATGGGGCCTCCAACCCTCTAGACAACCCCTCGAACCCTTTGAACACCACCACCACCCCATTGGACACCCCCTGGACACCACCACCCCCTTGGACAGCCCCCACCCCTCTAGACAGCCCCCACCCCCTAGACAGCCCCCACCCCTCTAGACAGCACCCCCAACCCCACCCCTCTAGATAGCACCTCCACCCCACTTGGACCCCACCCCCACCCCTACCCCCTTGGACACCCCCTGGATAACCCCCAACCCTCTGGACAACCCCCAACCCTCTGGACAGCCTCCCACACCCTGGACAGCCCCCACCCAACTAGAAAGTACCCCCACCCCTCGTGGACACTACCCCCCACCCCCACCCCCTTGGACACCCCTGGACAACCCCTAACCCTCTGGACAACCCCCACCCCCTAGACAACCCCACCCCTCTAGACACCACCACCACCCCTCCTGGACACCACCCCCACACCTACCCCCTTGGACACCCCCCTGGACACCCCCCAACCCTCTGGACCGCCCCCACCCCCCGGACAACCCACAAACCCTCTGGATAGGCCCCCACCGCCTTGGACAGCCCCCCACCCCTTAAACACCCCCACCCCCTTGGACCCCCCACCCACCCACACCCCTGGACTACCCCCCCCCCCCCCCCCCTTCATGGACACCCTGAACACCCCCCCCCCCAACCCTCTGGATAGCCCCCCCCCCCCCCCCCCCCCCGAAACCTCTGAACACCACCCCCACCCCCTTGGACACCCCATGGACACCACCACCCCTTGAACACCCCCCCTCTGGACAGCCCCCCCTCTAGACAGCACCCCCAACCCCTCCTGCACACCACCCCACCCCTACCCCCTTGGACACCCCCTGGAAAACCCCCAACCCTCTGGACAGCCCCCCAACCCTCTAGACAGCCCCCACCCCCTGGACAGCCCCCCACCCCCTGGACAGCCCCCCACCCCACCTAGACACCACCCCGGAAAACCCCCCAAACCCTCTGGACAGGCCCCCACCCCTAGGACACCCCCACCCACCCAACACCTTGGACAGAACCCCCCCCCCCCCCCTTCAACACCCCAACCCCCATGGACCCCCTCCCCTCCCACACACCCCTAGACTGCCCCCCCCCCCACCCACCTCCATGGACACCCTGGATACACCCCAGCCCTCTGGAAAGCTCCCTGAACCCTCTGAACACCACCCCCACCCCCTTGGAAACACCCTGGATGCCACCACCCCCTTGGACATCCCCCACCCCTCTGGACATCCCCCCACCACCTGGATATCCCCCACCCCTCTAGACAGCACTCCCCACCCCTCCTGGACACCACCCCCACCCCCTACCCCCTTGGACACCACCCTGGACACCCCCAACCATCTGGACAACCCCCATCCCCCGGACAACCCCCCAAACACTTTGGATAGGCCCCCACCCCTTGGACAGCCCCCCCACCCACCCACCCCTTTGGACAACCCCCACCCCCTTCGACACTCCACCCCTTGGACACCCCCCCCCCCCCCACACCCCTAGATTCCCCCCCCCCACCTCCACAGACACCCTGGACAGCCCCCAACCCTTTGGACATCTCCCAACCCCCTGGATATCCACCAACCCTCTTGACAGCCCCCAGAACCATGGGATTTTAACCTCAAGCTACTAGTTTTGGAATCATGCCATTATTCAAAATGAAAACCGTGAATTGTATCTCCTACTAGTATAAAATGCACTATTGTGAAATGAATCAGGTGTTAATATAATATAAAGACTAATAATAGTCCATGAAAATAAGCGACGTAAATAGATTAGGGAACTACAAATAGTGATACCCAAAATAGAAACAACCAAGGATCTAAAACAAACATTCCACCATGAAAAACCATATATACTTATAAAATAAATCACACTGGTACACAAAATGGGTGTATCACAATGATTTACATATAACTTTCAGTAATATAGGTGAATGAGATCATTAGTTGTCAATGAAAACAAAAATTACCATCAATGACTGGCATCCGTGAAACAAAAACAAACGAAATAGAAGTAGGTTAGGCTTACGTGAATATTGCGATTCAATCTAATAGATCTGGTTATAATAAATAAGATGATGATGGAAAAACGAGGTAATAGGGTTCGAAATCGAAGAATCATACCTAGTTTAAACAAAAAAATCACAAAACGTAAATATAGACTATCCGAGAAACAAATGAAGGAAATAAAATCATGGGAGGCTAACTTGACTGTTGCGAGTGGAGATGATAGATCTGAGGCGATTAAAGATGATAAACAATAATGGAAAAATGATTTCAACAAAACCAAAATGAAGATTCTATTAGGGTTTTCTACGTAAGAGAGGTGAGTCATCGGTCTGTCGATCGAAAAATCAGCAATGACAATCCACGGGGCGTGTTAATTTTTTAAATGTTTTATAATGTTGGTTGTTTAAAAACCGACCTTATAAACTATTTTTATTACATTTATAACGTTGGTTATTATAATAACCGACGTAAAAAAATCCACGTGTTCTTTTTGTACGTCGGTTATTATATAACCGACGTAAAAAACAAATTAGAAACCACAGTTTTTACATCAGTTATTTTATAACCGATGTAAAAACTGATGGGTGTTGGTTTTTTACGTCGGTTATAATATAACCGACGTGAAAAATTCAGCAGGTTGGGTTTTTTACATCAGTTATTTGATAACTGATGTCAAAAAGGCCTTAGATGCCACCTTTTTTATGTCAGTTATTCTATAACCGACGTAAAAAATTCGTAGATACCTCATTTTTTATGTCGGTTATCAAATAACTAACGTAAAAAATGCCGTGGTTTGGTTTTTTATGTCTGTTATAAAATAACCAATGTAAAAAACCACCTATCAAAAATTTTCACGTCGGTTATATATAATCGACGTAAAAAATGGTGACATTAAAAACGTTTTCTACACTAGTGATGACCCATGAAGTGAATCTGATCCATCCCAAAGTGTCACTTTGAGAGCTTAGCATATAACCGATGCTCCCTCAGTTTAGTCAAAACGATCTTAGGATGGGTATCATGGTCGTGTCGAGTGTGAGAGTACACCAAGATATCGTCTACGAAGACCACCACGAAGGAATCCAAGTATGGATGGAACACTCAGTTCATCAGTGCCATGAAAACTACAGGTGTGTTCGTAAGACCAAACGACATAACCAAATACTTGTACAGACCATACCTGATCCTGAAGGCCGTAAGAGGTATATCTGATGGTCTAACATGCAACTGATGATAACCAGACCTCAATTCAATCTTCGAGAACACTCGGGCTCCTCAAAGATGATCAAAGAGATCATCGATCCTAGGCAAGGGATATTGGTTCTTGATCATCAACTGTTTCAACTTCTGATAGTCCACACAAAGCTTGAGGGTACCGTCTACCTTCTTCGCAAACAGGACATGCGAACCTCAAGGAAAAGTACTAGGTCAGATGAAACCCTTTTATTGAAACTCCTCCAGCTGCTTCTTGAGCTCCTGCAACTCAGGTGTAGCCATCCTATAATGAGTAATGGACACCAATACCTCTTCTAGAACAAGCTCAAATGAGAAGTCTACCTCATGCTCTGGAGGCAAACCTGAAATGTCCTCTAGAAGGACATCTCTGCAATGATCCACCAGTGGAGGAAAGTATAACTGTGAAGTCCTCTGGTCATCTAGATAAAGACTAGAAATTTGGTTTTTAAATCCACCTAACCCATGATGCTCTGGACCTGCTCTGCTCGCCTGGACATCCCATTCATCCCTATGATAAAAAGATTCATCTTATGGCATCATGAAATTCACCCTGCAGTGATAACAATCCACAACTTCCTGGAATGGAACTAACTAGTCTATCCTATGAATGACATCATAGGCTGTCATCTCTAGGACATAGAGGTCCCATAATAAGTGACACCCACCAACCTGTATTGGGAACTCTCTGCACTGTCGTACACTAGCTGTTCTAGTCCCTAATGGTGTGTCTAGAGTCAATATATCAGCAGAAGAAAATATCTAAGGACCAAGGATCTCCACGACAGCAACAAATATAAAGGTATGGGAAGAACCTGTATTAAAAAGAGAAAAAGCTAAAACTAAGTCTACTAAGATCGTACCTTGAATGGTAGAAGGTATGGGATCCTGCTCTTTCTGGACCTTCTCCACTGCAAAAGTCTGGCATGTACCGCGGCCCTGTGACCCTACCTGACAACTCTGAGTGGATCCGCCCTAATTTCATTGAAAACCGGGTGACTGGAATCCACGAACACGACCTCCACCTCAGCCTGAATGGCCGAAATAACTCTAGTTCCTAGACTGGTGAGAAACTGGTGGTGCTGCTCCTGAAAGAGGAGTCGTCGAAGAACCGCCGTCACCAGCTGCTCGAGAGAAAAAATGACAAAAGGGCCGAAGGTGACCCATATTTCCACAAGATCAGCACTCCACTGAGTCCTTTGGGAAACGTGGCCACGTATGACCACTTATACCACATTGGTAGCACACCACCTAACTATCAGAAGATAGATCCCGCCTCCTCGAAAGGTCTTCATGAACCATATAAAACCCTCTCGGAACTGTGCATCAGCACCTGTGTCCGAAAGACGGCTGATGCCAGGACTGTCACAATAGGAGGACACCTCGGTGACATGAATCTCCAAGTTCAAGCAAAAACCTTAGATTAATATTATTAAGGACTAAAAACAAGTAGTGTAAGAAGGTAACATGAGAAAGAAAGCACTCAAGATTTACAAAAAATGACTACAGGACATGTACTTTTCCTACAAGGCGTGTTCCATGAAGTCATTTACATGGGTATTTACTACTACCTAAACTAGTCCTGTAACACCCTAGACACATGATGTGTTGCATTAACAAACGACGTGTACATGAATACTCTTTCCCTGCCCGAGTTCTTCTATATGGATAAGAAACACGGCTCTCCTAAGACAAGACTACACGGCGTGAAAAATACCTACACAGTGTGTACTAGACAAGCTTCACCTGGCCCGTGTTGTTAGTGACACGACCTAACACATGGCTCAAACTACACAGCGTGTTCTAGACAGACACGGAATGTATGAGAAGGGATAACACCGAACTGTGTTGTTCGTGACACGACCAAGTACCTAGGTTAGACTACATGGCGTGTTCAAGGCGGACACGGCGTGTACAAGAAAGGGTGAAACCGACATGTGTTGTTCATGACCCAGCTGGGTACCTAGGTTAGACTACATGGTGTGTTTAGACAGCACACTGTTTGTATTAGACATGACTTGGCAAACCTGTGTAGTTAGTGACACGGGTGGGCACGGGGTCGACACTACACGGCGTGTATGGATGATACACGGCGTGTTCACTCCATATTTTCCCCATTCGGTGTCTCTTCCCACACAGCCTATGGCATGGTAAGAGACTACATGGAATGTACATAAATTACATAGCATGTACTTAAAAAAACTGTTTCTTCCCGAACAGAAGAACACACGACATGTACATAACATTACAAGGAATGAATTATGGATTTTTTCGAACAATAAGCCCCAAAAACTACTCCAGAACCTAGAAAACATTGAAATAAGCATTTAAAGTGCCAAATTATGATCTTTCAGGGCCCATACTCCTCGTGAATCAAATTTTGGCATCTTATAAACAAAAAAACATAGAAAACAAGGTAATGATCCCCCAAATTCCGGTCCATGAGGGCCCATAACACCTCAAGAACGAAAGTTTGGAATTCATTCAAGCATATCTCTACACAAAAATACTCTATCAAATAGAAGGTATTTATATCAATGAAACAATCACAACATCATTCATATTTTACACATCACCTATCACAACACCATGCAATCTATAATGCATCCTCGATGGCATGGAAAAAATGCATGACATGTGATTTCTAGAAAGTTCCTATATGATGCATGAGATGGGATACCCTCATATCATCGAGTTGCAACAAAAATAGAACCTCAATAACATTAATAATAACAACACAAGTCATGTAAATCACTCAAGGTGAAATCATATTAAGTGATATAATTGCAAAACCAAAAAAATTGCAATTTAAACGAGGTAGATTGGCTTTTCCCAATACACGGGTTAGCTAAACTAGGGCATAACTTATTACCATGTACCTATTCTGTCCTATACTTGGCTAACTCTCTAAATAGTAAGACAAGAGAAAATAAATCCTCTGATACCACTTTGTAACGTCCTGGTTCTGGAAGCCACCTAGTGGTGCCCCGTACCTGATAAGTCAGATGACCTCAAGCACATTTCCCCGAACGCCAGAGGCTGTCGACTAGCAGCAAGGGCCTTGGGTGTGATAGTGGGGAAACTATTCCCTCATTGGAAGAGTACACAACAGAATTAAGCAACACATACAGTAGCAGAAGTAGTAAATATCCAACAATAGTGAACAATGGAAGGCTGAAATAATAAACAACTAGAGCACACATATATATATATATATATATATGAAATTATGCATGGTACAGAAGTCTCGGAAAACAAACAAACAATTCAAAATGCTGGAATACAACAGTGTAAACCAAAGTGCAAAATAAAATAGATAAACTCCTCAGCATCGCAAGCCATATCTTGGTCCCATGATCTCCAGCTCCTCAACAAGTCAAGTACCTAATGTAGAAGGGCACTTTCCCGTACCATTACATGCAACAACATAATATGTTTGGGCCCAAAAGCATGACCCAAACAGGGCGTGAGACTAAATACCAGTAGGTAACATCCTGAATATCTGTGCCTAATAGTCATTGACTATATGGTAGGTAGTAGTATATAAATCAGAAAATAGGAAAGTACTAAGCAGTAAACAATCCATAGTTTAAAACATTCAAATCACCACACAACATGCAATAGCTAAAAAATGCAGATAAACACAACATGTAACCCTCTAAGAAGTACCAACAACCTATCCCCTCTGGTCCTACCTAGAAACACAAGAATGTATCTAAACACAAGGTAAACCTCTGGGAAGTACTCATAGCCTATCCCCTCTGGTCCTACCTAAAAAGTACAAGCAGCCCGCTGGGTAGTACACTCAATCTAACCCCTCTGTTTCAGCTTAAGAATAGACTCTCTAATGAAGAACTCACTGTCAATTGCCCCTATAGTCTCGTATCGATACTAACGGCACTCTGGGAAATCACTCAATGTATAATTCCCCCTATGGCTCGTGTCGAGGAACTACAAACACTCTGGGGAAGCACACAACGTCAATTCCCCTTGTGGTATCACATCGTAAATTAAAAAAGACACTCTGGAGAATCACTTATCACCCATTCACCCTATGGTCTATACAGTAGGTTCTCACGGCCCTGTGTATTTAAAGAAAGTTTATAAGCATGTGAAGTCCAAGGTAAACCTCAAGAACTTATTGTCTATCATTATACAACACGACTACATAATAGAAGAATTGTCACACCATCCTATAATACCAGGCATTGGAAAGAAAGCAGCAGCCTAACAAGAAAACAAGTCCCTAAGGTCAAAATAGGAAAAAAATTCTTGGGAAATACATCCCAAGAAAAACAATTAACCCTATTAAATACCAATTAATCATCTACTCAGGCATACCAGCAAAGCAGATAAACAATAGGGCTAAAATGGTAAACACACAATACTCTATTCATGGGTATTGGGCAATTTTGCACATAAAACTCAAGGAATTTCTACATAAAGTCAAAAACCACCTACCTAGAGGTTAGGATATCAATATAATTGAACCTCAAAGATTGAATCTCCTTGTAACGTCATAGATCTAAGAAAATGTATAAATTTTTTAACCCACGGTAACTTGGAAAAGAAGAGGAATCATGAAACGAGGTTCCAGAAGAAGAGAGAACTCATCGATGCGATTACAACGCAATCAACGGTGTTTGATTTCGAGGAAGGATGAAGGCTCATAGTATTTTTGAAGATCCATGGCTTCTCGGTGCTCTCGAACAAACTAGGTTGAGAAGGAGACAGTTCGGTCCATCAGACACGGCCTTGGTGTGTTTAATGAAAAAAAAACAAAATTCACAGCGTGTGCTTTTGGAGTACATGATGTGTACTTGTTGTTTCCATACTCTACATTAGGAAGCCTCTAGGTCATCACACATGGCCATGTGTAAGGCCGCTACACAGCCAAGACACGGCTACCCGCGGTAACCGAGTACATGACGTGTACTTAAAAAATTTCTAGAAACTCCTCTTTTTTAAAAAAGTGTAGGCAAAAAAACATACCTGAAAAGAAGATCTGAGTTCTTACAAATTATGTTATTGGAATTTGGAAAAATGTATTATTTATTTTTAATTAGTAAAATTTCTCATTTATAATGAGTTAAACCTAGTTTTGGACCAAAATGTTTAGTGAATGTAATTACAATTATTTAGAGCGATTATGTTAAGAGTAAGCTTAATAAGTAAATAAACCTTAAAATTAATGGACCAAATGGACTAGAAACTTTTCCAAAATCCATTTACTAAAAATATTTATAACATACACTCCCTTTTATCGAATTGGGTACATTATTGGAGCAACATGACATGGAAAAATCATGGGTGGAATTCACTTTTCAATAATTTACAAGAATTCCACTCCTCCTCGACTATAAAATGTCACTCACCCCTCCCAATTATTCATGCCTATCAAGCCCTTTTTATCAACAAAAATATACACAGATAATCTCCCAACATCCCTCACTTATTCCTAGATATATCCATTGGGGAATATATCCATCCAATGAATCCCTTCAGGGTAATTCAAAAAATGTTACCCAAAGAATATGTAACATATTTCCTCAAACTCAATTGTTTTATTTTCATTATCCACCACCTGATATATTCTTATTCAATACATGTATAGAAAACAAAATATTCTGAAAATTATGAAATTTTTCTATTCTATGGGTTATACCTAACCTTATACACACATCAATATAATGGGCAACATACCTACCGTTATTATGTACGACAAACTACCGCCTCACAAAAATATTTTGTTCTATTTTCCATTACCTCCTCTCATGGTTAAGAATTATGACGGTAACCCATTTTTATATGATATTTATTATATTAATGTTTTATTTATACTTATTTAATTATTATATAAAACATTTTCTCAATTTTTCCATTTTTTTAAATGCAAAAACATTATTTTTGAAAGTATGGACTACCGCCTTATCAATGTGATATGATTCGTTCTCACTATACAGGGAATTTTATTGTAGATGGGTTTAGTAAATGTATATAATAAATATGATATAATTTTTTTAATGATATTATATATATATATATATATATTTCATTTAATTTATTTCTTTCAATATGATAGTAAAATTAAAACAACATTCAAACATACGTACGGTCTACCATCTCGTTGAACATTGTATTTTGTTTTAAACTTAATCTTTTATAGATTACAATAATTAATTATAGAATAAATAGATAATATATATATAAATATATCATGATTTAAAATTTAGATATCATGATATAACTATGATGAGAAAAAATATAACAAATCAAATGAGAAGAAAAAAACAAAATGATTATTACCCAAAACATAATAATGACATTGAGTTGTTAATAAATGGGTAATATATGGTCACAATTAATTAATATATTCTATTAGATATAATATTATGGTTATGAAGTAGATTTAAAATAAACTAATATTTCTTATAATACATTTTTAAATGGGTAAAATGAAATTCAAGACTTATGGTAGTGGAATTTCATCTCACTCCTTATTTCTATGAGATACATTCCATATTCACCACTAGATTATTTTGAGTGGTGTATATACCACCATATGAAATTTTATATCATTAATTGAATTTATTTAATTATATTTAAATCTTTAATTAATATTATTTATTCACAAGGATCGTGATTCGAATGTTACCCATGTAGTAAGTGTTTTCTCATCTCACTTTTATTTTCTGTGAGGAACAAGACATGTTCATGGAATATTTCTTAGATATGGTATATATACTACCCATTAATATATTATATGATTATTATAAAAAATTTATGGGAATTTAGATATAAATTTTATGATATTTATTTCATGGGTTTTATGGTTCAAAAGTTCAAAAATTGGTAAAGTAGTTTTTGTCTCAATTAAACTTCAACGATAAACATGCCATGTTATGAATCTATATTTTTCTATGGGGGTATTACAACCATTTGACTTTTCATATCATGAATATACTTATTTAATTATACACTGAGGTTAATTTAACATCATTATATCATCTGTATTACGATTCAATGGAAACAAAGTGATGATAGTATATTGTTATAATCTAATCGTTTATCGGGATTGTCTATGATTATCATTCAATTGGTGAAATATTATAATCCATATATCAATGACACTATTGACACCGAAAAACACGTCCAATTTTTTTTTCAAATTCCCCCATAAATGATATCTGAGCATAGCTTGTTTCTCAAGCTTTGATTTGACTGGTTGTGGAGCCCAAACGAAGTTACGGATCAGAAGTTATGGCTATTTGACGTCGGGGTGCTGGAAATGGCCATCCAGGACGGTTTCGGGGAAAAGTATGGATTTCTACGTAAAAAGGGAATCTTGTACCTAAAAATGGAATCTTGCATGTAAAAATGTAATCTTACGTGAAAAAAGGTAATATTTCTCTCTAGAATTGGATATTGCGTGAAATGAAAGAATTTTGCGTGCAACCACGCGCGCCAACCTATTCTGCACAAAATGCCCGTCAAACGCCCTTTGCACGTGCACCCGCTGCAGGTCGTGCAGAAAACTAATGGTTTGCATGGAATTTTACGTGCACTACCTTGTGTGGAAACCAATGGTGTGTGCGGAATTTTACGCGTACCGCCTTGTGCGTGTGGAATTTTACACGCACCTCCTTGCGCACGCAGAATTTTACATGCACTGCCTTGCACGGAAAAGAACTAGTCTTGTAACATATCTGTTTGTTACACTAGTATCCTTTCTAAGAGTAAGGTGCATGATTTTAGGGATTTTAAAGTTCCATTAAGTGAACATGGAATGGGTCATGATCTCGATGATCATGAACATCTACTGTATGTTGTTCTGATCATGCTTATGTTGTTGGATCCTGGTTTGGGCATGGTCTGGGGAAAAACCTAGAAATTCCATCTCCCTCATAAGTACCAATAAATGGGATTCATATGATATGATTCTACTAGTTGATGACATCATTTTATTTTTTCTATGTGAAAAGGATTTGTTAAAACCCTATATTTATAATAGTCATGTGATCACTATTCAACATATATATTATCAATGGTAATGACACATAATGGTCACTTAAATTTGACTGGATAAAATAAAAAAATAAGTTCATGTGTTTTCTATATCAATAAAACATTTAATTAGAAAGACATGGAAAATTTATTTATAAGAGTTTGGGTCATTAAAATCTTCCCTCCTCTAGAAATTTCACCCTCAAAATTTCATTTTCCCACACTAAAATAGATGAGAGTAATTTTGCATCATCACTTCCTACAGTTCCGATGTTGCTTCTTCAAAGTACTAGTTTCTTCACAACACCTTAATGAGGGTTACTGTCTTATTTCGTAGGACATTTTCTCTATGATATAAGATCTTCACCATCTACTCATCATAAGAATAGTCATTTTCCAATGATACCAAATCTAGATTGAGTAAATGTGAGGGGTTGGGTATGTACATTCTTAAGAGCGATAAATGGAATTCATCATGTACTTGAGACAGGTTCAGTGGGAGTGCTAGTCGATATGCCACAACTATAATGCAGTCAAGGATATTAAAAGGTCTGATGTACCTTTGACAGAGATTTCCCTTTTTCCGGAATCTCATCAGTCTCATCCATGTAGGTATGTTGAGGAATACCATGACTCCAGCATCAAACTCTAGGTCTCGTCAATGATTTTCAACATAGCTCTTCAATAGAATCTGAGTAACATTAATGTTATTATAAATAGTTTTAACCTTATCCCCCATTTCATCAACCATTTCAGGACCCAGATGTTTTTGTTCCACATATTCATCCCAACATGATGTTTTTCTGCACCACTTCCCATAAAGGGCTTTATAAGGATCCATTTGGATGCTTGAGTGGAAACTGTTGTTTTATGATAACTCAACTGAAGGAAGATGTTGGTCCCATCCTCCTTTGAATTCCATGGAATATGATCACAAAATGTCTTCCTGTTTATGAATAGTCCATTTAAATTGGACATCAATTTGAGGATGATAAGCCGTACTGAAATTCATCTCAGTGTTTAGATAATGCTTAAGATTTTTCTAGAACATGGATATGAATCTTAGGTCTTGATTGGATGCCATTGATAGTGGTACTCCATTCAGTATTATCACGCCATTGATGTATATTTCTGCTAGTTTATCTAGTGAGATATCCTCTCGAATCATAATAAAGTGTGCAGTCTTTGTAAGATGATCCACGACAACCCAAATAGAATTATTTTTTTTGGATGTCTTTGGAAATCCAGTGACAATGTCAATGGTCATATTTTCTCATTTCCATGTTTTTATGGGTTATGGTTCTAGCATCACCTTATACTTCGGCATTTCACCCTAAATTTGATCACATGATAGGAATATTGATGTATATTCAATGATATCCTTCTTCATGTTGTCCCACCAATAATTCTCTTAGAGATCTCAATACTCCAATATGTTACATGGGTGGATAGAGAATGTTTATCTATGTCAATCATACAATAGTTCGTTATTTAACTCAGTATTTGATGGAATACACAGTCTTCACCAAAATACCACAACTAATTCTTCATTAATATTGAACTCTGTGGATTTCCATTTCCTTACAGTTCCCACTCTATTCTGAATTCACACTTCTACTTTTTGAGCATCATTTGACCTTTCCAAAAGAGATGGTTGAGAAATCATTTGATAAAGTATTCATGATGTTCCTTTGATTAGGATCACCATGTCTATCCTTTTTAAATCTATGAATATTTGATTTTTTCAATTCTCATCAATGACAGAATTGTTGGTTTCTTTATACATAGGGAATCTTCCACCATATTTACTTTACCAGGATAGTAGTGGATTTATTAGTTGTAATCCTTAATGATCTCTAACCATATTCATCAATTAATATTAAACACTTTCTGTGGGAATATATATTTGAGACTCTTGTGATCAATGTATTCCTCACACTTTTCCCCATAGATACAATACTGTCATATTTTCAATACAAAGATCACAACATCCAACACCAGATCACGCGTGGGATTTTTTTACTCCTGAATTTTCCACTTCCTTGAGGTATACAAATCGACTTGGTTTTTTACATCATCACACATCCCAATCCCTTCTTTAAATCATCGCTGAAAATTCTGAAAAGTTCCCCACTTGTGGGTATTTTGAGAAGAGGGGTATTGATAAGCCACCTTGTCAACTCCATGAAGCTTTATTCACATTCATAATTCCAAGAAAACATAACTCCACTCTGATTTATCTAAGTAATACGGCTTTAAAATCCTGATAAAATTTTCAAAAATCAACGATAATATCCAACTAACCTAAGGAAGCTATGAATATTTTCCATAGATGTTGGCCTCAACCATCCCTCAATTGATTTTCTCTTTACACGATCCATTTATATCCCATTTTTCATGGTGATATTCTCTAGGAATGAGACTTATTTCAAACAGAACTCACATTTTCTGTACTTTTCATAGAGCTTCTCATTTAGTAAGGTCTATACCATGCAGCTGAAATGCTTGTCATACTCCTCCTTTGTTTTGGAGTATATTAGAATATTTTCTAAAAAGACTACCATAAATTTGTAGAGGTAGTCTATAAAGACTCTATTAATTAAGTATATAAAGATTTCTGGATCATTAGTGAGTCCAAATGGCATCACTATGAACTCATATTCCTAATACCATGTTCAGAATGCAGTAATGGGGATATCCTCCTTCGTCACCCAAACATGGTAATATCATGACCGCAGATCCACCTTGGAGAATTATTTTTCTTAATGTAGCTGAACAAGAAAATCATCTATTCATGGAAAATATTACTTTTTCATTATCATGATTTTATTGAGCTCATGATAATCAATGAAAAGCAAAATTGACCCATCCTTCTTCTTGATAGAGGACTAGTTCACTCCATATGGAAGCACTTGGGCATATAAACCCTTTATCTAGATTCTACTATAGTTGTTTACTCAGTTCATCAAGTTCCACAAAACCCATCATATATAGAGTCTCAGGTATTGGTAACACCCTAGGTATAAGGTTGATTGAAAATTCAACAACCCTACTATGAGGAAGGATACGATATTCCCCAGGAAACACATCAGTAAATCCCCTCACAATAGGCATGTATTTGAGGATGGTTCTCTTATTAGAATCAATCTTCTAAGCAAGATATAAATGCTCATAGGGGAGTAATATCAATGCTTTTTATTATGATGATGATGAATATTCATCTCTATCCTTGAAATTTTATAAAATTAGAGGTTGACTCACCATACAAAGGATGATTTCGTTTTCATGGAAATTTTGTTGCCTCTATATAGTCAAATATATTCTATGCGCAGAATTGTATCAAATTCCACCAAAGGGAGTATGATGAGATTTGATGACATGTTCATCCCATAAATTCTGATAAGGAATGAGTTATATAAATGGGATAAAATAATTCCCCCATGGGTTTTCTTCACCTACTTCTCTACTTACATGATTTATGGTGGTGTTTGTATTGTTCTGCTAAACAATCATGATATAAAGGAATGTATATAACTACAATAAAACATTATGTCTGCAATTATTGATTGAATAACTAGCTTACCTGTCACTACTTCATTATAGAGATTTAATTTGGTGGTGGTGGTGGAAAAATATCAACTTTTCTACCTTGGAGGTTGTTGGTTTCCTACCAAAACCCTTGGCTTAGTGAACTAGTTCTCATTGTGACATGGTTCCTTGCATTTAAAGAAATAAACAACACATTGAGGGTCGAACAGAGCATTCCTTACCTCTATCACATTGGTCTTTTTCTCCTATCTGAAATTATTATCCAAGTGCCCATCTCTTCTGCACCTATATCATTTCCTTGTCCCCCTTAGACAATTTTCAAGGTGCTTCTTTCTACACCTCTGGCAGGTGCGAAGCTGAAATTTTCTAGCACTGATGGATTTATCTGTCAGACCACTAGAATTACACTCCACTTCTTGATTCATTCCCCTTGATACCCTGGAGATACAATGATCTCCATCTTTAATTTTATGCCACATCGGGAAATTTCCTCATAGCTATCAAAGTCATATATTTCCAAGGATTTTCGTAGGATAGGTTGTAGCCCACTAATGAAATGGTCAACCTTCCCTTCCAGGGTAACGATAAAACTAGAGTCATATCATTCAAGAACTACCACAAAACTGGGCAAGGCAGGCGCCTTCCTTTATCCGCGCTAACAGAAAAGGGCTGATAAAGGGATAGGCCTTTATCAGCGCTTTAAATATCCCTTTATCATCACTTTTCTTATCGCTGATAAATGATCCATTTAGCAGTGCTTTGCTTAGCACTGATAATATTTATTTTATACATTAAAAAAACATGTTATAACTAAATATATATATATAATTAAATAATTATAAGATTAACAATAAATATATTTATTATATTTATAAAATTTATTAGATTTATTAATTCATTATATATTTATTAGATTTATTAATTCATTATATTTATTAGATTTATTAATTCATTATATTTAATATATATTTAATATATTTCTTTATATTTAATGTATTTGTTTTATTTATAAATATATAATACATTTTAATATATATGTATAATTAAAATTATTGAATATATATGTGTTTTCCAATGAATTGGGGTCAATGAATATATCATACAAGCATATATATATATATGTGTGTGTGTGTGTGTGTTTTCCAATGAAATGGGGTCAATGAATATATCATACATGCATATATATACATATATGTGTATATTGAATAATCTTCATTTATAGATTATAATTCATTATGTTACCCATAAAATATATATGTTATAAAAAATGTACACTTATAATTAAAATTAAATTATATTTAAAAAATAAATATATATTTTATTATATTTTCAATGATATATATATATAAATGTACCTTTCAAATAATTTGATAAGTATAAATAGAGGTATATATATATATTTATAGTTAAATAAATATATAATAATATAAAAAAATTCTTAAATTTATACATTTATCCGCACTTTTATTAGTGCTGATAAACTACGTATTTATCAGCGCTACAAAAGCGCTGACAAAGAGTGTCTTTATCAGCGCTAAAATGAAAAGCGCTAATAAAGTCACTATTTATCAGTACTTTTCATTTTAGCTATGATAAATACCCCCCTTTATCAGCGCTTTTTACTAGCGTTGATAAAGGTCCACGTGGGATTTATAAAATCCATCGGGTCCTCCTCCTCCTCCCCGCACCCTATCAAACTTTCTCGAAAGCCCTACTCTACGCCGATGCCTCCTCTTCGCCGCTACCTCCTCTCTGCTGTTGTCACCACCTCCTTATCCTCCTCCTCCTCTGTGGCTACCACCGCCTCCTCCTCCTTCTCTGGTGCCTACTTCTCCTCCTCCTCCTCCTCCACCACGGCTCCTCCTCTTCCTCCTCCTCCTGCGACGCGGCCTCCTCTCTGCCGCTTCTCCTCCTCCTCCTCCTCCACCAGCACCTCCTCCATCTCCTCCTCCTCCGTCAACTCTGCTTCCTCCTCTCCACCACGGCTCCTCTTACTCATCCTCCTCCACCACGGCCTCCTCCTCCTCCTCCTCCTCCTCCTCCTGCTCCTCCGCTGCCTCCGCTGCCTCGAAGCTGCCTCCGTTGCCTCCACACTGCCTCCACACTTCCTCCGCAGTGCCTCTGCACTGCCTCCACTGCCTCTTGTGCCTCCGCTGTCGACGCCTCCTCCTCCACCACTGGGACCTCCCCATTAAGGTGAGTAAAATTGAATTTTCACGAATTAATTATGTTTGAATTTATTTCCAATATTGAGATTAATTACGATTTGGCGTGATTCTTGTGTGTGATGCTTGTGTGGGTGACACATGTATATGTGGTTGGTTACTAGTTTGATCTTCATTAGCTCTTACCACTTACGGTTGGTTTACTTGTGAATTGATCTTTTTGAGTGGGTTTTGGTGCCTTTTATACTTTAATTCATTATGTGAACCCTTGTGGTTTATTATAATTCCCCTTGTGTTTATTTAATTATAATTTTTTGTATTATTTTGGCCTCCATAAGTGAACTATTCGATGTTGGAATATTCATATGTGCACAGGGTGAAAATATGGATTTGCACACAAATGATAATGGCTTTATAAAATGATGCTCACTTTAAACAGTGGGTTTTAAAACAATTTCTCTCCTTTCCTCATAATTTCCTTATCCCTCCTCCTTTCAAATGGTTCTTATAAAACCCTAATGTTTCAAAAATGGATCCTTGGATCCCAAATTTGAAATTTAGTTTCAAATGTGTTCCATAAATCTACGTATGATTGGCTTCCTGAGGTGTGTTTTGGTTTCTAAATGGAATAAAGGACCATTTTGAATCTTTAGAGCTTACATGGTGTTTTTCCTTTGGTTTTGAAAATGGAATTTGATTTTTAAATTTTAATGATCTATTGGTATTTTGTGGTGTTTTGGAAATTGGTTTTGAAACTCATGGGATTTATAGGCCCAGTTTGTACTTTTTTGTGACTTGATATGTGATGGGATTCTATATGGTTGTCCCTCTGTGGAGAGGTTTTCCACATAGTTAGTGTTGGAGCTTGAGAAAGGCATGCATAGAGTCATCTGTGTATTATTGGTTTATACCTTGCATGTGATGGCCTCTTCATTTTCTAGTATACTACTCTAATAGAGAATCAATTTTGGTTGTTTACTATAGAGGTACACCATATGTCGGCAGGTGAGCCTGAACATAGTAAGTCTAGGGATTTTTTCTAGGTATGATTAGGTAATTCTAATGATTATCTATCTATATGTTCTTCTTTATTTTTCTGCACTTTGGTTATCTACTTTTATAGTATTTTTATAATTTTATAATTTTAATTAATTCCATCATGGCTCTGTGATCACCTTGTTTGGATTCTTATATTGAATTTTGAATTCGTTTTTTAAACTAGATATCTATTTTAAAAAGGGAAGTCGTGATTTGTTTTGAAAATGGATTTTCTAAAAAAAATGTGTTAGTTATTTAAATGATAAAAACCTATTTTATAAACGTATTTAAAACAAGTGTTTTTGTATTATTTCAGGAAAGGTAATGTATGGATTCTGTTGTGCTTACCTACTAAGTTTTGTTATTCTCACACCCTACTTGTGACAGTCAGCATCAGTAGACCCATGTTATTTTTAGGTTTGGGTTTCTTGTTTAGGTTTCCTTTAAAGTAGGTTGGTCTTATAGTTAGTGGTAACCCAATGGTCACAAGGATATCTGGTTGGGTTCTGATTTATTATATCTCTATTTTTAGTTTCTATTTTGTTTATTTGACGTTGTATATGCATCATGTTTATGTATTCTTTATGTTCTATGCTTATGGATCCTCGTGGTTTTGTTGTGTCATCTATTTGGTTTATATATATCCCCATTTCTATATCTCACATCATATTATCACACCATGAATCTTATATATCCTTAAGAGGGTGTTCCTCATCATACATGAGATATAAAACTATATGATCTATCTTATTTAGGCCTAAGACTCTAATACCTATTCAAATAGACTTAGAAAACCTAACTAGGATATACAAATCTCAATCCAAAACCGATCCTCTCATAAACACAACTACCCCATGGAGACATAATCTCGGGATGATCACAAAATCACAAACATTCAATAGAACCCTCACTCCATCTCTTGGTGAATCAAAAAACCACATTAATTTACCTTGGTTGCTATTGATTTATATCCCTTTCACTGGAACACATATACCCATGCATGAATGTACAATAATGCATCAATTGGAACATGGTTTTTATTATAGGGTCTACCTACCTCAAAAAATGGAGTAACCCCCTCACCAAGATCAACTCATCCTCAACCAAGACAATACATGCCTTATCTAATCTTGTACCAATGATTGAGACCCAATATCAAGGCATAATTCCCAAATAATTATATATAGAAACTTATAATTAATTATTCACCTTAATATAATTAGGAAAAATCTTTTAAAATCTCACTAGGAAACAAAAAACCACCAAAACCACACAAAACATGGTGCGTTCATCATACGAGGATAACCTCTAGCCAATACAATAAAAATCTACATCATCTGAATTGATTTGAAGATGATATAGTGAAATCATCACACAAATCCTAGTTAAAATCATCCCAAATCATAGGAAAATAAAGGATAATAGAAATGGAGGAAGTATGAGTGAAGAACTCACTAACGGACTATAAAAAACTCCCAAGAACCACCCCTCATCAGGGGGGGATCAAAGAGAAGAAGAGATTGGATGAATCTCAAGAACCACCCCTCATCAGGGGGATTGAAGAGAGGAAGAGATTGGATGAATCCCAAGAACCACCCAAGATTTCCTATTAATGATCATGCCCCCACCATTTTTTAATTATCTAGTTTTTTATCTAATTTATACTCATATTCCTTCTACCCTAACCTATATACCCATCCTATGGATTCAAATTGGATGAATATAAATAAAGAATGGATGAATGCCAATCGGTTGAAAAAAGAGTACGAAGAAGGCATGAAAGAGTTTATCATGTTTGAAAAAGATCATGCATGTGCCCCTTCTCATATCCTTTGTCCGTGTTTATGATGTTGTTATTCAAAACAAATTAGTCCAGAGGAGTTGGAAGAACACTTGATCTGTCATGGAATAGATCAGAATTATACATGATGGAATAAACATGGGGAAACAACGAATGTAGGTTGTGGCTGGGGTGACACTACATTTTATGGATAATCTGATATGATTACGAACATGAACAATCAAGATGACCGTATGGAGGATGTGATTATAGATGTGAATGATGATGAAGATCGTATTGAGGAAATGACAATGACCTTCGAAGATGAACTTCGTGAATGCCCAAAATTTTTGAGAAGTTAAAATGTTGTGCAAAGACACCATTGAATGATGGTTGCACCAAATATATAGTATTGTTAGCCGTACAGAAGCTGTATAATTTGAAATCAGACAACATGTGGAGGGATTCCAGTTTTACGAAACTACTTGCTCTCATGAATGACATGATCCTAGAAGACAATGAGCTCCCGAGCCAAACATATGATGCCAAACGAATTCTATGCTCGATGGGTATGATATCTAAAAGAATACAAGCCTGCACGAATGACTGTATACTGTTTCTCAAGGACCAAAAATCAATTAAATAATTCCCAAAGTGTGGTTCTTCTCGATACAAGAAAGATGAATCCAGTCCTACTAATGTTTTATGGTACTTTCCAATCATTCCAAGGTTTTGGCGCCTATATGGAAGTGAGGAGACAACAAAACAGTTAACATGGAATGCAGATACAAGAATTAAATATGGGATACTATGTCACCCAGCAGACTCTCCTCAGTGGAAGAGAATTGATCATGAGTATCCTGAATTTGGAAACGAGTCGAGAAACCTTCGTCTTGCATTATCTATAGACGGAGTTAATCCTTTTGGTTTTCAAAGAAATAGTCACAGTACATGGCTGGTTATGTTGATAAATTATAACTTACCACCATGGTTATGCATGAAACGAAAATACATCATGTTATCTATGCTTATATCAGGACCAAAACAACCAAGTAATGATATTGATGTTTATTTAGCTCCATTGATTGAAGATTTGAAATTATTGTGGGATTCAGGTGTTACATTGTATGATGCTTACAGAAAGGAAGATTTCACATTGAGAGACATGTTGTATAGGATGATAAAAGAATTCCCTGCTTATGAAAATTTTTCAGGATATAGCATTAAAGTAACTCAAGGGTTTCCCATTTACGAACAAGGTACAGAATCAATTAGGTTGAAACATTCATCGAAAATCGTGTTTCTAGGACATTGTAGATTTCTACCGCGACGACATAAGTACTGTTCTTAGACGACATCATTCAATGGATGTTTAGAAGAATGTACATCATCGTCTCCACTAACAGGTAATCAATTGTTTGAGAAAGTTAAAAATCTGGACATTACATCTGGTAAAACAGCTTCGAAAAACATTTAGAAAATAAGTTGGAAAAAGGGAATAGTTTTTTTAATTATCATACTGGAATTTTCTGTATGTTAGACATTTTATTGATGTTATGCATGTAGAAAAAAAATGTATTTGATAGTTTCATTGGCACGTTTCTAAATACATCTGGAAAAACAAAATCTGGAATTATGGCTAGGTTGGACTTGGTTGTGATGGGAATGCGAGAAGATTTGGCACTAGTAAAGATTGAAAATCGAACATTTCTTCCTACTACTGCTTACACTCTTTCCAGGTAGGAGAGATATCAGTTTTTCAACTTCTTGAATTATGTAAAGGTTCTAGAGAGGTATTCAACAAATATCAGTAACCTCATTTCAATGAGCGACTTGAAGTTAAAAGGTCTGAAATCACATGACTGTCATGTTTTGATGAAAAATCTAATTCCAATTTCTTTACATTGCATTTTTTCCAAGAATTTCTACCATACATTAACGAAACTGTGTTTCTTCTTCAAATCTATACGCAGCAAAGTTATAGACCCGGTGAAATTTCCAACTGTGGAAAGTGAAATTGCCATCATATTATGTGAATTAGAAATGTTCTTCCCGCATTCATTTTTTGATATGATGGTTCATTTGATGGTCAACTTGGTGAGAGAGATTCGACTATGTGGTCTTGTACATTACAGATGGATATACCCCATTGAACGGTATATGAAGATTTTGAAAGGGTATGTCAAAAATCGAAGTCGGACAGAGGGTTGTATTGCAAAGCGATATATTGTTGAGGAAGCTGTTTAATTCTATACCGAATAGTTGTCTGGTGTGGAAAGCATTGGCCTACCGAAATCTCGTCACACTGGGTAGCTTGAGGGTGAAGGAATTTCTGAAAGAAAGGTTGTCACAATCAAAAGTACAGATCGGGAGCAGGACCACCTTTATGTTTTGCATAATAGTTTCAACATTGACCCATATGTTGAAATCCAAAAAGAAATTCTTAGGCATTTGAATCCATCTAGCACTGAAAAATGGATATCAGATACACATAATCGACAGTTTATATGATGGTTTCGAGATCATATTTTTAAGAATTCAGATGAAAATCCAGAGTCAATTTTAGAACGACTTCGATGGCTAGCCAGAGGACCAACTGTGTATGAATTATCTTACAATGCTTATGTATTTAATAATTATAAATTTTATACTAATGAACATGAGGAAGAAAGTACCATGAAGAATAGTGGGGTTACACTTGTGGCTGAAGCGACACATGTTTTCGGTGCTAAGGATAGAAATCAAATTTATGCGAATATGTCATACTTTGGCATCATCAAACAAATATGGGAGTTGGATTATAAAGAATTTCAAGTTCCGATATTTGAATAGAAGTGGGTTGATAACAGGAGTGCTGTTAAAATAGATGATTTGAGATTCGTGAATGTTGATTTCAGTAAGGAAGGGGAGAAATATGAACCCTTTATATTGGCATCACATGCAGTGCAAGTATTTTATGTTTCAGATCCCGCAAACCGAAATTGTTCAATCATTCTGTTATCAACCAAAATAGCTGAAGGGTCAGATGAAAATTCAACGGAAGATGACCCTTCCATTGGGACTTCGCAATCATTTCACAGTGGTCCCAATGTAGAGGATTTTTTCTATGTCAGAGGAGACCATAATGAAGGGATATGGATAGTTGATAGAGGGGTCAAATCCCTTCAGCCTTTAAAAAAATAGAGTTCTATAATAAGTTTATTTTTTATTGTAATATAGATTGTGTTACATTATGTTATTATTTGTTTTTTGATTCTTTTATGTGATCTAAATTAAATGATAAACCAGTTCTGCAAATTACGTCTTCTGCACCTGCTGATGCACCCAATCCCGAGACACAACAGGTCTCTCAACTTGTTGCAGCTAGTCCCACTACTGAGGTACAAAAGGTCTCTCAACCTATTACAGTTGGTCCCATTGCTGAGGTACAATAGGTTTCTCAACCTGTTGCTGCTGGTCCCAGTGCCAATGCTAGCGCTTCGGAGAAACATAATGATGATGCAGAAACTGGGGAAATGGTAGGCGATGAAACCCCGACAACACAAAAAAAACAGGCGCGTCGTAGTTTGGCAGTTTTAGCCCAAATCCTTAAGGAAAAATCATAAGGAATCAAATATTATGTGGGATGGAATAAACATGGCCAGCATATAAACCCCAACAAAGCCATGTTTAGTAGCTACATTAGAATCGTCACTCGGCAACGCGTGCTGATTGATGTAGATTCATGGCACCATGTTGTCAGCGGGCTGAAAACATTAACGTGGGAAGAGATTACAGTAACATTATGATATCATTTATTTAATCTATAAAAATAAAATAAAATAAAATACTAAAATATTGACTAACACTTCATCTTTTCTTGAAGAGTGCATTTACAGTAGATGTTTCGCACAAAGAATATGTATTAAGACAGGCAGGAAGGGTTCATATAGGCTTTCACACCATTTTAACGAAACATCATCTGAAAGATGCTGAAGCGAAAATCAAGCCACACCCACCGCTTCTTTATGCACAATTGATATCCCTAGGAGCATGGGATGCATTTTGAAACCGTCATACAGAACATATTTTTCTGGTATATTTTGTTTGGTTACACTCTGTTTAACGTTTCTTTTATTCATCACATTTATTGATAGTTTTTTATTTATGAAACAATAACTAAGTGCTGAAAATAAAGAACGGGCAGCAAAACCAGCATACCCCTACCGTAATGCAAGGCTGGGGTATGCTTCAATTGAAACACAATTGGTAGGTATTTTAAAAGTACTGTAATACTTTTATGTGACATAAAACAACACTGTAACCATGTTTCTCTATTTATATGCAGATTGATGAATCAAAATACTAATCCACTTCCATTCCATGCCATGTGCAATGGAAGGAGGCTCGTGTTAATAAAGAGGGGAAATTGGTTGATGAAACCACACAAAAAGTGTGGGAAGCATGTGTACGTATGACATAATATAAACTTGTTTTTCTTTAAATCACTATTACATAACGATGATTAATTATTTTTCTATATTTTATATTTGACATAGTCACAGGAATCAACAACACCTGCACCGGATGCAGACACACTTTCGGCAGCCTTGAAATAGCCAGAACAGTATTGCCACGTTAGAGGTGTGGGTTTTGGGGTGACACCTTGGGCATATTTTCAGAAAAAAAACAAGAGGATGAAAAAACTAAATAATTGAAAGTAATGAGAGATAGAGTAGCTACCCTTGAAGAAAAATTCCATAGTTAGGGAGAGATGCTATATACTTTGATGGAGGAGAGGCGAAGAGAACAAACAACTCAAGAACAACCTGCGTGAGAAGATCCCGCCCCACCCCCACCATCTTTGAGACGAGACATTCCCCTCAAAGACCTAACTTAACCGAGGTAATAATTCTTCAAATATTCATTTCTGTGAAATTTGAATCACATAGACACTGATACCTTTTTTGTAATGATATTCTATAGGGTGAAAATAACTGTGATTTATATCTGTCAACTCCCACCCATCGCTTTGTAGCGAGGGCTACGATGTTCAATATGCAGAATGACACACTACACTCCAAACCACTTATAACTGGTCATGTCAATGTGTCGATTAACGTAGCTCATGAGCCGAGCGCCGAGCTACCCATTCCAAATAACGATGACGGCATTCATACGGTGGAAAAAGCTATTGGAACATTCATTGCATGGCCGTCAAATTTTGTAAAAAACATGTCGACCAAGAGGTATTCATTTTCAATTCATTTTTCAAGTAGAACCTTTGACATTAAATTATAAAATGGATGAACCAGTGAATTTTATTATAGAAGGAAAAAATGGAGGATCTAAAAAGAAAGAGCGGCTCAAAAGGATCAACCAACTGAGAAAAATGATCTAATGGGAGAACATTCACCCCGCCCAATCTATATCCGCATTTAATATCATTGCATGCTCATTTGGATATGAAAATGATAGTTGGAAAGAGTCACACAATTGTTTGTGAAATAGATTTGTATAGAGAGGAAACATTAGATTTCGTTAGTGCTGACGCTGTTGCTGAAATCATCACATATGACTGGCTAGGCACCTCAGTTATAAATGTATACATGAGGTATGTTTTCATGATTTGATTTTATAGAAGCTGACATACTATGATAATTATGGCTAAATACATTTCATATTTTTCATGGGAATATAGATGAAAAATAATTGAATGTATTTTCCCATGAATACAAATTTGGACTCATTAGTCCTCACACCATTTCTACACAATGAGAAGAAATAGAATTTGATTTTCAAGCTGAATTAATGTCAAATATACTCAAAACGTTTGAAAGAAGAATTACGACTGACAGACTGTTTTTAATACCAATGTTGCAAGGGTAATACTCTACATTTTAATCATATCAATTATATTTTTATTTCTATCAATACTTATTCCTTTTTGTGTTTTTAGGGAACATTGGATGCTCATTGCAGTCAATTCGGATACTCTAATGGTTTATTTTATGGATCCACTGCATGGATATCCAACAAACCAACCACACATGATGGCAATTTTCAATTTGTAATACACTAGATCCAACATTTTAGAACTAAATTTCTAGTTATATAATTTATATTATCTTTTAATGAGGATTCTGTTATGATAGGGCGGTGTATGAATGTCGTCTAAAGGCTGGAATGAATCCAAGTCCTAAGGACGAAAATGCACACACGATCTACAAATGGAGAAGTATCTGGGTATATATAAATATATTTCACTATCCAAATACATATCAAAACAAATTACTTATTTTTATCGATGTTTCTGCAGTGTCCGAAACAAACAAATGACAAGGACTGCGGTTATTATGTTTGTAAATTTATGAAAGAGATCATATTTCATGAACAAACTAGCATCCTTGAAGAGTTATTTTGAAAATAATTACTACTTCATTTAAAATAATTATTAATCCTTTGTGTATTTATATTTTTTCATTACTACTGTGACTGTTGCAAAAAATCCTATTCAAAAGATGATATATATGTGTTTAGAAACTAATCGGCAGCGTACCAGATGGAAGAATGTAAACAAATAGGACAATGAAGGTGAATTCTGAATACCTATGTTATCTTTATATAGTCATTGATATCTCCCTTGTTTACACTCATTGAGCATCTATTATCACCCTTTTTTATGTTTTATATCCTTAGATTAGTGAATTCCTACTACTCGGTTTGAAATTGACATTAAATTTAGAAAACAACACAAGTGACATACGGAAAACCAAGAAAACGTGTTCAGATTGTTTTGATACTTTTGGAAAATGATCCATGAGTCATTTGTGATGTGTAAGAATCGACCACACCAGAATCCGACACACGGTGTGACGGGCATGGCTAAAAGTGTCTGATATCAGTTTGAAATTGACATTAACTTTAGAAAGCAACAAAAATGACATATGGAATACCAAGAAAACGCTTTCATATTTCTTTGATACTTTAGGAAAATGATCCATCATTCATTTGTGACATGTAAAAATAGACTGCACCTCAATCTGATGCACGGTGTGACCGGCATGGCTAGAAGTGCCTGATATCAGTTTGAAATTGACATAAAATTTAGAAAATAACATAAGTGACATATGGAATACCGAGAAAATGTATTCAGATTTTTTTTATACTTTAGGAAAATTATCCATGAGTCATTTGTCACGTGTATGAATTGGCCACACCTTGATTCGACACACTGTGTAACCGGTATGGCTAAAAGTGTCTGATATCCATTTTAAATTGACATAAACATTAGAAAACAACACAAGTGAAAAAAGGAAAACCAAGAAAACACATTCAGATTGTTTTTATACTTTTGGAAAACAATTCATGGATCATTTGTGATGGGTACAACTCAACTGTACCTCAATCCGATGCACGGTGTGACTGGTATGGCTAAAAGTGTCTGATATCAGTTTCAAATTGACATAAACTTTAAAAAAAAACAAAAGTGACATACGGAAAACTGAGAAAACATGTTTTTATTGTTTTGATACTTTAGTATAACGATCCATGAGTATTGTTTGACGTGTAAAAGTTTACCGCACTGCAATCCGACGCACGGTGTGACCGCCATGGCTAAAAGTGTCTGATATCAGTTTCAAATTGATATAAACTTTAGAAAACAACAAAAGTGACATACATAAAACTGAGAAAACACATTCGGATTGTTTTTATACTTTAGGAAAATGATCCATGAGACATTTGTGTCATGTACAAATTTACCACACCACAATCTGACTCACGGTGTGACCGGCATGGACAAAAGTGTCTGATATCAGTTCGAAATTGACATTAACTTTAGAAAACATCACTACTGACATACGAAATACTAATAAAAAACGTTTGTATTGTTTTGATACTTTATGAAAATGATCCATGAGTCATTTGTGATGTGTAAAAATCAAACGAACCTCGATCCGATGCACTTTGTGACCGGTATGACTAAACACGTCTGATATCAGTTTGAAATTGACATAAAATTTAGAAAACTACACTGTCGACATACGGAAAACCAAGAAAATGCATTCGGATTGTTTTGATACTTTAGGAAAATGATACATGAGTTATTTGTGACATGTATGAATCAACCTCACATCAATCCAATGTACGGTGTGACCGGTATGGCTAAAAGTGTCTGATATCAGTTTCAAATTGACAAAAACTTTAGAAAACAACAAAAGTGACATACGGAAAACCAAGAAAATGCATTCGTATTGTTTTGATACTTTAGTAAAATGATCTATGAGTCATTTTTTATGCGTACAAATTGACCGCACCTCAATACGATGCACGGTGTGACCGGAATGGATAAAAGTTTCTGATATCAGTTTGAAATTGACATTAACTTTAGAAAACAACAAAAATGAGATATGAAATACGAAGAAAATGGGTTCATATTGTTTTGATACTTTAGAAAAATAGACCATGAGTCATTTGTGACGCGTAAGAGTTGACCGCACCTCGATCTGACGCACAGTGTGACCGGTATGGCTAAAAGTGTCTGATATCAGTTTGAAATTGACATAAACTTTAGAAAACAACACTACTAACATACAGAATACCGAAAAACGCGTTTGGATTGTTTTCATACTTTAGGAAAAGGATCCATGAGTCATTTTTGACATGTATGAATTGACCGCACCTCAATCCAATGCACGGTGTGACCAGTATGGCTAGAAGTGTCTGATATCAGTTTTAAATTGACATAAACTTTAGAAAACAACACAAGTGACATAAGAAAAACTGATAAAACACGTTTTTATTGTTTTGATACTTTAGGACAATGATCCATGAGTCATTTATGACGTGTACGAATCGACCGCACCTCAATCTAACGCACGATGTGATCGGTATGGCTAAAAGTTTCCGATATCAGTTTCAAATTGACATAAACTTTAGAAAAAAACACAAGTGACATACGGAAAACTGAGAAAACGTGTTCTGATTATTTTGATACTTTAGGAAAATGATCCATTAGTCATTTTTGATGTGTACGAATCGACCACACCTCAATTCGATGCACGGTGTGACCGGAATGGCTAAAAGTGTCTCATATCAGTTTGAAATTGACATTAACATTAGAAAACAACACAAATTACATACGAAATACCGAGAAAACACATTAGGATTGTTTTGATAATTTATGAAAACGATCCATGAGTCTTTTTTGATGGGTAAGAATCGACCTGACCTCAATCTGGCGCATGATGTGACTGGAATGGCTAAAATTGTATGATATCAGTTTGAAATTGACATTTACTTTAGAAAACAACACAAATGACATACGGAATACCGAGAAAACACGTTCTTATTGTTTTGATACTTTAGGAAAATTATCCATGAGTCATTTGTGACATGTATGAATCAACTGCACCTCAATCCGATGCACAGTGTGACCAGTATGGCTAAAAGTGTCTTATATCAGTTTGAAATGGACATAAACTTTAGAAAATAACACTACTGACATACAAATTACTGAGAAAACACATTTGGATTGTTTTGATACTTCAGGAAAATGATCCACGACTCATTTTTGACGTATAAGAATCAACTACACCTCAATCTGATGCACTATGTGACTGGTATTACTAAAAGTATCTGATATCAGTTTCAAATTGACATAAACTTTAGAAAACAACACAAGTGACATACGAAAAACCAAGAAAACGCAATAATATTTTTTGATACTTTAGGACAACAATTCATGAGTCATTTGTGACGTGTATGAATTGATCGCACCTCAATCCGATGCACAATGTGACAGGTATGACGATGAGTGTCTGATATCAGTTTCTAATTGACCTAAACTTTAGAAAACAACACAAGTGACATACGGAAAATCGACAAAAAACGTTCGGATTATTTTGATACTTTATGAAAACGATCCATGAATCATTTGTGACGTGTAAGAATTGACCACAACTTAATCTGATGCACCATGTGACCGGTATGGATAAAAGTGTCTGATATCAGTTTGAAATTGACATTAACTTTAGAAAACTACACAAATGACATACAGAATACCGAGAAAACACGTTCAGATTGTTTTTATACTTTTGGAAAATTATCCATGAGTCATTTTTGACATGTACGAATTGACTGCACATTGATCTGACACACGGTGTGACCCGTATGGCTAAAAGTGTCTGATATCAGTTTGAAATTGACATAAACATTATAAAACAACACTACTGACATACAAAATAATGAGAAAACGTATTCATATTATTTTGATACTTTAGAACAACGATCCATGAGTCATTTATGACGTGTATGAATTGACTGTATCTCAATCCGACATATGGTGTGACCGGTATGGATAAAAGTGTCTGATATCAGTTTCAAATTGACATGAACTTTAGAAAACAACACAAGTGACATATGGAAAACTGAGAAAATGTATTCGGATTGTTTTAATACTTTAGGAAAACGATCCATGAGTCATTTGTGACATGTACGAATTGACCGAACCTCAATCTGACGCACGGTGTGACTGGTATGGATAAAATTGTCTGATATCAGTTTCAAATTGACATAAACATTAGAAAACAACACATGTGACATACGGAAAACTGATAAAATGCATTCGGATTGTTTTGATACATTAGGACTACGATTCATGAGTTATTTGTGACATGTAAGAATTGATCGCACATCAATCCGATGCACGGTGTGACCGGTATGACTAAAAGTGTCTGATATCAGTTTCAAATTGACATAAACTTTAGAAAACAACACAAGTGACATACAGAAAACTGAGAAAACACGTTCGGATTTTTTTGATACATTAGTACAATGATCTATGAGTCATTTTTGACGTTTACGAATTGACCGCACCTCATTCCGATGCACCATGTGACCAGAATGGCTAAAAGTGTCTGATATCAGTTTGAAGTTGACATTAACATTAGAAAACAACACAAATGACATATGCAATACTGAGAAAATTTATTCGGATTGTTTTGATACTTTAGAAAAATGATCCATGACTCATTCGTGATGTGTAAGTATTGACTGCACCTCGATCCGGTGAACGGTGTGACCGGTATGGCTAAAAGTGTCTGATATCAGTTTGAAATTGACATAAACTTTAGAAAACAACACTACTGACATAATAAATACCGAGCAGATGCATTTGGATTGTTTTGATACTTTAGGAAAACGATCCATGAGTCATTTTTGATGTGTAAGAATTGACCCCACCTCAATCCGACACACGGTGTGAACGGTATGGCTAAAAGTGTCGGATATCAGTTTCAAATTGACATAAACTTTATAAGACAACACAAGTGACATACGAAAAACCAAGAAAACGTGTTCGGATTGTTTTGATACATTTGGAAATTGATTCATGAGTCATTTTAGATGTGTACGAATTGATCACAGCTCAATCCGACGCACGCTGTGACCGGTATGGATAAAAGTGTCTGATATCAGTTTCAAATGGACATAAACTTTAGAAAACAACACAAGTGACATACGGAAAACTAAGCAAACGCGTTCGAATTGTTTTGATACTTATGGAAAATGATCCATTAGTCATTTTTGACATGTAATAATCGATCTCACCTCAATACGATGCACGGTGTGACCAGTAATGATTTTCATTAGATAAATAATCAGTATTTATTAAATGAGATAAATCATCCAAAAACATTTGTGTTTAAAATTTAATATTTTAGTTTCACATTTCCAAATTAATGTATTTTTTCATATTAATGTTTTAATTTATTTCATTATTGTATTACTAACATAATATTTGTTTTCTTATATAGGTGAATTTTTTTCTTTGGGTTTGGATGCTTTGTTTGGCAACAAATACCGTGGATGAAATTTTTTTAGAGCGGATCATGGATATCAAAGGATGAGACATGAATGATTATAACTATTGTTGAGTAATTGTAATTATAACCATTTAAAAGAATGTTTGAAATGTATATAGCAATGTTTTTTTTGTATTCATGATGTTAAGTAAATGTATATACAATTGCCTGTCAAAATATTGTGTGCAGGTGCTATTTTTTTCAGGTGTGCATGTGCTATTTTGTCCAGGTATTCTGGATTGGGTAGGTGTGATGGTGTGATGGTTCTGTTTTGCAGGTGCAGCAGAAGGTTCCTTTATCAGTGCTTTTTTTGAGCACTGATAAAGGACCCCCTTTACCAGTGCTCTGAAAAGCACTGATATAGGATACCTTTATCAGCGCTAAAAAAATCACTTATAAAGGGGATCCCCCCTTTATATACGCCGGCATTAAGAACGCTTTTCTAGCGATGTTAATGTCAGTTTTTAGCGCTAAAAAAGGCCAAGTTGTATTAGTGAAGTCTTATGATGTTTTCCTCGTATTCCCCAATAGATTAATTTTACTTTTTCATGAGTGAAAGAAAAATATTTTTCCATTTTATGATGGAGGGTTTGAAGAAAATATTTATTGAATAACATTTTCTAAAATTCCTTCCACTCTATTAATTCAATCTCTCCTCATGCATCCTATTCTTGATCAATGTACACCATTAATCTGTTTCCCCCTGAATATGGTAAACAGTTGGAAGAACCCTCTCTTATTCATAACATTGATGTACAGAGAAGATCATTTTCAATAAAGTTTCTCCATTATTCCATGATTAAGGGATCATTTTATCCATTAAAAGTAGGAGTCCTTTGTCTTGTGAAGCTCTCGATTTTTGGTTGTTCTCTCTTAGGGTGGTTTGTGTGCTCATCTTGATCTAGGTTTCGACTTAGAACTTTAGTTAATTAAGAGTGTATCATGATAATGTTTTTCATTCCCTCTCCCATCGGGTTGGGAATCTCATGGGGGCATTCACTAAATTCCCCTTCGCCTTAGATGTTAACTCGATTCCACCTATTATTTTTCATTTTCTAGAATGAAGGGAAAATTTGGGATGAGTATTTTACAATATTAAACACATAAATCCGAATACAATGACAATAAATGGATAACTTATGAATATCATATATTTCCTTAACTTATGATTTTGTAGGATTCAACCTATGTTATCCATGATCTATCTCCTGACATATATTATCATTGTATTTGTTATCCCTTAATTATATTTTGTAGTGAGATTATGAATTTACCAGAGAATATCCCAGTAGAGTGTCAAAATAGGTGTGCAATAACACCCATTGTCGTGTACCAGGTTACCCAGAGTTAGGCCTCGAACACCTTGTTGGAGTTGTTACTCATAGGTACATCTGTTTTAGAACCACATCCATATTTAATATGCACACATGGATTTATTTTATTGATAAATCAGTTATTCTATACATAAAAAACTTTAGGGATGTTTTCCAACACATAGTCATATCCAACGGTTTCCACTAAGGTTCTTTAATCTTAATCTAAAATAAAATCATATTGTTCTCTAATACCAACTATAACAATCGTAATCTTTATTTGACGTTAATACATGATTTATTACATGAGATCACAATTAATATATCCCCAAAAGATCGATAAGTATAGTGATTTTAAGTATTGGGTACATTAAATAAGACATTAAAAAAACTTTAATCATTAAATGAATCATCATTATTGAAAAACTTCTAAACATGTTCATTATATTCCTTCTTACTTAAAACGGAATTGGATATCCTAGGAAAAAATGTAAAAAAGGGGTGATCTATAAAGCACAGTAAGGGAGTAAAAAAGGCATAAATGGAGAATATAATTCATGTTAGATAACAAGAATATCAATAGAGCATTAAATGAACATTATTATAAATGCATGATATAGCATGATAATCATAACATGAAAATGTGGCAATAATATACAACATGATATTATCATTATTCAAGTCTCATTTGGCATGAAGGAACATGATTCAAAGATAATTGGACATGGATGAGAATGAATCAAGGTTCATTAAATATGGAGGAGAATTATTCAAATCTCGTTTCACATGATGTATCATGAAAATAAACATTTCCCAATGTGTTGGAGCACTACCAGGGCTCACCCACATAATAATTTCAATATCATGATTAAGTGTGCCACATAGATCATATAACATAGAATCATTCAACATAATAATTTTTTACACAATCAAGGGATGTGGAATAAAAATAATTAAGTCTATAATCCATATGTATATTTTCATAAAGGTTAATACCCTTGATATAGAAATGGGTATGGTATTCACTACATGATGATTTTGGCGTGGAAAATTGGTGTGTAATTTCAGCAGCATAACGACGTCATATAGAAATTCATAAAATTAGTTGATGAGAGAAAAATTGGCATCTCATCATATAGACATAAAATTAACAGTATATTAAGAGATGTAAATACATCACCCATCATAATGAATTGGAAATAGAAGGTGTAACATAATAAAAAACATAAATAATGAGGAGAAATGAAAGACTCCTTACAAAATTTGGGACGGGTGTACATAATTGTTCATAAGAGGGATAAATGAGAGTTAATGTGGATATCATAATTTATAAAATAAATGGATAGTAAGGGGGATATTTAAGAACCTATCCTAACATAATAAAAAAGAAAATTAAAATACATAATATAAAAGAAATTCTTGATGAAAGAGGAGGGAGGAAGGTCACTTATGAAATTTCTACATAGTAACGGCATAGGTAGGGGTCAAAATGAGGAAGGATAAACGATGAGTAATCCAATAAATTCAATTTTATAGTATGGTAATTATTATAAAAAATTATTTCCAATTTAAATTAAAAAGGCTAATTTCGAACAAGGTTCTTGAATTAAAATGAGGAGAGGAAGGTGAGGATCGCTTAGTTGGATAGATGACCCCAAAGGCTTTGCGAGGATTCGTGGGAGAATGAGGACCCTTGGGAGGACTCTAGGGAGTAGAGGGAAGAATTTGGAAGATCCTAAATGTGTTTTACTGAAGTGAAATAGGATCTCGGATTGATTTATATTTGAAAGGAGGGAGATATCTTTATTATTTTGGTTTTGGACACTACATGATAAAATATTGAAAATCCCCAAAAATCCCTATTTTCACCCAAGTTTTAGGAACTGGGGAGTTGGATAAATTATTTTATAATTCCAAGGGCTATAGATATTAAAATAATTTCTTTACTTATGTGGAGGTGAGTCACACTTTCAAGGAAATGATTTTAAAATCCTAAAATATATTATAAGTCTTGAAGGATTTACTAAGACATCATAAAATATATCAAATAAAAATAAAATAACATTATTTTAAACAAAAAACATATATTTGGATGATGATACCCGTTATAGTATTTATTACATTACTATTGGGACATTATGATGTCCTAAAACACAAATTATATTTATATGGTATTTAATTTTTTTCTAGAAAATTCGACTTTCTCAGAAAATTATGAAAGACTCACCATTGGATAATTTTGAGGCCATGAATCATAAAATAATATTAATTTTATCTAAAAAATATTATAAATATGTTAATTTTCACTTTAAAAAGAAGAACCAATATTCATTGAAAATTGACGATTTTTGACAAATAAACATTTTTTAAACCCTAATAAAAATTAATTTTGAATTCATAAAATGTTTATGATCATTTATATTTAATAAAACGTTTTTAATATAAATTTATTATTATAACATTATTTATTTTAAAAAATCCATTAATTCATCGTAATAATTTTCTTAATTCACCAAAAATACAATTTCTGATTAAAAAATCATTTACAAAGATACAATAATAGTATATATTCTTTTATACAAAAAAATAAAGTATATAATCTTATTGTTTGGGTCTTGTTACATATCCCATTTATACACTAGAATATTCCCTAAGAGTATGGTTCACAATTGTGGGGCTTTCTTGGCTTTGTTCGCTGAACATGGTCTAGGTCGTGATATTGATGATCTTGAATTTCTCTTGTATGTGGTTCTAGTCATGCTTAAGTTGTTAGATCTCAAATTGGGATTAGTCTTAGGAAAATCCCAAAAAATTTATCACCCTTCTAATCTCTGATAAATGGGATTTATTTGGTAATATCCGACTTTTTTAGGCCATCACTTCCTTTGTTTGTGCCAAAAAGATTTATTAAAATGCAATATATATACAAGACATGTCATCACTATTCAACAACTATATTATCAATGACAATGATACTTAAACATCATTTAAATCTAAAATTATATAATATAAAACATCATCTCATGTGTTTTCTATATCCATAAGACATTTAATTAGATCAAAAGTTAAATTTTATTCATAAGAGTTCATGTTTTTATAGAGGAGAAGTGGGATTATTATAAATAGAAAATGGTAAACATTATTGGGTTGTATCCCTTAAATAACATGCCTACAATAAAGATACCAATTATATTAAATGTATTATATGGATTAAATATTTCTTTAAAATATTTTTACAGTATTATATGTCACTTGGCAACATTATTTTAATGTTTGACCACTATGTAAACTCATTTTCACCTTAATCGTTATAATTAATTTTAATTGTCATTGTGAAAATTTAGGGTCAAATAATAAGTTATAATAATATAAATTATAAACTATGATTATTAAAAATATTTAATCTATTTTTTCAAATTAAAATGACATAAGTGGAAGAAATAAATTTGAAATTAATCCTGCAGATGTGATGAGAAACCAGGTTTTAAAGTGAAAATGCCCAAAACATTAGTATGTTTTTATATCTATAATAAAAAAAATTATTAAAATGAAATATATTGTATTAAATTATATTAAATTGATATAATTATACTTTGAAAAAAATAAAAAATATTATTTAACACTAAAAATTATTTTGACAAAAAGTCAGTTTTCAATTAAAAATCACAATTTTCACATTTCAATCAAAATATGAATGTTTTCAGAGAAATATCAAAAATTCATCCTAATAATTTTTTTCATTTTCAACTGTAATATGAAGATTATTTTTTCAATTATAATTTAATAATGTGTCAAATGTTGTATTTAAAATAGGTTTTCATTTAAAAGGTGGCAAAATGGCTTTAGAAAATTACAAAAAAAATTAACTAAAATTGGATTTGTTCTTATCTTATGTATATCAAATCTATTTTATGACTATAAAAAATATTTTATTGAATATAAAATATATATTTAATTAATATCATACACTAATAGTAATTAACTTAATTTAATATGACAAAATAAATTTAGCGCTTAATAAAATTTTTTAAAAAATGAATTCCCATTATATTTTTTTGCAATTAATTTGTAATAAATGAATTCAACAATATATTTTCGTAAGTTATTTAATGATTACTATAACCTATAATTTACTATCTACTAGATAGTTTCCATTTTAACTAATAATAATATTATTATTTGATAAAACCCAGTCTAGCGTGTAACGCGAGCCATCGATGAAAATCACTATTGTGTGAAACATAAGATAATGTTGATATTTCATGTAGAGAAAGTTAAAAATTATTTTTCATGTAAATAAATAGATTCTCAGTGTTTAATGTATTATACATTATTTTAATAATTAAATTTATATATATATATATCATAATGTCTTGAGTGGTTATTTTTCATTTTATACTTGAGTTGAGTTTCATACATGCTATAGAATAAAAGTTTATTCTTCTAGAATTTTTTAGTTATTGCAATATTTACTATCTCTTGTTTTCAATGGATTGCTTTATTATCTTATTTTATGATGTGTTATTTTAACTTTGGGGTCATAAAATATTCAAATGGATCTTTCATACCTCCTTTCTGGCATGTTGGTTACACATTTTATTAATTCTTTTCTACCTTTAGTGAAATATTATTATTATATAATATTCAATTTCTGTATATATTTACCAAACATATATCACTTTATATATATAATTTTAATTTCTATGGATATATAGGTTTTTCCCTTAATAATTAAACCATTTATGTAAACCAAATTTATGGGAAGATACCTATTTCTTGTCCCATACCAAAAATCACCCCATAAACTATTTTTAAAGAATTTTTATATTATAAAATCATTATTATTTTATAGAAAATACTATTTGTTCAAATCTTGTTTTATGGAAAAGAGTATTCTCTTTCCTTCTTAAAGATTATCGTTTACTTATTTCATAAATCTTCACACAAATGGGACGTTTTTATTCATTCATCTTTTAGAATATTCTCAATAAATCTCTATAATGGAATTCAAAGATCATGAGCTATGTTTCACATTAATATATGATAATCAATATTATTTAATCCCTTATTCTCTTGGGCATCCTTTTGATTTAGAATTCTGTTATTCCTTAAATCAGAATTATGAAGATCACATCCTTCTCATGGGTTTAATCATGCTTCTGATTTATTTTATGTACTCTATTACATTCTAGAACACATATACATTCACATATTATAATTTTATGGTTGGTTTTGTTAGGTCCCTCCAATGTATTGGGTAATGATAATTTATTACGAGATAGCATGTATAGTGAGCATGTGATTATCCTAAGAACATTATGTTATTATGCATGTTATCCTATTCTCATTAACTAATCATTATGAGTGGTTAGACATAACAAACTATGATAAGATAGTGTTTATCCTAAGAATATGATTATTATGACTGAGTTAAGTTTATGTCATGTATTCTTGAGTGTTAACTCTTACATATACATATGGTTTCTTGATTTTTGATGTTTCCACATTCATGTGATTTCATGATCTTATACTTCAATTTCCTTATATCGTGTTTTCATTATTACAATCATTCCATTTATGATATCATGTAATTCCAACTGAATGGCATGTTAGGCTTTATTACCTTGTTTATTCCCATTTTTGGCATTCTAGATCACCCTATCCATTATGTATATTCCATTGGGTATCCTGTGAATTTTTATAATATCTATGGGTGTTAGGAGACCTATGTGGAGATTTAAATAATGATACTGTTTTAAATTTATGATAATGTATTCATGTATCTAATCTTAAAAAGAAACTATAACTCTAATTCCATAGTTTTTTTTGGTTCGAAAAAGAATTAAAAAATCATGAAAGAATATTTTATTATATCTTGGGTCACTACATTTTGTATAAATGGAGAGTTTTTTTTCTGGATATTAGGATGTTAGTTACTTAGTGAAACCCTTGGGTATATTTCAATAAGATAAGAATATGTATATAAGAACATAAAAAATGTTGATAAAATAGATATTTCATTTATTTCCTTAAAATTACATCCCTTTATAGTAAATGGAAAGTGTATTTAGGCTATAACACACTTGTACCTAGGGGTAATAACAATGATGGGGGTATATTGGGTATTTACTCTATCATATCCTGGTGCCTAACAAATTGGCCCAACTATAAACTTGGATATATACTCCTGAAGGGATATGATTTGGTCAATAAAACACTTTTTTCAAACAATTATAGAGGATTTATTTCCTATTTACCATATTTTATTAGGTATACATATATAAGAGAAAATAACTATATGTAACCTTGATAGAACCATATGTTTTAAAGAATTAACCATGTATGACATAGTAAAAAATAATGAATCATAGAGTGAAATGATGGAGTAATTTGTGGTGACATATTAGAATTGAGATTTCATAATCATATACTCTTATTAATTTGTATATTATCATAACCAAATTTCATAAAACAGGATCATGAGGATGAAATTAAAATGGAATTTTTAAAAAAATCTGAATTTTTTTATAACTTAACAAGGGTGTATAAATAAATGGTTGAGAAACATATTATATTCCTATTATTACTAAAAAAATAATTTTCCTAGTTTTACCTAAGGTTGTTGTAACGTCCTGGTTCTGAAAGCCACCCAGAGGCACCGTGTACCCTATTGGTCAAATGGCTTCAAGCGCATTCCAGCAAATACCAGAGGATGCTGACTAGTATTGAGTGCCTTGGGTGTGATAATGGGGAAACTATGCCCTCATTGGAAGAGTACACAGTAGAAATAAACAAATATATACAAGAGCGGAAGCAGTAATAATGACATACAACATTAACAACAGAAAACTGAAAGTTTCAACTGAAGAACATATATAAACTGATGCATGAGTCATATGTCTAGGAAAACAGCCAAACAAGTCACAATGCTGGGATATAATAGTGCTAAACCAAAGTGAAAAAGAAAATAGATAAACTCCTCAGCAACGCAAGCCATAGCTTGGTCCAATGCTCTCCAGCTCTATAACAAGTCAAGTACCCGAAGTAGAAGGGTGTTTTCCCTTATCAATAACTGCAGCAATATAATCAGTTTGGGCCCAAAAGCATGACCCAAACTGGGTGTGAGACTAAATCCCAATATTCAACCACTCGAAGATATGTTCCTAATAGTCAGTGAATATATGGAAGGTTATAGTATAGAAAATATTAAACAGAAAAGTGCTTAGTAGTAAACAGTTCCACAAGTCAAAAATAATCAATCAAGCACAGTAACCCTCTAGGAAGTGCACACAACCTATCCTCTCAAGTTTAGTTATAAGAATTCATAAAGACTCTTTGAGGAAGCTCACACAGTCAATTCCCCTTATAGTCAAAGTTAAAACAAGACTATCTGATGAATCTCACACAGTCAATTCCCCTTATAGTTTAAGGCAGTCAAGGACTCCTTGAGGAAGCTCCCACGGTCAATTCCCCTTATATCCCCAATTTCTAGGACTCTATAAGGAATCACACTCGGTCAATTCCCCTTATAGCCCAAGTCGTTCAATTAAAACAAAGACTCTCTGAGGAAGCTCACATGGTCAATTCCACTTATAGTCTAAAGCAATCGAGGACTCTCTGAGGAAGCTCACTCGGTCAATTCCCCTTATAGCCCCATGTGGTCCTAGGCTCTCTGAAGAAGCTCACATAGTCTATCCCCCTTATAGCCTAAAGTGATCAAAGACTCTCTGAGGAAGCTCACTCGACCAATTTCCCTTACAATCTACTACATCAGGTTCTCACGGCCCTGTGATGATCAATGAGTATTGCAGTAAAATATGGCCAAAGTAAACCTACAGAACGACTTGGCTAACTAGTCTACAGCATATCAGGCATGTTAGAACACAAACTCTCCATCCTAGAGCAGTAGGCATGGAAAACCGGTAAGGAATCCAATTTGGCTAAAAAGGACCAAACGGTCGTAAATAGAACATGCAAGGGAAAAACATCCAAATCATAGTAATCAACCCTTTTCATATCCAAATTACCTCTACACAAGCATATAATCATGGCGGGTAATCAATAACGGTAAAACGGGAAACATGCAATACCTCGTTCAAGGGTATTGGTGGAATTTGAATATAACTCAAAGACTTTGAACAGAAAGAAACAAACCACCTACCTTGGCATTGGGAGATCAATATACTTGAACATCGAGGCTTGAATCGCCCTACAATGTTGAATAACTACCAACAATATAAAAAGTTTAACCCATGATAACATGGAAAAGAAGAGGAATCACGAAACGAGGCTCAAGCAGAAGAGAGAACTCACTAATGTGATTCCATTGAAACCAACGGTGTTTGATTCAGAAGACGCAAACACGCTCGGGGGGTTTATCAAATATCCGCGATTGTACGACGCTCTTGGACAAGACAAATGAATAAGTGGGTGTTTCTATCGATTAGACATGACCCCGGTGCGTTTAATGAAAAAAAGTACACGTCATGTACTTTTGAAGTACACAGCAAGTACTCACCTTTTATGTACTCTTCATTAAGTGGTATCCTATTCACTCCCACATGGCTGTGTGTTTAGGTACTACACGACCATCACACGGCCTCCTGTGGCAAAGAAGTAAATGACATGTACTCATAAAGTAAATGACGTGTACTTAGGAAATTTCCATAATTTCATCTTTTTTTCTCGAAAACGACCCAAAAAGGAAAAACATACATGAAAAAAAGATTCAGGTTCTTACAAATATCCCAACTTAATGAAATTTGTCTTCAGATTTCCGTAGCGTGGCGCAGAAAAAAGCAACCCTGAAGAGCTCAGGCCACTGTGATCGTACGTCTTCCTCTCTCTCACAAGTCTCGTCCTATACTCACCCATACCACCAAAGCAACCATACCAGACGAACAGACCAGCCATGAAGAACCTTCATACTTCGATCCACAATCTGGATAGGATGCCCCTCAAATGATGCATCCACCTCCAACTCAACCTCCTCAGGTTGGAAAACATGATACAGGTTTGAAAAGTAACATCAAAGCTGAGAAACATGGAACACGTCGTGCATGGATTGGTACCTCTAAGGTAACTGGAACCGATAGGAAACCGTCCTAAATCTCTCCAACACCTCAAACGGACCGACGTACGTCGGTGAAAGCTTACCCTGTCTCCTAATCCTCTTATGTCCCAACCTCGGTGTTACACGTAGGAGAACTTGATCCCTGACCTCGAACTCCAGAGGTCGTCTCGTCTTATCAGCATAAGAATTCTGTCGAGACTTCACAATAGACAACTTCTTCAGAATCAACTCTATCTACTCTGTGGTATCCTGAACAAGACGAGGTCCCAACAAAGCTTCCTCTCCTACCTCCAGCCATCATAAGGGTGATCTACATGGACTACCATACAAATAATCATAATGTGCCATCTGAATAGTTGATTGAAAACTATTGTTGTAGGAAAACTCCACAATAGGTATATGCTTCTCCCAAGAACCTCCAAAATCTAGAATGTATGCTCAGAGCATATACTCAAGCACTTGAATAATACAGTCAGACTGGCCATCAATCTGATGATGGTATGTTGCGCTCAAAAGTACCTGTGTACCCAAATCTTTCTAAAGCCCCTGCCAGACCTGAGAAGTAAAACGTGCATCCATGTCTGAAATGATGGAGTGTGGAACTCCATGAATAATTACAATATCTCGGATGTACAACCATCCCAGATCAACAACACTGAAGGTCTATTTGATTGGAAAGAAGTGAGATACCTTCATATGTCTTTCAATGACAACCCATAATACTTAATTCCCTTGAGGTGACCTCGGCAAACCGGTCACAAAATCAATCAAAAAATATTTCCACTTCCACTCGGGAATGAGTAACTTCTATAAGAGCCCTGTTGGCCACTGATGATCCGCCTTCACCTGCTAACAAGTGGAACACCTCATAACAAAACCAGAAACATCCCTCTTCATACCTGGCCACCAATACTAAAAGTGTAGATCATGATACATCTTTGTGAAGCCAGGATGAATTGTCCAAACTGAGGAATGAAAATCTCACTTCATCTCCTCACATATATCTGCTATCACCCATACGTGCCCCTGGATACGCAAGATCTCATCCTCACCTATGGTCCATCTAGGAATATGGTTCTCTCCTGACACACTCTTTCTTTGGACCAGGCCTTCAGAATATGATAGCTGCCTCATCCAAACTAGATCAAGAAGAGTAGAGGTAACAGCTACAGAAGAGAGAAAAGCATGCCCCTGTCTATCATGCACCTCCAAATTCATCTTAGAGAATGGAGCCATAAGCTTCCACTCACTACTTCCCTCTTAAAATGCTTTTATTTGATTCCTCCTACTCAATGCATCAGCAACTGCGTTGCCCTTCCTAGGCAAGTAGGAATTCTCAAAGTCAAAGTACTATAGGTACACAACCCACCTCCATTGTCTTAAATCTAGATCATGCTGATTAAAGATGTACATGAAACTTTTTTGGTTGGTGAAAACCACAAAATCCTCTAACAGAAGATAATTTCTCCAAAAGCGTAGGGCATGACCAAAAACAGCCAACTCTAGATTGTGTGTCAGGTAATTCCTCTCATGTGGCCTCAACTTTCGAGACCCGTACACAAGGAATCCATCTCCCTACATAAGCACAGCTCCCATCCCGATACTTGATGCATCATAGTAAACAGTATAGCTCTTTCCCGGCTCTAGAAAGACTAGTATTGGTGATGAAGTCAACCTACCTTTTAGCTCCTGAAAGGCTGACTCACAAGAATCTGACCATAAGAACATCGCACCCTTCTTAGTCAAACCTGTCAGCAGTGCGGCTAAGCGTGAAATGTCTTGTATGAGACATCTATAGTATCCATTCAGCCCTAGAAAACTCCGTACCTCAAAGACGTTCTTCGGATGCTCCCAAAAAACTATAGCTCTCACTTTATCTAGTTCTACTGATACTACTACCTCTGAGATAATATAACCCAGGAAGTGAATCTGATCCATCCAAAAGTGGCACTTTGAGAGCATATCATATAAATGATGCTCCCTCAGTTTACTAAAAATGATCTCAATATGGGTATCATGGTCTTGTCGAGTGTGAGAGTACACCAAGATATCGTCCATGAAAACAACCACGAAGGAATCCATGTATGGATGGAACACTTGGTTCATCAGTGCCATGAAAACCGTCGGCACGTTCAGGAGACCGAACGACAAAACCATATAATCGTATAGACCATACCTTCTCTGGAAGGCTGTAAGGGGTATATCTGATGTTCTTATGTGCAAATAATAATAACTGGACATCAAGTAAATCTTCAAGAACACCCAGGCTTCTTGAAGCTAATCAAAGAGATCATCGATCCATAGCAAGGGATACCAGTTATTGACGATCAACTGGTACAACTTCCGAGAGTCCACAAAAATCCATAGGGTGTCATCTACCTTCTTCGAAACAAGGATAGGAGAACCCCAAGGATTTGTACTAGGTTGGATGAAATCCTTTTCCTACAACTCCTCCAACTATTTCTTGAATTCCTACAACTCTGGTGTAGCCATCCTATAAGGAGGAATGGACACTGGTGCTGCTCCTAGCTCAAGCTCATTCAAGAAGTCCACCTTACGCTACGGAGGCAAACCTGAAAAAGTCCTCTAGAAAGACATCTCTGAAATGATCCACCATTGGAGGAAATTCTAACTGTGAAGTCCCTTGGTCATCTAGATATAGGCTAAAAATCTGGGATGTTACTCCTCCAAACCCATGATGCTCTGGACCTTCTCTACTCACCTGGACATCCCATTCACCCTTGTGATGAATGGATTTACCATCTCATGATATGAAACTCACCCCGCGGCGATAACAATATATGACTGGCTGGAAGGTAACTAGACAGTCCATTCCAAGAATGACATCATAGCCTGTCATATCTAGGACATAGAGGTCCTATAAGAAGTGACACCCACCAACCTATAGAAGGCACTCCTTGCACTAACGTACACTAACCGTTCTAGTCTCCAAAAGAGTGTCTAACATCAAGATATCAGCATAAGAAAATATTTAGAGCCCAAGGATCTCCATGACATCAATAGATATAAAGCTATGGGAAGCCCCTGTATTGAAAAGAGCAGAAGCTAAAAATAAGGCTACTAAGATCGTACCTCGAACTGTGGAGGGTCCGAGATCATGATCCTATTGGGTCTGCTCCACTACAAAAGTCTGTCCTATGTCACTGCCCTGTGACCATGCCAGACCGCTCTGAGGTGATCCAACCTACTATCACTGAAGAACCGGTGACTGACTACCATGGCCATGACCTCCACCTCGGCCCGAATGGCCGGAAGAACTCTAGTTCTCAGACTAGTGAGAAACCAGTGGCACTTCACCTAAACGAGGAGTCATAGAAGAACACATGTCACCAGCTTCTAGTGAGAATAACTGACAAAAACGCTGAAGGTGACCTATATTTCCGCAATATCGGCACTCCACTGGGTCTCTCGGGCAACATGGCCTCATATTACCTCTTCTCCCACACTGGTAGTACACCACATGGCTATCAGAAGATGCATCCCGCCTACTCTAATATCCTCATGCAAACTCCCTATGGTGCTTCCTGCTATCAGTTGGTGGAGTACTAACTCTAGATTCCAAACCGCCCGGGACCACCATTCCAGAATCCCTTAGATTGTTCTCTGTGATCAGCGCCTGGTTGACGATCGAAGATATCGAAGTCAACCTGAAGATGTTCACCTGGGATCGGATGTCGTGACTAATACCATCCTCGAACTTCCATGCAAGGAATAACTCATCACCTCCTGGAATAGGCGTGGAACACTGCAGCTCTGTGACGTATGAGGAATAATTCATAACAGAAAGAGTACCCTGCTCCAGACTCATGAAATCATAGGCTCGATCGGCCTTCAAGGTCTCCGGATAGAAGTAATTGTAAAAGATGCATCGAAACTCATCCCAAGCCATATTCTGCTAGCGTCCCGGCTGTGAGATCACATCCCACCCCTCTTAGTGGAGTCTCTAAGCTTGCAGGTAGTGAGCTTTACCCTCTTCTCTGGAGGTATCTCTAGATGCTTGAAAATCATTAGTGTGACTTCTAGCCACGAATCTGTAGCATGGGGTCATCCATCCCCTGAGAAAGTCGGAGGATGATGTTGCTGAAAGACCCATGTCAATTCTGCCATTAATGGGGTGGAACATGGCCCTCTTTAAAGGGTCTACATCATCCTCAAAAATACCCCCCTGAACTATGAATCCGCACCTATGTCAGGTATAACAGCTTGTGCCAAGACTGGCATGGCAGGAGGATCAGCAGGTAGCCCCTGATCTGCCATGTCTGGTGTCTGATCACCGCCTAGCAACTGGTGCACAACCGGAGGACATCTCGGTGTCATAACTCTGCAAGGTCAAGAGCACACCATAGATCAAGATTTTCAAGGACAGAAAACAAGGAGTGTAATATGGGAATAAGAGAAATAAATCCCTCAAGTTTTACAATACATGACTATATGGTGTGTACATTTCCTACATGGAGTGTCCCTTAATTCATTCACATGGGCATGTCCTCCTGCCTAAACTGGTCGTGTAATACCCCAAACACATGCTGTTTTGTCTTAACACATAGAATGTACTTGAATCCTCTTCCCCTTCTTGAGTCCTTCTACATGGTTAGGCCACATGGATCTCCTAAGACAAGACTACACGGCGTGTGCACGGTAGACAGAACTTGTACTAGACAAGATTCACCTGGCCCGTGTTGTTAGTGACATAGCCAGACACACAACTCACACTACATGGCGTGTTCTAGATAGAAAAGGCGTGTATGTGAAAGGATAACACCAACCCATGTTTTTTGTGACACGACCGAGTACCCGGGTCAGACTACATGACGTGTTCAATCCTGACATGGCGTTTATAGCTTACAGTTTTATCCATCCATGTTGTTAGTTACATGGGTGGACAAAAGTTCAATACTACACATTGTGTTCGACTGGTGCATGACATGTTCCCACCAGACCTTCCCCATCCCGTGTCTCTGCCCACATGACCTATGACATGGTTAGAGACTACACGACTTGTACATAAAGTACATGGCGTGTAATTAAGAAAAATAGTTTCCTACCAAATAGAAGAACACATGGCATGTACTTAACACTAAACGGAGTGTATTCAGGCTTTTTCTGGATATTAAGCCTTAGAAACTACTCCGAAACCCATAAAAACACTAAAACGAGCATTGAAAGTGCCAAATTCTGATCTGTGAGGGCTGATACACCCTGCGAATCAATGTTTGGAATCTTGTACACATTATAACATAGAGAACAAGGGAATGATCCACCAAATTCCGGTCCATGAGGGCCCATAACACCTCAAGAACCAAAGTTTGGCATCCAATCAAGAAAATTTCTACACCAAACAATACCCTATCAAACAACATGTATTATTATCAAGGAAACTATCACAGCATCCTGCATATTTTAAACAACATATATTAAAACAACATGAAATCACCAATGCATCCTAGATGGCATTGAAAAAATGCATGAAATATGATTTCTAGGAAGTGCCTATATGATGCATGAGATGGCATACCCTTATCTCATCAGGTTGAAACAGAAATAGAACCTCAATAATATCAACAAAAACATCACAAACCATGTGAATCACTCAAGGTGAAATCAAATCAACTGTAATAATTGCAAAACCATAAAAATTGAAATTAATGAGGTAGATTGGTTTTTCCTTGTACACAGGTTAGATAATCCCAGGAACAACTTATTACCATGTACCTATCCGATCCTATCCATGGATAAAGGCTCCAAACAGTAAATCAAGAGAAAATAATCCCTCTAATACCACTTTGTAACATCCCTGTTCCGGAATCCACCCAGAGGCACCCTGTACCCGGTTGGTCACATGGCCTCAAGTGCATTTCCCCGAATTCTAGAGGCTACCGACTAGCAATGAGGGCCTTGGGTGAGATAGTGGGGAAACTATTCCCTCATTAACAGGGTACCCAATGTAAGTAAACAAATAAATACAATAGCGGAAGCATTAATAATTACATACAACAGTAAAAATAGAAAATTGAAAGTATAAACTGGAGAACATATATAAACTAATGCATGATACATATGTCTAGGAAAACAGCAAAACAAGTCACAATGCTGGAATACAATAGTGCTAAACCAAAGTGCAAAAGAAAATAGATAAACTCCTCAGCATCGCAAGTTGTAGCTTGGTCTCATTCTCTCCATCTCCACAACAAGTCAAGTACATAAAGTAGAAGGGCGATTTCCCTTATCTATACCTGTAGAAATATAATCTTTTGGGTCCAAAATCATGACCCAAACAAGGTGTGAGACTAAATACCAGTAGGTAACCACCTGAAGATCTATACCAAACAGTCAGTGAATATATGGCAGGTAAAAGTACAAAAAATAGTAAACAAGAAAGTGCTCAGTAGTAAACAGTTACACAAGTCAAAAACAATCAATAAAGTACAGTAACCCTCTAGGAAGTTCACAAAGCATGTCCCCTATGGTTCAGTTATAATAATTCATAAAGACTCTTGGAGGAAGCATAGACAGTCAATTCCCCTTATAGTCAAAGGTAAAACAAGAATCTCTAAGGAAGCTCACACAGTCAATTCCCCTTATATTCTAAGGTATTCGAGAACACTCTGAGGAAGCTCACACGATCAATTACCCTTATATCCCAAAAGTCTAGAACTCTCTGAGGAAGCTCACTCGTTCAATTCCCCTTTTATCCCAAGTCGTTCAATTAAAACAATGAATCTCTGAGGAAACTCACACAGTCAATTCCCCTTATAGTCTAAAGCCATCATGGATTCTCTGAGGAAACTAACTTGGTCAATTATCCTTATAGCCCCAAGTGTTCCTAGGCTCTCTGAGGAATCTCACATAGTCTATCCCCCTTATATCTTAAAGTTCTCAAAGACTCTCTAAGGAAGCTCACCCGGTCAATTCCCTTTATAGTCTACTACACTAGGTTCTCACGACCCTGTGTAGGTCAACGAGTATAGCAGTGCAATATGGCCAATGTAAACCTACATAACTACTTGGCTAACCAGTCTACAACATATCATGTATGTCAGAACACAAACTCTCCATCCTACATTAATAGGCATGGAAAACAGGCAAGGCATCCAAACTGGCTAAACAGGACCAAACGATCGTAAACAAAACATGCAATGGAAATACATCTAAAGCATAACAATAAACCCTATTCATATCCAAATTACCTCTACAAAAGTATAAAATCATGGCGGAAAATCAATAAGGGTAAAACTGTAAACACGTAATACCCCGTTCAAGGGTATTGGTGGAATCATCACATAATACTCCAAGACTTCGAACAGAAAGGCACAAACCACCTACCTTGGTATTGGGAGATCAATATACTTGAACCCCAAGGCTTGAATCACCCTAGAACATCGAATATCTATAAAAACATCTAAAACATTCAACCCATAATAACTTGGAAAAGAAGAGGAATCACAAAACGAGGCTTAAGCAGAAGAGAGAACTCACCGATGTGACTCCAACGCAACCAATAGTGTTAGATTTAGAGGATGGACGTACGCTCGGGGCTCATCGAAGATCTATGGTCGTAAAACGCTCCAAGATTATACAAAAAAAGAAGTGGGTGTTTCTGTCAGTTAGGCGCTACGCTGATGTGTTTAATCAAAAAAGAAAGTACATGGTGTGTACTTTTGAAGTATTCGGTGTGTACTCACCTTTTCCGTACTCCGCTTTAAGCATCCTCTAAGTCACTCCCACACGGTTGTGTGTGTGGCTACTACACGGCCATCACACAACCTCCAGTGGAAAGGAAGTACACGACGTGTACTCATAATGTACACGGCGTTTACTTAGAAAATTTCCAGAATTTCCTCTTTTTCTCAAAATTGACCAGAAAAGGAAAAAAATACTTGAAAAGAATATCTGGGTTCTTATAGTTGTTCGTATGATAAAAAATATAAATTAATCATTTCTATTTTGTTTTAGTCATCGATATTTATAAATTTTATTTTGTAATATTTTAAATGTTACAAGGGTTGTGTGTGACATATAAGATTTTCATCAGTAGTGTTTCTTTAAATGTATGGAAACATATGTTTAATGGTCTCAACAGACAGGAAATGTGATTTTATGACATGTTTATATTTTGAAAATATCTATTGATGTAAAGATGATTGAGTTCTGAATAACTCTTACGATTATTATACACTTGACGTTTAGGTAATAAGGGGATAACCGATTATGTGAAAAGATACTTAAACTTCATTAGAATGATTTGATTGATAATTAATTCATGATATTTTGGGGGTTTTTTATATCATTTTTTGGATTATAATATATATTTTGAATTTTTCAATACATTATGAACTATTGGTTGAATATACGAGATTAGTTTTGAAGAAAAATGGCTCTATTATTGATTAATGTATTAGATATTCAAAGAGTATTGGGAAATGTATGTTATGGATATTATATGATTATAGTATATAAATAATTTGGAACATGATTGTATAAATTATATGTATTTTCTAAGGAAATAAGAGTAACTTTTTATAGTCTAATAAAGGTAGATATCATATTTGATGTTATATCCTAAATGATGAATATGTTAAGAATACCCTAAGCTATAATCTCTAGATTTTAGTAATTAAAACTATGAGGAAAAAAATTATTTAAGGGTGTAGGGGTGAATTTAACATCCTATGTTTTTAGGATGATTATTATTTTATGATGAACAGGTTTATAATTTGATTCATTTTATTATGGGAATTTAATTAGATTAAAAAATAAGTCATACCATATGTGGATTAAACTAAAAACTTATTATTCATTCATAATTTGAACATTAAAAAATAAAATATAACAACTTATTACACACCAAGGATTATTACACACCACAGATAATGAACATCCATTAAAAGTGAACAATTCAATAGTGAAATATATTTTGAAAAGAAAAAATTATGAATGACTTGGAAATATATAGGGTCATCTCAAACATTGAGGATTTCCAATATCCAAACAAGATATAATGAATAATATCATCCTAGAAGGAGAATCAATTATAAAAAACTATTATATTAAATAATAATTGTGCTGTGGGTTGTGATAGTGGAGTAATAAAATGATTTAGTATGTTTATTGAAATCAAATCTAGCCATTATAAATACGATCATTAAAAATATGGTCATTGAAAATATGTTCATTTCAAATACGATCATTTCTCATATATATCAAAGATGTAGACTATATTTTTCTATTTTTGAAAAATATAACTCAAAATGAAGTAAAAAATATGATATTAAATTATTATATGTAAATAGATTTACATGTTACATATAGAAAATAATTTAAATAATTTTTTTTATAAATCAAATTTTAATAAATATTTCAATATTAGTATGGTAGTAACATAAAATGTTACAATAATACTAAATAATAAATGATATTTTTTAATGTGTATTAATTATAAATATAATACTTATTTTCAAGGAATTTTTTATTAAGTATTGTATATTAATTCCCAATAAATTAATTTTATACATATTAAATATTATAATATATTAGCTTATATATTAGTAACAAATAAATTAGAAATTGATATGTTATAATATTCATAACACATATTTTTAAAAACTGTATTATTCAATAATGGTGTTTTTATTTATAATTTATATTTATCACTTAAAATCTAAATATATTAATTTTAGAATTAAAGTTTTATAAAATAAAATTTATTTTTGTATTCATTAAAAAAAAATATTAGGATAATTTTTATTGTTTTTATAAAATAATATATTATTAGTAGAATAGTGAATGTAATTATTTTACTAATACTATCACTTTTATATAAATTATATTTTTTTCAAGTCCTCTTTTAAATTAAAATATAAGTACATATTAAGTAAATTATGGAATTAAAATGTTACATGTTCAATTTATAAATCACTTTAATATCATTTTAGAACGTCAAGTAATATTTTATAAAAATTATTTTTCATTTTATTCTTTAATTAAATTATTTCATGAGTAAATCTAGTTTTGGATTTATTTTAATGTAATATAAATAATTCTTTAAAAAACTATAATATTCTAAATATCATTATAATTTGTAATGTTGATTATTATGTTCATTACATAAACATTATTTATAAAAATACACTTTTTTAAAAAATGTTTTTTTCATGTTTTGTGTTTTAATGCTAAAAATAATTTATCAAACGGTTTGAAATTTTATTTTTTAAAATGTTTTATATATTTAAAATCATCATTTTAAAATTATTAATTTATTTTAATATAGTTTTTTGATCTTAAAATTAGTTTACAAAGGATAATTTTGAGTTACTGTGGTAAGGGTAAATTAGGGTAAAAGTGGTTTAACAAAGAGAAAAAAGGTGAAACATGTAAATAAAATGTTTGATGTTGGATAATGGAGAGGTAATTGGTTTTATATATTTCCCAACATAATTAATAGCCAATTATGGAGCCTTTCCCTTGAATAATGGAGTGATATCTTTGAGAAATAATTATTATCTTACAGAAGAACGTTATTCATCAAATATAAAAAGAGGCCCCATTCTCCCCATTTATATACCCATTACAAAACCATGTATGAAAAAAACTTTCCTATCATCTCATAAAACCCTCCTCTTCTATTTGTTCACTCACCTCCCCAATATAACATGCTGGGGAGTCTTAAAGAGTTACTCGTGTGATAACATCCATGGAAAATGCAATAATCTCAACCCAACTTTTCTATGTTCTATTCCTTTACTACATCTCTCATGTTCCATCTATACATTTTTTTATGATAACACACGTATTTTTACAATGATAAAATTTTATTTTCTGTTCTAATATCAATCTTATACATTCTTCCAAAATCATTAAGATAAATTATAATGTCAGAAAGCGTGTGTGTGGACAACCTCCCCTATAAAGGACATGTATTTTCAAGACGAAATCACATAAATGAAATTAAAAAATTATTTATTATGTTAAAATTATATATTTTTAATCTATTAATATCTTTAATTTATAATAAATTACAATCTCTAAAAATAAAAATAATAAATGGTATTAGTTACATTAGCATCCCTTAATGGAAATATAAAGGCACCTTTTTTTTAATTTGAACTTTTTTGGGATAACCTTTGGAAATTTATAAATCCTATGCTACTGAAATAATATAGGCAATAATGATATTTAATTATGAATATCATGATGTTATTTCAAAACAAAATTTATCGTGGTCATCAAACAAAAAGTTTTGTGATGCCATTAGCTAAACAACCCCGAGTAACTGAAAAATGTAAAAAATATATTAATAATAATTACCAAAATATAATTTATGAGCATTTGAAAATTAAATGTTGATGAATAATCTTATTGGGTATATATCTAATGAAAATATTTTAATTATTTATGAATCCATTTATTGTTATAAGTTTTATCATGTACAAGGTTAGAGTTTCATCTAAAAATTTTCCATCATTGAGAGCCATATTTTTTTATGCATATAATTTCGTTGAAATGGTTTGTAAAATATCAATTGAATATTTGATATCATCTTTTATCTATATTCATGGTATTTTAACGTAACTAAAATAACTTCAATATCAAAGAACAACAATATAATATTTATTATAGAGGGGAATGACCCCTGGGATAAATACAACATTACAGCCGACTAATATAGTGAATCCCTAGAGAATCACTATAAAAAATGTTTGCAGCTTCTAGGGGAAAGTATCTCATACTAGAGAATTATGTGATAAGGCCATCTTGAGGGGTCTTGGAGGCATGGAAGTCAAATGCATTATTCCACATGCACCACATGTGCATGATTTGCGTGGGGTTGATGATTAGATCCTTTAACTTTTGTTGTTGATCGGAGATGGAAAAGGGTATTGAGCAGAGCCCTTGTAGAGAGTTATAAACAGGCAGAGAATCAATTTACACTATAAATGTCCTGATTACCCCAGTAGAAAAAATCTCGAACCCAATGAGTAGTACATTACCTTCATTCAAAAGGGAACATCTGCATCACAAGGAAAACGTGAATGCTATAATGATAGACCCTATGATATCACACACTATCACACCACCTTTCATAGATCCCATACTTCACAAATCATCTATATTGAGTTTTAGATCACTGTTGTGTGGACGCTACTTGATCAATTGACATGCAGAGTGGGAGTTGTTTTAAGGTTTAGTAATACCCGGTATTATGCAGAAGTCTGAGGGATGGGGCATCGACCCTATTATTGAGAAGCTGATCTAAATCAATCATCATGTCTCTAGTTTTCAACACCATGCACATACTCGAGCTGATAATTCACTCATTCTTAGCCAATCTTCTTTCCTATAATATGGTCTGCATCCTTCACATAGAATGACCAATCTCACTTTCATATCAGTAGTGTTTATACCCAATCTCTGAAATCATCAATCAATAAAGTTATTACTAGAGTGGTCTTAAGAAGTTAAACCCTTGAAGTTTCTAAGATCATGCTAGAAACTCTTCCACCATTCCCTATCAAAGAATCAATTATGTATAGTTTCCAATTTATATTCACTACAGCACAAGCATCTAGATTCCATGTGAATTCCAATTCTTTTAGAATTATAATCTTTGGGGAGTTCCTAGTTCATGATACACCACTCAAGGATGTTGAACTCGGTCAAAAAAAACTTTCCCTAAAACATCTATCACCACCTATCATGATCTCATAGGGTTTGAATAAATTTATGATTGTCTCGACCCTGGAAATTTACCCAACACCCACGGTTTCAAGGAACCATGTGCAACCGATGCGTCAGTATTTCCCTGATCCATACCCACAATTTTAAATACCTACACCCACAGTTTATGAAATTGTGGGTCCTCAAAGTATGGGTATAAAAATGATCTGTCCCTATGATTTTAAAAATTTTATACCCATAGTTTTGAAACCATGTGTATAGAATTTAAAAAATCCACACGAGGGTTTCAAACCCTCACCACCTATATAAAACCAAAGTCATTTACCCCTACACCATTTATAATTATGTGGGTCAACATATATATATATATATTATCTATATATATATAAAGCATCTGTATAGGTAAAAAACTGGTGACAATATGTCTTCATAACAGATTTTTTTCCCATGAAAACATAGGGGAACCTATACCCACTGTTCATTGTAAACCATGGGTATAGGTTTTCCTACAGAATTCACAAGAAAATTTTTCTCTTCTCGCACATACGCAAGAATACTATTGCCACAGTTTAGTAAGAACCATGGGTATAGGTTAGAAAATATAACATATATCCACAGTTTTTTAGAAAATAGTTTGTATAAACCTTTTTCCAGTTTTTTATTTGATGGTAAAAGCACCTGACAAAGAAAAAATGAAGACACATTTATAAGGGTCCCAGTTTATAAGAGAAACTCCAATGTGCTGCCTCAAAATGGAGTAACTATTGCACTAAAATGGATAGGATATACTAAAATCACCTCCAATCGGCGCCATATTTTGTGCTAAACCACCAAAAGCAGATAGCGCAGCAACAGTGTTGCATAAAATATAGTGATTTACTATTCAAAAATGCTATTTTGACATAGGTTTTGACACTTGGTTGGATATGATTTTATACTATATTTTAGCAATTTCACTTAATTATAGTGTGGGTTGTAGATGGTCTAATGATTAAATCAAATACATCACATTGGTCCTAATTTATAATTGTCAAAATAATGTTCTGATATATGTTGGCTTCCTGGAATTAAATATTTGGGGTAGGAATCCAAGAGAAACCCAACATATTTCCTACCCATTTCATATTCTAGAATCTTATACCCCCTACCAATGATCCCACATACATGAATCATAAGAATTAGAAAATGATACAAAAATGACTTTTGGATATTAAACAGGGTTTTCCTCAGACTCTGCCTGCCTTCCATTGTTGGAATTGAAGCATGATGGATTCAACAAAGGATTCTTGACGTGTTTGGCTTTGGAGGCTTGGGAGACACCTACCACAACCAACTGCAGACCTATTTTTCCTCTGTTGGATTGTGTTATGTGTTTTGTATCCCATTAAATAGGGAGAGTTGCATGAGTCGTGATATGAATTTCAGTTGACGAAATAATACCAGTTTTCTTCTACTCTGTTTATGTTTTTGTGATCACCTCAAGTGATATGCATGTGCAAGGTTGAGTTTACCACTAAAATTGATCCTCCAACAGTGGTATTAGAGGAGGTTGAAACTTGAAGCTTCTAAAAACCACATTGATTAGTATCAGATTAAGGTTCAAATTTGCAGTGAGGAAAGACAGATCCTTTAGATATGCTTTTACGGATGCTTCCCAAAAACCACCATTAGTGGTATCAGAGGAGGTTGGAGGATAAAGTTGAATTACGCCACTACACCGTGAGAAATTAGTGTGTACCGTTGCCATCAAAAAAATATTGTGTAGCGCTACCCAGTTGCAGTTGCAAAGGGGAAAAGAAGGTGAAAAGCGGAATAGAAATCCAGTGTGAAAATTTTACCCCTATTTATTTCCATTATTTTCTTCATCCAATCATCAAAAGAAGGCCCTTATTAATTTTATTCAACACCTTCTCCCAACCCATGTGCATCTCCCCTTACCATTGAATTTAACATTCCACCATTTTGTCTTTATTTATAGACCCTTTCACACCAATCTCTTTTCAAGAAGGGAAACAAAAAAATTACATCCTTTGTGCCTCTAATCTATCACCCTCTAAAAAACATCCCCTTCAACTGTGTTCTTAATTTTTTATTTTATTACAATTTTGGTCCGCCTATTCAATAAAAATTAAAAATCTTCACCGCTAAAAAAAATATATACACGAGTTTGCATATCTGAAAAATAATTACTCTGTCCTTCCACATATCTGCATCTATTATTATTCTTCAAAAATAATTTTTCATCTTGGATAATTCATTTTCAGAAGAAATGGTCTCAAAGATGATAAATAACAATTATGATAATTGGTGCATCCAAATATGTGCGGTACTTGGCACCCTAGATATCATGGAAATTGTGGATGACAGATAGATTGATCCGAAATCCAAAGCAGCAGAGGCTGCTCTACCAGATGTTCAAAAAACCACTCTTCGGGCAGAAGGAAAGTAACATTGAAAGGAAAAATCCTATATTTATCAAGGCCGAGAAAAAGTAACTTTTGAAATAATCACTTCATCGAAATCATCGAAGGAGATCTGTGATACTCTTTGCAAAGATTTCCAAGGTGCCGACAAAGTGAAACAGATTCGATTTCAATCTCTAGGAGGTGAATTCAAAACCCTATTTATGAAACTTCTGAAACTATTTCCGAGTATCATACTCGTGTAATGGTTGTGGTGAATCATATACGAAGTTGGAATAATATTAATAGTTCCCGTATTGAAGAATATAAACTCTTGCATCCAATGTGTCAGAGTTCCGGTGATGTCTCGTAGCAAGGGGGGACATTTCATAGAATCTAAACCCAAGCCAGATGATTCTATGGACAATAATCTGATTCTAGAAGATGAGTACAAGATGGAAGAATTCCAAATAGAAGCAATAAAACCCAATTTTTTTCTATTTGCTGATATTTTGTTCATGTGATCACCTCCAGTGATCTGTTTATTTGCTGCTCTGTTTGTTTTGATGAGATCACCACCCGTGATCTATTGCAATCAATCCTCCATTGGGTGGAAGAATCCTAACTCGAGGAGGCCGAGAATATCAAACCTATACTCCACGAGAATATTGATGAGGGGGAATGGGTGGATTCAACAATCACTAACTGGACAAAAGAAACATTAAATGATATAATTGTCAAAAATATGGACATTATAGCAATGATGTTTGGTATAAGAAATCCATGGATAATGACACTGAGGAGGCACATATCATTAAAGAATAAGATCATTTTGATGAGTCTCATGTGTTTATGGTGCAAAAAACAACACAAAATCAAGTTATGTGGAATCCTGAATCTGGAGCTTTCAATCACATGACAGGTCAAAAACACCTATTTACAAACCTGTATTAGTGGGTTCGAGGAGATATTTCATTAAGTGATCTCTCAATTGTATTTGACTATGGAAGAGGAGATATTCTGATCAAGCAAAAAGATGAAAATCATGATTTCATCTCCGACATCTACAATGTACCAAACATGAATACCAACATCTTGAGCGTCGAGCAGTTGGTGGAAAAAGTATTTCATATAAGCCTTAAAAATAAACAAATAGTGATTGTCGATCATAGAAGAAATTTGATCACAAAATTACTAATGGAAAAGAACCGCATGTTACCGCTCAAGATCCAACCAAACGTACCATGGTGTTTGACAACGGTATGTGATGATAAAGACTGTCTATGGAATCTCAGGTTTAGGAATTTAAACATTGAATGTATAATATTATTAGGAATAAAAATGATGGTAAATGTATTCCTATCATCCAACATCTGAATCACATATGTGGAAGCTATGTTTTAAGCAAACAACATAGAAATATATTTGCAATGAATACAAACTGGAAAGTTGCAGCACCACTGGAGCTGGTTCACACTGATGTGTAAGGTCCATTAAATCCAAAATCAGATGGACTAAGAAGGTATTTTCAAATATTTATCGATGATTATAGTATGAAAACAAAGATATATTTCATCAAAATGAAGTCAGAAGTGTTTGGCATCTTCGTTGAATTTAAGGAGCTGGTTGAAAATCAAAGCAAGCATCACATACAATTTTTTTTTATTTTCTTGAGGTTGGGAGCACAATTCTGATGTTTTTCAAGAGTACATCAAGAAACATTGAATTTAGCACTTTCTAACACCATCTTACATGCCCCAACTCAATGGAGTGGCTGAGTGAAAAAATTGCACCATTCTCAACATGGCGATAAGCATGTTGAATTGAAAAGGAGTTCCAATGAAATTCTGGGATGAAGCAGCATTGTGTGCAGTGTATCTACTTAATGGATGCCCAAAAAATATCAATGAAAAGACAATGTATGAATCATGAAGTACTCACAATCTAGGTGTGGGTCATCTTAGAGTTTTTGGTTCTGTTGCCTATGTCGGGATCCTGGAGGTAAAATGAACCGAACTCCAGGACAAAGGAATGAAGTGTGTCCTTATGGTATACGAAGATCGAGAAATGGGATATCGTTTGTTTAATTTCATCACCAAGAAGATTATATTCAGAAGAGATGTTATCTTTGATGACAATGAGTCATGGAAGTGGAATCAAGAAGATGATTCTAGAGAGGTATGAATCAATCTAGAAGAATAAGAAATATTTGAAGACATACCATTGGAGAAATGAAGAACTTTAGAACCACTGATGTCTTCATCACATACTCCAACATCTGTAGACATAGAACAAGAACTCTCTCATATATGTCCTCAAAACGTTCGAATCCTTGTGGAAATATATGAGAGAATAGAACCAATGGAAGTGTATGTAAATTTGTATTGTCTCTCTGTGATTTCAAATCTAGTTAGCTTCGAGGAAGCCAAAACCAATGACATGTGGAAGAATGTGATTGATGAGGAAATTCATTCCATTGGTGCCATCGAAGGATACAAGAAAAAGGAAGGCTTTAACGTTGGTGAAGCCATTGCACCATTTGGTCAACCACCCGAATTTGATGCAAAATCATGGGTCGTAAATAAAAACATGTTTAAGGGGGGTGTAGGATATAAAATAGGGTTTTCCATGGATGGTTCCTACTATCCACTATTGGAATTGAGGCATGACAGATTCAAAATAGGATTCTTGACGTGTGTGGCTTTGGAGGCTGGGGCAGCACCTACCGCAACCAACTGCTGACTTGTTTTTCCTCTGTTTTATTTTTTTGGGTGTTTTGTATCCCTATAAATAGGGAGAGTTGCATGAGTTTTGATATGAATTATAGTTTAGGAAATAATACCAGTTTCCTTCTATTGTGATTATGTTGTTGCGATCACCTCATGTTATCTTCGTGTGGGTGGTTGAGTTTAATGCTATAATCGATCCTTCATCACTGACTACAAAAGGGTCATTTTCTTCCCCTTATATAGACCCTATACACTTCCATATATGATGCTTGTAAATATTCCCCAAATAAAACATTCCTCTATGACATCCCATGCATGTATTTCATTGTACTATTTAATCTCACTACATTAATACCTTCTTCACTCACATGTATAGTTATTCTAGCCAATGAGGTCCATTGGATTCATCCCTAGAAATGTGAAACCCATATGAACAAAAAAAATCTTCTCAATGCTAGAGATGATGGTGATTAGAACTATGAGAACTGAAAACAAATACATGGGAATGGAATAAAGATTTTTGTTAACCAGCATTATCTTATCTCCATATAAATGAAAATGACTCTTATATTTTGTGATGTGGTTTGCTACCCGTTTGACCACCCATTCGAAATGGTGGATGTGGAGCCTTCTGTTGGATATTGGAATGCTCAATTACTCCATTTTGAATTATTTCAACACTATACCCATGTTAGACTCTATGTCTCTTTCCCTTGTATCAGAACACCTACATGATATATAACAAATTATCTACTCCTAGTTCATGAGTAGGACACCCCAAATAATATTTTCATTGAGAATATCATTGAGTCCTTAAATCAATATCTATATTACATTAATGAAAATGATCACATTTTCTATGAATATAAGATTAGAAATGCAGCTGAAATTAGATCAACACCAAAAGGGGTAACAGTGCCTTCAAGGATTCCCTTCATTATGTAACTGCATAGGGTGTCCTACATTGGCATTTAAAGGTGTAGAGATAATGGGTCTCCATGCCTTTGACCCATAAAAAACATAATGAGCCCACAATTCATTCCCATGAAAAATATGGAGATCAGTTGTGAATATCCATTCGATTCGGTCAAAATATTTATCCATGTTGATATAGATAGATATATTTGAATCGATTACCTATTTATATAAATCACTGAACTTCTCTTGTGTCAAGATAATGGAACCTTGGATAGTCCTCCTCTAAAAAAATTGTTCTTCTCTTACGATATCCTACTATGTATGTCATGTTCCATTATTCTATTAATGAGATTTTCCATGACATTGTAAGAGTTGTTATATTGGAATATTGTCATGTATTTCTTTACGGAAGATGGATTTTTGATCTTAGGGATAATAACCAGAGTTTTTGCACTCACCACATGGGGAATGGATCTCCTATAAAAAATACATCACCATAGAAACAATAATAGATATTATAAGATTCTAGAATGGAATATAAAACCAACCTCAAAACCCATTGGAATCAGGAGTTCCATATGTGTTCAGAGTAATAATAGCCTCATGAATATCCTTCATATCTAGGATTGCATCCAAGTAAAATTTTTCATTTTCCATTAATGTAATTGGTATGACATCCAAAATCTCAGCATGGTTCGTAGGATATCTGACATGCATGCAATAATTCTCCCATATAAGTAAATTTTTGAAGAATTCTTTAGAGATACATCACAGTTCTTATATACTAGTAAAGAAAGTTTCATCATCCTGATGTATATTATTCCACAAAATTCAACACTTTTCAATGATACTAGTGTGAAAGTAAGATGTATTTTTGTCACCATCGCATAACCATTTATTCTTAGAATAATCTCACACTACTCACTTTAGTTTGAGAATTTTCTCCTACAAGAAGTTATTTTGTGAACTATATAATTAAAAAGGGTTTCATCCCAACATTTTACTAACGTGGACTCCATGGAATAAATCTCTGATTTAATATTTTTTGGGTAATGAATTTTTCGGGGGTTATCCCTTTTCCATGATTGAAGATCAATTTTGAGATGTCTTAGTCAGTGTTGTAGGTCAATTCACAAATATACTTTCATTGGTTTTTGTTAGGAAGGAAAAATTATTGGCCCATGGTGCAACAATAATCACGAGATAAAATAAATTGAAAATTGCATAAATAACTGACACCATATGTAACATAGAAAACCCCCCAAATATAAGGTGAAAAAACCCATGGGTGAAATAGAAGGATCGCTATGCGTAAAAGTGGGTACACTCACCCTCACTATTATAAGGAGAACACCCTCATAATATCTCTCTTGAATAATGGATAAAATGCATCACTAAATACTACACTCAAATGGTAATAAGAACTGGATGAAGGTGAGAGATGAGATGTTGCAAATGGGATGAGGCTCTTTCCTTTTATAGGAAACGCTCACCACTACTGCTCCTCTCTCGCCGGATCAATTGGTGTGGTTGGCCACCCACCAGCCACGCATACCCCCTTTGAAAATTATGGGGTGGCACCATCCTAGAAAAAACATCTTCCAACACATCTCCCACTTGGAGATTTATTAATATCCAATAACATCTCTACACATACTTTCTATCTTCCAAAGATGTTGCTCACATCTCTGTAAGGCCGTTTGAGGATATGTACCATCTAATCTTATCAGAGTCAACTGCCAGTGTTAGAAAATCTGCCAGATTTTCATTAGTGTGAGTCTTCAGCAAGTCCACACTTTCATCCTTCACCACATATGGGACAAAGTGATAATGTACCCCAATGTGCTTCATCCTGGAATGAAAATACGGATTCCTTGAAATTTGAAAGGCACTCTAACTATCACAAAACAATGGACTCTTCTTATACCTATTCCAGAGCTCCTCCAATAACTTTCTCATCAAAATCCCCTCTTTGGAAGCCTGTGTAGCTTCCATGTACACTTCCTCCATCATGGATAAATCAAAAACTAACTATACCTTTGAAATCCAACTCACAGCTCCTCCTGTAAGAGTAAACACATAACCAGTAGTGGATTTCCTCCTATTACAATAACCTAAAAAATTTGAATCAACTGATCCTCTAACAGTGAAATCTAATCCTCTATAACATAATGTAGCATCTAAGTTCTCCTTGATAAATCTCAGGATCCTCTTCATTTTTCTCCAATGCTCTCGTCCTGAATTCTCCATGTACCAACTAACTTCTCTCACTACATGTGCAATGTCTATCCTTATAAAAACCATAACGAACATCAGACATCCAACTACTGATGCATACGGTACTTGATACATCTTCATCCTCTATTCTTCACTTCTAGGACTCATTGTGGAGGATAACATGAAATTAATGGGAAGAGTGGTAGATATTGGCTTAAGATCTTGAATGTTGAAGCATTTAATGACTCTTCGTAATTAATTATTCTATGATAGCCCAATCATCCCATTATTTCAGTAAATTTATATGCACAAAATAAATTTTTTTGGTCCCAAGTCCTTCATATAAAACTCTCTAGCCAATTGTTCCTTGATTTCTTGGATCTGACCTTTATTGGGGCCTGCAACCAACATGTCATCAACATATAATAGAAGAATGATGAAATCATTACCATCTGAACCCATGAAAAATGAAAAAGGATCTAAATGAATTCTGATGTATCCAAGGATCATGATATGGGAATAAAATCTCATGTACCAACACTTCGACACCTGCTTGAGACCGTACGAAAATTTGTTCAACCTACAAACCCATTTCTCTATTCCTTATTTTGAAAAACCATCTAACTGCCGAATATAGTTATCCTTTTCAAGATCACCATGGAGAAAAGATGTCTTCAAATCCACCTACTCTAGATGTAAACTGTATGTTGCACACATTTCCATAAATATCTAAACATTCGTCAGTCTAAAAACATGAGAAAATATTTCATTGAAATAAATACCATCCTTCTGAGCATATCCTTTGGCCACCAGTCTTGCACAATACCGTTCCCCCTAGTCCTTTACATCTCGCTTGATCATTAGTACCCATTTTTTTATGATAGCCTTCCATCCATGAGGTAATGAAACAAGATCCCAAGCCTTGTTTTTTGTGAAAGGCCTCACGTTCCTCCTTTATCGCCATCATACATGAGGATACATCCTGAATCTAGGTTGCCTCAACAAAAGAAGATGGATCTCTATCCTCCATAAATAATCAATATGAAATATTGCTCTTAATGAAATATTATGAGTTCCATATTGGTTCTCTTTTATCCTAATTTGACCGTCGTGGTCCAGACTCAACCAGTACTTGATCATCAGGCTCTAGTAATACCTCAGAGGAAACAAGTTCTTCCTTGGATTTTTTCTCTACGTTGAATGTTTTAGTTTCTCTGTTCTCTTTCTCCATGTCTTGATCATCAGTCATTTTCAACTTTTCTTCACCAAAAATGACATCTCTACAGTTGAAAAGTTTGTGGGCAGTGGTGTCCCACAAACGATACCCCTTCACACCATCAACATACCCTAAGAATATACATTTCCTGGATCTTGAATCCAACTTTGATCTTTCATGGTCATTTAACAATGCATATATTGGACTTATAAAAGTATGTAACTAAGATTAGTCAACGGGTTTACCAGTCCACATCTCCATTGGTGTCTTAAGATCAATCCCCATTAAAAGAGATTGGTTGATCACATAACAAACAATATTCACTGCTTCTTCCCAAAAATGATTTGTCAATTCCTACAGTATTCAACATTTACCTTGTTATATCCAATAGGGATCTGTTCATCCACTCTACCACTCCATTATGCTGAGGAGTGTATGTCACTATGAACAATCTATTGATTCCATCCTATTGAAAAAAAGTTTCAAACTCCACACTTGTATATTCCCCACCATTTTCAGCACTTAGACACTTTTTATTCTTTCCAAATTCTAGATCTTTCCACACTTTGAATGTTCTGAAGACACAAATAACATCCTCTTTCCACTTGATTGGGTACACCCAACATCACCTAGAATAATCATCAATGAATGATACAAAGTACCTTTCTCCTCCATGGGATATAACCAGTGCTTGCCAAACATTAGAATGGATGTACTCTCATATATCATGGCTTCTTGCAGTTGGCATCAAGAACTTTAACATTTGTTACTTTCTCAAAACAAAATGTTCAAAAAATGGTAATATTATCTTTATAAGCCTATACAATAACTTCTAATCTAAAATAATCTTTAGTCCTTGTTCTGACATATATCCAAGCTCCTGTTTCCATAATGTCTTCAATGCTTCCGTCGAGGTAGATGATGCGAAAAATATCTTTGCCTCCTTGTATCTCTCACCCACAAGCAAATACAGGTTCTTTGAGATCTTCCCCACCTTCATTACCACAAGTACACCCTTCACAATTCTCATCACTCCATTCTCAATGCATGTCTTACATATTATATCATAAAATTTTCCCAAATACAATATGTTTACCTTCAGGCCCTTCACAAGATGTACTCCTTATATGGTTCTAAATATACCATCATGAAAATTCAATTTTATGGTACTGAATCCAACGACATTCAATGTGTGATAATACACAATGTACACAAGTCCTTCTATGATGGTTTCATACTGGTCAATCCATTCCCTTCAAAACATCATTGGACATTTTTCTTTTGAGTTGATAATCCATGCATCGTCAAGATGTTTCTTGCTTTCAGCAGTCTTCACCGCATCACTAACTAGTATATTCCCGTTTTCAGAAGTACTTCCCACATTCCCGTGAGAGATTTTTTCACCACTATTATTATTCTAAAAATCCTTCCTGATGATCCCCATCATTCCAAAATTTAAATATGTGACATTATTCTTCTTACTCCTTGATTTGGACCTTCCATAATTTCAACTCCCACTAGAACCATGCTCCATCATCCTTCCTCTCTCTATTGACAGAACCTATACCTGATGCGAATTTTTCAGTCTTTCCTCTTAGTTATTATGTTGAAATTATTCTTTAAGAACCGCTGCTACTACATCATTGAAGGCCATCATATCCGTCAGTATATTGTTGGTGAGGTTGATAATTTTTTGGTCATATGAATCTGGAAAAATCTAGAGCAGAATCTTCGGATGTTCAATATCCACAATTTTATAGCCCAACGTAATGAGATGAAAGGAACATGGTACTGAGTAAGTTGATTTTGTTAGTCAACAATGAATAATTCTCCATTGGAATAGTGTATAATTCTCTCTTTAGGAAAATTTTGTGTGTAGTGACTTGGCCTCGTATAACTTCTTCAGAGTATCCCATACTCCCATTTTCATCTTTTTATCTACAATACATGATAGGAAAATGTCTACAAAATCTAAATGGATGTTGTTAATATCATTCCCATCCATGTCATTCCATTGCTCTTCTATCACACCCACCGACTTTTCTCCAATTTCCAATAGAAAATAATCCTTTTGCAACACTACCTGCATCTTTATTTTCCACAACAAAAAATTATTCCCATTGAATTTCCCAATCTTGAATTTCCCCACCATATGGACACACTGTCAGTCTAGAACCTCCTCCATTTTACAATGGTGTATTTAATAATATTAATAAATTTTTTCTGATGTGAATGATCAATTAGAGTTCCAATCAAAGAGCATAATAAAATTTAAGAGAATTATTAATACCCAAAAAAGTAAATTGTACCAGGCCAAAACCTTCCCTATAATACCACTTGTTGGGATAAAAAAATGATTTCCCATGATGCATAAATAATCACAAGATAAATTAATGTGCAAAATAAAAAAATTAATGACACTAGATGTAACGTGTAAACCCTTCAAATATAAGTGATAAAAACCCATATGTAAAATAAATGAATAGCTTTTTATAAAAGTGGGTACACATTCCCTCACTATTACAAGGATAACACCATAGTAATACCTCCCTTTAATAATGGGGAAATCACCTCAATAAATACTACACTCAAATTGTAATAAGAACCAGGGGAAGTTGAGAGGCGAGATGTTGAAAATGGGATGAGGTACTTTCCTTTTATAGGTAACCCCCACCCCTACTGCTCCTCTCTTAGAGTATCAATTGGTGGGGTTGGACACCAACCAAACACCAGCCATTCCTATACCCATTGACAATTAGGGGAAAAACCATCATGGAACAAACATATACCAATAGTTTAAGCAAGGAAAACTCTCCCACTTTCTAGAATGTTTGAATGGAAACCCACATTGAGGAAATGTGGAATCGAATACTTTTTTCATGCCTGAAAGAAATCATCACAAGCACTGGGGAGTGATTAGAAAGGGCCCAAACAAGATATGAATCTTGGACTACATGAAATTTGGAAATGGATTGTAATTTAGGTAAAAACATATCCAACCTACACTATATACATCCTCTTCCTCTTTGGTTATTTCACAATGTTATGAAGTTCCCAGTATATCCCATTTTAATAAGACCTCTTCCATAGATGAAGCTGGTAAACTCCCATACTGACTTCTATTTTATAGTTCTGCATCTATTCTTTTCTAAAGGGTATATAAAAATAGTAAAATCTCCTCCCACCATCCGTAGTATATTACCTTTATCCAAATACATGAGGTCTTTCAATAGGGAAGATCATTCATGAACTTCACATTTTTTGTACGTGAACATTTGAATAAAACAATAGACACATGCAGTGACCCCTAGTGGTGAAAAACAATAAAGAAGATTCCAAAAACCACATAGATATTCATATATATATATCAAAATATCCAAATATAAGAGTTTAGAGGCTCAACATGAATTAACATGTGTAAATTCATTCTTTAAGAAAAAAACTTCCAACTTTGAGAAATATTTCCTTAGCACCAGGATAGCGACTATCACAGATTTCATATTAGTGATCAAAAGAGATTGAAAATAAATTTTTTCCCGTGCACCTATCCTATGATAATTGAAAATGAGGAAAATAATATTAATGGATGATGAGTTTTTGTTTGGCACCTTCCACTAGACAAGCACTAGAGTTCAGAGCCATTCCAGCAAAATGTAACAGTTGAGACATGGTTCAAACTCTGCATGGTTGGTAAGGAACTATGTAAAAGAAAGAATCTAGGGAATCTAGGTTTGGTAGGAGGTGAGGTGAGTTAGAATGATGGAGATCTCTAGGGAATGTAGAGTTGTGTGAAGCCACTAAGGACACTTGGAATATCTCTATAACCGAGAACGATAATAAACAAATAACCACCACTCTTAACTTACATGAGGAACACGTGAAGATATGTGGTTCATCCATAAAAGCCTCTGTGTGACTGTATGAAACCAAAGACTTTCATGGTTCTTCTTTAGGGTGAGGATAGAAACAAGGATTGGTAGATGACAAAAAAGCATACTCATCCTAGAAAGTGAAATAAATGGATGAGGGAAAAATAATGATGGAGAAGGGTTAATGGAAGAAAAAAGAGTGGGAGGGGTGGGAGGGGTGCTATGAAAATGAAATATTTCAGATGAATTCTAGCACCTTGGTTAAGAAAAGGATGTGAGGATCCTGAATAACCATTACCTCATTGGGTAACCTACAGGGTGGTCCCCATATTCCTTCACACAATATTGGTGTGTCCATGAGACTAACAGAATTAGAAAAACATCATTGGAGAGGAAAGAAGGATCCTCTGCCACCAGGATAAGGGAGCTCCCTCTATGAAGAAAATACAATTCCGGATGGGTTTGGAGATTTCCTTTAAGGCATAGATCCTAGAAACAAAATTATTAGGTAGCAGCACTGATCAAAAATATGTGCATAATAAAGAACCTGATGTTTGGTATATGAATGGATTTACTTATGCTCATTCAATGTAAACAGAAAATAAATTAAGAATCCTTTTTTAAAAATCCTGAAGAACAGAAAAGTAAAGTACTAGAATGTAAAAACACTATCAATTTACATGGTTCAGACATCTTGGACCTACAACATTGTAAGAACACCACCACATATTAATTATTGTAAAGCAAAAGGAAACAGATCATATCCAAATAGATAAGAACAAAAGAAAGAAAACCATGCACACAGACCAGAGGAACTATCTCAGAACAGAGACCTCATCACCCCAAGAGCCAGTGGGGAACTCTGGCTCGGAGGTAGAAACATACTCCCTTGAACTAGATGGTATCACACGTGCTACCAAGAGAACCAGACCCAATAATTAAGATCAAAAAAAAAAGAAACAGAATAAATAAAATCAATATATTACAAAAAAAATTATTGAAGAAGATGTTGGTATACTCGATTCGAGAGATCTTGAACATGAAGCAGTCCACATGAAGCTCGTAAGTCCAAATCTCTCTATCGAAGAGGGTCACAAAAATATGAATGAAGAGGCATTAAAGATGAGATCCACTAGGGTTCCTCCTCTATAAAAGATCATTCTCATCTCTCTCAATCAAAATGAAAAGAATCAAACATGCAAAGAAACCTCTGCGGAGTAGTCACAATGGCACAACAAAACCGAAGAGACATGGGCGACTGAGGTGATGACTTGACAGGCGTTGCAAGTGAGGCATGATGTGTGGAAAACATAGAGAGCACAAAAGTTTCTAGAGGATAAGTCCAATGCAATGAAACATGAAATTTTAGGCCACATGGCAGCAGGCAAGTGGATGTGTGGCACGATGCGGATCATTGAAAGATCAAACCAACACAAACACTGAGAACTAGAGCTGTTAGATGGAAGATAATAAACGAATAATAGAGCATGATAGAAGAAGATCACGAAGGTGTTATATCATGATGAAGAGGGTCATTAAAGTAGAGGCCCAAGAATGTATTTTTATAGGAATCACCCAACCGCCCACACATGGAACCCAACACAAAGGAATTCCCAAAGAGAAAATATTTTTCATTAAAAAAACATTCATTTTTGCATGAAAAATAATTAAACGGTAAAATTATTTACATTTTGAAAACTCAAATTAGAAATCTCTTACTTTTCCTAATTAATAGAAAACACTGATGGTGTTCCTTCATCCCAAACTGACATACCATTTGGTTCATACAATTTTATTTAATAGAAAATGAACCTAATTCTACTGAATCCACGCAGCATCGATGCACATAGCATGTGCTACAACTGCCTATGGTCTATTTATACAAACTCTTCTAATACATAACAAGAAAACAAAGAAAATATCCGATGGTAAACTATCTAAGAAACCACATTAAATAAATCTTACCCATATTACAATCATTTTATCTGAAAAATGCCACTCCCGAGCATGCAAATTCCTTCAAAAAAATTTCTTTTATTGGGTGTAATCCATATGAAAAAATAAAGATCATAATATAATGTCATAGTAACAAAGATGTATAAAACAACTCAAAAAAACCACAGAACTAGTAGCCAACAAGAAACCCTCCACCTATTCCCGAACAGCCAAGACCAGCCCACACAAAACCCTTTCTCCCAACTGGGTTCCCTCACAAAGACAAGTAGGGTCAGTTCTAGGATAGTAAGAAATAGACAAAAAAGAACCTATGACAAATTATAAATAAGGGGTTGATAAAAAATAAATAAATAACATCAGCTGTGTCATACTAAAGCCGTAACACATGGGAACGGTCCATATTGTCTCTGTTTTTCATGTTTGGATCATACATTTTTATGTGGGAGGAATTGCCGCAGTCAAAACATAGAAAATTCACAAACTGGTTCTTGTCATTCCTAAATTTATTTTTCATAGGACCCATAGTATACATTAACTGAGGCTCATTTTTTACACCATTACATTCTTCCTTCAAACCATGTGTTTGAAGATATCGAGATAACAGAGAATAATTAACTTCCTCTAAAGTAATTGAATCCATACCATACATCATGGAATTGTTCAACAAATTAAATGAATTATCAAGGTAAATTAATAGAATTAATTTTTTATTCTAATTATAAACCTCTACCTAAATAATAGCTAAATCCAAAGAACATTATTGAATTCATTAATATGAACATGCACAGAATAGACAAGAGTCATTTTGAAGTTATATAACCACATATATTTCTACAAACATCCAAAAAAATATTTATTCACATGCAAATTTTCATGTTTAAGCCACATGGAATTAGCAGTAGTTTCTTGTGAAGCTTCATGGAACTATTTATATTCTAAGGTTAAAAGAAAAGTGAAATGAGCATTTTCCAGCATATTAGGGTCGACATCAACTAAAGATGTGATTAACTAACCATCGTATGATATGGTCACTATATTTTTCTTATTATAGTTTAAAACATCTGCAAGTCAATTATGGAGTTAAAGTGCACACCTTTTGAATCTCCATAGAGTAAAATCATTTTATCTGTCAAATTTTTTATATCGAATATTGCATACATTGTTTTAAAAAAAAATACAAGCATTGATACCACTTGATGGGTGTCATAACCGATCTTCATACGTTTGGTCCAAGTAATCACAACAAAAAAATAAAAATTAATTTTTAACAAAGATGAAATAACATAAAGAAAAAGTACTGGAATGTAAAGAACACAATCAATTTACATGATTCAGACCATTTGTTCCTACTCCACGTCTAGAAAACCACAAAAAATTACTTATTATCATGACAAAGGAAACATAGCACATACAAACAAAGTAGAACAAAAGAAAAAACCATGAATACAGACAAGAGAATATATCAAAGAACAAGGACCTCATCACTGCAAGAGTCAGTGGGGATATCTGGATTGTACATAACAATATACTCCCCCAAACTAGACGGATACACACAGAAAACCTTTACAAGTAGACAAAAAAGAAAAACTAAACAAGATCAAACAATGAAGAAGTGGAATAATGTAAATAAACAGATTACAAAATCAATAGCATTGAATAAGATGCAGTCTTTCCTGGGTTGGAAGATTGTGATCATGAAACTGTCCACACATACCTCACCAGCCCTGAGCTCTCCAATGGAGTTCAAAAAACCTGGGGTGCTGAGGTGTCGAAGATAAGATCCACTGGGGTTCCTCCTCTCTCTTAGCTCTCCCTCAACTCTTTGGATCAATAGGAGAAGAGATTGGCACAAAAAGAGACCTATGTGGAGGAGTATTAATGGTATTGAAAATGTCGAGGTGGTAGGGGAAACTGAGGTGATGACCCGATAGGAGATGCAATAAATGTGGGATGGTAAACAAAGAAAGTGTGAAAGTATCTAAAAGATAAGGTAAGTGCACTAGAATGTTACAAATTCGGGCCACATGGAAGTAGGAAAGTGGATGTGCGATGTGACTTGGATTGCCGAAGGATAAAAAACACATACACCAGGAACCAGAGTTGTTTGATGGAAAATAATCATCAATTAATAGAGCACAGTATAAGTGGATCACCAAGGTAGTATATCAAGAAGAAGTAGGCCAAAAAAATAGAGGCCCAAGAGAGCATCCCAGTAGGCAGTGCCGAACCTCCCATACACGGATCCTAACACAAATGAAGGATCAAAGAGAACATACATTGTTTAATAAGAAAAACGTTATTTTTTTCATGAAAAACAATTAAACGATAAAATTATATTAATTTTTAAAAACCAAAAATAACATATCTCCAGGACCGAAGGAAGGAGGTATTTTGAAATGGTTGAGGAAGCCCTGGTAAATCTATCCCAATATCATCCTATGGGGAGATGTTCCCAATGTAAGCTTTAGAAAACCATCTAACAATTTGAAAGCATGAACTGCTTCATATCGCTGAGTGATGTGTCCATGATTTAATAAAATATTTTTTTGGTGGAGACAATGAAGAAGGATTTGTGATTGAGCACCGAGACCCTAGAAAGATCATCCAGACGCCAAGACATGATAATATTATCAATATATAATAGAGGAGGGTGTTCCTGACCAAAACAAGCCACCATTGTCCACTATTGAAGAAGAGAAGTCACCTAAATATATTCCCATGGGAAATCAACCACCAAATATCCATCAAGAATGATGGTATTGAAGAAGAGTAGTCACCTCAATATATTACAACAAGAAATCAACCACCAAATATCCATCAAGAATGATGATCTAATCAGATCAAAATTTATTACTAGAAAGAAATTAAACCCATCCAACGATAAGGGAACAAACCAAAGAAGGTTCAACATGGAAGATGGACCAACATAAACACCACATAGATCTTGAACATGCTGTGCACTACCACAAAAGATTTTTTCAGCGCTAAAAAGGCCTTTATCAGCCTTAAAAAATCGTTGTTAATCAAGACGCTATTAAGGATGGGTACCCATTATTAGTGCTCAGAAAAGCACCGATAAATTCCCCCCTTTATCAGCACTATTGAAAGCACTGATAACATCCCTATTTATCAGCACTTCAACTAGCGCTAATAAAGGCTTCCCTATCTAGGAGTGTTTTTTATATAACATCACACCCAGCATCCTAAAAAAATACATCCAACCAAAATAATCAAACCAAATGAAATAACAAGCATAAACCGGAAAAAACCTAAGAAAAAACAACCCCTCATAATATATATATATAAAATATCAACATACACGATGAAAATGATGAAAAATCAAGCAGTGCACCCAAAATTTTGGCAACAAATTCTATATACATTAAATTTACATCATGAATACAAAAATATTCACTCTTGGTATATACCAAAAAAATACGTCTATAATATTTTTGAACAATGTTTAATAAAATTAAATTTAAAAATATCTAACAAACAGTTAAAAATGTTACTATTTTCTCTTTTGATGTCTGTGGTCCCATCTAAAAAATGTCCTCCAATGGTAATAGTAACTGAAAAAATCATCCCAACTTGAGAAAAACGTTCCACCTATATAAGAAAACAAACATTTTGTTAGTAATACTATAAATAAATAAATTAAACATTAATATGAAGAATATATTAGAAAAGAAATTTTTCAATAAAAATTACACATTTGGAGTCATACTAGTGACACAGTGCATCATATTGAGGTTGGGTTGATTATTAGACATCAAAAATGTCTAATGGATCGTTATCCCAAAGTATCAAAATAATTAGAAAGCATTTCATCGGTTTTTAGTATGTCATTTGGGTTTTTTACTAAAATTTCATTTCAAACTGAAAACATGAAAATTGATTCATACCAGTCACATCATGCGTCAGTGTAATGTGACACTACACTATAAACGTCAAAAATGACTTATGATTCACTATCCTTAATTTGAAAAAGAATTGGAGCATGTTTTCATGGTTTTCAATGAGTGAAGCATTTTGAGCTAAAATGTCAATTTTAATCTCATGGTAGACACTTTTATACATACCGGTCACACCATTCATCAGAATGAGGTGGGGTTGATTCTTACACATCACAATTGACTCATGGATCTTTTCCTAAACTATTAAAACAATCCGAATACGTTTTTTCAGATTTCAGTATGTTAGTTATGTTTTTTTACTTGAATTGATGTCAAATTTAAATAACAAGACACATTTGGAGTCATACTGGTGGCACTGTGTATTATATAGAGATGTGGTTGATTTCTACACATCAAAACTGACTGATGGATCATTTTACTATAGTATCAAAATAAAAAGAATGAATTTCCTTAGTTTTCAGTATGCCAGTTATGTTTTTTACTAAAATGTCATTTCAAACTGAAAGCATGCAATTTGAGTCATACCAGTTGCATCGTGAGTTGGTTTGATGTGAGACCGCTTAAAACATGACACAATGGACTTAAAAATTTCATTACTTAATTTGGAAGACAATTAGAATGCGTTTTCAGGGTTTTTATGGAGTGACATGTTTGGAGAGAAAATGACAATTTTAAACTGATAGCGGACACTTTTAGTCATACCGGTCACACCGTTTTTCCGATTGAGGTGGGGTTTATTCCTACGTGTCACAACTGACTCATGGATCGTTTCTAAAAACTATCAAAACAATATGAATACATTTACTCAATTTTTAGTATGTCAATTGTGTTTTTTATTTTAATTAATGTCAATTTTAAATAACAAGACACATTTAGAGTCATACGGGTGACCCCATGCATTATATTAAGGTGCAGTTTATTCCTATATATCACAAATGACTAATGGATCATCAAGATAAAGTATCAAAATAATAAGAATTCATTTTTTTGGTTTTCAGTATGTCAGTTTTTTTTATTGAAAATCCATTTCAAACTGAAAACATGCAATTTGTGTTACACCGGTCACATCATACATCAGTTTTATGTGAGACTAAGTCATACACATCAAAATAGACTTACAAATATCTTTCCTTAATTTGGAATATAATCGGAGCACGTCTTCTTGTTTTTCAGTTAGTGACATGTTTTGAGCTAAAATATCAATTTTAAACTGATAATGGACATTTTTAGTCATACCAGTCACACCGTTCATCACATTGAGCTGGTTTTGATTAATAAACATCTAAACTTACTCATGTATAGTTTTCTTAAACTATCAATCCAATCCAAATGTGTTTTCTTGGTTTTTAAAATGTTGGTTGTATTTCTTTACCTAAATTAATGGAAATTTTAAACAACAAGACACATTTGGAGTCATACCAGTGAAACTGTGTGTATGATATATGTGTGCTTGATTCATACACATTAAAAATTATAGATAGATCATTTTCCTAAAGTATCCAAACAATCAGAATACATTTCTTCAGTTTTTAGTATGTCAGTTGTGATTTTTACTAAAATATCATTTCAAACCAAAAACATGCAATTTGAGTCATATCGGTCGCATTGTGCATAAGTTTTACATGAGAATACTTCATACACATCACAAATGTCATAAAGATAACTTTTATTAATTTGGATGTTAATCAGAGTGCATTTTCTTGATTTTTAATGAGTGACACATTTTGAGAAAAAATGTCAATTTTAAACTGATAGAAGACACATTTAGTCATGTCCGTAACACCATTCATTGGATTGAGGTGGGGTTAATACCTACATGTCACAACTTACTCATGGATCATTTTTCTAAACTAACAAAACAATCCAAATGCATTTGATTGTTTTTCAGTTTTTCAGTTCTGTTTTTACTTGAAATAATGTCAATTTTAAATAACAAGAAACATTTAGAGTCATACTGGTGACAACATGTGCCAAATTGAGATGTATTTGATTAATACACATAAAAAATTACTGATAGATCATTTTTATAATGTATCAAAATAATCGGAATTCATTTCTTTAGTTTTCAGTCTGCTAGTTGTGTTTTTTTACAAAAATGTCATTTCAAGCTGGAAACATGCAATTTCAGTCATACTGATCGCATTGTCGGTCATTTTGACATGAGACTACTTCATACACACCACATAAGAACTTAAAAATAATTTTCCATTATTTGTATGAAAATAGGTGCCCATTTACATGGTTTTTATTGAGTGACACGTTTTGAACTAAATTGTCAATTTTAAACTGATAACGGACACTTTTAGTCATCCTGGTCACACTGTTCATTGGATTGTGGTGGGGTTGATTCCAACACATCAAAACTGCCTCCGGCGTCATTTGTCTAAACTATAAAAACAATCTGAATGCATTTTCTCAATTTTCAGTATGTTAGTTATGTTTTTTCCTAGAATTAATGTCAATTTAAAGTAACATGACACATTTAGATTCATACTGGTGACATCGTGCATCGGATTGAGGTGAGATTGATTCCTAAATGTCAAAAATGACTGATAGATCATTTTTCTAATGTATCAAAACAGTCAAAATGCATTTACTCGACTCTCGGTATGTTAGTTCTGTTTTTTACTAAAATTTCATTTCAAACCGAAAAACTACAATTTGAGTCATACCTGTCATTTCATGCATATGTTTGATGTCTGAATACTTAATAAACATCATAATAGTCTTATGAATCACTATCCTTAATTTGGAAGGCAATCAGAGATAATTTTTTTGGTTTTCAGTGAGTGGAAAATTTTGACTTAAAATGTCAATTTTAAAATAATATTGGACACTTTTAGTCATACCTATCACATTGTTCATCAAATTGAGGTGGGTTTGATTCCTACATATCTCAACTGACTCATGGATCATTTTCCTAAATTATCAAAATAATATGAATGCATTTTCTCAGTTTTCAGTATGTCAGTTGTGTTTTTTTACTTGAATTAATGTCAATTTTAAATTACCAGACACATTTGGAGTCATACAGGTGGTATCGTGCATCGGATTGAGGTTTGGTTGATTCCTACATGCCACAAATTACTATTAAATCATTGTTCTAAAGTATCAAAACAATTGAAATGCATTTACTCAGTTTTCATTATGTTAGTTCCATTTTTTTACTAAAATGTTATTTCAAACTGAAAACATACAATTTGAGTCATACCGATAGCATCATACATCGGTTTGATGTGAGAATGATTCATATATATCACAAAGGACTTACCAATAATTTTACATAATTTGGAAGATAATCAGAGTGTGTTTTATTGTTTTCATTGAGTAACACATTTTGAGCTAAAAAGTCAATTTTTAGCTAAAAATGAATACTTTTAGTCATATTGGTCACACTATTTATTGGATTTAGGTGGGGTTTATTCTTACTCATAAAAACCAACTAAGGGATCATTTTCCTAAACTATGAAAACAATCAAAATGTGTTTGATCAGTTTTTAGTATGTCATTTTTTTTACATGAATTAATTTTAATTTTAAATATCATGACACATTTTGAGTCATATTGGTGAGACCATGCATCAGATTGAGGTGTGGTTGAATCTTACATGTCACAAATGACTTATAGATCATTTCCCTAATGTATCAAAACAATTGGAATGCATTTCCTCAGTTTTCAGTATGCTAGTTGTGTTTTCTTACTAAAATGTCATTTCAAATAGAAAACATGCAATTTGAGTCATATCGGTTGCATCATAAATCAGTTTAATGTGAGACTGCTTCATACGTGTCAAAAAGGACATAAAAATTACTATCCTTAATTTGGAAGACAATAAAAGCACATTAGATTGGTTTTTAGTTGGTGACACATTTTGATCAAAAATATCAATTTTAAACTGCTAACTGACACTTTTAGTCATACTGGTCACACCATTCATCAGATTGAGGTGGGGTTGATTCCTACACATCACAAATGACTCATGGATCATTTTCATAAACTTTTAAAACATGTTCAATGTGTTTTTTTAGTTTTATGTATGTCAATTTTGTTTTTTTACCTGAATTAATGTCAATTTTAAATAACAAGACACATTTGGAGTCATACCGGTGACACCATGCATCAGATTGAGGTGTATTTGATTTCTACATGTCAAAAATGACTAATGTATCATTGTCCTAATGTATCAAAACAATCAGAATTCATTTCCTCATTTTTTAGTATGTGAGTTGTGTTTTATCACTAATTAAATTGCATGATTATTGGTTTTTAAAAATAAATTGGTGGTCCTCATTTATAGGGTATGTGTGTTGTTGATAGACCCCAAAAGATAATGAGTATCCAGAAGGGGATTCCCTATACCTTGATTTTGTTGGGACATCTTTGATTTCTATATAGTTGACATGAAATAACATCCTCCTTCTGTATCATAGCTTCAGTTTCCCCAATGAAGAACCAAATGTCATATATTCAGGACCTCCTAATGAATATATGATTGTTGGTTCTTAACCTAGTTGACTAAAGAGTGGATTAATCTCCTATGTCCGTTATGTCTAAAGATGTCACAAAAAACTCTATGGATGGGGAAACCCCTTTTGGATACTCATTACCTTTTGTGGGCTATCAACAACACACATACCCAATAAATGAGGACCACCAATTTCTTTTAAAAAACTAATCAACATGACATTCATTTAGTGCACCAACATAGACCACCAATGACCATGATTTTCTGTAGGGCGTTTAGATCATTCAAATCACAAAATTACCATTAAACAAAGAGAAAGATAAGTCAGAGAAGATTATTAAAATCGAAATTATTTGATAAGTTTACCATCTTCATTCAATATGTGTACATTCTTCCATTAGGTATGCTGCCTATTCATTTCTAAGCATATCTATATCATCTTTTGAATATGAATGTTTTCAGAAGTCATGGTAGTACTAAAAAAATATAAATACAAAAAGGATTAATATGTATTTAAATGAAACAGAAATTAATGTAAAAAATACCTTTTTAGGGATTCTAGTTTGTTCATGTAATATGATCTCTTTCACAAATTTACAAACATAATAACCATATTATTTACTAGGTTTTAGTTTCAGGCACTGAAAAGACATTAAAAAATAATTATTTTTTAAATATGTGTTTGGATAGTGAAGTATTATTATATATACCTTGATTTGTATCTAGTCATAGTACTTGTCAGGTTTCTTGTCCATTTCCCCTGTCCTCATTCCATGATGTAGTTTATATTCCCACACCACCCTATAATAATAGAATCCCCATTAAAAGATAATATAAATTATATAACTGGATTTTTAGTTCTAAAATATTGGATGTGGTGATTTACAAATTGACAAACACAATTATTTTTGGTCGTTTTGTTGGATATCCATGCATTGAATCCAGAAAATAATTCTTTAGAGTATCCAAATTGACCACAATGATCATCCAATGCTTCCTAAGAACAGAAAAAATAATAATTAATGAATGAAATAAAAAAATATTTGACATGGTTAAATTGTATAGTTTTACCCCTATATCCTTGGTATTAAGAAGATTCTATCATCCATAATTTTTTGTTAAACTATTTAAGCAGTCCTACACATATTTCATCATGTTTCATGTATGTTATGTCTTTTTGTTCTATATAGGTGACATGAGGACAAACGAGTCCAAATTTCTGATCATGTGAAAAATCCGTCAATTGTTTTTCATATATACACCTAAGAAAAATATGAATTTTATTTAGTCATAATTATCATAGTATATCATCTTTTGGAAAATCAAATCATGAAGACATAATTTATCTAAACATTTACAACTAATCTTCCTAACCAATCATAGTAGAGGATTTCAGTTACACTCTAAACACCAATGGTGTTTAGAACATTCCCTCTGTACATATTTTCTTCAAAATCAATTATGTGATTACCATAATACTTAAAATTAGTATCCACATGAGCCTTTAATGATAATAAATGTGGATATAGAAGCGAGGGGGGGGGGGTAAGGTGCTTTGGGTAGATTGTTTTGATTGGTTGGTTGATCCTTGAGATAGTTTTGAACCAATATTTAATTTCACCCTTTCCCATTGTCTGTCTGTAAGAATTTCATCGATTCAGACATTTTTCCATTAAACGTTTAAGGTTTAGCTGGAAAATTAAATTGGAAATGAATAACTCATTGTCGAAATGTTTTTGTAGAAAAAGTGATGGACATGCGATGAATGTTCCTAGAGATTGTTTGACCGTATGAATATTTTCATCATCAATTGGAATAGGAATCTCAAAGATCAGATCTATGTCAACAGTAATTGACACATTGACTTGATATGTTAAAAGTGGTATATTGTGTAGCATTTTGTTCTAGATATTGAACATTGTGTCCCTCACTACAAGGTGTTGGGTGGTTGTTGATAGATATACATCATAGTCATTTTCACCCTATACAGTATCAATAATGGAAAGGTATTAGTGTCTAGTGTCTATCTGATTCACTATTCAAAGAAATAGTAGTTAGAAAATTGACTACTTCAGTTAAGAATTTTTTTAGGGGAATGCCTCAACTCAAAACTGGTGGCGGGTGGGGTGGGATCTTCACGCGCGGGTTGTTTCTTCTCATTTTCACCCCCATAAAACTTTCTATCAGCTCTCTCTGGTATTGTAATTGTTCATGAAACATAGCTATTGTTTCTATTATCCTTTTCATTTTCGAAGTTTTATACTCTGCTTTTTTTTCTCAAAATATGTTTGGGGTGTCACTCCAAAACCTACACCTCTAACGCATCCATTCTTTTCTGGTTGCTTGAAGGCCATTGGAAGTTTTTATGTATCCATTGTGGGTGTTGTTGAATCTTGTGACTATGTCAGATAGAAAATATAAACAAATAATTAATCATTGTTCTGTAATAGTGATTTAAAGAAAAACAAATTTTTATTATGTCACAATTAAAAATATTTCCCACACTTTTTGTGAGTATTCTTCTATTAGTTTTCCATCTTTAGTTACATGCCCCTCCTTTCATAGCGCATTGTGTTGGATGGAAGTGGCTATGGATTTGGACTATTCAATCTACATATAAACAAAATAACAAGGTTATTGTTCTGTTTAATGTCACATAAATGTTTTATGGTAGATTTAAAATATGTACCAAATTTTTTCATGTGATGTGTACCCCATACTTGTTTTATGGTAGGGGTACACTAGTTTTGATGCCTGTTGTTTATTTTCAGCACTCAATTGTTTTTTAATAAATAAAACATTATTAATCAAAGTGAAGAATGCATGTACCATCAAAAAACTTATTACCAAACACAATGTACATAAAAAGTATACTTTTCATGATGGTTAGTAAACGTATCCCACGATTCTTGGGTTATCAGGTGTGCATAAATAAGAGGTGGGTGCAGTTTCATTTTCCCTTCAGCATGTTTAAGATGATATTTCATTAAAAGTGTGAAAAAAACTCTGTGAATTCATCTAGAAACCCATAAGACATAGTCTCTGTGTGAGTCATCTAATATAAATGCACTCTGTATGAGACGATGAAGTGTAAGTCAATGTTTTGTTATTTAATTTTTAGTAAATTTAAAAAATGATATCATAATGTTACCATAATATATCCCCACATAAATTTCTTAATCTCAGCCACAACATAGATCCATGAAGTTATATCAATATTCACGCATTTCCAAGTGATGAATCCAATGTAACTACTGAACATGGCCTTGTTGGGGTTAACTTATTGCCCCCTCCTTATTCCATCCAATCTCATATTTGATGCCTTTCTATTTAGCCTTAATGGTTTTTGCTAATATTTTCAAACTATAGGCATCCGGTGTTTTCTGTGTCGCTGGTATTTCATAACCTTTCATTACCTCAGATCCACCATCATCAATATGTTCATCCTGATCTTGAGGGATAGAACCGACATGTGTAGATGGTGGTTGTGCCTTTTCAATGGGAGCAATAACAGGTTGAGAAACTTATTGTTCATTTGCATTGTGAGTAGTGGCAGGTTGAGAAACTTGTTGTCCCTTGGGATTTGGAGCATCAAAAAGTGCAGAAGTGATTATCTACAAAAGTTTCTTAACATTTAATTAGGATAACATAAAAGCATCAAAGAACATATATTAATATAAAGAAACAGGCTGAGAAACTTGTTGTGCCTGGGGGTTGAGGGCATCATCACGTACATAAGTCAATATCTGTAAAATTGGTTTAGAATTTGATTTAGATAACATAAAAGTAGTGGTGAACATATACTAACATAAATTAACACAATGTAAATTAGAAAAAAATATAACCAGATTGTTGAAATCTGTTTTTTAAAGGTTGAAGGGATTTGATGCCCTATACACTATCCAAATATCTTCATTGTGGTCTCCTCCAACATAAAAAACTCCACCTACATTGGTACCACTAAAAAATTATTATGATTTCCCAATTAAAGGGTCATCCTCTATTGAATTTTTATTTCACTCTTTAATGGTTTTGGTTGATAACAAAACAATTGAGTAGTTTTGGTTTGCAGGATCTAGAACATAAAATATTAGTAATGCTTGTGATGCCATTATGAACGGTTCATTTTTGTACCCTTCCTTACTAAAATATAAATTCACAAATCTCAACTCATCTATTTTAACATCACTTCTTTTATCAACAGACTTGTATTAAAAAATAAGCCCTCAGAATGTCTTATAATCGAACTACCATATTTTTATAATGATTCCAAACTATGACATATTTGCATAAATTGGATTTTTGTCCTTAGCACCAGAAACATGCATCGTGTCAGCCACAAGTGTAACATCACTATTCTGTATAGTATTGTCTTTATCATCTTCATTAGTACAAAATGCATAACCTTTAGTTACATAATCATTGTAAGATAATACATACCCAATTGGTCCTCCAGCTAGACATCAAAGTCGTTCTAAAATAGATTCTAGATTTTCATTTGAATCCATAAAAATATGGTCCAGAAACCATCATATAAACCATTGATTATGTTTATTTGATATCCATTTCTGTGCCCTTAATGGATTCAAATGCCGATGAAATTAATTGTGGGTTTCAATATAAGGTTCAATGTCCAAAATGTTATGAAAAATGTAAATATGGGCCTACTCCCAATCTGTAATATTGAATGCGATGACCTCATTTCCATAAATTCCTTCACCCACAAGTCGGCCAGTGTGATGAGATTTTTTTAGTCCAATTCATTTCATGCCAGATATGTATTTGGTACAGAATTTAATGGCTTCCTCAACAATATATCACTCTGCAATAAAACCCTCTAGCCTACTTTGATTTTTAACATACCCTTTCAAAATCATCATATATCATTCAATAGGGTACATCCATCTATAGTGAATAGGACCACATACACAAATCTCCCTCACCAAGTGAACCGTCAAATGAACTATCATATCAAATAATTTTTGTAGGAAAAACATTTCCAATTCAGATAATATGACAAGAATTTCTCTTTCCACAGTCCGAAATTTTTTCAGGTCTATAACTTTGCTATATATATCTTTGAAGAAGAAACGAAGCTTCGTTAATGTATGATGGACATTCTTGGGCCAAATGAAATGTAAACCTATATGAATTAGATCTTCCATCAAAGTATGGAAGTCATGCAATTTCTGACCATGTAACTTTAAATCATGCATTGAAATGATGTTATTGATATTATATTAATAACCCTCAGAACCTTTATGCCAATCTAGAAGTTTCCAAACCGATATCACTCATGCTTGGAAAGAGTCTAAGCAATAGGAGGGAGAAATGATCATTTTTCACCCTTCACTAGTGCCAAATCTTCTTGTATTCTCACATCAACCATGTCCAACGTAGCCATAATTATGTCATTTTCATACCATGTGCATTTAGCAATATTCCAATGACACTATCTCATACATTTTTTCAACATGCATAACATCAAGAAAATTTCTGATGTGCAAAAAATTCTAGTATGGTAATTAAAAAACTGATTTCTTTTTCCATTTGGGTTTCATAAGGTTTTTTGAAAACAACTTACATAAAAAAGTGTCCACATATTTAACTTTATCAAACAGTTGATCACTTGTTATTGGAGATGGTGGTGTACATTCTTCTCAACATCCATTGAATGATGTTGTCCCAGATCGGTACTTATGTTGTTGGGGTAGAAATATAATATGTCCTAGAGATAGGGTTTTTTATGAATGTATCGACCTAATTAATTATGTACCTTGTTCACAGAAGGGACACCCAAGAGTTCCTTTAATAATATATCCTGAAAAATTTCTATAATTAGAAAATTCATTTATCATCCCGTACAACATGGATCTCAACATTAAATCTTCATTTCTATAAGCATCATACATCGTAACACCTGAATAAACAATAATTTCAAATCCTCTATCAATGGATCCAAATAAACTTCAATATCATTGAAATGTTGTTTTGGTCATAATATAAGGATAGATAACATGATGTGTTTTCATTTTATGCATAACCATGGTGAAAAGTAATAATTTACCAACATAACCGGCCATATGCTATGAGTGCTGCTTCAAAAACCAAAAATATTAACTCCATATGTAGATAATGGAAGAAGAAGGTTTCTCAGCTCATTTCCAATGTCAGGATATGAATGATCAATTCTATTCCACTGAGGAGAGTCTACCAAATTTCTTATTTTTCCATCTTTATTTATTCTGTCTATGTGCCATGTCAATTTCAATGTAGTCTCCTCACTTCCATATAGATGTCTAAACCTTGGAATGATTGGAAAGTACCATGTAAATTTGGTAGGACCAGATTCATCTTTCTTGTATAGAGAAACACCAAACTTTGGGCATTCTGTAAATGATTTTTGGTCCTTGTGAAATAGTATACCTTCATTCATGCAAGCGTGTATTCTTTCAAAGATCATACCCATCAAGTGTAGCATTTGTTTGGAGTCGAATGTTCGGCTCGGGGGATCATTATCTTTTTAGAACATGTCATTCAAGAGAGAAAGTAATTCTGTTAAACTGGAATCACACTATACATTTCCTACTTTCAAATTATATAGCATCATTATGGCTGAAAATGTTGTATACTTAGTGAAACCATCATACAATGGTGTCTTTGAAAAACTCTTTAACTTCTCAAACAATTTTTGGAAATCAAGAAGTTTATCTTCAACTGTCCTTGTCATTACATTATATGGTCTTCATCATCCTACACATATATATTAACAACATAGATACGGTCTTCTTCATTTTCCACATTGTTATTATATCAAATGATCCATGAAACATAGTGTAATCCCAGTCACTATCTACATTCGCATTTTCCCTGTATTTATTCCAACATTTATCACTTTGATCTATTCTGTGATAGATCAAGTGTAATTCCATCTCCTCTAGACTAACTAATCTTAATTAACAACAGTGTAAACATGGAAAAATGATTTGATAAGTATCATATGCATGATATTTTAGAAACATGATGAACTCTTTCACTCCATCTTCATACTCTTTTGTCAGACGATTTTCTTCCATCCATTCTATATTCATATACATCCAATTTGATTTGGTGATATTAATATTTATCAAAATAAATACACAAAAAATTGATATAAAAATTAACAGAGGATAAAAATGTTATAGACTTTAAATCTCCATTGAAAACTATTTATAAAATCATAGTTGAAATCACACTAAAAAACCAACCATTTACACAAATTCCTCTTTAAAATAACAATCACGTTTTTAAATAAACTAATTAGTTAAAAACATCCTTTCTCAAAACCCCAATTCTTTTTTAAACCATTTTAATGCAATTTAAAACCAAAAAATGGTATATTGAACACGTATAATTATATAAGAAACATTTAAAAACATGTGAATCATTTTAAAATTGAACCCTGAACAAAATCACTAGATCTCATTGTTGATTTCCTCTATCCAACCAATGAAAATAATTGATATCTTCATACATTATATGTCTCATGACAATCCATATCTAGCTCAAATCACTAGTTGTCAGTGTTCCTCCCAACAACCTTATAGACTAGCAAACCCATCACTGGTGAGTCAACTCCTTTTCTGATGTTCCGTCCCCCCACTGGTTACTCAAAACCATATTCACATTTAAATTTATGATTATAGATTAACACCATTACACTCACCTGTGAGCATAGAAACTTTCTAACTTATTCACATGTATTATTATGATTAGAGATTAATGAAATCACACTCACGCCTTTTGATCCCATATACTTCCAAACCTATTCACGTAACATTTATATATCAGGATATATAATCTTTTATCCAAAGAATTGGTGGGAAATATTTGTACTACCCGTATCATAATAGATAAAAATTTTTCCACTTGAAAATCAAACATTCATTATCTCATAAAGAACCCATATAATGAACCCATATGAGAAATATCTTCTTCTTTCATGACCAACCACCCATTAGGGTGTCTAACACTCACTGGCCTATCCTTCCAAATCAGGCTCATCTAACCTCTCATTTTCTTCAAAAATAATATCATCACTCATATAAACCAAATTAAATAAATCTATTTCCACATGTTTCTTTCTTGTATTAGCTTCAACTAACAAGGGCATTTTATTTACATCCTCAAAATAGGTCAGTCCAGATTTAAATACAACCACTCCAAGGTTTGAGCAAAGAATTATTTTTAAAAAAAGGGCCTTTAATGTTTCATTACTGACTAGCTCATGAGAATGTAGTACTAGGTATTTGAAATTATATGTATACTCCTTCATCAAACTGTCACCCTAATGAAGGATCATGATCTCAATGTCCATATCCACTTTCAGTTCATTGGGATAGTGCCATTGAATAAATGTTGTTGTGAAAAATTCCCAAAACATGGACTCATGCAGTTGATAATGAAACATATAATTCCACCATACTCAGTTAGGTCCTCAATATAAATAACTAATAACCTTTAATAATTAATCCATACGAGTTTCCATTGAATTTATGTCTCCCTAAATTCTCTACATCCTCACCTTTTCTTTAATAGAACCTCAATAGTTGTGGAAAGAAAGTGCTCAATGATTAAAAAAGACTTAGATGGGGTCTAGGTGCATAGAGTATTTTGGATCAACCACTTTATCTTGAGATTGGGTGGAGTAAAAAAGTAGGGAAACCACTTCTAAGAAATGAGATAAATTTCCCTAAATATCTACCCAATGAACGAACCTTCCACTCTTCTTTGAAGACTCTATGGGTTGTACACTCTAAATAATATGAAACATAAACATTAATAATTTACATTTCAAAAAATAAACCATACAACATCGATATACAATAAAGACAATCCAAAATAAATCTCAACCAAGAAAAAACATATAGAACCCCTTTTCAATAGCTTACACATTTTTAAAATACTACACAACATTAAATCATTTCATCTTGTTTTGAAAATATTAGACTCTTTATGGAAACAAGGAGCCCACTTAAATGTTTTAAAATCCCATATTATTTTTCAAAAGACTCTTTAGTTATCATCTTAAAACCATTTGATTTTGGAATGAAAATATCAATTTAATATCATTTTATAAACAGCCAACGATACTTGGATTTTGAATGAGAAACTTTCTTAAAAATCCTCTTTTATATATAAAAATCATAAAATTCATTCTTTCTTACACAAAAACAATTTCTTTAAAACAAATGTTTACCTTTAAAACATAAATTTTAATGATAAAACAATAACATCAATAAAAAATCACACTAAAAATCACTAATTCTATAATAAAACATCCTTTTTTTAACCCTATAACAATGAAAAATACTACTGAGATTAATTTTGAATGAAAGGGAGGTAAAACAACCATGATGGGATAAGAATAGAGTTGGTAACAGTTCTTCTGATCAAGATGGAAAACTATATTCCAGTTATGGATTATCATCTGAGATGGGTTATAGATCCAATAGATTGAGCCCCATGTGGTTTTCTAAATTTGTAGATCTAACCATATAGCTCTGATCCTTTCTCCAATTCCATCCCGGATCTCATTGAGACCCCTAAAATCATTTATATACTCATTGGGGATCAAAGTATCACTATCTCAGATAAAAATCCATAAAAATAATTATAAAATGAAATCAAAATCAAGAATCAAGTACCAAATACGCATGGGAAATCATGTTTTCCCACAAAAGGGATGATTTGGAACCTGATCATGATTTTTACCTCCTGAGTTTCGACTTCCCTATTCCTCCTTTCTATAATGACACACCCAAAATAGTAAGAGGGTTCTATGATACGATTTTTTTAAGAACCAACCCATTCCACCACTAAACTGAGAACCAAATCTGGTAAACGGAAATCCCCAAGGTGTCATGACCCATCCTCGGGGCCTGTGCCGTGACTACCCCAAGCCCGCCTTCCATAGGCCAGGGGCTGGCGATTAGCACCAAAGGTGTAAATCCCAACAAAAAGGGAATACATTGCCTTTATGAAATGAAAACACACACCAAAAAGTACAAGAAGAAGCTACACTAAGTAAGCAGTAAAACAAACATGCTGAAAAGTACACGGGGCTGGAAATACAAGCCCAAAAGAAAGGTACAACTACAACTGAAAGTAAAGTACAACTCAAAGGACAACAGCTGAAAGGTGACAAGTAGCTCTGGGATCGTTCTCTGTGTTCCTACCTGAAGGGTAGGTACAGATGTCATTCTCAGCACTCCACGTCCGTCCGTCTCCTGTGGGTACCGACTCATCGTGAGATCCACCTCCGGGTACCAAATCGTCGTGAGATCCACCTCCGGGTCCCGTCTCGTCGTGAGATCCACCTTCGGGTACCTTCCAGCTCTACAATCCTCAACCACGATTAGTGATGTCCGTCTTCTGAAACCAACACAATGAGTTTCGGGCAAAGACCGTGCAGGGGTGAGTATATGATACTCAGTTGGGACCCTGAGACCCTCAAGGTCTCACTAAATCCAACAAGGATAATCACAAAGAAATTTCTCAACAGATAACCCTTACTTAGGTATAAGCTCATACTTATAACTAAGTTACCAAGTAACCAATCTCAACTACGAGGTATCACAGAGATATGAAGTCGATGGATAACCACGAGTTAGGTATATGACCATACATATACGTAAGTTATCTAGTAACCCATCTCAATCATGAGGAAAACACAAAGGTCATTGACTCAGCACAAACCGGGATTTTCATTATCGAAACTGTAACTGCTGAAGATCTCCATCTCTGAAGAGTATAGTGATCCTGTCACGACTCCGAGTTACTGCTCACTAACCTAAGACTGCTGAGGTACTCCTCCTGTCGAGTACCGCAGGTCAGCCACCCAAACACAGTCGTCCTCCCCGCCGGGGTCTGCCACCCAGACACAGTAGTGCACCCCCCTAATAGCCCGCAGAGGTACTCCTCCTGTCAAGTACCACGGGTCTTCCACCCAAACACAGTAGTGCTCCCCACTGTGGGTCTTCCACCCAAACACAGTAGTGCTCCCCACTTGGCTATACAAGTCTCTCCGACTCGAATCGGACAAGCAGTCATCAGGTCTCAGCCAGCTGCACGGTCTCTGTACTCTGTATGCTCATATCTGAGAGGGTCCACTCCACGAGTTACTGGTTGATACTCCAAGTATCACAAATCCCCACAATGAAGTATCTCAAAAGACTACCTCATCATAGGGGTCTCAAAGCAACAGACGACGCGTCAATCGGACGTCCAGCCTATGAGTTATTAGCCTTTTCGTCCCAGGGGACCGGTTGGTTTCGTGTATGAACCAACCCAACTGTATCTCAACTGTACCCAGAACTCACATATGGTATACTCATAGGGACCGATTCTCAACATGATCACCGACACTGGTGACGGTTTGTCAAACGGATGCCCGGTCTGAAGGTTATCGTCTTCTCCGTTCCAGGGGCCCGTTTGGATTTCGGGTACAATCCAATACAGTCTTACTCCAACTGCGCCCAAACCTTAGGTGAAGTATGAAAAATGTTCCATCTCAACAAGAGGAATCAAACAAAGTCAAAGGCATGTCAATCAGACGTCCAGAGCTCACGATATAAGCGTTTCCGCTCCGAGGGCCCTGTTGGATTCATGTTCGAACCTACCCGACTGTACGCAAAGTTATCCGAAACCTTTAGTATAATATAACGAAATGACCGTATCAATCCAAGGATTGCATCGCAACTAACGGTGCATCGATTGGAGGTCTGTATTCCATGTTACGGGTGTTTGAACGAACCTGTCCGGTTTTATGGGGGGTTTGGGCCCGGACCAACCCGGCCCAGCAGGCGCGGAACGGCCTAGCGTGGGCGCGGCCACTTCATCCGAGCGGGATACGGGGGGGGGGGGGGGGGGGGGGGGGGGGGGCGCTGCCCCCTCTTGATGGTGTAACGACTGACCATTTATGGTCGGCTTTTAGCGCGCCCGCGGGACCCGAAGGGTCCCTCCCCTAGCTGGCTCCAGCGGCCGGCCCAGCCGAGTGCTCTCTCCCGAACCGACGTGGCTCTTGATTCTCCGGCGGCCGGAAAGTCCGTCTGCCCCCTGTTGCTGACCGCCGCGACCTTCCTTCGACCGGCGCGGTGCCACGACGCCGCGCCCCTCCGCCGCGGCCCGACTCCGGCCGCGACATCTTTTGGCCTCAACGGCGCGACATGATGGCGTCGCGCACCTTTGCCGCATGTTATTCCTCATTCCCGTGTTGTGCCATTGCACCACGCCACCTTGTTCCAAACCATAACGAAAAATCAACAAAATGGGGAGGAGGTTTGGCCGTGTTCGTGCAGTCCGACCTCCTCCCATTATCATAATAACAGGTGGCATGATAAAAAACAACAAAGAACGTAAATTAATCATGAACATAAAACAAATCCCTACGTTTTTTCCCCGCAATCAAATATTCCCAACCCGCAACATATTCTTTCATGGATCAACTTAATATTGAGTTGATCCGCGTTTTTTTTTTCGAAGGAAATAAACATGGGTTTATTAACATTCACAAATTAATCCCCTACCTCGATAACAAGTTGACGATTGGTGAGCGTTGCGGAAAACAACATCGTGGGGAGAGGCTCCATACATGTTGATGGAGATAGTCTGAGGTGGGGCAGCGTCTCACACCGGCTGCGGAGAGGAGGAGAAAGGAAGGAAGATTGCTCCATGCGGTGACAACATTCTTCATCAAGGTATTGATGTTCTTCACATTCTCCAACAAAGAAGATGATGGCCCCTCAAGATTTGAGTATTCAATCCCAATTCCTCTCACACAACAACCCCCCAAAATAAAAATAAGGTTCACCCTTATTTATTAATCCCATGCCATGAATTCCCAATAATTCAAAATTCAACTCTTAATTTAATTCATTGAATAACTTAATCAAATCATTTAATGAGGGAGTTGACTTGTAATTAATAGGGGGAGAGGATGAGTAACACATTAAAACTAGGGGTGTTTAATGGGGTGTTAGGATATTTACGGAGGTGGGGGATCGTGTGAGCCCCACACCAACTTCCTCACAACTTCCTTTTCCCTAACACATATACCACTAGTGGTAAAATAAAATTATAATTGTAAAACAACAATAATTTTATTGTTCACATTTTTAACAACTCCTTCCAAGCAAACACACCTTCAGAAAAGGTGTTCCTAACCGATTACCGGCGCTGCAGTTTCATCGGTGCCCTCAGAATTTGATTTCGAGGACCGGTTCAAAAGTTAGTAAAACCCACTTGTTCGTTCACGGATCGTACCCAAGCTAAACTTCAGAAATTGATTCTGGGCACACCGGGCCTCGGAATGAGGTGCTGTCAGAAACTGCAGACTCGTAAAATTACAAAGAAATTAGAAAAAAAGATTACTTGAAATTTCAGGGTCTTTACATTACTCACACCTTAGGGATTTACGTCCCCATAAAGCTTCCACACAAACTAGGTAAACAAAGAGGTACTGAGCATGCATCTGAGCCTTCCGCTCCCATGTGCTCTCCTGGAGGTTCTCGAGCTACCAGTGAAAGCACACCTGAGGAATCGATCATCCACATAGGACCCGCTCCTGTCGATCCTCGATCTCCATTGGAACCTCTGTGCATGTCGCCCCGTCATCAACGTCCAACATCCTGAGGTCGATTATGTGTGAAGGATCATGCATGTATCTCTTCAGCCGAGGTACGTGGATGATTTCATGCACCCTGTGCAACTAAGGTAGAAAGGTTAAGCGGTAAACCACCCCGCCTACCTTGCTGAGGACCTAGAAAGGTCCGTTGAACCTCGGAGATAACTTGCCACCTCGGCCACATCTCCGTAAACCTCATCGAGGTGAGACTCGTATAGAGACATGGTTGTCATCCTCGAACTGAAGAGGACTCTATTTCCTCATTATATCAGAAACTCAAAACTCTCACTGCCATGAGGGTAAGGTTGACTGACTCAAGAGTGATCGACCACACCCTCCTGTGGATAATTTTATCATGTGATGCTTGGGGTTTCCCTTCCGCCGACCAAGGAAAACCCATCCCAACATTGTAGATAAACCACAACCTTTTTGCCTAATACAGTCAGTCTATGTATGAACTATGGATCGAATCCATACTCAGACCAACGTCGTAAGGCCTCGACGCTACCACCAAGATATTCTAACCGAAACTCTCACCTCGAGGGTCAAATCACACTGTCGGCGTAAGTGTGATTATAGAGTCTCCCTCCATAGGTATCTCCAGACGTGAGGGTCAAGTCTACGACTGACCAGAAACTCTAGGTCTTGGACAAGATTCGTGGAAGGAAGGAATGATTCTTATCAATGTCTATTACTACGATAGCTAGTAGTGGACATAGAATGTCCCTCGAAACATTCTTAGAGCCATTGGGTCACACTCCTTGACCGCATGCAACTACTCTTTTTCCCTGCCCTTCAGCTCCCTAAACCTGACGGGGATAACAAGGGCAGGTGGTTGTAACATTTTGATATGTGCACCACCTCATGATGCTCCCCTAGCTCTGCCTCCAAGTCTGCTACTCCGCAGACTCATCTGTCTTTAATTCTTCCTCTTCTTGAAACATTTTACACACCCGAGTCTCTGAGACTGGTGCCAGTTTCTTGTTTCTTACTACACTGTGCAGTCTTCATCCGCTCCTGGATGATCTGCACCTTCTCCGCCTACGATCTGTAAGAGATGCTATGATTTATCCTTTTCCAAAAAGAGAAACTCGGTCTCATCCCCTGGATGAACCATGCCCATTTCCTAATACATTCAACCCTGACATGAATGATGTATTAATTCCATGGACGACGTCGTAAGGCCTCGACGTTACTACCAAGTGATCCAACCGTCACTCTCACCTCCAAGGGTCGAGTCACACTGTCGGCATCAGTGTGATGTCACTAGGTCTCCTCTAGTAGAAATCCCGCAAGTGAGGGTCAAGTCAACAGTTTTTAACCGGGACCTCTCAGTATCAACCAAACAAATGGACATTATAGTAATCATCACAAAGATAAGTGTATTTTTTTAATGCAGTTCATAGTACAAAGACACAAAAACAAAAACAACAACATGGAACTAGAAAATCAAGGGACAAAAGAAATCCACTAGTTTCGCTCCTGTCCACCTGCTTCTGGAGCTCTACTACCTTGTCCACCGCTCGGCTGTCTCTCAAGAACTCGCCGCTTCTTCTGTCTCGGTGGCTTCTACAATGCCTGCGGATCAACCATGCGAGGAGTCAGACAATCACGTTCCATGTGACTCTTCCTTCCACATGCATAACATTTCCTGCTCCTCGCATGGCTGGCTCGGTTTCATGTGCCTCTCACAACAAAATATGTATCCCGATGTCGCCCATCTACTGGTCTAGTCCTCTTAGACCCCTACATCATCTGTTTACTGCCGACAAATGATTCGGATGGTGATGGAAGATCATGCGGCAAAGGTAGCGGATCCTGAACACGCTCGGGGTGTAGAGTCACTGGTATGAACTCCACCCTAAAGAAGGTCTCGAAGTCTCCCCATGTGAAAGTCATCTCATTGAAAACGGGATCATCCGGCTCCACCATCTGCCTACTGCTGCCTAAAGGAGGTTGGCAGCAAAGATCACCATGAAGTTTTCTGGAGTAACCACTATCCTGAAAACTCTCACCACAGCCTCCAGCCAATCCTCAGCCACCTACGGGTCCGTCTCTCCCCTGAACCTGGGTGACCTCTGGCATTGGAACTCGTGCAGTGCACTCAAACGACGTGCACTCTCTACTGCTAGGGCTGGAGGTATCGGTTGCTCAACGGGTGGTAATACCGCTGGTGCCTCAACTAGAATAGGGCCTTGTACAGTGGCCTCATCACTCAGCAGGCTGTCAGAACGTACATCTCTCGGGGATCTAGCTGATCATCCGCGAAAAGACATCCTGAAAGAAATAGATGTGACATGGTCAAATGATTATACGTTGTGAGATGACCTGGTTTGAGCTGTTTTAAGGGAAAACCTTTGAAAACACACATGCAATTAGTATTTTCATGCAATGAGTTGGAAATCAGAATTTAGGGTCCTGGTGTATGGATACGTTGGATGCCCGCACCAACACTGGACTCTATGAACTGAAAACCACACTCGGTACCCTTAACACTATTGCTTCACAGTAAAGAAAAATCAGAGTTATAAGTTCTACGGTAGAACCAACTCCTCTGATAACAATTTGTCACGACCCGTCCTCGGGGCTCGTGTCGTGACTACCCCAAGCCCGCCTTCCATAAGCCAGGGGCTAGAGACTAGCACCAAAGGCATAAATCCCAAAAAAAGGGAAGGCATTTCTTTTATGAAATGAAAACACACACAAACAGAGTACAAGCAGAAGCTACACCAAGTAAGCAGTAAAACAAACATGCTGAAAAGTACAAGGGGATGGAAATACACGCCCAAAAGAATGGTACAACTACAACTGAAAGTAAAGTACAACTCAAAGGACAACAGCTGAAAGGTGAAAAGAAGCTCCTGGATCGTCCTCTGGGTTCCTACCTGAAGGGTAGGTATAGATGTCCTCCTCAGCACTCCACGTCCTTCCGTCTCCTCAGGGTACCGACTCATTATGAGATCCACCTCCGGGTATCGACTCGTTGTGATATCCACCTCCGGGTACCGTCTCGTCGTGAGATCCACCTCCGGGTACCGTCTAACTCTACAAGCCTCAACCACGATCAGTGATGTCCCTCGTCTGCAACCAACACAACGAGGTGCGGGAAAATCCCATGCAGGGGTGAGTATACAATACTCAATAGAGACCCCGAGACCCTCAAGGTCTTACTAAATCCAACAAGGATAATCACAAAGAAAGTTCTCAACAAATAACCCTTACTTAGGTATAAGCCCATACTTATACCTAAGCTACAATGTAACCAATATCAACCCCGAGGTATCACAAAGATATGAAGTCGATGGATAACCACCACTTAGGTATATGCCCATACATATACGTAAGTTATCTAGTAACCCATCTCAATAATGGTGAAAACACAAAGGTCATTGACTCATCTCAAACCAGGATTTTCATTATCAGAACCGTAACTGCTGAAGAGATCCGTCTCTTACGAGTATAATGATCCTTCCAGGACTCCGAGGTACTGCTCACAAACCTAAGACTGCTGAGGTACTCCTCCTATCAAGTACTGCGGGTCATCCACCCAAACACAGTAGTGCTCCCCGCTGGGGTCTGCCACCCAAACACAGTAGTGCACCCCCCTAATAGCATTTAGAGGTACTCCTCCTGTCGAGTACCATGGGTCTACCAGCCAAACACAGTAGTGCTCCCCGCCGTGGGTCTTCCACCCAAATAGAGTAGTGCTCCCCATTGGGCTATACAAGTCTCTCCGACTCGAATCAGACAAGCAGTCTTCAGGTCTCAGCCAACTACATGGTCTCCGTACTCCGTACGATCGTCTCCAGGAGGGACCGATCCATGAGCTACTGGCTGATACTAAAAGTTTCACAAAGTCCCACAAAGAGGTATCTCAAAGTACCGCCTTGTCATAGGGGTCTCAAAGCAATAGACGACGCGTCAATCGGACGTCCGGCCTGTGAGTTATTAGCCTTTCCGTCCTAGGGGCCCGGTTGGTATCGTGTATGAACCAACCTGACCGTATCTCAATTGTACCTCGAACCCACATAGGGTATACTCATAGGGACCTATTCTCAACGTGATCACCAACGTCGCTGATGGTACGTCAAACGGACGTCCGGACTGAAGGTTATCGGCTTCTCCGTTCTTGGGGCCCAGTTGGATTTTGGGTACACTCTAATCCGGCCTTACTCCAAATGTGCCCAAAAATTAGGTGAAGTATTCCAAAATTTCCTTCTCATCACGAGAAATCCAATAAAGTTGACGGAACGTCAATAGGATGTCTGGAGCTCAAGATATAATCGTTTTCGCTCTGAGGGCCCTGTTGGCTTCGGGTTCGAACCAACCCAGTCGTACCCAAAGTTCTCTAAAACCTTCAGTATAATATATCGAAAAGACCGTATCAATCCAAGGATCGAATTGCAACTGACGACGCATCAATCGGAGGTATGTAGCCCATGTTATGGGTGTTTGAACGAACCTGTCTCGTTTTAGGGGGGTTTGGGCCCGGACCGACCCGTCCCAGAACCGCCTGGGTCTGCCCGAACCGGGTCGACCTGACCCAGGTCCGGGTCTGGCCCAACGGGGCACGGCCCGAACAAGCAGGCGCGGCCAAGCCCGGTGTGGGGGTCCGGCCTAGCGCGGGCGTCCCAGCCCGGCGCGAGCAGCCCGGCCTGGTGTGGGTGCGGCCCGCGTGTTGAGCGGCGTGCCCGCTTCGGCTGAGCGGGATGCGGGGGGGGGGGGGGGGGGGGCTTGATGGTGTAATGGCCAGCCATTTATGGCCATCCTTTAGCGCACCCGCAGGACCCGAAGGGTCCCGCCCCCAGCTGGCTCCATCGGTCTGCCCAACCGGCCACTCCCTCCAGAACCGCCGTGGCCAAAGGGTCACGGATCTTGATGCTCCTGCGGCCGGCAAGTCCGGCCGCCACCTGTTGCTGACCGCCATGGCCTTTCTTTGACTGGTACGGTGCGTCGACGCCGCGCCCCACTGCCACGGCCCGCCGCGGCCGCAGTCCGACTCCTGCCACAGCTTCTTTCGGCCTCAATGGTGCGGCGCGATGGCGCCACGCTCTTTCACCCCATGTTATTCCTCGTTCCCGCGCGGTGTCATTGCACCGCACCACCTTGTTCCAAACCATAATGAAAAATCAACAAAATGGGGAGGAGGTTCGGCCGTGTTCGTGCGGTCCGACATCCTCCCGTTATCTTGATAACAGGTGCCATAATAAACAACAACGAGGAACGTAGATTAATCTTGAACGTAAAACAAATCCCTATGTTAATTCCCCACAATCAAATATTCCCAACCCGCAACATATTGTTTCGCGGATCAACTTAATATTGAGTTGAGCTGCGTTCTTTGTTTTCAAAGGAAATAAACATGGGTTTATTAACATTTACAGATTAATCCCCTACCTTGATAAAAAGTTGACGATCGGTGAGCAATGCAGAAAACGATGTCAAGGGGAGAGGCTCCGTACATGTTGACGGAGATTGTCCGAGGTGGGGCGGCGTCTCACACCGGCTGCGGAGAGGAGGAGAAAGGCACGATGATCACTCTTTGCGGTGACAGCGTTCTTCATCGAGGTCTCGACGTTCTTTGCGTTCTCCAACAAAGAAGATGATGACTCCACAATATTTTAGTATTCTCTCCCGATTCCTCTCACATGACAACCCCCCAAAATAAAAACAAGGTTCACCCTTATTTATTAATCCCATGCCATGATTTCCCAAGAATTCAAAATTCAACTATTAATTAAATTCATTGAATAACTTAATCAAATCATTTAATGAGAGAGTTGACATGTAATTAAGAGGGGGACAGTATGAGTCACACATTAAAGCTAGGGGTGTTTAATGGGGTGTTAGGAAATTTAGGGAGGTGGGGGCTAATGTGGGCCCCACCCCAACTTCCTCACAACTTCGTTTTCCCTAACACTTCGACCACTAGTGGTAAAATAAAATTATAATTGTAAACCAACTATAATTTTATTCTTCACATTTTTAACAACTCCTTAAGAGAAAACGCACCTTCAGAAAAGGTGTTCCTAAGCGATTACCAACACTGCGGTTTCATTGGTGCCCTCGGAATTCGATTCCGAGCACCGGTTCAAATGTTAGGAAAACCTTCTTGTTCGTTCAGTGAACGTACCTGAGATAAATTTGGAAATTGATTCCGGACACACCGGACCTCAGAATGAGGTGACGTCAGAAACTGTGGACTCGTAAAATTCCAAAGAAATTAGAAAAAAAATCCTTGAAATTTCCGGGTCTTTATAGAAGGTGCATTCCTGATCACCCAATTGGAAACTAGTTATAGGGTATAAATACATAATCATTTGGAATTATTTCACCCTCATAATCTAAATAACTTCAATAAGGATTCCACCTAAAATTCCAAGATGGCACATCCATGTATCGAATGTTCATGAACATAAGGAAATAGTTCAAAAAAAGAAACATCCAACCAGAGTAAACACATCAAGGATAAAAAACTAACTCAAAAATAAAAACAACACACCATTTGAATATAAATAAATCACCAATACCACATATACAATAATAATTAAAAGATAAATCTAGGTCGACCAGACTAATACATAACACCCCAAAATAAAATCCAAAACCAATAAACTCCTAATAGTCTCCCCATAAACCACAACCAATCACCACATCCCTTACCATCCATCCCATAAAAACATAAAATACCAAATATTAAAGAGATCACAACTAGAGACCTAAAATAATACATAATATCTATATTTTAATTCCCTAACATGAACCATCGGGTCCACGCTAGAGAGTCACATTACCTCACACGTTCCATCTCATATACAGGAGGCGACTGAATAATAGTGAGGGTCTGAAGGTAATCAGTGATGAAATTATACTATTAGTATCATGTCCTTAAATAAATAATAATAATTAATTAACTTCATAGATTAAAAAATTAGAAGAAAATAATATAAAATTGAATACACGCCATTTAAAAAATAAAAAAATGCGCTCCCTATGAGGTCAGACAAACCTGAGTATAAATGAAAGTAGGAAATAAATAAATAAAAATATAGTATCCTTTAGAGTAAATCTCAGTACTATTCCTAGCTCCAGACTCCTCATCTCAATTTTAATCCATAGGCCACTTTCCTTTTCATAGATCCCTATACATGAAGTCTGTATGCGCATCGAAATGACTGTATATGCTGTGAGTCATAAAATCTAGCAAGACACCACCAAAATATCTTTATAAAAGTTTAATATGTATAATGTGTGTATTCCATGATAAAAATAAATGCGAAATTAATCCTGAAAAATATACAATTATGTACCAAGTGTTCATGCGCTAACCAAGCCACCATAAACCCTTATTCAAACACACTTCAACTCCATGCCAAAAAGATGATCAAGGGACATTGGAAATTATTTAGAATGATACAAAAGGATAGAAACATGTCACTTGGTATCCACATGGATGATTAATGTACCTCATGCTGGAGAGACGTGATGGAGGAGTCTGAGGTGAAGCTAAGTTTGTGGTGTCGGAGAGCCGCGCGGGGAAGCTTGGTTCATAGTGAAGTAGGAGTCAGTGGCCAAGGAGGAGGAGGAGGCAGGAGAAGATGTATAAGAGGAAGGAGGAGAGGAGGTGGTGGGGGTGGAAACAGTGGAAGAGACAACGAAGAAAGTGGAGGTACTAGGTATCGGCTTCCGCGGGAGCTTGAGGGTGTAAGGATGTATGAGATAGTTAAGTTAAATTTATAAAACCCAATGGCACTTTAATTAGTCCTTGATAAAAATCACTGATAAAAGTATGTTTTATCATTTCTAATATTGAAATCAATGATAAATTCCGCCTTTATCAGTGCTAAAAATCATCGATTAAGTCATGTTTTATCAACTCTACAGTTGAGTTCTAATCCTTTTCGAAAAATCCATTATGTTATGAATACTTCCCATCAATTTAAAATAGTGTTCCACATAATTGACCATAATTTATCTCCCCACCAATGTTATCCTTTTTCATGAGTCCTAACATAGTTTTATAAAATGTGAAAATAATATTTACCTTCTATCCTTTTTCAATGTACGTATTATTATATCATTTTATGATTTTTGATTTCAAAAGAGATGTTATAAAACATGGAAAGATATCCTTTTTACATCCATTGTGACTTTCATGTTAGAAATTCTCTTTATTTATTCTGCTTTAATGAAATATTATTTTTATGAATCTATTAAATTGTTGTACGTATATATCCCTTAAATATTTACCAAGTAAAATATCAATTTCATTGCTTATTTTGTGCATTTTTTTTGTTTCTTTTTAAATTACAAAATATATGTAAACACATTTTAAAGGAACATTTTTAGTTATTGTCTATTATCATTAATAACCCAAATCAAATGTTTTTAAACAATATATACCGTTTAAGACCCAAAATTATTTTATTGGAAAACCTATTGTTTGAATTATGATTTTATTTGAAAATACATGTTATTTTCATTTTTAAAAAGGATCCTTTACTTATTTCATAAAGCATCACCAGTTGGTAATTTTTTGGGTAATCTCATATACTATTCTTTAGAATTAGAAATATTAGAACTCAATAATAATGTCATGTGTTCCATTTTCAAATATGATCATCCAAATTATTTGATTCCTTATTCTCTTGAGAATTCTTATGATATAGCCTTCACTTATGGATTAAATCAGAATTTTAAAACCCAATTCCATCTCATGGGATTCATCATGCTTATGATTTTTTATGGTTTCATTTTTTAATGAGATATATATATTGATATATATATTTTGATGTGTTGGGTGGGTTATTTAATATCCATCCATTGCACTGGGTAATGTTATTATCTCACGATGTACCATGTATGGTTCATGAGTAGTTAGCTAAAGAACACTATGTTAGGATTGAAGTTTTCCCAGGAAAATTTAGTATTGTTTATATATGGTTGCCTATGAATAATATTTTATAAGAGTGGTTCATCTATGTATATTATTATTACAGTGGAGATTATCCAATGTTATTTTTCCTTGGATGTTAGCCATAGAATATTCTTATGTTGTCATGCTTTAAGATGTCTCCACATATTTATGATTCAATGATCTTATGCTTCTATTTCCTTATTCCGTGTTTTCATACTCAAAATTATTCTCTTTATTATATCATGTTATGTATTTTGACTCTCCTATTATTCATTATTACCTTGGTTATTCCCATAGTGGTATTTTTAGATCTCCCTATATATTATGAATCATCCCTAGGGTTTCCTATGAAGTTTTAGAAAATATATGTGAGTTATGAGTACTATGTGAAGAATTCATGTAATGAAAAAATAATTTATCAATGTAATTCACTTCTTATAAATATTTCATATAGTATAATCACATAATATTAATTATAGAAGACATGTAAATCCTACAATATGGTATAATTATATCTTAGTATAAGGAAATAAATATTTTAAAAATTATTGATTAAGCATTGGTATTTTTGTAAGTCATATATATTTAATTTAATTTTTTTGATTAATTTAATTGATTAAAATAAAATGTATTCTTGTAAAATGAATTCAAAAATGTTATTTTGATGTCTTATGATCATAAGATAATTTTATGAGACCTTAATTAATTTTTCAAAGTGTTAGAAAAAGCAGTTTTAATTTGAAAAATTTGTATTTTTAATGTAAAGAATGATTTTAATTAAAAATTTCATTTCCCTTATTTAGAAAATTATTTTTGAAAAATGGTGTTCATTTTTGTATTTTACACGTCGAAAAACTATTATGGTGATTTTTTCATATTTTTCTAAAATACATGATATATTGGTGAATAGTAAAATACAACAATTTACCATATATAGGCATTATCAGTTAAATGCACTATTCCTAAAATAATAGATGATTTAAGAACCCTTGGTTTGAATTCACATGATCTAGTTAATGTTTTTAGTCTCAATAATCAGAAGAATTTATGGTCTTGAGAAAAATAATAAACTAATGAATTAAATATTAATAAAACCACCCTCTCCTCCACTATAAAAACCACCCCCACCCCCTCTTCTCTTCAATCAAATCAAGCCATGTTCCCAGACCAAATTAAGTTCAAATATATCTCCAACATTCTCTCCCACATCCAAAATATGATGAAATTTTTAAAAGAACAAATCATATCCCCTTAAGAGGTTCTTAAGGAAGATATATTAAGGGGGTAAATTCCTCTTTTCATTTATTTTATTTTCTTTCACGTTCCATTATTTTGTTTTTATTTCCTCAACTAATTTCATCAGAATGTAATGATAAATCCAGTACCTTAAATACAATGTAAATTTTTTATGATAATGGAATAATTCATCATCATCTATCCTTTCCCTATCTTTTATACTAGAAATGAAAACACCATTAGATATGTGTTAATTTATCACATTCAAGGCCGACGTGTTTTTAATTTATATTTCATTCATAAATCCTAGTCATGAAACCATTCTTATGGTTGAACAAGACAATAATATATATAATATATCATATTTATGGTTATGTAATCTTTTGTACACATAATATTAATTTACAAAGAAAAATGTGTTCATAGTGATTAAAAACCACTAACTAACCAAAACGATTATCATTAAAGGTTTATGTAATGGTTAATCTTTACTCCAAACAACCAAATGAATTTTATAACCAGTTAATGTAATAGAATGTCACTAATCACATGTTACTCCAATTCTGGAAAACCATTCTCATCATACATGTTTATCCATACATGTATATATGAAAACCAATCATGAAAACCAAGGAAACAAACACTCCCAAACAATGAAATTGAACCTTTTAACCCATCAAAAAGGTTATGAATGAACATAATAATGTTATACTAAATAAATTAAATGTATAATAGGATATGTAAAAATTAATTAATAAATTTAATTTGGTAACCCATGACATTAACATCATGTGAAGGACACCATTGGACTTAAGGTAAGGGATTCTACTCGAACCGCCATTATTCCATAGGGTTATTCTATATTTCTTTTTTACCCAAATAATGTTATTATTTATTTTTTATGTACATATTTTAAATGTTTCTAAAATTTTCAGAACAAATTAATCAACTTCCATTCATCATTCTTTTTTTGGGATACAAATGTTTTTAAGTCGTTCCCTCCTCAATACATTCTGATAAGGAAACCTGTTTAAGGGAACTTCCTGAATTAATACCCATTTACAATTACACTATATAATCTTTTTTTCATCCACCATTATTTTTATAAAATCACTCCTATTATTATGAAAAAAAATTCTTGGTTAACTTATGGTTTTATATAAAATATTATGCTCTTTTCTGTTTGATGTGATATTTGATATTTTCCTGAAACTACACTAAAATGTTTTAATTCTAAAATTTATTAATTTTTCTTTATACATTTTATCACATAAAATTGATATAACTAATCATGATATATTCTTATTACACCTAATGAATTTCCATTTATTATATTATTCCTTTCTTTCAGGGACACTTTTATGATACACCCATTTGTTGTGCTTTATGACGTGATTATGATACCCATTTCTTCCCATGGGTGTCGTTATGTTTATGTATGATTGATAATTAATGATTCTATATATGAAAGTATATTCATGAACATGTTATGATGGGTTCACCCAGATAGTTCTCTAATGCATTGGGTGAAGTTGAGTCTCGTGAGACGTTATGTGCAATGGTCTTGGCGGTTACCCTTGACTCTTGCTACCATGCTCAATGGTATTGGGGGTTAACCTTGACCTTTTATCTCCTATTTTAATATAACCTTTAATCCTACTAAATTCATGTTCTATGTTTCTTACACATTACTATGATTACTTGTTTATATGATCCCTTGTTTATATGTTATTATTCCTTATGTTCCATGCCTTTTAAATCATTATGCCATGCCTTCTAACCCATGTTCTAAATCATTATTCTTATATTTATTACCTTACTGGGATTTTTAACACATCCTTTTGTTCATGTTATCCCCTACTTATCCTATGAATATGTTTTAGCACAATGGATGTTAGTAACTATTTATAAATATTAAATAAATAATTTTTTTACTCCCATGTTTTTAGTTTTATGTACCTCATCTTCCAAGACACTAGACATTAGGATCCTTGTATTGTAGTATGATTATTTAGTATTATTGAATTCATGTAATGATATGTGTAAAAGTCTAGAGTCTCTATAGTGGGTATCAGATCTAGGTATAGTTATTTTGATACATTATGAAAAGACAACTTTAGTAAGAATATTAGGAATGAGACTATGTATAAGAAGAATGCCCAAAATTTTTGAAGTATATAGTGAGTGGTTTGTCCCAAAAATACATCCTTGTTTGGATATGAACAAGTGGATGTGTCCCTAGAACACATGTATCAGGGGGTAAACCCCAAAAAAAACTCATTGAGCTAGAATCGAACATGATATAGTGCATGAAAATGAGCCTTGCTGCACTCCTGGTTTGACACTCATGGTATATATGATAAGGTAAATTCATAATCTTATTACAAATCATTATTAAGGTAAAAAAATTGAATCCCATAGGAATAATTATGTGGAAACGAATCATGGATAACCTAGATTGAAACCTAGAGATTCACAAGTTAGGATATAATTTTCCATTAATATTTCATCATTTTATGTTTTATGTTTAATTTATTATTCTTAATAGCTATATATTCAATGCCTCTAATTGTACGTTATTTTTTCATAGTTAATGGAAAAAAATTGAAGAACAAGTTCCAACAATAAATGTGATAATAAATGTGGTGATATTTCTAATTATATTCCTGATATTACGGGAACAAGTACTCAAAACTTTATAACAGTACTTGCTCAGCTGGCTCAAGTTATGAATAATAACATGAATCATGTGGAACACCCTCATACTCCAAGTAAAGAGATAGTTTTCATATAATCCTTCATGTGGAAATGGCCTCCCATTTTTAGTGGAACTTTTGAACCCCTCCTCATGGAATAGTGGATTAACTCCATTGAAACGATATTCTCTATCCTCCAGTGCTATGAAGAAGAAAAAGTGGTGATGGGGGTATATCGTTTTGACAGAAAAATTGATCAGTGGTAGAAACTGATCAAGAATACAAAGTTCCAAGAGGAAATTGATTCCACACATTGGAAGGAATTCAAGAAAATGTTTTTCAATAAATATTTTCCATGAACACTCTGTCTCAAGATGGAAATGGAGTTCCTCACACTTAATTAGATGGAAGATGGGTCCATTGGGACGTATGAAGAGAACTTACCATGGAATGAAACATACACCTCTGACTTAGTCATGAACACTGAAAGCATTGTGGAACACATCATTAATAGAATAAAGATGAGTCTATGAGAAGTGTTGGAAATTTGATTCTTCGATAGTTATGAGGATATTTTTTGTTGTGCCCTCATGATTGAAATGGGGATCGAAGACTTTCAATCATCTCATGGGACTTGTTACAAAAAGAAGAATATGGAGTCTAATGTGGGTGGTTTATAAAATAAATTCCATGTTGGAAAGAAGATTGAACATCCCACGTGTAAAAATTATGGGAATAACAATCCTGGGAACTATCTTTAGTGAACCAGGAATTTATTCGTATATGGATAGATGGAACATCTAGAAATGAACTACTGAAGGGATATAAAGGATTCCACCAATGTATAAGAATAAAGGAAGGTTTATATCAATGCTCATATACTAGTTTCATGTTTCAACAGCAAGAAACATGGGTATTATGAAATCAATTTCTCTATGCAAAGGGTTTCTAGAGGAAATCCACAACAACTTCCTAGGAAACAAGGAAGGGCCTAAGATACCTGTACTATTGAGGTGGAGGTATAAAAAGATGTTATTATTGGAACACTAGTTACTCATTCAAGAATATAGAATATACTATTAGATTCCGGTGCTACTTGTTATTTTATATCATGCAAGTTTAGTAGCAATATTCAAACACCCCCTCAAAAATTAGAGATTGAGTTATCTATGAGAACAAAAAATGGGAAAATTATCGAATAAAAAGTATATAACTCCTCCCAAGTTAGAATTTGTGGACTAAAGATCCCATAAAATATCATCATACTCCCTTTAGTAGAGTTTGATGTTATCTTGGGCATGGATTTGTTATATTTATACAAAGCCAACAACAACTGTATGGAAAGGGGGATCAATAATGACATCTCAAAGCATCATCAAATTATTTACAACTGTATAAAATAAGATGAATCTCCTTTAGAATCATGTCTCAAGTGAAAATATTTCTACCTTATGAGAAAACATTTCTAGAACAAATGATTTAGTGAAAGGAGAAAATCATGCTTGAAGACATACCCATTGTAAAGGACTACACTGATGTATTTCTCGAAGCATTCTTGATATTCCTCCTGATTGATAGGTTGAGTCCTTAATTGAACTTATTTAGAGATATATACCTATATCAAATAAACCATATAGTGTGGAAACTATAGATATAGAATTAATAAAGAAGCAGTTACAAGAGAATCTAGAGAAATGTTATATACGCCCAAGTGCTTCACCATGGGAAGAGAACGTCCCCTTCATTAAAAAATTGGTTCAAAATTCCCATGCATTGATTATTGTTAGCTCAATAATATCATGATAAAGAACAAGTATCCCCTACCACAGATGGATGAATTTTTCAATCAGCTTTGTGGGGACAGTTATTTCTCTAAGGTGGACCTTTGGTCAGGATATCATCAATTAAAGGTGAAGAAGGAAGATATTCCCAAGACTGACTTTCGAACAAGGTATGGACACTATTAGTCCATAGTGATCCTCTTAGGACTCTCTAAAACTCCAAAATTTTTGTTGGATTTAATTAATAGAGTATTTAGGGATTACCTCAACAAATTTATGGTAGTGTTTATCAATGATATTCTAATATACTCCACGAGCAAGGAGGAACACTAGGAGAATTTGAATACTATGATATATTATTTGTGAAGAGAGAAACTATATGAAAATTATAGTAAATTTGAGTTTTAGATGGAGGAAGTATCATTCTTGGGGCATATTACCACCAGAAAAGGGATATATGTAGACCCTTCCAAGACAAAGGCAATTGAAGAGTGCCCCATTCCAACATCAATAATAGAGATATGTTTCTTCCATGGTCAAGGTGGGTATTATAGATGATTTAGGGAGAAATTTCATGATTTTCAATTCCAAATTACTAAGATGACACATAAGGGGTGATGTTTTCATAGACTCAATAATGCGATGAATGCTTTATGGAGCTCAAAAAGAGGTTCATCACTACACTGGTACTCACACTCCCAACAAGTGGAAGACTTTTTGTGGTGTACCGTGATGATTAAAATAATGTTTTAGGATTTTTAATATTCTAAAATGGTACACTGATAGCTCATTCTTCAAAACAGTTGAAAATCCATGAGAAATACTATCCCATGAATGATATGTAGTTGGTAGGTATGATATTTTCTTTGAAAATATGGCATCAATAAATCTATGCAGAGATGTGTGAGATATATAATAGTCACAAGAGTCTCAAATACATATTCACATAGAAGTATCATAATATAGAAAAGAAAATATGGTTTGATCTAATCATGTATTTTGATTGCTCAATCCACTACCATCCCGGTAATGAAAATAAGAAAGCATGTAAGGGCCCATAAATTCCATGTAATTTTTTTAAATTAATTGGGATTATTACAAGTCTGCAAAAAATTGACGGCGCATGATTCTGAGGCCCAAGGTGCCTGAAATGTATTTTTGATATTTTTATGGTATATTTAGAAAACATATGGGAGACATTTTCTATCGTTTAAACTGGTGCTCGAAATTGAAATCCAAGAGCACCTTTGAATCCACAGTGCTGAGACTCACGTATTGGAAGCTTCACTTTTACCACAATTGGTTAGGAGAAAAATATAATTTTTTCAGAATTAGAAAAGAATAATAAAATAATATGTAATTGTTGTTTTATTTTTCTCCAATTGTTGAGCTGCGGTTGTAGGACCGCAGTGTTGTCAAGCCATTCAATGGATTGAATCTACTTTATTTATAACCACACCATTGGAAATTGAGAGGTTGATTAATTAATGAACCTCATTAATTCCTCGGTGCGTTACTCACCATTTTCAACCTCTATTTAAATTGAGCTCAGGTTGGAGTTTTGACATGACTTCTTCAAGAGTGGATCCCCTGAATAAATGACATGTTGTCTTCCACCGACGGGGAATAGAATCTTGGACATCTTCGGAGGGATCGAACCAGGAACAATGAACGCAAGCGGCTTCATCAAAGCGCGGATTTTCTATCCACCACTGAGATGACTCCAATGAAATATGAGGTAGGTGTTTATGTTTGGAATGAGGATTATCATTATTTTTAATGTGATGTATAAATTACTCCCACTAGTTATGATATTAACGGGGAGGGCGCGGGCCAAACAAACAAGGCTCAGACCACCCGCCACTTCGTTCTTATCACGTTCTTCGGGAGAAAAACTTCCATCTCTTTAGAATCTAGAATCCGGGATCCACATAGCAATGACGACATCCTGGGAGGCCCAAAGGTGCAAGAATAATGGAAAAAGTATATTCGTATCTCCCCCAGTGGCCTGCGGAAGATTCGTCGGGGCAGCCACACTAGCAACCAGCACCGGTAGGCTATGGTGGTGGGCGACGCTTGCTAGCTGCAGAAGAGGGCCGAGCCCCTTGGCACCGCAGCGGTCGGACAAGCGGCTAGAAATGGCTGGCTACAGAGAAGGGTGGCAGTGCACCATCACATGCTGTGGTGAGACAGGCCACGACTAAGGAAGGGACACGATCACTGCGGGACATGCAGGTGACGAGGCGGCACTATGTGGCATCACCAATTATAGGAGCCGAATGGATCTTTGAGAAATTTAGGATTTAGGGGGGGTCCGTGGCTTGAATATGCGGTTGAGGCAGAAGGGGACCCACTCCCAGTGGGTCCCGCAGATAGGTAGGTGTTGCCACCTGGCGCCGCCAATCAAGGAGTGGAAAAACTCCTTCGAGATGTTCCAGAAAAAGACCATGCGACCCCCATATGGGTCATGCTATCCAGCGGGCTGAGCCACCATGACCCAGGCCCACTATGGCCGGCTAGGCCAGGTCGGGTCGGCTAATACCAGGTTGGCCCGATTAGATTGGATCAGACCTGAACCCCTCTCGGGCCCAGAAAGCCTTAAAAGGCCGTATCTTGAGAACCAGATATTCTTTTGACAAACCATCTATGGTTACAAAATCATTGAAGCGGTATGGTCCTTTTTAGAATCACCATGACAGTTTTGGAGAATGTTGGAGTACGGATAGGTTGGATCGACCTCGAATTTAACAAGGCCCTCAGCACTAAAATGTCAATAACTTATAGACCGAGTGTCTAGTTGACACTCTGTCTATTGCATTGGAACCCTTATGATGTGGAGTTTCATCGAGTTACTTGTTAATGAGACTTTGTGCTAGTTGAAATATGACAGATGGATTGAGGAGTGGTTTCCCCCAGAATCAAGCATACTATGAGCGGGAATCCATGGTCTGGCTATCAAGTATAGGTTGGAGATAGATCATATGGAGGTTAGTACCGAGAGATTCTGTGTAGGTTAGCACCTAGTCCTGTGTGGATCATCACCTAGTGATCTTACATGGATCAGCACTGAGAGTTATTGTGTGGATTAGAACCTAGCGACCCTGTGTGGATTAGCTATCTAGTGACCCAGTGTGGATCAGCATTCTAGAAACCCTGTATGGATCTGCAGTGTACGACCCAATGAGGACCAGCTATAGAGAAGCCCCTCGTGGATCAGTGGCATACCAATCCTGTGTGGGTCAGATCATGTGTGTGTATTGCGGGGGTTAGTACCTATCGATCCTGGGCGGGTCAGATCCTATGTGGGTCAGCGGGGGTTAGTACCTATCGATCATGTGTGGGTATGTCTCTATATAGTCAACTGTAGTGCCTCTTAACATAATAATATGATCAAGCTTAACGACGGATCATCTATACTACTATACTTCTGTACTTTAGTTATACCTAGTATTGAGCTAAGTCTTTTTCTTTTTGCTTTGTGATTGAGAGCATGTTTGTGGTTTTCCTTTTAGGAATTCTGAGAGACCTTCAAGGGTCTCAGGTTCACTACTGTGTATTGTTACACTCACCCCTACACGGGCTTCACCCACACCTTGTTGTGTCTTGTGCAGATGACAATTAGCCTTGACTGAGACTCAGGGACCTAGGGCATGATGGTGGATGACTATGGAAATTGATGTGGAGAGATGTGGAGATGAAATATACCTATCATTCAGGTAGGATCCTGGGTAGATGGTCTCGGGATCTATTTACAGTTTTTTGTTTTTAGTTGTATCTTTTTAGTTGGGCTTGTATTCCAGTCCCTTTACATTATGTACAGAATTTTACTACTGCAGTTTTACTACATGGTTACATCTTTTTGTGTTCTAGAACTATGTGATTGTACATGTTTAAATATAATTACTTCCCATTTGGGGGATATGCCTTTCTGGTGCTAGTCACCAACCCCTGGCCTGTGGAAGGCGGGTTTTGGGTAGTCACGGTGTGGGCCTCGAGGGATGGATCGTGACAAAGTGGTATTAAAGGATTCAGTTCTACTGATGAACTAGGACTCTGATATTTTATTAGAGCAATAGTGTTAAGTGTTTTGAGTGTGGTTTCAGTTTGGGGAGTCCAGTGTTTGTGTGGTGGCTGACGTATCCATACACTGATACCCTGAATTCCGATTTCCGACTCAGTGCATGAAAACATTAATTTCATGTGTTTTGGAAATGTTTTACTTGATCTCTTTTGAGTCATCTCATCAGGTATACATTTTTAACCATGTCACACCTGTTTATTTCAAGATGTCACTGCATAGACAGCTAGTCCAGAATCCTGAGAGGGTACATGATGACGGCCCACCGAGCAATGAGGATTCTATGTAGTGCCCTCTTACCATGTTAGTACCATCGAGTGGTGCACCGACACCACCACCACCCATTGGGCAACAATTTCCACTATCCCCACTGGCGGACAGTGCACACTGATTGAGTGCATTTCACGAGTTCCAGAGGTAGAGGCCTCAAAGGTTTCAATGAAAGATAGATCCCCAGGCACCCAAGGACTCGCTGGAGGCTGTGGAGTGAGTTTTCCGCCTAGTTGGAACACTAGAAGAGTAGATGGTGATCCAAGCGACTAGTCTTATCCTGGGCATGACAGGAAGATGGTGGAGCCTGATGATCTAGTTACATGATGAGGAGACCCTCACCTGGACAGACATTGAGAACCTATTCAGGGTGGAGCTTTTCCTAGTGACACTACACTCTATGCATATTTAGGAGTTGCTGCACTTATAGCAGGGCTGCCTGACAGTATCCCTGTACTAGGCGAGATTCACTGAACTCTCACACCACTCCACCAACATGGTATACGACCCATTATTCAGGGCCCAGACCATTTAGAAGGATCTCTGATGGCAGATCATAGCACCGATGATATCGCTCAATTTCTCGATGCAGGTCGGAGTACTTGAGCAAGCATTGTTGGTGGAGAGATTCTTAGCTAAGCAGACACCGACAGTGAGAGCCACCACCGGATGATAGGTAGCTAAGTCATCTGTAGAAGGTAGTAGGTATATGACACATAGGTCCAAGAGGACCATAACCTTTGGTGGATGACCTCAAGATGTAGGGTCAGAGGTGCAGAGCCCGTGAGGTAGGGAGGTTAGCAGGGAGGCAGATTGTGATTCACGTGTGGCAGGTAGGCCCACATGGCTCACGACTGCCCGAACCGCTGTACCGATGATCAATAGACGATCAAGGGACCTCCAAGGAAGAGGCAAGGATTTGAGTGAGGAGGTTCACAAGGTGGAAGATGTGGTAGAGGAGCAGCTCATGCAGCAGGCAGTGGGCAGCAATTTGAGGTTATACCACCAACACCACCAGGAGGTCCACCCCGGCCATAGGGAGCAAGTGGACATGGGCGAGCTCAACTACAGGCGACATAGGCCTATGACCAGGCCACTCCAGATATGATTAGAGGTATGATCTAAGTATATTCCACCATAGCTTCAGTACTTATAGACACAGGATCCAATCACTCTTTCATTTCCACGATACTCGTTCGGAGCTCAGAGATTCCGATGGAGCCGTTGGGTCGATCCTTACAATTAGAGACTCCAATGGGAGAGGATTTGATGATTTCACACTGGTGCAGGTAGTGTGAGATTACGATAGTATGTGAGAGCTTTGGCTGGGTTCTCCTAGTTGCAGTGTTAAGGCCTTACGACTTCATCTTGGGTATGGACTGGCTATCTACAATCCATGCTCAGATCGACTATTTTTGGAGCAAAGTGCGGTGTTTCTGCAAGGATGGGATCAGGTTTACCTTCATCAGTGAGGAGGAATACTTTTCAGCATAGGATGGACTATCTAGGAGTAGGTTGCAGCAAATTACTTATCAGTTGGGTAGCCTCACACTCAGAGCAATTGACATGAGGAGTCTGAGTTATCCTGTAGTGGTGGACCAGTATGCTGATGTATTCCCTAATAATGTTCTGAGACTACCTCCTCGTAGAGATGTAGAATTTCACATCGACATGTACCCTGGGATGACAATGATATCTACACAAGCATATCATATGGCTCTCGTGGAACTTCATGAGCTTAGGTTAGAGCTAGAGGACATGTAAAGAAAGGTGTAATTAAGGCCCAGTGTTTCTCCGTGGGAATCCCCAATCTTGTTCGCCAAGAAGGCTGATGGGAGTCTAAGGATTTGTGTGGACTATTGGAACCATTACCAGGTGAACATGAAGAACAAGTATCCTCTACTGAGGATCAAAGATCTATTCGACTAGCTGAAGGGAGCTCAATGGTTTTCGAAGACAGACCTTAGATTAGGTTATCATCAGCTCGGGGTAGGAGACGAGGATGTACCGAAGACATCCTTTAGATGTCCGTATGGCCATTTTGAGTTCTTGGTGATTCCTTTTGGTGTGAAAATTCTCCATTAGTGTTCATGGGGATCATCAATAGGATATTCCAGCAATACTTTGATCACTTCATCGTGGTATTCATTGAAGCCATCTTGATATACTCAGCACCAGAGGAGGAGCATGCCAAGCAACCACAGATAGTTCTAGTTTCATTCCAAGAGAACCAACTTTACGAAAATACCTATGTGTTCTAGTTATAGATACTAGAATTACACTTCTTGGGGCACGTTATCTCAGAGGCTGGAGTTTTTGTGGACCCGAAGAAGATAGAGTCAGTGCATACTTGAGATCTTCCCAAGATTGTGACTGAGGTGTGGAGTTTCCTAGGATTGGATGGGTACTACCAGATATTTGTACTTGACTTCCCTAGGGTAGTCGCACCCTTTTCATCCTTAAATAAAAATGGGATTCCTTTCTTGTGGAAAGATATGTACCAGTAGAGCTTTTAAGAGCTGAGGTAGAGACTGACGAGTGCCCCCATCTTGAGGCTACCAGAAGAGGGCATTGGGTACGTAGTCTACTGTGATGCATCAGGGACCATACTAGGTTGTGTTTTGATGCAGGAGCGAGCGATGATCACCTATTGCTCACGAAAGTTGAGATAGCACAAGAAGAACTATACTACCCATGGCCTGATGTTAGCAATGATAGTGTTTTCACCGAAGATGTGGCGACACGACTTGATGGGTGAATGGTTTACTATTTACTATGATCACAAGAGTCTCAGGTATATCTTCTCAGAGAATGACCTAAACCCGAGACAATGAAAATGGTTATCCTTCCACCATGACTATGAAATTGAAATAGTCTATACTCCTAATAAAGGGAACATAGTAGTAGACACACTCAGCCGGAGGTCTAGTCTACAGTAACTGAGTGAGGTGACAGAGCAGCTAGGTATGTTGCGGATATCCTTCATGGATAGAGATGGAGCAGCATAGCTTCAGTCTATGACTGTCACTCCCCCATATGTACATCAATAATGAGAGTCACTACTTGGTAATGATGACTGCGAGGCCCGATATGCTCAGATATCCTCAAGACAGGCTCTTGAAGGATTTTCTGAAGGTGGGGATCATGTCGTTGTAGACGACGAAAAAGTCCTTAACTCTTAGAGGAAGTTTCGAACTGATGAAGCAAAGTAATATTTGGACTTAGAGGCCCGGCCTGGAGGACTGGGGAGTGGTGCGCGAAATTAAGGAGGACTTGCGCGAAGAAATGTTATCCACACGAAGGAAGTCCAGGATTCCCGGAAAAACATCGGGATGGCGCACAATTTTGTGCGCCCGGTTCAACACGGTGAGGCTTTGCGCGCCGACTGGTCCTGGCGCAGAAGATTTCATGCGACGCCCGGATTCCATGCCGGAGGATGCCTATAAATAGAAGGTGACCTCAACTGTTTTAGGGATGAGGAATTCGAACTAGCTCCTGTGCGGGAAATTTGGACTCTCGTGCACGCAAGATGACTTCCAGGTAATTCCCCTTTTTGCGCAACCTTGCCCTGGTATTCACCTTTACGCGCAACCCCACTGGCTTAAGTGAATTTGCCAACTCCTCTGGGTTCTTCCCTTGCGCGCAATCCTTACCCTTTACGCACAATCCCTTCCAATTGCGCGCAATCCCTTACAAATTGCGCGCAATCCCTCTGATAGGTTTGGCCATGACTTAGGGATCAATCATTTCCCCTGCGCGCAATCCAAGCCCTTTGCGCGCAATCCCCTATCCGCACGTAGTCCTCTGGCCCAATTGCATGCCATCCTGGTGTTTTGTGCACAAACCTTCTCTTTGTGCACAAAACCTAGGACCCCTCACATTGACGCGCCTAGGTTTCCTCTTTGTGCCAGCGCCCGATGTCTTCCATGCCGAGCATGCACGTCATGCGTTGTTTTCCCGTACAGCCTTCCAGGATCATACGAGGTAACCTTAAGGTCCCTTGGGTGGTGTTTACCATTGTGTTTATTTGCCTTATTCTTATTCTTATAGGCATGATAACGACTATTGCTTCTTCGCATAGCCACGCTAATATGGACCCCTCAATGGTTCGCCCTGCAGCCCCCCTTCACTATGGCCTTGCCGATGTGTTCCCTCCCACATGGGGTAGAGGGTGTTTGGATTGTAAGCCCTAGGGGTCTGGAGAGAACCCACCTCATCCAAGCTGTAGGATGTTAAACTGCTGAGCACCTCGTCCTTAACACATGTCGTTAAACTATGGTCTGACCCCGTGCCTTGCATGCAGTGTCCCCCCAGTTCGGACATTCTTTATGCCCACTTGTCTCCACGAGAATGGATTATTCCTCACATGGAATGAGATCATCCTTATCAGAGTGGCGTTTGTCCATGGGGGAAGGGCTGCCTCAGAGCGTAAGCCCCTAGCCTCTCTTGCGAAAGGTTGCACCCACGCACCTCCGTACTTCCCCACTACCAAGGCCAGTGGAGTCTCTTTCCCACTGCGCTTTGTCAGACCATGGGACTCCATCCTGGAGTAAGCCCCAGAACCAAGGAATGCTAACCATGTGTAATCCCGTGTTTCCTCTTTGGGCCACTCAATGCGTAAGCCCCTTTCCGCTTCTCACGGACACACCCTTCAAGACGTGATCATCTGGTCCCTACTGCCTCTTGTTTCTCACACTGAGCATGACTTACGTGGGCTTAGAGTGAGCATCGACCATGACATCCATTATGGGCCGCCTCAGAGCGTAAGCCCCATCCTAGAGAACTACATGGACTTTGATCTATGCTAACACATGGTACGTACGAAGCCTCCATGAGGTTCAAGACCACCACCGGGTCATTCCTACTTTTCCACATCGATTTGCCAACACCATTATGGGCTGCCTCAGAGCGTATGACCCAAATTCCCTCGTCCCGCATGACAATAAACTGTATACCATCCCGTATGACGTTAAACTGTATGCCCTCTTCCCGCATGATGTTAAACTATATGCTTCCGTCCCGCATGATGTTAAACTGTATCCCGTCCCACATGACGTTAAACTGTAAGCCTCAAACTACGCGAACTTTGATCCGTGCTAACGCATGGTATGTAGGAAGCCTCCACGAGGTTCAAGCCCATCACTCAGGTGTTTCGAACCCTTAGCGTTGGTTCACAGGAACCATTATGGGCCGCCTCAGAGTGTAAGCCCCGTATTCCCCATCATGGGCCGCCTAAGAGTGTAAGCCCCATACCTCACTCCATCACCCATCCTGGTCCTTACCCGGGCCTCTACATCCCGGTGAGATCATGCCACCTCATTCCTCTCCACAGTATCAGGGAAGCCGACCATGTGATGGCCCCAACATCGGTGTTCCCCCTAGGGGGTCCTTTAATCTTATCCACTCTTAGTGTTCTGATCAGTCTGATCTATCTCCGCAAGACGTTAAACTCGTGGCATACCCCGCATTAAACATGGGAAGCTTAGAAAAACCTCAGATGGTACACAATTACTTGCATTTGATGTGGGATGCCATGGGATTCCAATCCCTCAAGAAGCCCTATAATAAGGGACAGAAGACAGACATGCCAATCCCCAGCGTCAAGGCGTGTCGACGACACCCCATCGTGACCAATCTCCTCACCGAAGGTTTCTGCCCCGACCAGACCCCTTGGAGTGTCTCGACGGAAGCAGTGTAATTAACTGGCGTCCATGCAGATATGGCCTCGGGAACGATCTTCACGAACCTATCTTAAATCTATCAAGGAGACCCGAATTAGGTGACGAGCTCCGGGGAGGAATCCACAGAAGGAAGAACTGACATCCCATCATCCCAGTTTCAATCAAGGAGAAGACATCCCAGAACAAGGAACGGATGCCACCCACCTTTGGAAAGCGGGGATATGGGGCAACATGCCACACGTCCTCCCCCCGCGTGACGGACGCACACGCGCGCCCTGACATAAAAGCGTCGGAAACAGTCTCCCTCTTCAAAGGACACACCATGGTACTATTGAAAATATGAGAGGAGGTGTTAAGGGAGTTCCATTCATCCATTTTAGTGGTACATCCTAGAGTGGTGAAGATGTAATAGGACCTCCGGGGTTAGTACTGGTTGCCAGGGATGAAGAAAGTAGTTGCACAGTTTCTATCTCGATGCCTCACTTTTCAGCAAGTGAAGGCCAAGCATCAGGTTCCAATGGTCTTAGAAAAACTACTTGAGGTAACACAGTTGAAGCGGGATGGTATCTCCATGGACATCATGACAGAACTACCACGTACGTATAGGGGCCATGATTCCATCTGGGTGAATGTTGACCGACTCACCCTGTCGGTCCACTTCCTACCCTTTTGAGAGCAGGGATCACTAGAGGTCTTGGGACACCTTTATGTGTAAGATAATTTTCAACTTCACGGGGTACCATCGACGATCGTCTCATATCGCGACTCAGATTTTACATCCCTCTTGTGGAAATGGATTACAGGAGGTGTTCGGGACTCATCTATGCTTACGCACCAACTTCTATCCTCAGACAGATGGTCAGACAAAGTGAACAATATACACACTTGAGGACATGCTTCTTGCTCATGTCCTCGATTTTAGCTGTAGTTGGGTGGACCACCTGCGCCTAGGGGAGTTCTCATACAACAACAATTATCACTCCACCATAAACATGGATCAATTTGAGGCCCTGTACGGGTGACCATACAGATCAACTCTTTGTTGGACCGAACCAGGGGAGTCAGTACTTATGGGGCCCGTGTTGGTATAGGCTACCACTAAGAAGGTGCAGATCATATAGGAGCAGATGAAGACTTCCCAGATCCGGTAGAAGTCTTATACTAACAGGAGATATAGACCCATAGAGTTTGAGGAGGGAGACCAAGTATTTTAATGGGTCTCACTCCAATGAGGATTATAGAGGTTTGGCCGGGGCGACAAGCTATATATGAGGTTCATCAGACCATTCCATATCCTCAACAGAGTAGGCAAGGTGTCATACCATCTAGCTCTTCCCCGACATATGCACTGGGTGCATAATGTTTTCCACGTTTCACAGTTTAGGAGATAAGTCCATGATCCATCACTCATTATCGACTTGGGTGAGCTATATACCGATGATGGGGCGATGTCTGCAGAGTTACTGGTGGAGATAGAGATCGACAGGAGTGTGTCCTTCATGGGAAGTCAATTCCTCTGGTGTGAGTTAGTTGGTAGCATATGAATATCTAGGAGAGCACCTGGGAGCGAGAGGCACATATATGTACTCATCAAACCCATTTGTTTCCCTAGTTTTGTTGTAGATTTTGGGGATGAAAACCCTAAGGTGAGGAGAATGCAAAGACATGGAAATTCCATGTAATTTTTTTAAAATTATTTGGGATTATTACGATTTTTAAAAAATTGACGGTGTGTGATTCTGAGGCCCAGTGTGTCTAGAATATATTTTTGAACTTTTTTTGAGGTACCTTTAGTAAACGTATAGGCAGCGATGTCTAAATTTTGACTTGGTTCTTGGAATTGAAATCCAAGAGCACCATTGATTCTGTAATGACGATATTTTTTGAAGGAATGATTCAATTCAACCGTAGTAGGTCAGGAGAAAAATATAATTTTTTTTACATTGAAAAGAATAAAAAAATAACATGTAATTCTTATTTTATTTTTCCTTAGTGGTTGAGCGGTGGTGGTGGGAACACTGTGTTGTAAATCCATTTAATGGAATGAATCTCCTTTATTTGTAAATGCACCTTTGGGAATTGAGAGGTTCATTAATTAATGAACCTCATTAATTACTTGATGTGTTACTCACCCTTTCCCACTCTATTTAAATAAAGCTCAGGTTGAAGTTTGACATGACATATTAAAGAAAGGAACCTCTAACGATGTGATGAAACTTCTTCCATAGACAGGTAATGGAAGATTGGACATCGTTGGAGGGATCGAAACGAGAACAATGAATGCCAACAGCTTCATCCAAGTGTGGATTCTCCTTCCACCATCACGATGAATCCAAAAAAATTAGAGGTAGGGGTTTAGGTTTGGAATGGGGTTTATCATTCTTTTTAATGTGTTGTATAAATTACTCCCACTTTTTATGATTTTAATGTGGAGGGCGCGGAACAAACAAACAAGGCCCAAACCATCCACCACTTCATTCATGTTGCGTTCTCCTAGGGAAAAACTTCCAACTCACCAAAATCTAGAATCTGGGAGCCACCCAGGGACAATGGAATCCCTGGTGGCCTGAAGGCGCGAGTGGAAAGGAAAATGTACAACCATAGCTCACCCGGTGGCCCGTGGAAGATTCTTCGGTGCGAAACTAGAAGGATAAGGTGGCTGCCGACACTCTCAGTCCGTGGATTAGGCTGGCACCGCAACGTTTAGATAGGTGGCCGACAACGACTGGCCTCAGAGATGGGAGGTAGCACATTGTCGCACGCCATGGTGGGATAGGCCACGACGAAGGCAGGGACCTGCTCTCTGTGGGTCCCGCAGGTGACGAGGTGGTGCCATGGGGTGCCACCAATTAAAAGAGCCAAAAAAATTATTGACACATTCAAGATCAAGGGTGTCCCTTTCTTGAAGTTGTGGCGGAGGAAAAAGGTGACTAGCTCCTTGTGGATCCAACAAATTGGTAGGTTGTGCCACCTAGTTCCACCCATCAAGGAGCCTAATATCTCCTTTGAGTCATTCAGAAGGTAGACCGCGCGAGCCCCATGCGGGTCATGCCAACTGGTGGGTCGAGCCACCGTGGCCCAACCTAGCAGGGGCGGGTTGTCCCATCTTGGTTTGGGCTTCGAAATGGCGGGTTTGACCCGAACCGGGTCTGTCTGACTAGGTCGGACCAGAACAAGACCCCTCTCCGGCCCAGAAACACTTAAAAGGTAGTATCTAGTAAACCAGATGTCTGTTTGATGAAACATCTACGACACTGGGATCATGGTAGTGGGATTGTCCTTTTGAGATAATCTAAGAGTGTTTTGTAGAAATTTAGTGTATTGTTGGGTTGGATCGACACTAAATCCAACTGGGCCATCAGCACTAAAATTCCCACAACTTACAGACCTATCTTCTGGTTGACGCGCCGTCTGTTGCGTTGGAACAATTATGACATGGAAGTTCACCAGGTTACTTTTTCATAGGAATTCATGCTTTTTTGTAATACAACTGATGGCTTGAGGAGCAGTTTCTACTATAATCAAGCGTACTATGAATAGGAATTCAGTGGCTGGATGTGAGGTGGAATTTGGAGATAGATCATACAGAGGTTAGTACCAAGCGATCATGTGTGGGTCAGTACCTAACGATCCGGTGTGGTTAAGCACCTAGAAATCATGTGTGGATCATCACCAAGCGACCCTATGTGGATCGACACATAGTGACATTTTGTTGATCAACATTCTAGTGTCCGTGTGTGGATAATCATTCTAGCGACCCTATGTGGATCAGCAGTGCATGAAGCAATGAGGATCATCCTTAGAGCTTCTTATCATAGATAAAAGACATACCGATCCTATGTGGGTCAGATCCTATGTGGGTCTTGCGGGGGTTAGTACCTATCAATACTTGGTGGGTCAGATCCTGTGTGGGTCAGTAGGGGTTAGTACCTATTGATCCTGGGTGGGTTGGATCCTGTGTGGGTCGACAGGGGTTAGTACCTATCGATCATTTGTGGGTCAGACTCCATATGGTCAGTAGCATTGCCTCTAGATAGAATAATATGATCAAGATTTATGACTTATCATCTGTACTTATCTACTTTAGTTATACATGGTTTTGAGCTGAGTCATTTTCGTTGTGCTTTGTGATTGAGATCAGGCTTGTGGTTTTCCTTTGTGGAATTCTAAGAGACCTTTGGGGGTCTCGGGGTCCCTCCTTGGTATTGTTATACTCACCCCTTCTGGGGCTTTGCCCGTACATTGTTGTGTCTTGTGAAAATGAGCGACTTCCTTAACTAAGACTCGAGGAGCTAGGCCCTAATGGTGGACAATGGTGACGGTTGACAATGAGTGGTGTGGAGATGATCTGTACCTACCCTTCAGGTAGGATCCTTGGTGGAAAATATTAGGATCTATTTATTGTTTTCTATTTTCAGTTTTAGTTGTATCTTTTCAGTTGGGCTTGTATTCTAGCCCCTTACATTCACTATACACTTTTAATATTGTAGTTTTACTTCGTGGGTACATCTTGTTGTGTTCTTGGACTATGTGTTTGTATAGGTTAAAAGTAATGCCTTCTCATTTTAGGGATACAACATTCTAGTGCTAGTCTCCAACCCCTAGCCTATGGATTATGGGCTTGGGGCAATCATGGCATGGGCCTCGGGGGGACAGGTTGTGACATAGCAGATTCTCTAAGTAGAATGAATCATGCATATTTATCGATGATGAGAATTGAGAAGAATAAAATATTCATATATTTGTAGAAGATGGACATGAGAATCACTAAGTGTTGAACATCATCAATCCTTTCTCAAATTATTTCTCAACCATCCCTCAAGGAGAAAATAAAGTATGTTCAAATAAAAGATATTGAAATTCTAAAAATGGTGGAAGCTATTAGAAATAATAAATCCTATGAGTTCAATATTGATGAGGAAGGATTTGTATGGTTTGCATCATGATTATGTGCACCATTTGATCCATAGATAACGAATGTTCTTTTGAATGACAAGCATAAATTAACCTTCTATATTCACTAATGGAGAAGAAAGATGTATTGAGATCTCCATGAGTACTTTTGGTTGGACAATATGAAGAAAGATATTGCTAAATATGCATCAATTTTACCGGTATGTCAAAAAGTGATGGCTAAAAGACAAAAGTCTAAGGGGATGATACAACCACTATCTATACCAAATAGAAGTGGGAGAACATTACCATATCTTTTTTTCACTAGACTTCCAAGGATATCCATAGGAAAAAACGAAATATGGGTTATTGTGGATCATTTTACAATGATATATCACTTTATCGAAATCCAACAAGACTTATTGTTGGATCAAAATGCACATATATATATCAAATAGGTGGTAAGGCTGTATGAATTACCACTATCGATTGTGTCTAATAGAGATCCAATATTCACCTTGATGTTCTGGAAAAGTCTCCAACATGCTCAATGCACTATGATAAACATAAATACAGCCAATCATGCTCAAATTGATGGCCAATCTGAGAAAACTTTTCAGACACTCGAAGATATATTGAGACCATGTTATATGGACATCAAAGGATGATGGGACCAATATCTTCCATTAGTTTAATTCTTTTACAAATATAGTTTCCACCCCAGCATCCGAATGGAACCATATGAAGCCCTTTATGGGAAAGTTTCATAACACCAGTGTGTTGGGATGAATTCAGTGAGCATAAGTTACTAGGACATGAAACGGTCAATGAAATGGAGGAGAAGGTGAAACCCATTCAGTATAACATTATGAAAGCCCAATGTTGACAATAGAGTTATGAAGATAATCATTAATGAGACCATCAGTTCAAAGTTGACGACATGGCATTCCTCCACATATCTCCATGGAAGAAGGTTAAGAGATTTGGGAAGAATAGAAATATATGTCCTAGATACAATGGCCCATTTGAGATTATTGATCGTGTTGAAGGTGTGGCGAATCGACTATAACTTCCTCCTAACCTGTCTAAAGTACATTATGTATTACATATATCCCTTTTAAGGAAGTACAAACCAGAACCTTCACCTACACTCTCTTCAAAGGTGGTAAAGTTAGAGAATAATCTTTCTTCTAAAGATCAGCCAGTGAACATCTGGGATTGTAGAGATAATATTCTATGTAATAATACTAATCACTTAGTCAAATTACTATGGTGGAACCATAAGTATGAAAAGTCAACATGGGAACTGGAGGAAGCAATGAAGGAAAAGTATCAACACCTGTTCATGACAAAGTCTGCGAAAATAAATTCTGAGGGTGAAATTTTATAGGGGGTAAGAATGTAATGACCCACTATTTTATCAATCGAATTAACTTCTTATAATTATTTCATATTGTATAATCACATAATATTAATTATTTAAGACAATGGAAACCTTAGGAATATAGAATGAGTAAAATAAAATGTATCTTAGGATTTTAAGGAACATATAATGATGAAATAGTAACTTGACCATTGGAATGGTAATGGGACCCTTTTGAATTATAAACTATCCAATTTAATAGTAAACTCACTAATAAAAGTATAAATAAAATTATCTATCTTATATGTGAAAACATGGTATAATTATTTCGCAGTTGAAGTAAATACCTATTTTAAAAATTATTGATTAATTGTTGGTATTTTGGTAAGTCATGTATATTTAATTCCAATTTTATGATTAATTTAATTAATTAAAATAAATTTATTCCCATAAAATGAATTCAGAAATTATTATATTGATGTATTTTGATCATAAAAATATTTCATGAGACCTTACTAAATTTTTCAAATTGTTAGAAAATGAGTTTTGATTTTAAAATTTGTATTTTTCATGTAAATTATGATACTCATTAAAAAATATATTTCTCTTATTTAATTTTTTTAATGTAGTTTATTTTTGGATTACCCACATCGACAAACGGATAGAGTTATTTTTTGAAATTTATCTAAAATATTTGATTTTTTGGTAAATAGTGAAATTCAACAATTACCATATATATACATTATTAGTTAAATTCCCTATTACTAGCATCATGGATGATTTAAGAACCATTGGTTAGAATTAACATGATATATTTATAATTTTAGTATCAAATTTATCAATATTACATGTCTTGAGCAAAATAATAAACTAATTAATTAAATATTGAGAAAACCCTCCTCTCATCTAGTATAAAAACCACCCTCACCCCCTCCTCTCTTCACTTCTATCAAGCCTTGATCTTTGTCCTATTTCTTCTGAAATCTCTCCATATTCCCCTATAACACGTCTATCGGCCCTTGGTCTCTTCAAAATACCAAATCCTCTCCACTATTGTTGTTCTCAATGAAGATATATTCAATTGGTAAATTTTTCTTTCCATTTCTTTTATTTTCATTCATGTTCATTTATTTTCTTTTTATTTTGTCACCTCATTTAATCAAAATTTTATGATAACTATAGTAGCTTACATTAAATGGAATGTTTCTATGATAATGTAATAATCTATCATCATCTATCCTTTAACCTCATTTTTTACGAGTAATGAAAACACTGTCTGGGATGTGTCAATTTATCACATTTAAGGATGATGAGTTTTAAATTTCTATTACCATCTTCAATTGTCATCATGAAATTTTTATGGTTCAACTAGACTATAATATATGTATTATATCTTATGTAAGGTTCTTTAATCTTTTGTACAGATGATATTAATTTATAAATAAAAATGTCTCTATTGTGATTAAAAATGCCAATGAACCAAAATAGTTATAATTATGTTTTATATAATGACTCATCTTCACTAAAAATATACAATTTAATTTTATAACCAAGAAATATACATAAAGTTAAATAATAAAATATAAGTCCAATTCTAGACAACCATTATCATCTTACATGTTTATGCTTACATGTATATAAGTAAACCAATCATGAAAACCAAGAAATAAAACGCTCCCAAACAATCAAATTGAACTTATTAACCAATCAAAAAGGTCATGAATGGACTTAGTATGATTATAATAAATATATAAAAAGTATAAGTGGTTCTAAAAATATTAATTAATCAATTTAATTTTTTTATCCAGGACATTAAAATCATGTGAAGGGCACCATTGGACTTATGGTCAATGATTCTACCCAAACCTATGTTATTCCTTCAGGTTTCTCAATCTTTATATTACCAAAAAAAAGTTGTCATTTTTTTTAAATATTATAAATGTTGTTAATATGTTCAAAACTCATGTATCAAGATCCATTCATCATTCTATTATGGGTATATATATGTTTTAAAGTGGTTCCCTCTTAAATACTTTCCAATAAGAAAACCTATTTAAGGGAACATTCATAATTTTTACTCATTTCAAATTACACTATATAATATATTTTTATTACATAGTTATTTTTATAAAAAAAAATCTTTAGATTATTAATACCTCTTGGTTCAGTTCTAGTTTTATATAAAAGATTATTCCATTTTTCGTTTTATGTTATCTTTGATATTTTCCTTAAACCCCACTAAAATGTTTTAACTCTAAAGTTTCTTATATGATCTTTATAAGTGTTATCTCATAAAATTGAAATCTCTTATCATTATATATTCATATTATACCTTATGAATGTCTATTAATGATCTAATTCCTTTACTTCATTGACACTTTTATGATATTCCCATTTGTTGTGCTTTATGACATGATTATGATACCATTTTTTCTCAGGGGTACCCTTATGATTATGCATGATTTCTTATGTACGATTCTGTATGTGTAAAGCATATTCATGAACATGTTATGATGGGTGTGACCAGATATTTCTCCATTTCATTGGGTAAGGTTGAGTCTAATGAGATGTTTTTTTGCAATGGTCTTAGTGGTTCACGTTGACTCATTCTACCATGTGACAAAATCTTGGTGGTTAACCATAAAATGTTCTCCTTTATGTACAATGAGCCTTGACTTGTGATAAAGTTATATTTTATATTTCTTTCACGTTACTATGATTCCATGTTTATATGATCCTATGTTTATATGTTATGATTCAAAATATTTGATTCCTTTTTATATAATAATTTCTTGCCTTCTAACCCATATTCTAAAGCTTTATTCTTATGCTTATTACCTTAATAGAAATTTTACCTCATCCATTTGTTCATGTTATCCCTAGGTTATCCTATGAATATGTATGGGAACAATGAATTTTATGAGAACATTATGAATATTAAATAAAGAATTTTTTTTACCCTCATGTTTTCAGTTTTATGTATGTAGTCTTCCAGGACACTGGACATTATGATCATTAGCTTGTAGTATGATGCTTTATTATTCTTAAAATCATATAATGATATGTGTAAAAGTCTCGGGTCACTAGATTTCAATAATTTTTTTACATTTAATATGATGTAGTAATGTATCTAATCATCCAATGTCACTTGGCCTCTCTAACCTCATTGTATATTTGTTTCAAAATTATTTTAAAATAATGATATGTGTAAAATTCTCGGGTCACTATATTTGAATAATTTTATTTACATTTAATATGATGTAGTAATGTATCTAATCATCCAATGTCACTTGGCCTCTCTAATCTCAGCTCCTTGCATGATGCGTTCATGGTGTAGATTTATCCTCTGGCAGTGGAGTGCGGGCTCGTCCTCTTTGGTGAACCTCTTTGTGACATAGCTGTCTCCTCGCCCTAACCTACAGTCTGTTTAGGGTTTCTCTCGGCGTCATGGTGTCGGTCCAAGAGGCCGGTTCAGTTGCGGAGAAAAAGGGATGTCGTTGCGGGTCGTGTCATCTATAGGTGCTTGGAGGATCTGGCTTTTGGGTTTGGTGATGAAGGTGGTGATGTGCTCTCCTTCTCTGGATTGTGGAGTGGTGGTTTGTTTGGGTGGCCCTCAGAGCTGGTTTTGTTTTCATCTTTTGGTTTGAGTTCAGTTTTTGGAAATGGTTTTGCGATGTTCTTGGTGGTGTGTGGTGGCATCGCGGTAGAGGTATGGTTCCAGTCCCGCGACCGGTCGGGGTGAAATCATGATGGTTTTTTGTTGATGTTTTTTGCGTTTCTGTTGATTTGGTGATGGTTTTTGGATTCATTGATATTGGTGTGGTGTTGTGTGGATCGCGGGTCAGAAGACATTAGTGTGAACAACAGTCCTTCGACAGCGACATTGAAGATGAAGCTCGTTGGCGATCCAGATGAGGGGGATAAGTCAGAAACCATGTGGTGTTTGTTTCAAGGTAGGTCATGGCTCGAGGTGGCGCAGTAATCGAGAGGACCCGTGTTTTGAGGCAGTGTTCATGGCTCAAGGTGCGCGATTGATTTTTTTTTAAGGTTTTAATTTTGGAATTGATATGTGGTTGATTTTGAATGTGTGATAATTTGGATCTTTGTATGGTTATCACATTCCAAAAAGTGGCTTTTATAAAATACCAAAAAAAAGTTTGATGGATGTCATGTAAGCTACAAATATTTTAGTAATGTCATAGGGGTTTATTATTGAGTTATGTTATTTAAATATTTTTTTACTAAAAATCATATTCCTAAGGATTACCATAAAAATTATATAATATAAACAATGACACTCTAACTCCAGTAAATCAAAGATAATTATTTTATTTCAATTCTGAAAAAATGTTTAAAATACAAAGTATCATGTGGTTTTGTAGTCCTAATAATTAATATATATAAATGGTAAATATGTTACATTTAAAACCCATTGTATATCAACTAAATACATGAAAAAAATTAATATTTCTCCATGAATATCAGTACATCTTGTATAATAATCCTTAGGTTTTCATAGTTAAATGAGAGAATATTTAAATGAGTGAACTCAATGTCTTAGGAAGGAATAACATATAATGGAATCTATAATATATAGGCTTGGTAATAATATAAGAATAAATAAAATCCATTAAAAATAGAGATGTTATAATAATATATCCATTATTTACATAATAAAAAATAAATACATTGATTAGAATAATAGATCACATTGTGATATAATTCATAATGCTGGAAATTATAAATATTCTTACCATGATAGAGGCCAAAGCATCATACATTAACATGTAATGATTACACCAAATAACCAATTATTTTTTATCATGAAAACTTCCATTACATTGATTGGATATATATTAGTATTCTCTCCCAATCACATACCAATAAATTTCTCACATCAAATGAGGTGAGAGGATAAATAATACATATAATAATGTTCCTTATGTAACATGAAACATATTCACTACTATGTAATCAATTTGTATCCTTATAGAAATAAATGATATATGGAATGTCAATATTTCCTCATAAATGGAATAATATAGGTATCTAGGATAATATCCAAAAATTATATTAGAAACTATATGATATTAACAATGTGATTAAATATAACATTATAAATGGAATCACAATTAAATAATATTGAAGGGAACTTTCAAGGTTTTAGCGTATTAAGAGAAATTAGTTTATAGAAATATATTTTAATCCATTTTTATTAATAAAGATCAATAAAATTATCTAAAATAATTTCCTTTGTAGTATCAAATTAGGTGTTTGTTTATTCCCATTTTTTGAACATGAAGTGAAGATCGAGTTAGTATATAGTCCATCCATTTCACAGTTATTATCCCTTGTTGAATCTAATATAGAGCTAAAAACCACATGTGTTATCCAGACATATTTACATTAGTAAAATTATTGAATAATTTATAGTTATTGTAATGTCTTATGGAGGGCTATAACAAGAGAGAATGTTGATCAATTATTCATAAAATGAAAATGTATTCAAAAAATGAATCAAAATAACATTTGATATTTAAATGAAAATGAATTGGAGAATTCTATCTAAATAATGGATTAAATGTGACGAGGGCCCCCTATATCGTCATAATAATGATTTAGGCATTGGATATAATGATATAGAATATGAATTACATTATTAAAAATATATAAAAGTTATGATAATACAATTTAATTAAAATAGTGAAAATATATGAAAAAAAGAAAATGATATCATAATATTGGATTTTATTTAAAAAAGATAATGTGGTGGATTGAAAGCTCACACCATTAAAGGTATCTTCTTAAGCCTAGTAAGAGCTCCTTAAAATTATATAAACTCCATGTAGAGATAATTTATTAGGAAAAATATTAGAGAGTGAACCTCACTAATTTTGGAGTGAGGATGAATGAGAGGATGGTTGGGTATTTATTGTGTATGGGTTTTTTTCTTTATTTTAATGAATGCGTTATGAAACATTGATAAAAATGAAAATAATTATCCTTACCATGGTTTTATCTGATTGTATTTGACGTATAAGTCCTTGTTTTTGGATTTTAATTTATTAAGATCCAAAATCCCATGAAATATATTATTTGGGATCTATAAACAATTCTTATCCATAATGAATTATTTTTATAATATATATAATATTATTTATGTTTTTTATGATTCTTTATAGGTCTATAATATTATAAGTTTTACATTAAAACACATTATATTAATCTATAGACCCATATTTTTACAATAAATCCTATATATTATTTATTAAGTAATTTTTATGTCCTTGTGGTTAATATAAAACTTCTTGTATATTAACACTGTATTTTTATTTTTGAATAAAACTTTAACCATGAAAGGAAAATAAGAAAAATTAAATAATTTATAATTTCAAAATGTTGATTAGAAAATTAAATTAATTTCATAAAAAAAGTTTTACATCGATATGAAATGAAATTTTTATGCGAAATTTCTTATTCATTTCAAAATTAGGAATTTGGAGGTTAAAATTCCAAAATAATTCACATTTTTAGTTTTTGGATACATGTGTATGATTATAATATATATATATATATATATTATTAATTATTTATTAAATTATTAGATAATTATTTTTTAGTTCAGGATTCAAATTTTATAATAAATATAATTTTATAACATTCTGTTGTATTATAATGTGCCATACCATTATAATGAATGAATAAAATTTATATTATGCCCCAAATATTGTGATTATGTTTATATATACTATAGTATAATATTGGTTATTATCTATATGATAGAGTAGAAGGTTTCAAGACACCAAAAAATTCCATCAAGGTAAGAAAGTCTTAGAAAACCAATTATGTGTTAATGCAAGAATCATAATCATGGAATATTCATTTTATTGAATATATAAGAGTGTATTGTTTTCATAAAAATAAAGACAAGCTATATATCTCTATGATGTGTAGTGGGTATGTTTTTATTTTCCATGTGATAGTATTTGATGATATAGTACTAATGGGAAACAATACATCAATTATAAAGTTAGTCAAGACATAGTTGAATAAATATAGCTCGATGAAGGGAAAATATAAAGAATCTTATATTATAAGGATCAATATTCATTTATATTGATCTAGGAGTTTTCATGGAAATATTTATGGTATATATGTTGAAAAGTGATTCAAAATATGAAAAATTGTATAATCAAAAATAGAGTTATTTCATATGTCATGTGGTAAACAACTGTTATCAAATTGTATCCTCAAACAAAGGAGGAGAGAAAATGATTTAGTATAGTACCTTACACTTCAACAATTGGGTGTATCTTAATGTTATTCTATGTATGAAACATATTTATTCCTATTTCTAAATATGGTAGGAAGATATCAACAATATCTAAGATAGCCATAGAGGTTGGAAAGAAAGGCTAACATAAAGTATGATAGGAAAACCAATGATATATTCTTGAATTTAAGAGGATATTATGAATTACTTTTAAGGGGGTATTTATATTATAGTCGAAAAAATGATTTGAATTATCAAAAATATTAATTTGGATATTAATTTTTACATAATGGAAAATTCATGAGCTTGATGAGTTTAAAATAGATAGTAGCCATTAATTTAGTTGAATAATATGATCATATTACAACTTTTTATGTTAATAAATAGGTATTGTGGTTTTAAAACATCATCTAGTAGAATGGTTTTGGGACATCCCAGACCAAGATTCCACCTGATGGGTGCCCCGAGCTCGGTGGGTCACATGGACTCAAGTGTATCTCCGCGAATTCTAGAGGTTGCACACTAGGAGAGAGGGACTATGGCGTGTCAGTGGGGAGACTATGACCTCATCTACAGAGTGTAACATATCTGGTAAATGTAAATAGAAGTATATAGTGGAAGAGTTATAAGTAAATAGTGGAATTAGACAAGTGTAAAAGAGAATAATGGATGATAATAACTGTATCAACTAGGACAAAATTCGACAAGTGATGATGATATGTCAAGTCACTAGAAAACTAAAAAACATAGATACATGATAGAAAGAATAACAAGTACAACACTGTATAAAGGAAATCAAAAGAATATCCCAAGCATCCTAAGTTCTAACTCAGTTCTTTCCAATCAAGAACCATATTAAACCTCAAGAAATCAAGTGTTTGAAGTCATATGCTTCCCTTTCTCAACACTTACAATCATGTAATCTACTCTGGGTACCAAACATTGCTCAGAGAGGGTGTGAGATAAATGTAAGTGGACCACCACCAACGGTGTCTAAAAATCCATCCCTTGTAATGAAATATAAAAATTTGTAGTTATGTATATAAAAAATAATGTTTTACCATGTAACTAAATACCCACGTACCTGCTTCAGCTCTAGGTTGGTGTCTTAACCTGTACCCAGTTCATTGATTAATTCATTACCATTTTATGTTAATAGGTCATAAAAACTTCTATCCACTAGTGAAGTCTCAAGGTAATAACCATGGTCAAATAAAATACCTCAAGGGTGTCTGACTCAGAAGTAACAGCAGACTGTCATATATTAGAGTGTAATCCAAGGAGCGTAATCCAAGGCATTCCACAATAAGGTGTATACCAAGTCCAAGGTGATAAAAGAAGGTAAAAAGGGCTAATTAGTGATAGGTCCCAATGTATTGTAACCATGGATCCTACTTGTCAATGACGAAACCAAGGAGTGTATCCAAGTAGTCATATTCTAATGTCAGGGTTCCTACAGTGTCATATGAGGAATCCAAGAATATACAAGGACCAGAATCTAGGAGGGTATCAACCTAAGAAAACTACATCCTTGAATCATGTTGGGGTCCTTGAGTACTCATGGCATTCCCTGATTAGAATCCAAGGAGAGCTCAAGTCAGTTCATCCCTATTTGATATGGAAATTATGTAATAATTTATTAGGTTTATTTCTTATCTTCAATTAGCATGGATAGATAAAGTATCATTTCAACCATGTATTTATTTGTTCAATCCTTGTCTTCAAATAGTGTGGATAGACTAAGTAGCATTGAAACTAACTTTTATTGGTTCAATGATTTCACTTCATTAGTGGGAATAGGACATGGATCATAGAAACCATTTTCTTAAGTCATAAATAATCATTTAGTTCATTGGGTTCAAGCCATTCCTTTCATTAGTGTGACAAGGCCAAGTAGCATTGTAACAATTTATTTAAACCATCAAAGTCATAATCATAAACTCTATTTCACTCCACTACCTTCCATCAACATTGAAAGGGGTTCTATGGACATGAAACCTTTATTCAATCTCATTTAATTCATATTCATTAATTTCACTTCACTACCTTCCATCAACATGGAATGTGGTGCTATGAACATGCAACCATTATTCAGTTACATTTAATAAGGCCATGTCATATACTAGTATACTTCCAAAAATTATATTTCACATTTAATTATCAAATTGAAAGGACTTACCTTAGGCAGGTCAAGTGGTAAGCATACATGGTAATTTTCATTAAGCAATAAAAAATATAATTCAAGCTATTTACTATAGTAAATATTACCTTTAGGAAGGTCTAGAGAAGGCCCACCTGAATGGTGTCTAAAACATGTCAGGACAGTAAAACCCAAATATTGAATATCCTTCGACATGAGGCAGATTGAGTTGTAGGTGTAACCACCATCAACTAATCTCTTACTTTTAAAGAGCATAACCATACGGTTCTAACATGTATAATCTTTGTATATATATTTAAGAAATGTCTCCTGATGAAATTGGATGGCCTCACATGAATATTCTAAAATCAAGGAATGTTTGGGATGAGTAATAGACTACACTCCTTGGGTATGTATGAATATCCTCCTCCTGTACCAGCCTATGAATTTCCTTGGGTTGGACTGGATCTAAGAAAAGGTGAAAAATGATCAATCCATGATAATTAGTTTAAGAGAAAATGAGAAGAAGATTGGATCAAAATAACTCGAGTACTTATCGTTGAGCATCCAAGGTGATGAACAGATGCTCGATCAGTTGCCGGATGAAGGATATCTCGTGATTAGGTCTTCCAAAATCTCCAAATGGGATAAAATGGAAGGAAATTCAACTAGTTTACGAGTTGGGGATGAAATTGTGTAAAAATTGATCATTAAGGTAATTTTAGTTATTTTACCTAGAAAAATGGACAATGCACGGTTCTTCCACATAGTTTTCCAAACCATGCACAAACCGTGAGAGGCTTCCATGAGAAAGGGGTGTTTTGTATTGTTAATCTGCACAACCATTCACTAACCATTCCTAATGGTTCTATCTAAGATTTTCAATCCACAAAGATAGGAAAACCATGCTGTAAATGTGCACAAACCATGTGACTTCAGCTATTTTCCCAAAAAGATGGGTTCCATGCTCCAAATAAGCATCAGACACCCTAAATACCATTGATAGCCTATTAGGAATCCATAATAAGACCAATGTAACGATTCCAACCAAAATATAAAGGATCCATACATGAGTGAGAAACTGAGTTCTTATAGTCCTCCCATGTTAAAGGAACTCCCCCCCCAAGTTCACCTTGCAAGGGTAGAGAAAAATCATCTGAGAACAAATTTGGCTACTGATCATATACATCAACCTCCCTCTTCCAAGTATTATCTTTCATGCAGCCGTGCTTCCATAGCACACATACTAGAAGAACAGACTGTCATTAAAGAAGATTTTTTCATCGTTCAATGATGCATACTGGATATTTCTCAAAGGTATCATTGACATGTAATTCCACTTCCTCGGGAACAATAGTATGAGATGGGTCAGTATGATATTGGAAATGTTGTGAGACCTGGAAGACATCATCTATGAAACGGTACTTCAGAGGTAGTAACAATTGATAGGCTATCGACCAGACTCTCTGTAGAATTTCAAATGACACAACATAATGAGAAGGTAACATCTCTTTCTTCCATAACCATCTATGACCTAGCTTGGGTGATACTCAAAGAAAAAACATGATCCCTGACCTAAAAATATAGTGGTCATCGATGGTGATCATCCAAAGATTTTTTTTAGACTAAGAAATAGTCATAGGATTCTTAATCATTTGAACTTGTTCTGAAGTTTCCTAAATGAGATGAGGACCTTGTATGGCTACCTCACCTTCCTCTAGCATGCACATGGGTGAACAACATGGCCTACCATTAAAGGCATAAAAATTATCAATCTGAATCATGGACTAAAATTTGTTATTATATGAGAAATAAATGAGAGGAATATGCTTCACCCATGAAAAATTAATATCAGGGACACATTCTTAGAGAATATCCCCTAGAACCTATATTGTCCATTAATATATTCCATCAGTCTGAGTGTGAAAAGTTGCTCTTATAAGCACCTATGTTCCCATATCATTCTACAAAACCTAATTGAACCGAGACATGAAACAAGCATCCCTATTGGAAACGATATTATGAGGAACCTCATGTAGTCTTATGATCTCAAAGACATTCAATATTCCCATCTCATCAACAGAGAAATTATCTCAAATAGGAATGAAGTGGGTTTATTTGGTTAGTTATAAAATGTCTACCCATATAGCATATCTACCCCTTGGTGACCATGGTAAGTTGACTACAAAATCCATGGTAACATATTATTAATTCCATTCTGAGACTGGAAGTGCCTATAACCAGCCTACAGGTCTCTGGTGCTCTACATTCACCTACTGACAGGTGGAACACCTAGTGATAAATCCTATTATCCGACGTTTCATGATAGGACACCAATATTGGTGTCAAATATCATGATATATTTTGGATATTCCAAGATGAACTACTCAATAAGAACCATTGGACTCTTTCATTAACTCCTCTATGATATCTATATGAACCCTGATACATCCACATGGATGCAAGAAATCTTCTCATTCCATAGACCAATCTAGAGGTGCGTTATCTCATGATATACTCTCATGGAGAACCAAGCCTTCATGATCAAAAAATTTCTTACTCTTCACATTTTTAAGAAGGCAAGAGGTAACTATCAAACATGAGAGTTAAGACTACTCATGACTATCATGAACTCCAGATGAAGTTTATCAAAGAGGGCCATTAACTTTCATTCCTCACTGGCTTCTTACACGACTTGTGTTCGTGATTTCCAACTCAGCACATCGGTGACTACATTTCCCATTCCAGGCATATAGGCTTTCTCAAAATCATATGAATGAAGATATTCAACACATATTCTCTATATGAGGTTCATGTCACACTGTGAAAAGATATATTTGAGGCTATTGTGGTCTATATACACCACAGATCACTCTCCCCTCAGATAATGTCTCCAACAACATAAGGCATGGAAAACTACTACTATCTCAAGATCATGTGTCAGGTATCTTCTTTCATAAGGCCTCAACTACCAAGATATGTACACAAAAGCATTTTCCTTGTGCATCATCACTACTCCTAGGATGATGACCAATGCATCATAGAAGATGGTATAACCTATTCTAGGCTCTAGAAGAATCTTAATGGGTGTTGAGACAAGCCTCCATTTCATCTCGTGAAAGGAATTATATCATGCTTCTCACAATAAGAAATGAAACCTTTTTTTGTAAGACCAGTAAGAGGTGAAGAAAGACATAAAAATTCATATATGAAATTTTTGTAATATCTAGTAAAACCCAAGAAACTCCTAACATCAAACATGTTCTTAGGCTACTCCCAGGAAACTACAACACTATATTTTTATGGGTCAATAGAGACTCCTTATTCTAAGATAACATGACCCATGAATTGAACTTTATCAGTCTAGAAGTTTCACTTATAAAGATTAACATAATTATTATCCTCTCTCAGTGTACTCATAATGATCTCAAGATGTTTTTTATGGTCTCTACGATTGAGATAATACACCGATATCTCCTCCATGAAGTCCAAAAAAATGAAAATAGTTATGGGTGAAAAACCCTATTAATCGGATCCATGAAAATGGTGATCACGTTTGTAAGATCTAAAAACATAACAAGATACTGATACAGACCATACCTACTACAGAATTCTGTACGAGGTATGTTTGATAGACTGAGTCGTACCTGATGATCTCCTGATCTTAGGTTGATCTTAAAGAAGACCCTAACTCCTTGGAGCTAGTCAAAGAGATCATCTATTCTAGGTATTGGATAATAGTTCTTCACCGTAAGCAGGTTCACCCATCTGTAATCTATGCATAAACATAAAATTCATCCACCATCATGGATAAAAGAATAGGTGAATCCAAAGGGGATGTATTGGGTCTTATAAAGACTTTGGATTCTAGGTCCTCTATCTACCACTTGATCTCTTGAAGCTCAATAGGCACCATCCTTTATGGAGGAATGGACACTAGAGCTACTCCTAGAACAAGCTAGATCAAAAAATCTACCTATCTCTTAGGAGGTAACCTATAAAATTTGTTCGGAAATACATACCTAAAACTATCCACTATTGTATGGAAATAAATTTCAAGTAAACCCTGATATTACATGAAGATTTTGGAAATCTAGGCAGTCACCCCAGCAAGACCATGATGCTTCTGTCCAGCTCTACCAGCCTAAACATCCCACTCACCATTATGTAGATAACTACTACCTTATAGTGATGTAAAAGATACCCTAAGATAATTGAAGTCTACAAAGGCATGATAGTGAACCAACCCGTCCATCCCAACTATTACATTATATCCTATCATCTTGTGAATAAAGAGTTTCTATAAGAAATGGTAGCTACCTACCTCAAGGGGGTAGTCCCTACACTAGTGTATGCCCTCTATCTGTATTCCCAACGGCGTATCTTAGGTCATTACACCATAGTGACATTATATCTCAAGTCCAAGACTCTCTACAAAGGATACATTGATAAAATAGTTTTATGAACCTATATTAAATAATGTATATACAATAGTGGAGGTTACTAGAATAGTACCTCAGACTATAGATGGTCTTGTAGCCTGATCCTCATGTATCGTCTATAATGCAAGAAACTGTCTGGATCCATGACCCTGTGCTACAGATGGACTACCACAATCATGACTAATCTATTAGCGTTACACGTGATTAGGGGCCTAGCTATCGCAACCATGACCTTATTCTCGGCCAGACCTTCATGTGCTACTCCAATTCCCCACCTGACGCAGCGTAAAAAAACTCACTCTTGAATGTGTAGTTTGTCCTGATCCTTTCCCACTCGAAGCTGGTGGAAAGGGCCTAGGAAATGCTGAAGATGAACCATATGGCCATAATCCTAGCTCTTCATAGGGTCTCTGTTGTATTGGGACTTCTTATTTCCCAATCATCCACACTGACGACACACAACAAAGCTACCAAAATGGATACCCTGACTGCAACTACGCTGAAAAGAAACCTAGTCGGAACGTTTCTAGCCACCAAAAGAACTACTGGACTATTGTGGCCCTGATCCCATATACCAAATACTATTGTCATCCCACATATTGCACTATTTGATAAGGTCCTGATTGAATATTGTTGAAAAGTTAGGAAGGAAAAATGACATTCAAATACGTACAAATGGTGTCATGGTGCCGACACTTGAAATGTCTAGCACATGATAGCTCGTCACCATCTAGAAGAATTGATGAGCACTATAACTCTGTGAAACATTTGGAATATTCCATAACTGAAATATAACCATATTAATGATTCATGAGCACTCTGGGTTAGTCAACTCTCATTACCAGAGGAAAGAACTGATCATTTAAGGATGTCTAGAATGTAACCCATAAAATTCTATGATGACGACCAGCCCTAGTAATCACATCCCACCAACACTTGGTGGAATCTCAAAGAATATATGTAGCAAGTTTACCCTCTTCTCTAGAGAAGTCTCCATATGCTCAAGGATATACAGGATGTCCTATAGCCAAGACTCAGCAGTATGTGAACCGCCATCCCCTGAGAAGGTAGGAGGATGCTGCTGCTGGAACTCACAAGTCAAATTAGACATTGTAGGTTCAACTCATATTTAATATTTCATGGAATGCATCAGATGTAGAAAACTATCATGAAATTGGGAATTATTGCCAAAATCAAATATAATAGGTAGTGACACAAATTTCACTCCTATAGGTAAGACTGGTGGATTAGGGCCCACCATGTCTGGAGCATGATTGTCACCATCTTCAAGTTGAATTACATGAGGAATTTGTGGTAGAATTGGTCTAAAACTTTCAATCACACTCCTTAGAACAATATTTAAGTTGATTGATAGTGACACTAGTGGAAGCTAAACATAATACAACTCACTACCCAAGGCATACTACCCCAACTACCTACATATATGGACAAGTATTGGTTGGTTACTCAGGTATAAGTTTCATTTAATTCTACATTTAATTTCTAATTTCACTCCTTTACCTTTCATAAACATCACAATGCGAGATAAGGGTGTGAAACCATTTCATTTTTAGATGTAATTATTCACCTTATAATGGATATTCATTCTCATTAACTCTGTTCCCATACATCTTATCAATAAAAACTACACCCACTTATTTATATCATAACGATTCAATTTGATAAATTACTCATACCATCCCATGAGGGCCCATATCACCGTTGGAATTGAGATAGGAAATCACTCAATTGAAACCAATACTAACATAAGAATAAGATAACTATTGCATCATCACTCAGTAATCACAGGCATATCACGAAATGAAAAGTAGTTTAGTGTACCTATATGAAATAGAAATATATAGGACATGTGAATTCTACATGCTTATAATGATTCATTTACTAATGCTCCTTTAGAGCATATCATCTATCCAAGGATAATTAAATCACCAATTGGAGTAAAAATCAACAACTCCCCAGAGCATGTGCATTACCCAATGGCGAAATAATGTCATCTGTAATAAAAAAATTCGAATCACAATTATAATTTAGGAAACATTAATTTTACCATGAACCTGGGTTTTCAATGCCCAAGCATAACTTATGACCAAGTCCGAAGAATTCCTAATCTCTTGACTATTGTCGCCAAATAGTATAGAAAGAAAGGAACCACTCTGATACCACTCTGTAACATCCCAGACCATGATTCCACCTGATAGGTTCCCCAATCTGGATGGGCCACCTGGCCTCAAGAACATCTCCCTCAACAACAGAGGTCGTCGACTAGCAGTGAGGTCCAAGGGTGTGCATGTGGGGAGACTATTCCCTCATTATAAGATTGTAACAGAATGGGTAAATGTAAATAGAGGTAAATAGTAGAAAATTGTAAATAAATAGTGGAAGAGGATAAGGAAAAAATATAAACAAGGATAACAAAAACAATATCAACTAGAAAAAATTCAACAATAGATGATAATATTTCATGTCACTAGAAAACATGAATACATGGATACAAGTTAACATACATAACAAGTACCACAATGTATAATGGAAATCAAAAGGCTATCCCAAGTATCCCGAGTTCAAAATATGTACTTTTCTATCAATCTCCATAATAAATATTAAGTAATCAAGTGTTCAAAGTCGTATGCTTCCCTTTGTTAACACCTGAAGTCTTGTAATCTACTTCAGGTACCAAATAGTGCCTAGATAGGGTGTGAGATAAATCTTAGTGGGCTACCACCAATGGTGTATATAAAATTCGGACCGTGTAATAGAATATAACAATTTTTAGACATGTATATAAAAAATAAAATAGTATAATGTAAATAAATACCCATGTTCCTAATTTAGCACTGGGATAACATCTGAACTTGTAACTAGTTAATTGATTAATTCATTAACATTTAATGTTAACATGTCATGTATACTAATATCCACTAGTGAAGTCCCAAAGTAATAACCATGGTGACGTAAAAGACTTCAAGGGTTACCAAATCAGTAGGAACTATATCTTTGTAAGGATAAGAGTGTAATCGAAGGTGCATAATCTAAGGCATTCCAAGATAGGTTTCCTAACAAATCAATGGTTATTGACCAAGGTAAAATGGGGATAAGTAGTGACAAGGCCGGATGGACTGTAACCATGGAACCTACTTGTCAATGCTAGAACCAAGGAGTGTATCCAAGGAATAATGTATAAATGTAAGGGATCCTATAGTGTCATATCAGGAAAACAAGAATAGACTAGGACTAGAATCCAGGTGGGTATTAACCTAAGAAAATTTCACCCTTGAATCGGGATGGGGTCCTCAAGTGTTCTTGGAATTCCCTGATAATAATCCAAGGCGTACATGAGTTAGTTCATCCTTATTTGATATGGAAATCATATAACAATTTATTTGGTTCAATCCATGTCTTCTATTTGCGTGGATAGATCAAGTATAATTGCAACCATGTATTGATTGGTTCAATCCTTGTCTTCCATTAGTGTGGATAGGCCATGTAGCATTGCATCCATTTTTTTATTAGTTCAATCCTTTCCCTTCATTAGTGTGAATAGTCCATGTATCATTGCAAAAATTTAATGATGTCATAAATAATCATTTATTTCATTGGGTTCAAGCACTTTCTTTCAATAGTGTGACAAGGCCAAGTAGCATTAAAACCATTTATTAAACCCCTTAATGGAATACTCATAAACTAAGGTTCGCTCCGCTTACGTATATCAACATGGAAAGGGGTTCTACAGACATGAAACCTTTAATCAATATCATTTATGGAATATTAATTATTTAAGTTTCAATTCACTACCATCCATAAACATGGAAAGGGTTCTACAGACATGCAACCTTTATTCAATTACATTTAATAATGCCAAGTCAAATACTAGTATACTTTTCAAAATTACATTTCACATTTATTTATCGAATTGAAATATCTTAATGTAGGTGGGCCAAGTGGTAAGAACACATGGTGCATTCCATTATGTAATTCACAATATAAATGAATCCATTGATTATAGGAAATCATACCATTAGGAAGGTCAAGAGAAGGCACACCCAAACAATGGCTCAAATGTGTAAAGACACAAAAACCCAAATATGGAATAACCTTAAACATGAACTATATTGATTTGTGGGTGTTACCGTTATCAAATAATCTAATATCTAGAAATAACATAACCATGCGGTTCTAACAAGTATAATAATGCCATATAAACTTAGGAAATGGTTTCCTATGTAATCGGTAGGCCCCATACAAATATTCCAAAATCAATGAACTTTAGGTATGAGTTATAGACCACCCACTTTATGCTTGTATAACACTACTCCTCTAGTATCAGCATTTGAGTTGCCTCATATCGAAGTAGATATAATAAAAGGTTTTAAACTCTCAAACCATGATAATTAAGACTAGATCAAATGAAAATAAGAATGGATCGTATATACCCAAGTGCTTACCATTGTACATCCATAGTGATAAACAGAATCTCGATCAGTTTTCAGATGAAGTAGATCCTTCAATCCCTTGATAAGGTCATTCAAAATTCTCCAAATGGGTGAAAATAGAGTAAAATCCCACTGGTTTATGATTTGGAGAAGAAAGGGGATCAAAATAGATCATTAAGGTCATTTTGGACATTTTACCCAGAAAAATGGCATGTGCACAGTTTGTTCGAATGATTTTTTCAAACCATGAAAAAACCATGTCAGGTTTCCTAGAGAAAGGGGAGTTTTTCATAGTTAGGCCACAAGGTATTGCACCAACCCTATGAAATAGTTATATCTAATAATTTCAATCTTCACTGGTAGGAAAAGCATGTGCAAACTATGCGTAAACCGTGTGACTTGGCCTGTTTTCCCAAAAATTTGGTTCTCGGGCTCCGAACAAGCCCCTGACACCATCATAACCTTTTATAACCTATTATGCCTCCATAATAATTCCAAATTAATGATTTATAAAAAAAATTAATGTATCCATAACTGATTGAAAAACTGGATTCTTATAGGTTTTATAACTAGATGTTCAAATATTATCATGCTATATTATGGTAATACTATATCAATGTTTTAATTTAAGGATCCTTGTCATATCGATAGAAAATTAATATAATTAAAAAATATCACCTATTGAAATATTTTACTCAAAAGGGGTGAAGTCTCAGTATGTAGAGTATCCATAAATGATAAGGTATCAAATCCATTAATCAAAGCCATACCTCTGAAAAATCTTCAAAATTAGGATACTGCTAATGGGTTATGAGTTGTTATAAATTGTCTCTATTAAAAACGATAGACTACTAGACATAGTTACCTATAACTAATAGATTTTTTTAATAAATTACTAAATCATGTTATTTATATTCATTTATTATCATATATTTTATTTTACTTATGTATGCTTCTATATAATAATTTCCTTATAATATTTACTACTTTGGTATGAAACATTAGTTCACTAAAATAATTGCATCCTAGGAATAAGATAAAAATATTTATATTATTTTCTCATATAGTCTATATACATCATTGTGTTATGATACAATTGATGTTTTACTACAGGGTTCTAGGGGATCATAATCATTGAGGATTATTCTCATAATGTTCACACTTTATGATCTATAATAAATTAGGATATATAGACAAAACCTATAAATGGAACCCCACATATCATATGTGTAATTAGTTTCTCTTATTTACAAGAATGTGCTTTGGTATGTTGAGTTGAGATCATTATTAATGTTCAATATGAATCATATACTTTGATTCAAAATGAGAACCATGGTATACTAACCTATTTCTAAGATTCCATTGTCAATTCCATCATGATTGATATCAAATAAATTCAATATTCAATAAAGGATTTATATCTTTTGACATTTTAATGAAGATATCCAAGGATAATTGACTTAAATGGAAGAGTTTTGTTTAAATAAATGGACATATTAGTTGAAAAATAAGTTTATTTAAAAATTAAATGAAAGATAGAAGTAGAATGTAATATCCTTCCACCCGGACCACATATCAATACCCTAACTTGGAGTCAATGTTGTACTTCTAGAACAAACACTCACATGTTAAAGGATTCTGAGTAGCAATGGGTGTCTAAGACTGTATGGGGAGGGGAATAAAATCCCATATTTGAGTAAGTGATGGATCTAGAAATAACTAAATAACTAACTATTCCTAAATAGAAATTTACAATAATATGCTATAGTAAAATGGAAAGCTGTAAAAAAACATGAACTGTCATGATTTTATTGAATTTTAAAAAAATTGAGTCCCATAAGTACCTATTCCCAATTTCATGACCTTACTTGATTTCTTTCTTGATCATGTAATACTATTACACAACCCAATATGGAATTTCAATACATGAGAGATTCTTGGGAAACTATGTTTCTTCTCCACTCGAGTAGCGTGTGTTTAAATAACTCTGTAGTGAATTGTCAATGCAGTCTCATACTAAGAAAAAATGAATTGATATTTTCATGTGACTTGGTCTGAATAAATAAATAAATTACTTAACTAAAAAAATAAACTTCCCTAGATCCTCAGGTCATTGACCCTAAATGACCATACCTTCTTTTTCTAGTTTAGAAATGCCACTAATCTTGAGAATCACTTCATGGACACTAATATACAGACCATTACGATCACATTTTCACACCTCCACCATGATGAGAAGAAGATCATAGGGAATACCTATGTATCCCTCATCCTCAATACATCATGTTGATCCCAATGGTAATACATGGGTGTTTTCAATGTTAGTATAATATTTGATTCCTACAAAGTGTATACCTTATGAAAATCTATGAGTCTAAGAGTTATTGATTCCAATGTGACATTAAAAATTAAAGGTAATACCTAACTATATTTCATAGTCAATCTACTTTGGATATAATATAGGATTGATCCTTGACCAAACCACAATAATCAATCAAGGGGATCAAATAGAGTCCCTCGGGATGTCTAACATTGATGCTCGATGATATATTCCCACATGAAACCTCATGCCTCCATACAAATATTGGGGGACCCATACATTCAAAATTGTATAATTTTATCTTCATTTGAATCCATATCCCCTCATTCAGTCACAATAGTCACTTTATATGAAAGGAATCCCTAACATCTCAGTCATTCTTCTATGCACACCATCACAAACTCATATGTTAGATCCTAGGAACCACCACCCAACTTCCATCATCATATCAACCATATTGTATTGTTGTAAAAATATGAATCCTCTCCTAAAATAATATGATATATTATCATAATCAATTTGATCATACTAGGGTTGCATCCATATCAAATGGTGATTCCTGAGTATCTTGGGAAATCACAACTATGCCACACCGATTGAATGCTTCCTAGGAATCCTAGGAAAGAACATATCTTAAATAATAATTAAATTGAAATATATAATTGGATGGATTAATTCATACACCATAAAACATTATAAGTATACCATTAGGAAAAAATGTTTGTCAGGGTTCTATGGGGACACCCACTACCAATCTACAGAAGCCATAACACCTTGGAACAAGGGTTTTCAGTCCCTGAGGCACCCTTTAGGCCCCCTATGTTATTACATAGAAGTGGCACTAAAAATGGGATCCTTATTTCTTTATAAGTCACGGGGAATTACACATATCATAGAGGATTCCATTATCCTAAAATTATTCATATATATTGAATGACCACATGGGTCTCAAAGAGTAATTCATATAGGAAACAATCAAATGAAATGGATAATGTCCACCTCAATGTCTTGGTCCTTCAAAGTCAGTATTTTCATCTATCCTAGCCATTCTATGACCATGATATATCAACCTAGGATAAACATACATTAAGGAGGATAATAACTCACCCTACGGTAACATCCACAAACCCAAATGATCTAATCTTTTTCATTGGTCAAAATAATGAAATATATGACCATCCATTACCTAATAATTTCTAATTATTTTTACCACACCCCTCATGGGGGTGGAAAACTATGAGAAATCATTAGATTCATGGTATAAACATTAAGAAAACGAGATTTAGCTAGTTCCCAAAGATCACCATGGCCATGAAACATCATTCCAAGTGGGGTAATAACATATTAATTAATCTGGGATGAGTCATACAATATATCCTTAAAAAATAAATTTATATTAAATTAAAGATACTAAAATAAAGGTCTCCATCCAAAAGGAGTGATAATACTCCACAAACGTCACAAAAAACATGAATTATACCATAATCCATTTATGAAGGACTACCTACCTTATTTAAAAAATTATTATTCTTTTAATTCATTATTTGAATACTTCTAATAAGTCTCACCCACGACCATCCATTCCTATCTTTTTCCCTCGAACTCACTCGAGTTGCTATCACAACTCCTGAAAATTGACATGATTAATTATAAATTTATAATTAAATAAATAATTCAACTAAAACTCAACTTAATTCTAGATAACTCCCTGAACTATAACTTCCTATCAAAACATCAACATAAGGGGTTTTAACCACCCCGACATGTTTTTAAACCCATATTCTGTTAAATACACAACATATGTCACCAATTATATAAACAATTTAGGCAATATTAGTTAAAAATAATAAAATATAATTAAAATGATATATAATATGGAATCCCTAAGAAACTAGTTGAAGATGGTGTTATGGATCACCATTGTCATGAGAAGAATTAATACAACACAAATATCAGTTGACTTCACCATGATCTCGTGGAATCAGCTTCAAAACGTTTTCCTGAGAAGTGGAAAATTACTAGAAGGGGTGATGGAAGAGGATTGAGAGAATTGAAAAAGTCCTACAATTGGTCCCTAATATAAAAGTCAAAATAACCCCCAGATCATGTATGAAGAGAGTATAAATGGGAGTATAGACTTTGGTCCACGTGGGGATGAAGGAGGGAAAATAGGGGGTTGACCCCTATTATTTTTTAGGGTTTAAAAAAGTATGTTCCTCCATGAAGGTATCCTTCATGATAGTGGCTAGAAAAATAATAATTGTGAAACTATATAGGCTATTGTCTAGAGAATGTCTACAAAGTATAAACCTGGCTAACTTGGACTCCTCTAAATCCCTCCTATAACTCTCCCTATCCCTATGGCACCCAGTTATATTTATTTAAAGTCTAAAATAACGTATTTGAGGATATTAGATACTCAAAATTGGAATGCGAGGTCTGTTTCAAAATTCATACCATCCATTAATTAAAATTTCATGTGCCTAAATAAATTTTAATAGTTCATTCACACAAATGAATTACCAACACCAACCATAACACTTTTCATCCCCAATAATTCATTTTGGTCACCCAACTACATCACTTTACCTACATTGGTCATCAAAACATCTCTAAAAGACATTATTTTATCCATAAATTTGAAATATGCCTCCGTAGTGCATATTTGATATAACAAAAAAGCCACCAAAACCCTAATCTAGAGATCTTCTTTGTCATAAAATCAATAGGTAGAACCATTCCCAATCCCTTCCACCAATTGAAATGATGTTTTCATCATCCATTTGATCATTTGACCAACGATTCTCTTCACATTATGCGTTAGCTCACTAAGGCCAATTCAAATAAATATACACTCAGATATAATAGATTTACATATAGAAACACCATAAATGCATTATCCTAGTAAAACAACCAATATATTGAACATGAAAATACAAGATAATTTAATTAAAACATAGTTACATATTCTCATTTAAAATTCCAATGAATTCAACATTATCCAATTTCCGATGCATTGGTCATGAATGCCTAATTGATATTTAAAAGTAATAACTTATCCTCGATGAACACCAATCATATACAGAATGTTGTATCTATTATAGTTTCCACTCATCATATTCCCGTTACATTTAAAACAATCAGTATAACCATTTTTATCCTATGTTACTCGAAAATGATTTTCATTACTCCCGGCGCACTATATAAATTTCTTGATCAATATAACTCTAATATTTATAGAATGATATGATTTCTAAAACATGTTCAATGAAGTAAAAATTATTAATCCAATGAAATCCTATTATTAGAACATCAATTATCCCAAACCATCATTCTACCCTGTCACGATCAGTGATTGTATATTGATCCAAGTCACCCTAAAACTATCTCAATTACAAATTATGATCAATACCAACAATCATAAAATATATATTATAATATTTTGAATCAAAAAAAATATTCACCTAGGAGTCTTAAACAGATTGGATATATTAACTAACATGTATCGAAATGATAAAAAAATTCATTCAATAATCAATTTCACTTCATCCATGACCCATGTGGAATGATGGGTATATCAGCATGATAGATATGATACTCCATATAGGAGTGTCTTTATAGTCATACTTCTAAAACAGTTTCCCAACAATCATGACCCATACTCCCCCTATAACCAATGATATTGGATAAATATGGGAAAATATGTGTGCTACTATGGAAAAAAATTACCCCCATTCCAAACCCATGGGAACATCATCAATGAAACCCATTAAATTAAACTTAAAATGAAGATCACTACCATTATAATCACAATGGTGAACTCCCCACCATATGGCCCAACTTATACCAAACCATGTGTGTAAAAATCACTATATTAAAGAATGTTTACTTGTATATGAATCACCCTCGACCATGTGGAATCGTTTTATAAAATCCAATAGCTCTCAGCTCACTCAGGGATATCATTGATACATAACAAAACATGCATCCCATGTAACCATAATTAACTAAAATTAAATAATTTATACATAATGTGAGAAAAATCCTATGATACCTAATATACATGTCAATTGGAACCATGTAATTCTGGTATTCTTACCTCCTTTATCTTAACAAAACATGATGGGTTTCTTCTCCAATACCACCCAATCACATAACCTAACTCAAACTTCTACGTGTCTCATGTTACCATGTCTTAGAATACCATGCTCTATGATATGTCAATATCATCTAATGAGAATATTAAATCGAAATAAATTCCAAAATTTTTTAGATTAACATTTCCATGTTATATTCCATGACTTCTCATCCATAAACATTGTCCCAAATGACAAATGTTTACCAGCACTCAAACAAACTACTAAAAAGGAGATCCACAATCCATAGTTTCAGGCATTCAAATGGTCCTTACCTATAAAAATAGTCTCAATAACACATCACTCGTGGTTCTTTATCATAAATCAAAGGCATCCTCATGACTTTTCCCCAAAAACCTAGAGAACCTCCCAATATACTGGCTTGAACAAAATCACCCACCAATTATATTCATCTATAAGGAACTCGTAAACATTATATAACCCCTCACATGGATTATCCTCACATACCATTAAGAAACTATCTAATAAAACAAAATTTGTATCCCAAGGGTCACTAGGTACTCTCATATAGCACATTTACCAGGTCCCACATATAAGTCATGACTAATGGGATAATACTTTTTGTGTCTATCTCAATAAACACATGACTCTTCACATGGAAAAATTCCAACTGATTGGTGGTCATAAATAAATATTGTGAATCAAATTCTAGAACCACAACCCTTAACTATGATCCCATATCATTTTATCATCTACCCCTAAGACATATACCTAGTGGATCATGTCTCATACCAAATCATAAACACAAAGGCATCACACTAAGATGACCACTATCAAGAAAATGAATGAATCATGGTTTGGATAAGTAATATTGCCTTCAAAACTATATGGGAAAACATAAAATTTTTTATTAGTGAAATATTAAATAACCAAAACCATTTCTCAATCACCTACATGGATTTCCTCACAATGTAATCATGTTCCTATGCTAAGCCATGATGGTCAACACAATTCTTTTTCATAGGGGAAATCAACAACATCACGCTCATTAATCATCTCACTATAGAAACCACATGAACATATATAATAATGAAATGTAAAGATATTTTGGTCCATGTGATTAAAATTCCAAGTTATATATATATAGTGAAACACTTTAAGAGAAATTATAGATTCATTAAACAACTAGGACTCTGTATTCATTGACCCAAGTCACACACTAACAAGACTATATTTCATTTTAATCCTTATGTTTTAAGAATTACTCATGAATATTACTCATTCATATATTGTATATTATAAAAAATCCAATAAATAATAAACCAATAACATCATGAGTATCATGAGATGTTAAATTGATCAACTATAACACTATAAATCTAGAAAATCATTCACTTCCACGGTAACCTGGATTTCCTCTCAGAATTGGTGTTACTGCCATACCATCCTGATATCCAATACATTATCTAATAAATAATAATATATTTGGGGTACTATATAAAAAATATTTTGAAAAAAAATAATAAATCCCCTGATACCATTGTGTAAAGTCCTACCACATTAGGACACTATTCTATTCCCAGACTAGCGATCATTATTGTACGTCACAAATACTCCGTAATATGATAAAAGATACCAATTAAAAGAATATGTACAATGTTTTACAGTGAGGGGAATATAACTTTATATCCATGTATGCGATAATTTTGAAAATAACTATGTGAATAACTAAAAAGAAAATGAAATTAAAAATGGAATACAATTAAAAATGGAATGAAACACACAAAATCAAAAGTTAATGATTTTAAAAAAATTAAAGAAACTAATGCTCCACATGTACCTCAGTATAGTCTTGAGAAATTAAAATATTTCCTATCATGATATACCATGCCTCACCCAAATATAAATTCAGAAAATTGAGGTTTACACCGATACCTATGTTTCATGCCCACCTACAAAAGGTGTGAGTAAAAAACACAATAGGGAAAAAATGAGGTCACACAATAACCTAAAATATAGATATATGTGGAAGAAAAAATACCTTAATAAATAAATAATCAAATCAAATAACCAGAAAAAATAAATGAAAAACCATCAATCCTTAGGTTCATGGAATGAAATGACCATACAAAATTTAGCCTATGCCAAAGTGGCTGTAACACCCCAAGATTTCATAGTGTGCTATTTATTCAAAATAATTCAATAACTTGCACTACACGCAACACCGAGTTAAAGTGCACCATGACTTACCAAACAAGACATTCAAAAGAGGTTATGAATAGTATTAACTAAATTTTAACCTTTATATAATCCTTATAATTTTAGAATCCATATTATGAGTTTCTTAGACATAATGTAAGAACAAATTCATTTTCAGTATTGCACTTTTACCAACTTTTAATAGTGAACCCTTTTTAAATACAATATTTTAAACTTTTTGACTAAATCGGGACATCAAAAATTTAAAATTAAACATCCCAAGCTTTCACATTACGCTTTCCTTTGAATAATACAGTAGCGTGTGTTGTACGCAACTTCGAGTTCTAACACACACCACAACCAATCAAACTAGCTGTTATGAATTGTAATACCTAATTTTTGAAATTATATAAATTTTATATGTCAAAATGGACTTTATTTTTGGATTCGGAATATCGAATTTATCCTAGGCTGAAATTTTGGAACTTTTCGGATAACTTTAATATTTTGATGAATAGTGAAAATTACTAAATTTTAATTAAAAACAACTTTTTTAATCGAAATAATTTTTATTGATAAATTATGAATTTGAATGGTTTTAAAGTATATTTAGAATATATTTTTACCATTTAATGAAATGTTGGTCATTGGACATAATTTCCCAATTAAACCGAACATAAACAAGTATCAATCTTTTGATAGTTATTATATCTTAAAAACACGCTTTTTTTTACAGCGGGAATTAAATTTAAATTAATTTCTTCCACTTCTATGTTTTGAATTTAGAAAAATGGATTCCATATTTGGAATCAGGATGTTCAAATTGTGTAAATATTTATCTTTTATTTTTAGACATTTTGAATAATTACTGAGGTAAATATTTTATTTACTATGGTTAAGGGTAAATCCGGTAAATAAGGGTTAAAAAATAATATTATAATAATACAAAATTACCCTAAAACGTGTCATATCCTTATTGGTTGATACATGTCCGACAATGGGCATCTTTGGGTCGTTTTTGGGACCCCATGGAGCCACTTGTTGGTGATAGGGACACTCTATTTTAATAAAGTTAAAATGAATACAAAAATGACACAAGCATATATCTTTTACAAAAACAATTTTTACATAGGGTTATATATGTTGGATTTTCGACTATAAATATTAATTAGAAAGATAAAACTATATCCTACATAATTATATTTTATTTATAATTTTTAGACATTAAATAATTTAATTTATATATGACACATTTATGATGCAGTAATTACCTAATTAATAAAAAATTAGAATATTTGATATTATAAATACCCAAATAAATATCATATTATACTTTTTATAAACTAAAATAATTTTCAAGGTTAATATGACATGTTAGGATTGATTTAAATAACTTTTTTAGAAGTAATCATTCTGTTATGAGTTTCACAAAAATCAACTATTGAATAGTGTCAAAATTGACATATAAGAGTTTTCAAAACAAATATTATATTATTAATTGATATTAAATTCTTAAAAATATAAGGTTAGGTCAAGAGACTTATATCATGATATTTGTATCATTAATGGACCACTTGGGGGTCTCTTGGATGTATATAGTTTATTAACCATATAATATTAAAATACAAAGAGACATTGTAAAAGTGAAACTAATTAACTTAGAGTTAATACTTAAAGATAAGGTTAATATAAGTACCCAAACCTGTCTAAATTCTATTTTTTGAGTGGTTTTCGACCTATCCCCACCTTAACCTATTAATAATAAACTTTTGTGCCATTAGAAACCGAATATGAATTTATTATAAATTAATATTTCTTGCTTTTCCAAATGTGCCCCTCACCCCTCTTATAAAAGGGTACTCCTCATTCTAATTTCATCACACCTTCAAAGCATTTTGGTTCGGCCAAAATCTGACCCAATACTATTAAAACTTCCCTCAATACAACCTATTGGCCTTAGTTAGATCATAAATCCAACCTAAGGAGCCCTTTTGATCAAATCAAAAGGAAGAACCCGAAGAAGAGGCAATGATTTCACCACCTTTTTCCAAGTTCATTTATTCTTCCAATTCTTCTTCCTTTGTTATTACCATTCTAAAATAATAACTCCAGTATCATATATATACTGTGATATTCAGTATTCTATCCACCCTTTGAATAACATGTCACCATACGTGCGCACGTACGGCTTACCGTCTCCACGTCGTGGTGTAATTGTTATTCAATATATTATTATTTGGATGGGTATAATAATGATGTGTAACTCATGTAAATAATAATTATAACAAGATAATGATTATTTATATATTATATAATATCCAATTATATATTATTTTAATATCAAAAGAATGATATTGTCGCTCGTGCGTACGTACGGACTACCGTCTCCACGAATGCGATGAGATTCATTCTCTATCGTATCCATTCATGTATAATTCTTATTTTATGATTAATAATAGTATCTAAGGACTTTCTATCATTCTGGATATGATTAATATACAAACTATACATTAAAAACATGGATTAAGTAACAAAACATATAAATGGAAGCGAGTAAGTTAACACCCTAAACAACGATAATACTAAGATATTATTAACAAATCAATGTTAAAAGATCATATATGATATCATATTAATGTATATGATTCTTGTATAATTTAATAACAATTATTTCACCATTATACAGGAGGTTAACCTACCCCAACCAAGGAAAAGTACAAGGTAAGGGTTTATTTCACAATCTCTTCATTATCCGAGGTTGTTTATACGTAATAATCTACTGGGAGCTCTTTATCATCCACATCCATGTTTCTTAAAAATGTATTTCAAAACATTTTTACAATTTACAAGAATATGTGTTTAAGTCATTTATACCATTGTTTGACTTTTTATAAGAGTTTTATAAAGGAATCTTTCCGTCATTTTCAAAACAAGGTGCTTTTAAACCTTTTCGACAGAATTAAGGTAAGAATGTTTTTTTAACTTATACGGCGGGTGCAGTTATTTTCCACCATTATAAAATCGTCGAAGCTTCCCTTATAAGCTCATAAGAATATTTTCAAAGAAAATTTTTTACTCTTAATTGATTTAAAAATGAATATTTCAAGAATTTTTGAAAGGTACTCTTTACCAAGATCATAATTTTAAATGTTTTAAAGATTGATCTTTCTAAATATTTTTAATTAATGTCCATGTTTTCAAAATGATTTTAAGGATTTATTTATATAGACATGAAGGTTTTGAAATGATATTTCTTTTAAAAATTTTCAAAGTGGTATGGGACAATTTGATTCAAAAATCTCTTTTAAATTACTTCCTTTATAAATGTGTTAATTTTCAATGATTTCGAGAAAAGAGATATTTCTCTCAAATAGTTTTGATTTCGTCTATGTCAACATCCTTTGATGGATTTTAAGCTTATTTGAAGTTGATTTTTTATGATACAAAACTTATATATTGTATTGAAGGTTTTGCGATATGTTTGACTGTGGATGTGCTATTTTTATACCATTCATGGTTTATGATGAAAATATTGAAATTTCATATGCTAGTTTTAATACGAATGTTTATGTTATGTTTAAAACATTCCATATGGGAATGCATTGGACTTAATATGTGATGGGTGGATCCCGCTATAGCTCCTCGATGCATCGGTAGGTCTCATGAGACAAACTAGTGTCTTGGCACAAGGCCTTGGCAAAATCTTATTTGTAGTCTTGGCACGAGGCCTTGGCTATGTGGTTATGATAGTATGACATTATGCATTCCATCATTATGAATGTGGTTATTGATATTTCATGTGATTATTCAATTAGTAGAATATCCATGTGAATAAGTAAATGGAATTATTTCATTTTATTTTTTCCATACTATGTTGAAGTTCAAGTTTAAAAGGATTTAGTTTTAAGTTATGCATTGCCTTAAATGTTTATTCTTATTTATGAATGTTTCCACTATATTGTTATCCTTACTCGGCATTTGAGCTCACCCCTTTTCTATGTTTTATTTTTCCCAGGATGTGAAGAAGTAATTTATGAATGACCTGCAGGGATAGTATGTGGGGATATGAGTGTTGGATAAGGAGACTATGTTGTTGTAGTAGTTTTTTTAACTTTATGATGTAATGTAAAACTTTATGAATATATCTAGTGTTTCCAAGGCTACTAAACCAATCGGTCTGTCAAGATTTGATCTTTCTTGTGATCATTCCAATGTTATGTAATAATGCACCGACTCTAGGTAACTGGGGTCGGGGCATTACAGTTGGTATCAGAGGAAGTTTAGTACAAACCTTGGAAGCTAGATTTAGATAAAATCTGATTAGAGCACGTAGACCTAAGATGAACTTTGAGGATTAGTATAGAAGAACTTCCTAGAATTTTGGTATTGTAGAGATTTTGTGAGTTTTCCGAGAAATACATCCCTGTCTGGATACGAGCAGGTAGGGTCGGCTCTGGCACAGATGTACCTAGGGGTAAAACCCGAAAACACTGCTTTGAGCTAGACTCGAACGGGAACTGGTGCACGACAGTGGGCCTTGTTGCACTCTTGGTTACGACACTCCCGGGGGATATGCTTAGGATAATTCTCATTTTATTTACCAACCATTATTAAGGGATTATGAGTATATACTTCCTCAAAGGAGACATTTTTATGATTATAGATTATATCCATAAACTATTTAATTTATGTTATGTGTTTTACAAGTTTGGGATTAGGTATTGTTATTCATAAACTAATCTAATGTATTCCATTGTTTAGAAATGGCTCCCAGTAGAAGGAATGAGAACTTTATCAATGCACATGATACAAAGAGAAAGAAGGATCATATATTTCATGGTCTTAAGCTAGAATTTATAAGAGAAATAGTATCGCATGTATTATCATCATATGAGGAAATAATATCATGTGTTGATAAGATAAGTAAAGAGTTTACTGAGTCCTATGGCTTTGAAGGGAAGCAAGAGAAGAAAATTATGGAAGAGAGAAAGACGGATAAAGGGAAGAGGGAAAAGAAGAATTTTCCCAAATGTGATAACTATGGAAAGAGACACCCTAGAACTTGCCTGAAAGGAATGAGAGTTTTTTATAAGTGCGGAGGAAAAGGGCACAATGTACGTGACTGCAAGGGTAAGAAAATGGTTTCAAATGTACAATGATTCATTTTCATGGAGTTTGGACACTACGCGAACCTATGTCCCAGTCATCAGACTATGCCGCAAATGATGATATTGGATAATAATCAAGTTATGATACTACCACAGATGAAGATGAATGATTAGAGTTTTTATGTTGATTATGTCATTTGAGTGTTGTATCAACAATGTACTTGTTATAATAATTATGGAGTATATATGGATTGTACTGCAGTAATATTTCATTAAGGATTTGAGATTGTGTGGAACAAAGAAAAGTGACTCAATATCAGGATAAATATTTGGAAAATATATGGTTGAGAGAATGATAAACCATAATACAGTTCTGATACCGAGGTAGTGATTTTGGAATAATACATGATTGATTTGGATAAATTATATTGGATATTCTTTACTACCTTGAAACTGATTAATCATTTGTATATTCCATCATTGTTGGGGTTTAAAACATTTTTGGATTGAAGGAGTATATCTATTATTCTTTAAGGAATAAGGGATCATGAATGTAATCAATAAGGTTTTATGGTAATTCAAGATGTTGCACTACTTTAAAAGAATACATGATTAAGGTGTTCACATGTTATTACGTAGAGAAAAGGATCTTTATTATGTTTACGTTCCTTATAAATTTTGTACTAAAGTATTTTGGATAGTTCTAGTTTGGATTATTTTGATTTCCATAAAAGGAAAACCCAGAGGTCGGGCAGCAACCCGTCGCGTCCGGCAAGGCCGCGAGACTTGAACCCACAACTGAAGGGCGACAAGGGCGTATCACCTACCACTGACCCACATGATGTCCGAGATTAAATAATGTAGTTTTTTCTAAAAGATCTGGTAGATGAATTATAAATTCGTTTTTTTAGCCCTATACGAATAGGATAAATAGAATATTTTTTTACAGTGAAAGATGAGTTTGTGGTAGAATTTAGTTAAAGGATGGAACTCTACTTGTCAAGAATATATTTTTCTTCTTCTCTTATTCTATGAAGAAATTAATCTTATACTTTATTTAAGGAATCCTAAAACCAAAAATGTGTTATCCTAATACCCTATGATTTGTTGAACCGATGGTATTTCAAATCATCATAGATTGATGAATTTAAGGACCTCAATTTTACACTTGTTTGTGATTTATGACCTCAATCACTACCTATAAATATTTACATTTTTCCTCCAATTATATGTCTCTAATTGCCACCAATGTTCTCCTAATCGAGATCATAATTTGGTGGTGACCCTTTCATTTCTCTTTTCCTCATATTAAGACTAAATTTTAGTAACCCAATTTCCGATGTGGGTTTTCCCACAAATATATTTTCTATTTTCAACATTTTATTTTCGAAGAACAATTTCAAATTGCGAGGACGCAATTTATTGAAGGAGGGGAGAATGTAACACCCCAAGATTTCATAGTGTGTTATTTTTTAAAAATATTTCAATAACTTGCACTACACACAACACCGAGTTCATGCACACCATGACTTACCAAACAAGTCATTCGAAAGAGGTTATGAATAGTATTAACTAAATTTTAAACTTTATATAATCCTTATAATTTTAGAATCCATATTATGAGTTTCTTAGACATAATGTAAGAACAAATACATTTTTTAGTATTGCACTTTTACCAACTTTTAATAGTGAACCCTTTTTAAATACAATATTTTAAACTTTTTGACTAAATGGGGAATCAAAAATTTAAAATGAAACATCCCAAGCTTCCACGGTATGCTTTCCTTTGAATAATACAGTAGCGTGTGTTGTACGCAACTTCGAGTTCTAACACACACCACAACCAATCAAACTAGCCGTTATAAAGAGTAATACCTACTTTTTGAAATTATATATATTTAATATTTCAAAATGGATTTCATTTTTGGATTCAGAATATCGAATTTAGAATAGGGTGAAATTTTGGAACTTTTCGGATAACTTTAATATTTTGATGAATAGTGAAAATTACTAATTTTTAATTAAAAACAACTTTTTTAATCGAAATAATTTTTATTGATAAATTATGAATTTGTGTGGTTTTAAAGTATATTTAGAATATATTTTTACCATTTAATACAATGTTGGTCATTGGACATAATTTCACAATTAAACCGAACATAAACAAGTATCAATCTTTTGATAGTTATTATATCTTAAAAACACGCTTTTTGTTTTGACATTGGGAATTAATTTTAAATTAATTTCTGCCACTTCTGTGTTTTGAATTTAGAAAAATGGATTCCATATTTGGAATCAGGATGTTCAAATTGTTTAAATAGGTAACTTTTATTTTTAGACATTTTGAATAATTACTGCGGTAAATATTTTATTTACCATGGTTAAGGGTAAATCCGGTAAATAAGGGTCAAAAAATAATATTATAATAATTCAAAATTACCCTTAAACGTGTCATAACATTATTGGTTGATACATTTCCGACCATGGGCATCTTTGGATCTATTATTGGACCCCATGGAGCCAATTGTAGGTGATAGGGACACTCTATTTTAATTAAGTTAAAATGAATACAAAAATGACACAAGCATATATCTTTTAGAAAAACAATTTTTACATAAGGTTATATATGTTGGATTTTCAACTATAAATATTCAATAGAAATCTAAAACGATTTCCTACATAATGATATTTTATTTATGATTTTTATACATTAAATAATTTAATTTATATATGACACAATGATGATGCAGTAATTACATAATTAATGAAAAAGTAGAATATTTGATATTATAAATACCCAAATAAATATACTTGGATACTTTTTATGAACTAAAATAATTTTATTGGTTAATAAGACATGTTAGGATTGATTTAATTATCTTTTTTCGAAGTAATAATTCTGTTATGAGTTTCACAAAAATCAACTATTGAATAGTGTCAAAATTGACATAAAGGAGTTTTTAAAACAAATATTATATTATTAATTGATATTAAATTTTTAAAAATCTAAGGTTCGGCCAAAAGACTTATATCATGATATTTGTATCATTAATGGACCACTTGGGGGTAGTTTGTATGTATATAGTATGTTTATTAACCATATAATATAAAAATACAAAGAGACATTGTAAAAGTGAAACTAATTAACTTTGAGTTAATACTTAAAGATAAGGTTAATATAAGTACCCAAACCTGTATAAATTCTATTGGTTGGGTGTTTTAGACCTATCCCCACCTTAAACTTTTAATAATCAACTTTGGAGCCATTAGAAACCGAATATGAATTTATTATAAATTAATATTTCTAGCTTTTCCAAATGTGCCCCTCACCCCTCTTATAAAAGGGCACTCCTCCTTCTCATTTAATCACACCTTAAAAGACATTTGGTTCGGCCAAACTCTGCCCAAATACTCTTCAAACTTCCCTCACTACAACCTAGAGTCCTTAGTTTGATCAGAAATCCAACCTAAAGATCCCTTTTGATCAAATCAAAAGGAAGAACCCGAAGAAGAGGTAATGATTTCACCACCTTTTTCCAAGTTCCTTTCTTCTTCCACTTCTTCATCCTTTGTTATTACCATTCTAAAAAAATAACTCCAGTATCATATATATACTGTGATATTTCTATATTCTATCCACCCATTGAATAACATGTCACCATACGTGCGTACGTACGACTTACCGTCTCCACGTCGTGGTGTAATTGTTATTCAATATATTATTATTTGGATGCGTATAATAATGATGTGTAACTCATGTAAATAATAAATATAACATGATAATGATTATGTATATATTATATAATATCCAATTATATATTATTTTAATATCAATAAAATGATATTGTCGCTCGTACGTACGTACGGACTACCGTCTCCACGAACGTGATGAGATTCATTCTCTATCGTATCTATTCGAGTATAATTCTCATTTTATGATTAATAATAGTATCTAAGGACTTGATATCATTATTTATAGGATTAATATACAACCTATCCATTACAAACATGGCTTACGTAACAAAAAATATAAAAGTAAACGAGTAAGTTAACACCCGAAACAACGATAATACTAAGATATTATTAACAAATCAATGTTAAAAGATCATATATTATATCATATTAATGTATACGATTCTTGTATAATTTAATAACAATTATTTCAACATTATATAGGAGGTTAACCTACCCAAACCAAGGAAAAGTAAAAGTTAAGGGTTTATTTCACAATCTCTTCATTATCCGAGGTTGTTTATACGTAATAATCTACTGGGATCTCTTTATCATCCACATCCATGTTTCTTAAAAATGTATTTCAAAACATTATTACAATTTACAAGAATATGGTTTTAAGTCATTTATAACCTTTTTTGACTTTTTATAAGAGTTTTATAAAGGAATATTTCTATCGTTTTCCAAACAAGGTGCTTTTAAACCTTTTCGACAGAATTAAGGTAAGAATGTTTTTTTAACTTATACGGCGGGTGCGGTTATTTTACACCGTTATAAAATCGTCGAAGCTTCCCTTATAAGCTTATAAGAATTTTTTGAAAGAATTTTTTTTCTCTTAAATGATTTCAAAATAAATATTTTAAGAATTTTTGAAAGGTACTCTTTACCAAGATCCTAATTTTAAATGTTTTAAAGATTTATCTTTCTAAATATTTTTAATTAATGTCCATGTTTTCAAAATGATTTTAAGGATTTATTTATATGGGAATGAAGGTTTTGAAATGATATTTCTTTTCAAAAGTTTCAAAGTGGTATTAGACACTTTGATTCAAAAATCTATTTTAAATTACTTCCTTTATAAATGTGTGACTTTTCAATGATTTCGAGAAAAGATATATTTCTCTCAAATAGTTTTGATTTCGTCTATGTCAACATCCTTTGATGGATTTTAAGCTTATTTGAAGTTGATTTATTATGATACAAAACTTCTATATTGTATTGAAGGATTTGTGATATGTTTGACTGTGGATGTTCTATTTTTATACCATTCATGATTTATGGTGAAAATATTGACATTTCGTATGCTAGTTTTAATACTAATGTTTATGTTATGTTTAAAACTTTTCATATGGGAATGCATTGGGCTTAATATGTGACGGGTAGAGCCCGCTATAGCTCCTCGATGCATCGGTAGGTCTCATGAGACAAACTAGTGTCTTGGCACAAGGCCTTGGAAAAATCTTATTTGTAGTCTTGGCACAAGGCCTTGGCTATGTGGTTATGATAGTCTGGCATTATGCATTCCATCATTATGAAAGTGGTTATTGATATTGAATGTGATTATTCAATTAGTAGAATATCCATGTGAATAAGTAAATGGAATTAATTCATTTTATTTTTTCCATACTATGTTGAAGTTCAAGTTTAAAAGGCTTTTGTTTTAAGTTATACATTGCCTTAAATGTTTATTATTATTTATGAAAGTTTCCACTATATTGTTATCCTTACTAGGAATTTAAGCTCACACCTTTTCTATGTTTTATTCTTCCCAGGATGTGAGGAAGTAATTTATGAATGACCTGCAGGGATAGTATGTGGGGATATGAGTGTGGGATAAGGAGACTATGTTATTGTTGTAGTTTTTTCACTTTATGATGTAATGTAAAACTTTATGAATATATCTAGTGTTTCCAAGGCTACTAAACCAATCGGTCTTTCGAGATTTGATCTTTCTTGTGATCATGCCAATGTTATGTAATAATGCACCGACTCTAGGTAACTGGGGTCAGGGCGTTACAATGGCGTTGAGCCTGTATATCACTATAGGTATACCTATATCCACACCTAATAGATCCAATTATCTAAACACCACAATGATGAGAATAATATTATAGGGAATTTCTTGGAATACCTCATCCTTAAGTCCTCAATATGAACCTCATGGTAGTACCTTGGTGTTTTGAATGTATTTACAAAGTTTGACTCCTAGGAGGGGGATGAAATAATAATCCCTATACATCAAGGCATGAATGATTCTTGGCTGACCTATGAAATTTTAATGAATACCATCATGGATCCCATGGTTAGTGTATATGTAATCCAATAACATTCACCTCCACAGCTGAATCATCTCTAGTGAAATAAACCAATCATCGTGGCATCATAATAATTGATTAATGAGATTTAACCTCCCCCTCAGGATATCCAACATCTGTTTATGGGGATAACCAACCACCCAGAACCTCATATCACTATTTGAATACCAGAGGATATGAGGTATTCGAAATGGTATGATGGAATCGCCCCATGAATCTTGGGATCCTTAGGAAATCACAATGATCCAAATATATAAAATTAATCTCTAACATCCTACGAACAACATACATACACTGTATCACATACTTAGATGGTATATCATAGGAACCACCACTAGAAATATATTTTTTCATTGATTATTTTGGTTTCTAGTCAAACAGTTCATTTATTCACGAAACACTATGATCGTAGATCCTTGAAATTTTGAGCATTCTAAGGTCTCATCCATATCAACAGGCGATTCATGGACCTCTCAGAAAATAAAAAAAATACCTGGCCTAAATGTAGATTCTTAGGCATTCAAATATAGTAACAAATAAAAACAAATATCATGGTACGGACAAATACTTTTTTTCTGAAAACACTTTCCACAAATCTAATATAATATAATGTTTGGTAATGGTTCTAAGGTGACACCCACTACTATTATTAACCATTCCCTTGAACACCCACTCATGGTTGGGCAGTCAATGGGGAACCTACATGGGTCCCCTAGTTCATTAAATTTATGAGTCCACTTCTATGGGTACTTAAGCAATAACAATTCACTATGTTATAACACATCCCATGAAATATCCTACAATTCTCAAGAGAGACATTTACATAGAACAACCTCATGGTCCTAAATGGTATGTCCTATAGTTAAAAATTTAATAAATTTCTCATGGACCACCTCAATTACTTGTGTCATCCATGTTGGCCCAATAATCAAGAACATCCATATCAAGCCCTTAGATTATCTACATAGGCTAAACATACATTATTTTTGGGGATAACACTCCTCAGAGTAATCTCTATAAACCCAAAGTATCTATGAATTTTCAATTTTCACACTAATTCATATAGGTCCAACAAAATTAAAATCCATTTTAATTATTTCAAATAGGGGTTTCACATACACTGGTTATAATTATATTTAAGGTCTCACCAAAAGACATTTGTGAAAACACCTATATCCTATATTCATTCATGGCCTTGTAACATTAGTCCAACTAAGTGAATAAAATTTTAATTAAATTTAGATGAATCACATAATATATTTATTAATAATTATATTGATTTTAATGAGATGTTACTATTATAAAGGTCACCCAACCAATGTGGTGATAACTCACATCACACTCCACATAAACACATTAATTATACCATTGGGTGTCTATAAAGTACCTCCAACCTTATTCAAAAATACAATCATCTATTAATTTATCATTTTTATTCTTCTACTAATTATCACTAAAGTCCATTCATGTCGAGATCATGATTGGGCCAACATTTGAGCCCCTATTGAAGCAATGACAAGAAAATAGAATTCTTATAATATTTATATTTAATTAACTAATTTAAATAAAAATCAATATACTATTGGATAATTCTTTGAGCCTTAATCTCCCATAAAAAAATCAGAAAATCGTGTTTTAGCCACACCTAATAGACCCTAAAACAAATGATGACCCATAACACTATTCTATAACACTTCTTCTATAAGAAATTTAATTATATTTTTAGAAAAAAATGTAATAAAATTAATAAACATGACATACCTTGGAAAATCATTGAGAAACGTGATGATGATGAAATAATGGGATACCCTTATCATGAGAAGAGTGAAAAAACTATTCATCATGGCATATTTTACCATTCTATGATGGAATCGTCATGAAAAACCAAGATAGAGAAGTGTTAAATTACAGGATGAGGAGATACAAGAGGATCGCGAGAAGAGATAGAACATTTTCCTTAGATCTATTGAAAAATTTACAAACAAGACACTACTTGATCGAGGGGGAGAGAGGAAGTTAGGGCTGGTAGACCTCTGGTCTATTAGTCAAATAACAGGGGAAATAGGATATTCCTCCATTAAATTCAATGGGTAGAAGGGTCTTTTTTACCCTTCTAATCCAAATAGCAAGCTAGTGACCACCTTCAGTTGAGTGCTTCCACTGTCAAAGAATCAAGATAAACATTAGATATAGATTAGAACCATAGAGCGACTATCCTATTATGATTACATACCTTACCTCTCCATATCCATCCATCAACCCTTTGATCAATATTCTAGGTATGAAATCACCTATATGAGGTGACCAAACTCTCTAAATTTTATCCTGAATACTCTTTTAAAATTAATCCAACAACTTATTCATATTTTATACTGATTATTAAATCTCAATTTTCTACATACATAAATGTATTATGATGAACCAAATATAATGTCACAATTATCTATACAATAAAATTATAATTTGGGTGACAATTTGATTATTTTATGTAGTGATAATTCATAGAATGGTTATTATTGTTTTCAAAATGAATTATCATTATCTATTTGGGGAAATGATGAGATTATATGGAAACAACATGATTAGGGAGTTATATACACTCCCATATAGAAATTAACAAATATTTTTTCATCTAGAAACTTATTTCTATATATGAGATTCAACATGTAAACCAATTTTTAATTTTTAATTGGCAGGAACATATTTTTTTAAATTATAAAAAATTTAATTTTTGTTATTTTAACACATAAAATGGGTGTTTTATATGGGACGTTGAGGTTTAATTGAGATTGAGAGAAAAAATAGGTCTTTAGAAGGAAGTCGTGATTTATGGGTTATAGTCTACAACCACTAGATTAGTCATACTAATCCATGGGCTATACATTTTTCTGGACAGTTCATTGGTTCCACTAAATGTGAGACTAATTATCTAGTGGTTTTTTTTGTTTTAAAATTACCACATTACCCTTCCCCATGTTTAATATGTGGAAAAACATATCCTTCCCTCATTTTCCCTCACATTATAGGGGGTTATCTCCCTTTGTTAGTCTACTATAAACTATTTAACAATTTTTTCCCATGGGTGTTTCATGATGATTAAATATATGGACTACATGATGGATGAACCTTTTTATTTTTTATTCTCTATTACCTAAATTTCAATTATTTTTTGATAGGTTTTTTATAATATTCTAATAGTTTATTGTGGAATCATCATATTTCGATGGGGGGTTCTTCTCAGCCTGGGTAGAAGGCATCACACGATCAAATTTGTATAGCTCAATCAATTTAATAATCAATTGTATGTTACAAAATGATTTTATATAAGGTTTTATTTTTTTAATAAATTAAATTATTGATATAAATGTATCTAAAACATAATTTTTTGTCTTGGTGTCAGGGGTCCAATGTGGCCCACCCTCAAGTTGTTCACTTGTGTTATTCAGTATTAAAATGATGCGATGAGATTTCCTCTATGTATTCCATATTAGAATTACTATTCCAACATTTTTACTAATTATAAACATATTATAATTAATTTTTTTTGGTGTTTATGTAATTATTTCGCTTCTTGTTTTAGGTTATGATATTAGGAAGGCTTGGGTGAGGTAGAAAATTCATGGGCAATTTTTGTTGGACATTCAAAAATAAATGGAAAATCATCAGGATGATGTAGTTGGTCCTTGATAAATTCATTGTGGCTTAAAAGTTTATGTTATATGTATATTTATTTTTATCCCCATGAATAAAGAAATGGACTCTCTTTTATTAGATAAATTGTTTAATGTAATTTAAATTGTTTATTTTTAATTAAATTTATAATCATTATTTACCATATAAATTAAAACGGAACAATGTACCTAGTCCATTATCTACCTATTTGACTATATTTATTCATTGTATTCGGATATATGTGCTAGGTACTGATATTAATAAATTTCTAGAGAAAAATATTTACAATTTATGATAAAATGACTTGAATCAGATAAGGTATAGTGGAAATTCCATATGAATTATTGGATTTCATAAAGAGTGGTGTGTGTGATGGATTGATTATAGTGGTAGGAGTTGGCCATTTTAGGATCATATAGATCCTATTTTTATATTGTTCACATTAATATTGATTTTATGAGTGTATTATCCTAGTGTAATGTATGATATTGAGTGGGTCCATGTGTTATCTCTAGTTTGATGCCAATGAAGAATTCCCCATTTCCCTAGAGAGGTCATGATATGATGTAAGATTGTTTAGGAAGTTGAAATCCTCCATTAGATAGGTCATAATAAAAGTGAGTATACTTATAACAAGTATATATGAGCATGTCTCCATATGAGTTCAAAATTTCATAAGGAATTTGAAAATTTTAGTTACTAGAGTAGTAAAATAATGATTGAGGTTTCAGAATGGAATTTTGATCATTATAACCCATCAAAAGGACCAATTGGTACATGTAATTAATCTCTTAGAGGGTATAGATGTTTTCACTTAGTAATGTGTTTTTGGGATTAGAGATTGAGTTTTTTTAATGAATCACATAGAACAATGTTGGCTCATGTTTTGTGCGAATAGTTCTTCCCAACCATGTGGTCTAGAATATATAGGTTCGTGGATTTTAAAACTGTAGGAAAGGACTTGTAATAAAATTAAATTTTATGGATTCAAGTAAGGACATTTCACATGATTATCACAAAATTTGGGTATCCATGCGTTGTTCCTGTACAGAATAAATTAGTTTTTTAGTGGGGGAAGACAATGGGCATACGATTTGTCCAACCGTGCAGCCAAACCATGCGAATAATTTATATAGGGAATGTTTCCATTCCCCACCCCCTAATATTTTCAAGTAAAATCACATATTAATAAATTTTCATTCCTCGTGAGTCCCAAATCCCTACCACATTTCTTATCTTCATCATTCTCCTCTACGATGATGTTTTTGATCGTTTCCCATAGTGATATATGGTATGGACAACCCTATGTTGATATAAACTTTTCATACCCCCATTTTATAATAATTTATTTTTAATTTATTAGGGATTTTTTTATGATTCCACTATATCATGATGTAATTTGATGAGCATGATGTGACTTTTACCCTACCTATGAAGAATGTCACCCAAGAGGTAGTCTGAACATCACTACATGTCATTTCAATGTAGTATATCACCATAGTGTATTTTCCAAAAGCTGTGGTTAAATTAAAATTATGGATTTATTGAGATTGGAAAATTGATTTTTTAATATTCTTGGTTCAATGTTCTAAATAATTGATGACCTTTTGGTGAGTATTTGTTCGTTGATCCAGTGCACTATGATGATCTTTTACAGGTGTGGTCTTTTGGTCTATTTGAAAAAAAATGTTTAATTAATTTTATATTGTTGGGAATGATTAACTAAATATAACATGTTAATAATTAATTAATATTTTTAATTTCATTATGATACATGACCTCATATTTTTTGGATTAGGATGGATGGGATTGTATGGCCCTTGACAGCTACTAACAACCTTTGGGAAATTTTTAGAAATATTTAAAAAGTTAGGTGGTCTCATTTAGTTTCCCTTTATAATTTATGGTTGTTGATGTTTTATGTGAACACTCAAGAAATACAATGATGGATGATCCATATTTAATTTCAATTAAATTGAATTATTTTACAATTATTAAAATATTTAATTAAATTTATTGAGTCTTAGTCTATATGAACAAGACCAATGTACAAGGTTGACACCTTGACAACCGATGGTCATGGTAAGAAACATTGAAATACTAGGTGGCCTCCATATATCTAGTGAGGTGAGCTTAGATGAGCCATGACATGGTGGGCAAAATTAGTGATACCACAGTCACTACTTTATGAATGGGTGTTGGGACGTGAGATAGTTGTCCCAAGAGGGCTCGATAGGGCTATGATACATTGAGTGTTATCCAGATCTCCTAAGATGTGAGGATAATCCTATTCTGTCTTTTCAACCATTACACTAAACTAGGTGGATTGAAGATAGATAGTCTGGGACTTGGACATGTGGGAATACTGACCTAGAGTAAGCTTGAGGACTGATATTAGTTATATAGAATCACGTGAATGTTTCCAATTTTACAAAAAACCTTATAACCAGTGAGTTTGTTCTAGCCCATTAACGATTTCATGGGATGATATGTACTTGTGTCTATGGTTTTGTTCTAAAAATGTGTATGAGAATGATAACCAATGTTAGGGTACCATTTTTATACTGAGAATGAGGGGACCATGTGGTTTCTCCATTTTCAGACTGAACCTGAGTGCGTGTGAATGACTATGAGTAGTGATGGTTGTGGGTGGAACATAGAATATGAACCGATGTTTATGTCCAACGGGTTTCAAGGAGTGATATGTGGCTTTAATGTTTGAATATACCTTTTCTTCCATGGAAGGTTATGGGATTAACCCTCTAGGTATAAATAACATTGTTTTGTTTCCATGGATACATATCTTGTTATATGAAAAGGTTTACATGTTCTAGAATTAACAATTATTTGATCTACCACATACATTGACCTTTTTGGGAAGAGATTCCTTAAATTTCTAGCATAGTATATTATAAAACACTCTATGTATTTTTTGTATAGATTTTGATGGAGGATTCCCAATATTAGATCCCAAATCATTTAACTACTATGGGCCTCATCTATTGTGGATATGATAGGGCTGGTATGGATTTAGATCTCAGATCAAAAGACTACCATGAGCGTAGCCCCAAATCTATCAGGATTATAGATGATAACATGGATTGGGAGGTTGGATGATTGGATTTACATGGCGTTTTTCCTAGATTCCTACAGAATATCTTGGTGTCTCGTTGATTCTGATCACACATATACAAATAAGATATGGTCTATTGGTATCTTAGACACGTGAATCAAAAAATATTTTGTCTTATATACTAAATTATTTATATCACTTCAAAATGTCACACGACCATGTCACTTAATATTTTTATTAGTATAAGGCCATGTTGGTGATTCCCAAATGAGTTATATACTCAAACCCTTCTCGTGCTACCACTGAACATGGTTACCCAAGTAGACATTCACTTTACTATAGTATTAGGTTGGGTTGAGGCCCAAGCTTGATCGATTAGGATGGCTTGGATGTGTACCATGGGAATACGATGATTATTTTCTCAAGGATGTCATAAATCCATGATCTTTTATTATATTTTCTATTTTTATTAGTATGTATGTGTGGTTTTCCTAGTGGATAGTCAGTTGTTTATAGGGCAGAGTTGTTCAGACAATTTCTACATTTCATTTATTATTTATGTTTTTTTTATATTTATTGATTATTATTTTAGTTTATTATCATCTATGATTATTAGTTTTCTAATCTATTATTGGACCCTCTGATATGTGGGGAATAGTCTTCCAAAAGTACTACCTTAGAAATCCAGTTATAGTCAACATGCACTAGAATACATGAACTCTATCCTGTGGTCAAATGGAATATTGATCTAGTAAATGTTCATATAGTGAGCTGTGGTGAGACAATATATAGTTTTATTAGAGAATTTCATGACAAGTTTCTTATTGTTTTAGGAGTTAATAAACTGGAGTTGTAGGATTTTGTCAGAGACTATGATGTATATTGGGATAGTGATTTAACAATGCATGTTATTTAATAAATTATATGTTAATAGGTCCAGGATTATGGGTTTTATTTTTTGTTTTATGGTTTTACTGAATTTCATATTGGGTTAATGAATAAGTGGATTTTATTTATTTATTTATTATATATTTTTGTCTATTTTACACTACCAGGAAGACAATAATTTTATTTTTATTCATGGACCATAGAGGCATGAGTTCTATCCATTATCATATCGAGCATGAGGTATTCATATGACATATACTCATAATACCGTCTGTTTTCAATGATGAACATGTCATGGATATTTAAAGTTTAAGCAACAAATTATATATATTTTTTCAATATAACAACTTTGTTGAATTGTACTCAATATTGGCTAAATTGAATTTGTATCTCCTTTTGATGTATAGTGATGTGGATCTTGGATGAGGCATCGGAGAGTGAGTATGATGACTCATCCCTCATGGAAAATACGTATATTAATCCTAGTGGGTCATTATGACACATGTTTCTTAAGTGTTAAAACCCTTGTGAGTTTTTTGTTATTTAGATTCCATTAGTTAATGTTCCTGTAATAAATTATGATGTTTTCTTACATGGCCTCGAATGCCATTCTACTTAACCAAATTGTGTCTCTATGTTCCCTTTTGCATGTGGAATCTAGGAATATGTTAAATTTTATAGTGAAAGTTTATATGTGTGTTTTTAACCTATAGGGGTATGTTTTATGTGAATATTTTTTAAGATTATGGTGCTATAGTTATGGTAAAATATTAACATTTGATTTAATTATTTGTGAGACCCCATGATTGGGAGTTTGACTTGTGATACTATCAACTATGATATTTTACTAGTAGAGAAATGTGTGATACATAGAATAACATAGATTTCTATTATAACCTATGGGTTAATTTCAAGTTTTGATCAATGGTGACCCATTTTAGAGGTAATTTGGTGATTGTATTTTATTTAGAGTGGGAGACACATGTAGATTATTTAGGATATGATAGAAAAGGAATGAATAGTTCTTGATATTTTGTAATAATAACCTTTGGAACATGGGTATTTATAATTTATTTTATAGGTATGAATGTTCCTGTTATTGACCCTATTGAAATGCGAATGAACATTAGAAGTTTCCTTGAGCATGGGTTGACATTAATGACTCAAATGTAATTGAGTGGATTCTAGAAGCGTGGCTGGTTTAATGATCACATGTTTCATAGAGCCTGGCCAGTATGGGCATGTTGGAATATTAATGATGAGAGAATGATTCAGGTGTCATAATTAGTGATCGTTGTGAGTGGGTCATAGGTTGATGAAATTGGAAGGGAATATTTTGAGTGTGGCCACCTAGAGAATTTGATGGAATAAAGGAAAATCCACATAAGATTAGGTCTATTCTAAAAATATATCAGTTAATATAGCATGAATGACTAAATCATGGACCATTATATACATTTTCTAGGAGACATGGTGTTAGAGGATGGTAGTCTATGAGGGTTTCTCATGAGGAGTGATACACATTTAGTGATTTTTCCATTTAAGGTGATGCTTGTGAGTGTTGTATATCCATAGTATTTGATATGTAAAGTGAGATATGGGGCATAATATGTGGTTCTTAGGAACATGTTTCAATAGTTTAATTAAAGGATGCACCTACAGTGGTGAGTGGCATGTCAAAATTGAGTGTGATACCCTTTCATGAGAAGGGTCTCGTGAGTGTGGGACTAGTAATAATATAACCAATTAGGTATTATGATATCGGGGAATAAATGTTCTTAGGCACTAACATATTTCTTATTGAATTCTATTTATCATATCTAATGTAGAATCACGTTGAGTATGAGAATGGGTGTTGAGATCGAGATTGATTTATTAGAATAATTCCATTTTCAGATGATCATTATGTCAATGGATGGTATGGTATGTGAATGTCTCTAGAGGATATTTTTAGAATCTCATGTGAAAGATTGATAAACCATGGAATGCGTCAGGGCATGAATGATCTGAAATTGGTTATTTTAGTCATGTGTCAATGGTTGGAGCCAAGAATTTTTAGTGAATGTTGATCAATGGGGATTCAACTTATATTTTTGCCTGAAATTGAATGTGGTGATCTAATACAACATCATGTATATTGTATTGGACCTCATAGGAGTGACTGGATGGATGAATAGGGATTTAAAAGGAAAATTTTTTGATACCAGTATTAAATAATGGTCAAAGAGGATTTGACCGGTTCAAATTAGAATAAAAAACTAGGTGTAGATTTCTTGTGCGTTATCAAGTATGGTGAGTTGGATATATTCCAAGAACATCAACCAAATAATTTTTTTATTAAGAAATTCCAATAGAGGAAGCACTAATGCACTGGAATTGGATGTTATGACCTATGTCCTATGGTAGGGATTGTTGTAGGTCAGGTAAAAAATCAGATGACAATGTGATCATGTATCATATAGGAAGGAATTAGGTATGTAGTATCTTGATATTCCTATGTTGGCTATAGATGTGGCTCATAGCGTAATGGCATAATATATTTTTTTTCTATGTAGTTCTCTAGAAGCGTGTGGAGTGTTAAAATATAGAACATTCCCATTTTAGCAAGAATTAACAACTGAGGAATTCATGGTATTCATATGGATAATCACTAAGTACTCTCATGTATGATAATTATTATGGAGTGATAGGTTGTAAGATATTTTGTTCGGATGAGTTGAAAATTTCAAAAGGAGTGTGAATTTTCTAATTAATGGAATAGTCATATCTTGATTGGGGTTTTAGAATGGAATTTTGTGTTATGGAAAAACTCAAATGCTCAAACTGGGACTCGTGATTAAATTAATTGGCGTTCCATGTGGTTTATGGAGTGTGCTAGGGGTTCCATAGCTGACAGATTATGATTTGGGAATGAAACCTATGGAACATAGTTGGAACATGGTTAGTGTTAACCATGAACCCAAAATATGAAACAAAAAATGCATAGGTGAATGGTTTGCAAAAATGTATGAAAGGACATGGATTATCTATTGGTTAATTATTTTAAAGTGTAAACATGTCACAGAATTGGGGCATAGTCTATGTAACCATGCATCAAAACTATACAGAATGGCCATTCTGGTCTATGTATGGTGCACAATTTCTATAAGGTATGACCAACCATGCATCCAAAACTCATAACTCATTTTTATATCAAAAATTAAAAAAATTCCCTCCTGATATTTTATGATAGTATATCACCTTACTCTCATATTTAATGCTCATTCTGGCCTAATTACCTCCCCTTTACTTATCTCCTTTAATCTCATTCAATATGCGGAATTTTAAGGTTTTCCCAAGTGATTTAACATATGTCTAACCCTCTATTGATCTCATATTGTCTTCTCATATTCGAGTTTATAATTTATTTTTCCATGGATAGGGATTTGGTCCAAAATCCTTTGAATCATGGTGGAATTTATTGTCTATGATGCGTAATTCACTCTGCCTTTGTTGAACTTGACTCTAGAGGACAAATTCGCTTCTTCACATACCGTTTCATTATGTTATTTTCTTGTGGTGAATTTTCAATGTTTTTATGAATAAATTTTATTATTTGGGTAATTGTGTTAGAATTTTTGGTTGATGATTTTTCCTAGTTAGTGTTTAGGGGTATTTTATGGGTGGTTGTAGATAAATTGTTGATGGCTTGCGTTTTCTTAAACTGGAAAGATAAAATTTATGAATGATTCCTATTTATATAAAATAATTTAATTTGTTACAAATTACTGATATTAATTAATTAATTATAATTTTTACAATTAATTAAATCTAATGGTATAGTTCTGAGATTAGACATAAAATATCTTATAAGAGGCCAAAGACACTTATATGGGAATTTGAAACTACTGTGAAACATTAGACGGTAATTCAAAATGAATCTAAAAAGGTATGTGGTCATGTGAACAAGCTCTAAAAAATATATTCTTTTTTGTGTTCCATATTGATACTCAGTCGTGATGTTGAGGTTGTTTTATTGGATAATTTAAATTGAATATAAATATTTAATTAATGTTAATGAATTCCATGGGCCATGAATAATCCCAATGCACTATCATTACACCTAGGCTGCCTATATTAATGGTAAAGACCTTTGAGATACTGGGTGGCCTCAATACCTATAAAGAGGTGTGGATTGACCATCTAATAATTACTTGACCATGTGTTGGATCTCATAATCACTCTTTGAGGAACATGTGATGTGACTTGAGATAGCTAACCTAAGTGATCCAGGCGGGACACTGAGACACAAACATGCCTCCAAACCTCTTAGTAGGTGATGTTGAACTAGATATGTATTGTAATTCCATACATAGTAATAGTTTGACAGACCGTTGGTAGACTGGGACTCGGATGGGTGATAAGTGAAACCTAGAGAATCCTTGAAGACCAATATCATCCAAGAAGCAACTATTTGATATTTCTGATCTATAAATTCTACATGCAGTGTTCAATGACATACTACCCTATTAATGATGTCTGGGGTAATGACATCCTAGTGCATTGGGTGCTGACCCAACACTATGACTGGGTCCAGGGAACCATGCGAGGATTCCAATACAGAACAAAGATAGTAGGGACCCAGTGGGATCCCCATCAATATAATAACATAGAGTGGGTTTTTATGACAATGGATAGTGATTATTCTAAGTGGCACATAGAACCTGAACTAATGTGTATTCTAGATTGGGCACCAAAAGTGATAATTGGAATAGGTGATTGCTCAACCCCATTTTTTTCTTCGATATAAAGTTAGAGGCTTTTACTTAAGGGTAGAGATCACATGTTTGGGATTACATGTTTATGGAGATAAATATATGGATTTGATGCCATGTTTTGGATCAGGTTATTGTTTGAGATAAAATAAACATAGAGTTCATTAATTTGAGTTTCCTTTGATTAGGGGATCGATATATAATAAGATCTAAATTGGATTTGGGGCTCAAATATTTATATAGACTTCCTTAAATTGGATACCAGATAATTGGGCTATCATGGGACTAATCCCAAAAGACACAATCATATGACTGGTACTTTGTTGTATTTGGAAATTTGATGATTTAAATACAAAATGCCTCATCCCTATAGTTGTGCTGATCACTTGGGAAACCATGGATTATGAGTAAATATGATAAGACTATCATGGAATGGGCCCCTAGAGTTGGGAGGATTGGGTGAGGCTACTATACATTTAGATCAGTCATTTTACCTGTGAGACATAGTCATAGAGATGTGCTCAAAGACAACCCAACACTAGTTGAAGTAGGTATGGCCGATTAGGGTCATAGACCTATGGAATGATATAAATTTATTCTTTAGCAATGATTTATTTTTTATAAGAATATTTCACATGCACATATCACTAAATTTTCATGTTAGTATGCTACTGCATTCATGGTGTGCTACAGAGTTATGTAATCACACACTGTTTGATCTTCCACTACTGTTGGAAATATGAAAATATGCTCATATGGATTTGGTAATAGGTTGGGATATGTTCAAAGATTGTTAAAGAGTTATTGGTCAGATGTGTACCAGAATACTAGGATGAGTATTTTCTTGGGGATGTCATATAGTCGTCATGTTTTATATTATTTTCCATAAGTACTGGTATATAAGTTTTTTCATCATACTAGGTGGAAATTTTTAATTTTGAAATGTTTATTCAGTCCTTTATCATATTTATATTATTAATCAGTTTTTTATAATTATTGATTTCACATTTTTCTTTTTATGATTCATGATTTTTTTTATCATTTTGGTTTTGTGCACTCTGATAGAGGGGTTATATTTTTCACGTAGTACATCTTTATACCCTAACTACTTGTCAGTAGCCCCTAACATACTAGGAGGATCACCTAACATCATGTAGGGAACATGTCGAACTACTATTCATATAGTGAACTTGGGAGATATGTTATAGAGTTCCCAAGAGGTGTTTGTACACCCCTGTGTTCACCTAGAGGAACCCATGTATGGTTTATCTCCTTTAAATTGACATTGTGGACACTATTAGGTAACCTATGATAGAAGGAACCTAATCAAATGTGCATGGCTTTGGGTAGTGATGGTAACAATTTTCACCCTCAACCAATATCGATCACGTGATCCTAAGCGGTTTTGAATGAGTGTTGTTGGATTAAGTATTTGGCCAACCCAATACATTTATTTATTGCATGTTATTTTTTTGATTCCTAATGTATTCCAAGATGAACTTACTAGGATCTATATTTTAAGAAAAATACCTAATGATTGTGACATTTGGGATATCAAGATGTGCTTCATAGGGTCCTAATTTCTAGCCACTTATGATAGAGTTGCGATATGACTTAGCCGAGATGAAATTGTTGGGGTTGAAAAATGTGTATCCTCATATTTCAACACTGTTACACATGAATAATTCATGGGATATCATAATTCATCCTTAGGTTTGAATGGGACACCCTATATTCCATAGTTCCCTAAGATTCATAGAATACATCAGATCCAACTATTCAACCTTGGAGATTTTTTTATGATGAATATTATAATTAGATTCTAAGGTCACCACATAAATCCAACCATTAATTCCTAATGACATTATTTATATATTATGTAGATTCCCATGATGATTTGGATCTATCCAATTGGCATGTAAACATGCGATACATTTCAGATTCATTGATTATTTTACATTCTTGGGAATTAACTTCAAGATAGTTATTATTTTGGAGATTAGAGAGTTTCCCAGAATTCACTAGATATAATTATTTTTCAATTTAGGAAGATTTATTGACCATTTTTTCTTGATTATTAGGGTTATCCATGTTACCCCCTCATAATATATTATTTAAATAGAAATAATGATATTCATGATATCCTAAAAGACATTGTAACAATGGAAGAAACGATTATGGGTGATGAATATATCAAACCTACAGGATGAAAATGGTTTATTTGTTATTTATTTCTTATAGTGTATCATGTTTTCTAATCTAATCATGTCACATGAACATATCCTATAAATATAGATTATGAATGGGACTATGTTATTTTGTACCCTACTAAGCTATATAGTGACACCATTCCCTAGTAGACATTGATCTTGGGTGATCGAGATGACTCTCACAAGGTTACATGTATAGGTTCCGATGATTCCTAGTTATTCATGGTTGAGAAGAAAATATCATATAGTTATGATATTGGGATTAGGTTTTTATAGTTTCATAGCATCATTATTTTATTCCCAAGTGTAATTTTTTTGGTTTCCATATTTTATTTCATATATTATTAAATATACTCACTTTGGTGGATGTTTGTATTTGGGAATGATTTTTGTTATCCCTTTTATGATTATGTACTCTGATATAGGGGTTTAGACTACCCCCATTAACACTACTTTAGACCCCCACTACTATTCATAATCTTTTAGCATACAACGAGGCATTCCTTATGTGATGAGCCAAAATGGGTTGAGTTACTAGTTGAGAGACCACATGACTAGGTAATTTCAATGTTGTATTATAGGATTATTTGTAATTTGTACTACTCTTTGTAATATAGTAGCAATTATATATATGAATTTAATAGAGCCTGTGATGGATATCGAGTTGGTACATGACACCCTTGTCGTAGAGTGGTAAAAAATATAATAAATTTTTACTATTGTAGTATAATGTATTCCCTGTGTCATTATACAAGAGGAGCTTTGATTTGTTCCAAACACAATATTTAAATCACACAAGTTATTTTTTTTAGTTTTTTTATTTATAAAAATAATAATTATTTTTGGTTTCATTAAAATGATGGAATGAAAAACTATAACATAGACACAAAACTGAATGAATATTAGGTAAGAATGAATTTAATGGTCCTAGGGTATGATTACATTGGTTCCTTGATTATTTATTATTATAAATTAATATTCCACTTGGACATCTATACCCCTATATATGGATTTCTATTCTCAACCTTGTGTGGGAATTTTAGCATGACTTGAAATCTTCTCTGGCCCACCAAATTAATCATTCTCCTCACATAAAATGGGAATGAATTAATGATTCATGTCATTGGGGATGATCACCACACCCATGAAAAGATCTCATATTCACCACAAATAGAATAAAAACAATAATAAATTAAAGAAATTTTTTTTTGGAATACCATGAAACCTCTTCCAAGTATAACCTGCAGGAGAGTCACTTTCTATCACAAGCATAAGAGATCTCGAAAGAGGATGTGAAGAGGGAATGACATTAAATAAGAGAAGATTGGATAAAAACCATTAAAAGACATTAATTACTAATATGAAGAGAATACTACATTGTAATGAAAACAAATTAAAAATAAAAAGATATAAAAGAAAAAAAGGTGTATCATCAGTATTTCCCGACAGAAGGAGAAATCCTTTGGGCCTCATATTTTTTCAGTACAACTTGGAATCATTTTATTGGATTCAATCATGCTATGATAGGATCAATTTCCCATAAATGGAATAATAAAAATCATTTCCGGGCAATCTAGAGGCTTCTCAGGGGGTTCATGTAATAAATGGGGCTTACCATTATTTTTTGAGTTGATTCTACCTGTATTGGGGCTTGAATGAATGTATTACGATGTAAATATATGTTACATTCCATAAAAGGGATGATCCTTCTTTCAAATGTGTTAGTAATATCCCCATATGCCTTCCAAGCATAGAATTTACATTTTTTGGCTCTAAAATCATCACATAAGATATTTTTATGCAATGATTTTCCGTTCCCAGCCCTGAATTAACCCTATAAAATCTATTCAAATCTTGAATTCACTTTTTATGCCCTCAAAATGGGCACATAAAAGACAATCTGAACTAGAATTGAATTTTTTAGGCTCAAGATACCGCATGTTCACTCTGTTTTATATTGATTCTTATGTTTGGTTCCTTTTTCTAGGTCTTTGACTTTCTTGTATGTCCCTGACACCATTTGAATAATAAAATCATCTCTTTTTAGATGATATCTTATTTTTTCTTATATCCTATAAAAAATTTTAAATTGAATTAAATAAAATAAATATTAAACAACTAAAGTCTAAAATCAATTTTTTTATATTGAAATAAACCAACATAATTTGGTAATATAAATTCCCACACACTTAGAACAATTTTTAACTCAAGAATGTAATCTCGTTAATGGTACAATATAATTTTTCACTAAAAATATTTAATATTTCTAAATTATAAAATAAAATTTCTTTCAATCAAAAAAAAAACATTCAAATTATATAAACTAGAATTTATAAAAGATTAATTTTCAATGAAACAAGTCAATCTTGAATTTTAATTTTTCTCCATTGAAATAACAATGCTCATCCTTCATTTTACTATTATTTATTTATTAAAATATAACGTGTACACCAAATTCAATTTACCACATATCAAATTAATTTTACTCATATTTCATGGTAATATATATAATAGAGTTATGTTAAAATCTCAAAAACAAGTCACATACAATAGGATTTCAAGGAATATAACATATCCACTGCCTAAAGATAGAAATAAAAATTAATCATGTTGAAGGGCCACGAGTCTGGGGGTAGTGTTATTTATCTCTTTGTTCGATGATTAATCTTTTTACTTGGATTTCGCATGGATTGCGATCTCTGGTAAAATCAGATTTTATTTCCATTGAATTTCTCAATAACTCTATTTTTATGGTTTATGTGATTAAACCAAAAAATGATTCTTAATATGTTATGTATATTTCTCATCACTTTAGATTTCATGGATTTATTACTGGATTCCCCTCTAATAATCATATTTTGATATTTTGTAGAGCATTTATTTCATTTGACATGTTCCCTTTGTCTTACCAATTTATTAGTAGTAATTTTTCAGTGGGTGAAAGTGACATCATTCTATTAGTTGTTTATACTAAATTTGATTCTTACACTTGAGTGTCCCTTTGGAATGACATGAGCTATTTCAATCTAGGGGATGCTCCATGGTGGGTTGGAGAATAATTTAATATCATGATCAGACTAAAGGAGAAAAAAAGGTAGTGGTCCCTTTCCCTAGAGAGTAATCCAAGAATTCATAGAGTAAATGGAAAACAATGCGCACATTGATGTTTGTTTTTTGGATATCTCTTTGCTTGGTGTAATAATCGGCATGGGAATCATCAATATTGGATTCATCTTTATCGATTCCTAGTGAATGGAGTGTCTCTTTCTTCCATTATTGTCGTCAAAGTCTCGCATCTGGTACATGGTATCTAAGATCACTAACCTCTTTACATTGTCTTGAAGTCCAGAAGTGTTAGTGAAGAATTATTCCATTTTCCCTCCACCTGGGCTGATAACCATGAATTTTTGGACATAATATGGTACTCTTGGGACTACTATTTTAGAATAAATCCAAGGATTTATCCTCATAATAACTTAAGGAATCTCCAAGGCCATCTATGCGCATGGTTCATGAGTCTGCCCTTTTATGATCAAGAACTGAAGGATATTAACAGGGACATCTAGTGATTGGGCTTAATCATGGAAGATAAATGAGATGATGATATACTTGGTTTTGTGAGATCCAATAAATACCAGTTAACAGAGATGTTGTTAAGGCAGGAGCACATTTCACTTGAAAAGTCAAGAGTGAAATGTCTACACAGAGGGGATATAAATACTATTTATTTCAATGAATATCTCAATGAAAAACACAAGAAATTGAATCCAAACCTATAGTTAAATGATGGATCATATAATAATGATATAGATATTGTTTGTTATATGGTAGATATATTATTTAGGTCTCATTTAGAATCCCCAAACCTGAGTTTGGCAGGGGTTATTCAAGTGGCCCTTCTGATATTTTTTATTTAATTACCTGCATTGTGATTGATGAAGTGAATTATTAATTGAATTATTTACCATATGAGGAATAAATTAGTGAGGCAGTTTGGCCTATAAATAATTCCATCATGCTGGGGCCAGATAATTTCCATGCTTCATTTTATATAACCTCATGGTATATAGTGAAAATGGTATGATCATTACAGTGAAAGATTTTTTCCATGGTGGATATCTTCCTCGAGTAGAATGTGCTACTAAAAGTGATCTGGTGCCTAAATATAAAGATCCTTAGATTCTAAATCAACACTGACCTATAGTGTTGTGCAATTTTCCATATAAAGTCTTAGCTAGTGTTCTCTATAAAATACTTTCTCCTTTTCTTCCAGGTTGGGTAGATGAGGAACTACATGAGTTTGTGAATGGTAATCAATCCAATGGTTCATTTCCTTGTCCCATGAAGTGATTAGTGACATAAACCTGAAAAGATTTAGTAGAAATGTGGCCATTAAACTGGATATGAGCAAAGATTAAAATATATTTGAATGAAGATTTATCATTAGGGTTCTTCAAATCATAGGGGTTTCTCAGTGGTTCATTGATTTTCTCTTTCATTGTTTTAGGTCTCCATTGGTGTCTAGTTATTTTATATGAAAATAGTTTGGGTTCTACAAAACTGTTAGAGGATTGTGGTAGGGAGACCCCCTTTCCCCTTCCTTGTTTATCACAACTCAAGACATCCTCAACTGATAATTTAATCACTATATTTATATGGGAAAGTTTATTCCCTACCATTATAAACAACTTATTGGAGGTATATCCTCTCTCATGTTCGCAGATAATGAAATTCTCTTTGATAATGGAAGTATAAGGTCAATTCAGGGGTTTAATGAAGCTTTAGAGGTCTATTTCTCTTGGAGTGGCCATGTTGAAAACTGTGATAAAAGAAACTTATTTTTCCTATTAAATTATCTAAGAGGAGGGTAAATGAGTTGGTAATCAGACTAGGGATGCATAAAGGTTGTTTCCATATGAACTATGTGGGTTCCCTTGTATCACATAATACTCTTCTCATCAAACACATTGATATTGTTATTGAGAAAAACATGGGTCACATTATAAATTGTAAAAATAGGTTCTTCTCATTTGGAGGGAGAATAAAATTGATCAATTCCATTATATCCTCTATCTTGATGCATATCATATGCACTCTAAAGGTCCCGAAAAAATATATTGAAAACATATAAGACACTCTAATATCCTTTTTATGGGATGGGAACTTGGAAGTAACGTATCATTGGGCCTCTTTGAACAAACATTTTAAACTAGTTACAGAATGTGGTATTAACCTAAAAAGTATTTATGGAACCATGAATGACCACCATCCCAATCATTCCTGGGAGATTATATAGGGGAAATATCTATGGGGTAAACATATGTAGAGTAATTACAGGAATGATGGGAGACAATCTAGATTTAAATCCTCCAAAATTCAAAATATGATCCAACCTTATATTCTTATCCTTCAATAGCGTGATTAGTGGTTAATTGGAAAGAGAGATATTATTTATTCGAACCATAACTAACTAGGGACTATTATTGGTTTCCCACACATCCCTACTCCTAATATTAAATTTATAGAGGCCAATAAGAGTCCCATCATTACTAGTTCCACATTTGATGATAATCAGATGATAATTTTTGATAGATTTGTGGGGAATAATTATTAGGACCGACTAGTTTTCAATGGATCTACTATAGGTATTTTCAATATTAAATGTCTTTATATAACCCAAGTTGTTTCATCGCCTTGGGATCTTTGGAGAGATATATTATGGAGAATTTTCTCTCATTGAAGTTTTATTTTCTGACGTGGCATGTTTGGAACAATGCCTTGAGAACTGATGAGAGCATATAGTGGAAAGTGTTCTGTCTTGCCTCTAAATTTTTCTGATGTAGGGATCTAAATAATGGTAACATAATCATCGTTTCTTCAACAGTGGTTCGGTGAGGGATATTTTGAAATCATTCATCTAGTTTATAGGGTGGTCAGACCACATTTTTTCTGCTGAGAATTTCCTCCATCAATGGTTCATAGAGACATACAGATCATGCCCTAAGAGGAATGCCTGATCCATGATATTCACTATTGGGTTTTCGGTTATCTAGAAATCCAAAAAAACACAAATATTACACTCCAGGGAAAATTATAGGTATCCTCATTAAATTCAAAATCTTAGTTCTAGACTTATGTAGGTTATGAAATGGTATGGTGAATGGCCCTTCACTCGTAGACTTGCATCCCTCAAATACCTCTTTCAACAATAGAATAAATTCTAAAAGGAAATGGATCAAATGGAAGTATCTCCTCTTGGGGTACATGTTAAACACATATGGATCATGCTGTATGGGATCTATTTAGGGTGGTGGAGTGTTAGATACCCCAAAGGATAATTTGTGGTAGCCTTCTCAGCTTTATTTGGGAGTGGAGACTCTCTTCAAGCAGAAGCCCAAGTTGTCCTCACATTATTTCTCCTATATAATCGGAGAAACATTCCTGTCATGGATATTGAGACTGATTCACTATCAATTTAAATTACACTCCCAGGAAAAGGACCAATCCCTTGGTCCATTGAATACTCCATCAAATGTTTCAAGAGGTTAATGAACAACCACATTTCCATTCATTATACTTGGAATGAGGGTAATGTTATGACTCAATTTCTTTCTTCGAGAGTGTCTCTGGAAGATCATATCTTATTTTTTATAGTATTAGGTCTTTTCTTCCTAATGGTACCAATTTTTTGGGTGATTTATATTGGACTCCATTATTTCATACCCCCTTAATTGTATATTTATAGTATCTTCCTCAGTTTCCCATTTAATAAAATAAAAATAATTTTGTTGGGGAAAAATAATCATGTGGACTTTATATTATGTTTCAAAAGTCTCTTAGGCTTGGGGTAGCTGTGTAATGAATAAAATAAGAATAAAAAGGAGGTTGGACTCCAAATAATAATGCATGATATCAAAATGGATGATAAATAAAAATTCTCTAGTACAAATGTCATCTCCCAATTCCATAAAACTCAGTATAGGAACATGAAAAATGTATTCATAATGAATAAATCACAATAATTGGTTTTATTTTAAATTTTAATTTTTTTTTTCATTTTCAATTTTTTTCGTAAAATATATATCACATCCACCACCTGTACACATACGATTAAAAGTTTATCTCTATTTTAATGTTGATTTTTCATCCTCCATATACTCAATCCATTTTTTACTTTTTGTATTGGTTTTATCAAGAGAGGTGAATTATATGTTACAATAAATGATACATGGACTCTTAAGAAAATATGTGAATCTCCCACAAAATCTCCTCCACATAGTATATCCCCATCCACCTTTGATAACCCATCCCCCACACATAGTTTTCTAAAAATCATGAATCATACATCATATAAGGTAGGAATAGATATAATGAGGATTCCACATGGATCATTTAAGAATAATTTCATTCATGGATTCTATATATAGAACAAGGATTTATGTCAAGGTGGGTCCAATGATAAAAAGGATAAATTATAAATTCCCTACATAATATTAGAAATGATTTTGTTTAGTCATAACATTGTTAAGATTCTAGTTATGTTCTAGAAAAAAATCATGCATAAGTATCCCAATAAATATAATATAGAATAAATTGTAAATTTTGGTTCATAAATTTTCTCAAGAATAATAACATATGGTTCTGTAAAATTATGCATGATAATGAGATAAAAATAAAAAACAAATAAATTTTAATATCGAAAATTCAAGACTTTCCAAATATAAGAGTAATTCCATTTATAAAAATTTAGTCATCATTAAAAATCATCATTTTTTCAATTATCCCATCATTTTTGAGTCCATTTATCCTTTTCTCCATTTCAATCATCTAATCATATCAATAGTAAAAATATAAATATGAAATATATATTATCTTATACAAATTATGCCTCCTTGATTGACACTAGAGATCAATACTTCAATGTTGGGTATGTAATTTTCTTGTAAAAATAAAAAACATAAATCAAATTACATGAAAAAGATAAAATATATAAATGAATATCATAGTTCCCTTACAATGATTTTTTCCTTTAAATAGTATAGGTAAATTTGTGCTTGGGTTGTTTTGTAGTTTTTAATGTATAAATTATCCTTTTATAACATAATCTCCCTCTTGCAGCTTAATATCCCCTTTCAAAAATGAACATTTTGAGGAAAAACTGCTCTATTTATTCCTACCCCTTATTTAATTAGTATGATGGGATTTTCAAAATAAATCATCAAATGTAACTTTTATTTAAATTGTGTCAAATAATGATAAAGGATGAGGTTTGAATACAAATTTATTCATAAACCTAATAATTGAATTCCAATTTTCTATAAGAATATAAAATATGAGTATTATAATTTATGTATTATCCCCCTAAGAGGCCCATATATTTCCTCTACCTACAAATGGGAAGAACCGACTATCATCTTTAATTTGATGGTCAGTGTATTTTTCTTATCTTTGAACCACTACATGTTTTTTTATATTTCATTTCTTCTCCACATTTATAGAGGCCTCTATGGAAAATGTACACAAGATCTATCCACTTTTAAATTTGGTACTATTTTCATGGAATAGGTAACATGCACTATGAGTCATACTATTTGATGGATTCGATTTTTTTGAACTCTTAATATTTCTCCATTTTATACTCAATATGTGATATAAAAATTTAATAATCCCAGCGAAAATGAGAATGAAAATTATATTGAAGAAAATTTAAAGTAGATGAATCAATAGTAAAAATTCCATTTTTTACATAGGCATCTTGTGTCTCTTTTTCTTCATGAGGATCCACTTAGATCACTTCATAATATTCCTGTTATATATGTGCAATGTAATTAGATAGGTCAATGTGTTCCTCGATAGGTTCATTTTCTTTTTTAGCATTTTCCTCCACAAAAATACATGGGCCCATTGAATTAGGAAATTCAAAAATAAAAGGGATACTAAAAAATTCAGTTTCATAAATATTAAATAATATAGTGATTGGGAATAGATAAAATTGTTGAGTTTTTTCAACATTAATTGTTTCTTTAGTGGGAAACACCTCTTGGAGTTTATTTTATTCTGAGGGAGGTTGGTAGTCAGACTCCTCAAGTATTTTTATGAATTTTACCATAGTTTTGATTTATTCATCTTCTAAAGATTGATATAGGTAGAATGGTGATGATTATTTTTCTATGTATGTGATTGGTAGTTCATATTGATTTCTAATTTCATCCCATTTTCTACAAAAAAATTTCATATTTCACTCGGTCTCCTAATTTTAAATTAGCAGGAGAGCATCTATTGTCTATATCCTTAATAAATTCTTTGGTGAGGTGGAATAAGAATTTTATTATCTCCACATTTACATCAACCAGTTCTTTTACATACAAAATGAGTGTGGAAATCTCTCCCACCACTGGCTCTAGTTCATACTCTAGTTAGATTATGGGTTGTTCTGGATACTCACAAATTATGTTCTCTCCTAGATCCTTAAAAATAATATATTTTCTCTAATTAGTTGATTATTATCATTTGATTCATTATTAAACATATCATGTTAATGATGTTTCATATGTGAGTTACCATTCTATGTAGAATATTGGTAGTTCTAAAAAATCATGTAATTTTTTTTGTTTATATTTGAAAAAATATAAATACAAAGAAAATTATTTAATTTTTTTGAAATAAAAAAATTAATGGAAAGACTACTAATATATCCTGAAATGATGAAAATTTTAAAAATCATATCATTGGGTGGTAAAAAGATAATTTATTTTTACTAATTTAGAATAATAAAAGACTAGGGTCATATCACTTGAGGAGTGTTGTAATGGTTGAGTTGTAATTTCTAAATCTCCTAATTGTTTACATTTTGGTTTTGTAATTTCTAAAAACAATGACCATGATTGGTTTTGGTAAAATGATAGACAGAAAAAATGAAAAGATGGTGAAATATATAATTAATTTAAGTTTACAAAAAATGTCATGAACCAAGCATTTGGTTGTGTGGGTTCCTTCATTAATAATTATTCTTATTAATTTATAAGTTTATCATACATCCCTCTATACACGGATTTTTATTCTCAACCATTAATGGTATTTTTTTCATGCATAGGAAACATATTCTGCACAAAAAATTTCATGTCCTCTTGGTAGAAAATTGGCATGAATTAGAGATTCATACCATGGTGGGAAATTAAAGAACCAATGTTTTCTCTTATGTCTAGTAAAAATAGAATATAAATATTATGAAATTTATGTGTAAAAATTATGGAATTCCATGAATCATCTCCCATGGACAAGACTCAAGTCAGTCACTCACTATCACATGAATAAGAGAACATAACAGATGATGGGAGGTGGAAAATAAATTAATTGAAATCATTTTGGAAGAAGATATTGGAAACATATTTAATAAAAAAACGAAAATTATATCACATTGGAAGAAACAGAAATTAAGATTTTAAAAAACTATAAAAGAAAAAATAAATAAACATCTTTATTCCATAGCGTAATGGTTAATCCTTGGGATCTCATAGTTTTTTAAAAATCCACACTTGACCTCCTTTTATAGACTACAGTCATGATCAAATAATATTAATTTTTAATAAATGTAATAATAAAAATCATTCCATGTTAATCCTGGGGATGCTCATGGGTTTTAGGTAACTAAAGGGGTTTTGGGTCATTTATTATGTTTATTATACCCATATTTTGTCCTATCGAATGAGATTTATAGCATAAATATATTTTTTATTACATAAAAGTGTTGAACCATATTCCAAATGAGTTTTTCATGGAAAGCATTGACTTTTTAGTCCCAGAATTCACCCCATAAAAACATTTTACAAAATGAAATGGTTTCTTACACCCTGAATTAACTATATAAAATATTTTAATATCCTAAATTGGATTTCCAAGCACTAAATTTACCCCATAAAATAATTTTATGCCCTAAATTTAATTTTGAGAATATGAATTTCTATTCCACAATAGGTGACCTTTAATTTAACATTATTATTTAGTTTTATTCCTTATCCTTCTGACTTGACTAGCTCATCTGACATGAATGATTGTTTTAATCATAAAATCATCACCTTTTTTCCATTTTTGATCATTTACTATATCATTCCACAAGTAAAAAAACAGTAAAATAACACAATGATTAACCAATTAAATTATATAAATAATCCATTTTATATTAGAATAAGAATACACATTTTGGTTATTTCTATATATCATGAGAACCTTTCCACATATGAAGTATATTTTTCTAGGGATGACATTTATGTTATTGATTAATGATGGAACTATTAGCTAAATTAACCTTGTTTGATTCAGATGGTGTTTAAATTTATGATTCTTTTGGATTTAAAATCATGGAAGTAAAGAAAAGAGGTGAATCATACTTCATGATCATGGATGTAGTATTCACATGGAACATTATACCTGATAATATCTTGTTATATTAAAAATGATAGTCTCAAGTATTTAACGTGTCACTAAATTTTCACAAAATGATTTTCATATAAGTGCATAGTATCAATCTACTCAGCTCGATCGATATAAATATGTATTTTTTTGTAGTTCATGAGGATATATAGTGTGGATCACTTTGGTGATGAAAAAAATATTCCTTAGTGTATGGGACATGGAGTGACCTTAGCTAGTTAGTGAGGCAGATGGTGCCTTAGTGGGAAACCCTTAATGGATATTGAAACAAAAAAAAATTATTTATGTTGACAATAACAATATATATGTCATTTTTACAAATATATTTGAATATAATTACAATTAACTAAATTAGTGGTTTTGGTTTTCATATTAGGGATCATATAAGATAGTATGGTTGTTTGTATAGTCCCTGGATGATGATATCCTAATTCAAGAAGGGTAAATACCATATTTGGATTCAATGTGAGATTCAATTCCTATAAGGCTTTTTTACTTTCATGGATTTCCCAATAGATATGTGTATGCGACCTATAAGTTGGTGTGGCAGGTATGGTGCGTTAGTTTTTGATATGGGAACATGATGTTTAAAATACATTATTGTCATTTGAGATATCAAATTTTATATTAGTGGTAGGACCTAGAGTCCTTGGAGATATGAATTATTATTTTAGTTAGTACATGATTTGTGTGATCGAGGGAATCCCAATAGAGGTGTTGGACATGTTTTAAAGGTTCCTTAGTGGTAGAAGGTAATGAATATAGGACTTGACTTGAGATGGATTCATGAGAGGATTATTTGAGTTTTGAGTATATGTATGGATGTGATTTTGGGTTTTATGATAAAATTCATTTTGATTTCTATGTCATTGGAAATGTCATGGTGTTGATACTATTTTTGAGGGAAAGACCATTTAGGTTTCAATAACTGCTTCTATTGAATTCGTGTTAGTTGTTTTGTGCAAGAATGGGTAGAGGAATTTGGTTTTTTAACTATATCATGTAGTGGATAAGTGTGGGGTTTGCTTAGTGAAATGACATATCATGGAGCAAGTCTATACATTTTTTATGGAATCCTAGTTCAATGGAATTCATTTCAATGGAGTGAGATTTCGTTTTATGCATTTGGTGTGGTACATGAGTGTATTTTAGTTATTTTTTAGATGAGATATTTTTAACACATGTTGTTTCTGTATATAAAGTATTAGAATTTAAATGAGCAATGGTCCTGATATGGATGATGACCAATGGTGTTTTTTGGAGTTTCTTTTGGGTCTAGAAGACTTATAATTTGATGATCAGGGATCAGGAGGATTAAAATGTGTAATATTATGGCTGAACCAATTAATGTTGTTCACCCAATAAGAAGAATAAGTAAATCCATATGGTGGGGAGTATTCTTGTGGATGGTAGGTGTTGGTGATCATCATTTCAGTTATATTTTAGAAGAATCCATGGATTATGTTTATGAAAGACTAGAATGGGTAATAAAAAATGTTTCAGGATAACGTTTGGGAATGAGGGTGAAAACTATGATTGGGTTTTGTTTCTCTAGCTACATAGGATATGGTGCATGATTAATGAGTATTATGTTTGGTGGTGTTATGAAAAGGACAATACTATGGTGGAGAGAGATTTGTTAGTCACAGGTATTATGGCCTTCATTTAGAAGAGAATTTGTGGACTGAGACCACAGAATAGAAATTTAATTAGGCATTGATATTATAATAAGAGGATGAATCCAATTATTCTGGATTCCCTATATAATTCCATAAGTGAATTCATAAAAGAAACCACATGGATTTTGAGGATCAGGAATGTGAGAAATATGAATTGAGATTATTCATGCCTGACCAGATTTGAGGCATGTTGGTTCTCATGGTATATTTTAGCACACGTTAGGTTTTGGATGAATGATGAATTAACCATGGAATCACATTGAAATTCAGGTTTAGAATTTTATTGACGTATTTGAAAGATCTTACATAACTAATGATAATTGAGGTTTTGGGGTTGGGTAATATGAGTCTGTTTTAGAGTTTGTGGAATAGTATTTTTTAGAATGGATGGCCATAAGTGGTTAGGATGATCATTTATCAGTAATGGGTATTTGGTACTATGATATCCAATTGATGAATATCATTAGAATTAGAGACATGTATTAAATAGACAATTAATATATCAATGATTAGTGAGGTATCATTATTAGATTGAGTGAGGTAAATCATTTTAGAAGACATCATAGGCTAGATGATGGATAAAATGGGGAAACACATGATTTATCATTATAGAAAGGCATGGATGATCTCCATCCCAATATTTTGTTAATGGGTTAGAGTGATTGATCATAATTATAGGGTTGAGCACTATTTGATTAATGTTGTGGTTTGGAAATGGGTTGGGTGTTAAAGGATATAACATGAACATTTGAATTGGAATTGGAGACCTAAGTTGGTTATGACCAATGAAATAATATAAAATGATACATCACCTTTATTATATGATCTATGGTGGGGAGATTTTGGAACCTAATGTGTACATAAGTGTTTCAGAGTTTAGAGGATTTTAGAATTAGTGTATAGAACTGATTTTGAAAGGGGATTCTATATTAAATTAAAAAAGTTTGAACCCCTAAAATGGTGTGTTGTATACATGAAATGGAGTTCAAATGGTGGATGTGAATGCTTGAAGGTATTTAGAATATTCTACTTTAGTTGATTTATAGTCTGTAGAAACCAGTTAGCTAGTACATGAAATCTAATGGGCTAGTGAGGTTGGCAGTATCCTAGAGCCATTGTTAGTGCCACCAAATTATAGAATTCCCTATACTAGTAGAATGGATGGATTATATTGGAAAAACATCAAAATATACACATTTTTGTGGGGGTTATTCTATTTTTTCCAACATTTGAGCTCTCATGGTATTGGGCCTTCTCCCCAGGTTTCTCCTTATTCAAAACTATCAAGAGAGGTGATCTTTATGATGTATCTCAATGACTCAAGGTATAGTATTAACTCCAGATGAATTATATTATCTGTTCAACCATATTATATATATTTTTTCTTTAGATTTAGTTTTATTGTATATTCCAATTGGAATTGGTGGAATTTTCTAATTTTAGTGGGGGTTTAACTCAGCCAAGGTATAATATTTCTCGTGATGTTGTGTTTCTACCTTGGTCCATCATATATGGAATCGTACATGGAACCAAAAGTTTATTTAATGTTTTTTCTTTAAATTAAATTACATGAATGGTGGAAGGGAGTTTTCTTTATTGTTTGGGCCAGTTTGGTGTCAGATGTAAACTATGGACCACCCTTATACTAATGGATTTATTTTTGGTGTGACATGGTGATTTGGAAATCTATCTAATGAGTATTCCATATTTTTGGTTTTTTATAAACTAGTTAATAAATTATAAAACTATTATTATTAACAAAATGTTTATTCTATTTAATGAGTTAGCTACCACTTTAGTTCTGTGAGATGAGGTGGACTAAGATAAGGCTCGATAGTCTTGGGAAGCTACATCTGGTTATTTTTAAAATAAATATAAAATATTCAGGATGAGTTAGGTGGTCCTTTGTACATTCTCTATGGATTAATTCTTTACATTATAATAAATTGTATGTGTGGTCTCTACACTATATCAATGGACCCTGAGGTGACCCATGAATAACATAAATAAATATTACTTCATTTTAGAATCTTATTTAATACATATCAATATTATACATTCTAGAGGACTACAAAGGAATAGTATTTTTGGATACAAGATTAAAAATAAACTAATTTATTAAAATATATTTAACATTTCTCACAAAATACAACATACTAGTACCCTTTTAAAAATATTATACATTGAACAATCCATTAAAACATGGTAAGAAAAATCATAACAATAAGTGATATTAGAATCACAACAAGGATAAAAATTAGAGGTTGCAAACATAATATATAATTTGATGATCATTAGGATATGGTAACATAATCAAGAAAATTTTCTTATTATAAATTATTAATACCCAAAACTTCATTGACTGAATAATCTAAAATAAAGTCAGTATGGAATATTTTATACTAAGTGTGTTAGGGAAACAATCATCATTAAAGATTAATAACACATTCATGTTGAATCAGAAGTATATTAAATCAGAATCTGGTGAACATAGCAATTTATAATCCCAATTGCATATAATCCTATGAGAATCACTAGAATAAATCATAAAAATACATCAAAATGTGATCATTGTTATCAACAGTCATTCCCCCACATATTCTATTAACCATAACTAGTAGAAACCATACTCATGCATCAAAACGATAATATTTCTATTTTCAATAATGTATAGACATGTATTCATCATCTCATGTGATATATGAATCAAATTAAAAAATGATTTAGATATATATAATCAACCCATCATTCACAGAACCTTAATATATTCATATGTGTGCCACAAGTTCATGAAAATATTTATTATTTCATAGCTTATTCCATGAGAAATAAAATGGGTCTCATCATGATTTCATAATCATAATCAAAAACCATAATGATAAACAATGAAGGTAGTACAATCTATTATATACTCGATGAAATAGATGTAACATCATAAGATTTCTTCAAATTTGAAAAAACATTTAAAAGATCACTGGATCATTTTATGTGAAAAATAACATTTTCAATTTAAAATCAGTTATTTAAAATATAAACACATAAAAATTATTTGAAATCATTTTCTTTATAAATAATAATGGAATCATGAAATGGAAACATAAAATTAAATATTATTTAAGATGTCATATGAATTCGTTTGTGAAATATATGTTAAAACACAAATTTTTTTCACACCTTTGGAAAAATGTAAATCATTTGGAAAATTACAAGAATATTATTTTAAAACAATTTCACATAATGTAAATTATGTGTAAAAATGACTATAATAAATCATTATGTATTGTAAAAAACATTTGTGACAACAATTTATATAATATATGGACATCGAAGAAAAATATTATCTTCCAATGAGGAACTAATGAATGATTTTCTTAAAAACATTTTCAAAATAATTTTAAGTACTAAATAGTAAAAAAATGTTATATTACGTGAGAATTCCATCAATAAAAATTTTATAATAAAATATATGGGTTTAATGGATTATATCAATATAATACTCATCAATATTTATTTAGTATAGAAAAACCTGAAATGAAATGATATTGAAAAATAAATCACTTACTACAAGTCCCATTTTTCATAGTATGAATTCAATACTAGTTTATAATAAATAAAAATTTATTATACATATATTATAGAACTATATATATAAATAAATTAATTTGTATCATTTCTTTATAATTCCCATGTATCATTTTATTAACAATTACATTATGGAAATGAACATTTAGGTGAACACTGGGCCAATTTCCTTAAATGATTTGATTTGATCATTCCGTTTCATGCGCCTTATTATTGGGTTTATTATATATTGAATTGTGATTATGAAATAAGTATTATATTTATTCATTATATATAATTTTAAAAATATTCATATAATGTGTTGATGAGAAATTAACTGTATTTTTTGGATACTTTAGTCCTTACATATGCAGAGGCGATGTTTTCACTTTTTTATGGATGAAATGAAAGAAAGATAAATTATATTCAATATTTTGATAGTAATTATTATATGATTAAAATTATATATATTCATTTAATATATCCTTGTTACCAAATACATAAATTGAATATGAAAAATAACAATCACATCACTTCATGGAGGTGGTAGTCCACACATACACCTAGGTGAAGTCATTATTTTCCAATAGATTGGAATATAAAAAGGTAGATAAGTTATTATTATAAAGTCCCTGAACCAAGATCCTCTAAATCATTCCAAAATATGGCTTGTCACATGACTTCAAGAATGCCTCCCCGTACTCCTGAGGTTTCCCACTAGCAACTAGGGTCTATAAGTCCCTTGGGTAGACTATACCCTCTTTACCAGAGTATGCCACAATGGAGTAATTGAAGAAGTATAAACAACAACAAGTAATAACTAGTGGAAAAGCATAAAAAAATATATCCCAAGTTGTATACAACCTATATCCAATATAAAAGATGTCATATCCTACTAATAGTGCCAAATGAATAAAAACCAAAATAATGAAAAATTGAAGAACACCAAAAATGGTCATGAATTCAAGTCTGGAACTTCATCCATGCACATCCCAAAATATACTCTCATTCTAATCACATTGCCCTTTCCAATTTCCTAACCTGCAGCCATGAAATATGCTCAGGCACCCAATGATTTCCCAATAATGGTGTGAATACAACTCAGTATGCTACCACCAATGGTGTGTACAAAATATAAAATCTAACAGATAGTGCATGCAAGTGTGATTATATGAATAATAAATAAAAGACAATTGTTGGGGCCACTAGTTAACAATATTTACATAGTTATTACAAACCAATGTTCCAATTCATTCTATGAATCATCTTCATTACTAGTTCATCATCAACACATAATCCATAAGTTAAGAATTTACGTCATTCATATAAGGTTCATGGAATTCATAATCCTACATAAGGGAATAAGTCAAGTCCCTATCACAATAGGGATAAAATATCTCAACATCATAATTTGTTCACCATGAATCCTCAGTCTGTGTGGAATGAAACCATTAGGGGAATCGAGCTATGCCTATTTCCCTAACCCGTGCGTTGTGGGTGTAGGTAGAGCATCTGTTAGGTCCACTAGGTCAAATTCCCTGAGAGAGGGGGTGAATTAGGGTATAACAAATTAAAACAACAACCCCTTTTGATCTTATTTGGGTATTAAAAAACTCTATTCCCTCTTTTCATCACTACAGGGTATGAAAATAAATAAAAACATACAAAAGGCACATCAATTTTACTTGGTTCACCATCACTAGGCTATGTCCAAGGATCATACACTAGCAATATGCTAATGTACCAAATTCCCTATAAGCACACTGTATTTTACAAATTTTGGATCAGACTCACATTCCCTCTTGGTTAAGAACCAATCCCAATTTGAAATCTCACTACTATCTCAACTGAAGGGTTCTCACTTCTTATTTAGAAGATCCACTCATAGTTTATAGACATGTAGGTCCCTTCATTATCACTAATAAATGTATCCTCTACTTTATGTAGATACTCTATTGATGTCAAACTTGCATCCACTAATGAATACCACTTTACACCAGATGTACTAGGCAACTCAAAATATTTTGCGCAACCCTTAATATGCCTTGCGCACAAGTTATATGCTCTGTGTGCAAGATTTAACTTTTTTTTGTGAAAATACCATTTTCGCAAGACTCTAATCTTATGCACAACTCCAATATTATGCACAACTAACTTTGCTTGCCCAAATCTCCCAATATTTCTCATAACTCCCTTTTCGTATTTTTCTTATAAGATTTAGAGATTGGATTTCCTCCATGTGTTGAGAATTAATAACGAGGTAGGTTAAATCGTATTTATAAGAAAATTCTAACCCCTATGAGGAAGATTAAACGTGTCGCAAATGATCCCCTCTGTGTGTGAAAAAACAGATTTGACATTGCCTTTGGTGCGTAGGTCTCTCTCACAGAACTACATATTTCGGGCACTTCATTCCTTTTCCATTTTTTGACTTTCAAATTCGGAAACATGCCTTATGGTCAAGCTTCCAAATCACCTTTATTCTTGTGTGAAAAAACCATTCTTTCATGTGCATTCCAGATTATTCACGCAAGATCCTTTTCCAAAAACACATTTCTCGATTTTATGAATTGGAGGCCAAAAAAATTGGCAATCCCGGGAAAATAGTGCCACCTTGTATATATTTTTTTACTTCCTCTAGAGCATCCATTCCTTTTTTATGGGTATTTTTCAATGTATATTATCAAAAAATCACTAGAATGAAAAAAACCACCATGGAAACCCAATTTTTTAACAAACACAACCAACCCAAAAATTATTCAATATTACCTTGAGATATTTTTCCCCGCAACATAGGTCCAAATCAACCCACAGAAGGAACCTCAGTCATTTATCCCACTCATCATGCCATGCGAACTTGCTTATTCTTCCATTAACCAAGAATAATACATTTCACAACAAATAAAAAACAATACATATAAAAATCATGATTCATACAATCATCATGGAATTTAATATAATGCCATAACCCATTAACATAATTCCAATTTATAGTACTTTGATCATTTATCCCAATTCCCATTCTCATTCCAAGCTCACTAAGAATATTCAATAATTTCCTTATATCATCTCATTTCACATACTCATCAATTCTGTTATGAAATCACATTTAACATATTTTTCATTTCACATACCTTTACCAAATAGAATATTAACCATTTCGTACACACTAAATCTACTAGAAATTTATAATAAAATCCATAAGTCACACACCCTAATATCGATTAACCCAATTAACCCCCTTTTCATTTAATTCCAAAAAATCACTTAATAAATTAGAAAACATAGACCAATTACCAATATTCCATTCACACATCCATTAATCATGTCAACATACTCCAAAAGGGATCAACATTTCAGACAACAACCTTGCACTTACTTAACCAATTTCTAGGGTTGGAAATATCAGTGCACCCAACACGGGCGGCCCGAAATATGTAAAATAATACTAAAATAATATCATGGAAACCAAGAGGGTTTTTAATTAACATTTAAACACCCATTTCACCAAAATACACCCAAGGAATCAAAAATCACAACAAATTGTGACCAGGAAACAAAATATTCATGCACAAATCTATGATGAAACTATTGGATATAACTTGATGACTACCTACCTCAAATCCGTTGAAGAAAACACTTATAATTGAGGCCTTACAACCTAATTCAACCACCCTTTGAGGCCTCAACCTAGATCTCAAGGGAAAAGTGGGTTTCTAGAGAATCATATGAAGATAAGATAATGATAGAAACCCTAATCGAGAAGAGGAAGAAAGAAGGATATTAGACATTCTTGGATCTTCAATCTTTAATAGAAACCACTCCAAAAGACCTAGAGATAAAGGATAATCACCATTCAGAGATATTGGGAGCTCTTTATCATCCCTATGGTTCATAGGAGGATGTGTTGGGAGAAAATCATGTGAGTGTTGAAAATCATGTAATGGAATTTTAGTAATTTCTCTCAATATTATTGGGTCGCACAGTTTCCCATCACAGTTTTCCAAACCAAGAGAAAAATGTATAAAATTTATTATATAAGGATGGTGAGGTCACAAAATTACTTTTGAATCTCTGCACGGCATACTAATAGTGCTACAACCCTATGTTAATCCTTTGTCCAAGGCTGCACAGTTTGTTATAAATTCCTCAGGGTTTGATTAAACTTTACAAAAAACATGTGACATGCACAGATTCACCCAGTTTTCCTTCCATCTGTATCCTAAATTCCTAGAACACCCCTAAGGACCCCCATAATCTCAAAAACACCCCATTATTGAAAATTAAGATATTGAAACAAAAAATTAAATAAGGAAATTCTTTCCTGACCTCTTGGATCTTACAACCTCTTCACCTTTTAATGGCTCATCCTAGAGCTTCTCTTCCCAATAATTATTGAGTTTCTAAATAAAATAGATCAGGCCAATGGGCCTGCATATCTCATTCTTGCTCCCAATATTCTTCTTGATCTTTACCATGTTTCCATAAAATTTAATCAAAGGGAACAATGTTACCCTACAAGACATTCTTACTATGGTCCTTAATAAAAACCTATTGTTCCTAAAATGATGAATCATAATTAAGTTCAAAACATTCAACATCAATCACATGATATGCATTATAGTGGTATAGTTAGTGTTGTGAAACATTAAAAACATCATGCATCCCCCCATACCATTGTGGAAGATCCAATCGGTTAGCCACAAATCTAATCCTATCCATAATCTCAAATGGCCCCACATACCTAGGTACCAACTTGCCCTATTATAGAATTTGATGGTGACCATTCGTATGTGACACCCAAAGAAACACACTATCACCCCCCCGAAACACAATAATTATAAGATTTTGGTCTGTATATGGCTTATTCCTATTTGACACCCAATGAAACACACTATCACCCCCCCCCCCCAAACTCAAGAATTATACGATTTTGGCTTGTATATGGCTTATTCCTACTCTGAGCCATTATCATGCACTTCTAAATTAATAGAACTATCCATAATATGTATTGAATGAGACTCGGTCCTAATAGTTAAAACTCACCAGCTTCTAACCAACACAATGAAGATATAAATGATATCTAGTAGAGTTCCCCAAAATGATCCATCTGAATCATTGCCTAAAAACTATTTTTATAGGAAAATTAAACATGTGGAAAGTGCTTTTCCTAGGAACCACCAAAATCCAGAACACAAGCTCTAAATAGAACTTCTAATACCTGAATTTTATGATCTAACTTCCCATATATCTACGGGTGACAGGATGTGCAAAAAAATAGCTGAGTACCAAGATCCTTCTGTAACACCTACCAGAAGCATGATATGAAATAAGAATCCTGATTTGAAACTATTGTTATCATCACACCATGAAGCTACACAAAATATCAAAAATATAACTTACCAAACTGGTCAACTGTGTAGCTCTCGTGGATTGGTAGAAAATGAGCCACTTCTGTCAGCAGATCTAGTACCACCCAGATTACATCATTTTTAGAGGAATCCATCGAATAACCACCACAAATTCCATAATTAAGTCATTCCACTTCCACTCTAAAATGGTAAATGATTGAAACAACCCACCTGAACATTGATGATATGCCTTCACCAATTGAAAGGTAATAAATCATGCTACAAAACTAGCAATATCTTTCATCATTCATGCCAACCAATAATACTGACATAGTTCACGATACATTTTAGTCAAACCAAGATGTACATCCCACTTAAATGCATAGAAGCCATGCATAAATCAATCTTTCACATCATTCAGCACCACAACACAGTATTGAACATAAACAATTCCATCAGCACCCATTGCCCAACTAGAAGCTGACTCCCCACCATTATGACATTCCTTCATATCCAAACACCCTAAATCCACTATCTGACTCTGATTGACCCGAATCCAATGAACATAATCATGTACTGTAGATGCAAGGGTCGAATGCCCCAACCCCGCCTGTACCTCTAGATGAATCTCAAAAAATAAGGCTGTCATTCTCCAATTAGATCTAGCTTCTTGAACCACCTATTACTGAGTCTTTCTACTCAGATAATCCACAACACCATTCCCTTTACCTAGTGTTTGAATAAACTGAAAGTCAATGTATTGAAGGTAATAAACTCACCTTCACTACCAAAGATTCAAATCCCATTAAGAGAAGATGTAATTAAGAATTTTATAGATGTTAAACATTGTGAATCACTCTTCCAACAAGTAATGCCTCAAACACTTTTAGGAATAAACCACAACAGCTATCTATAGTTCATGATTAGGTTAATTTCATTCATGAGGCCTCATCTATCTATACCCATAAGCTAAAACCTGATTATCCAATATCAACACCACCAATTTGCCCTAAAAAAATGCATCACAGAACAAGGTGTACCTCTTACCTGAATCTGGTAAGATCAGAATGAGTGTAGTTGTCAACCACTTTCTGATCTCTTAAAAATCATTCCCAAATTATTTTGAACACTCAAAATTAACACAGTTCATAGTTAATCCGAATTGTATCACTTACAAACATGTTAAATATCTGATGAATCTGTGAGAATAAATGGCTGAACCTAGGAAACTCTAAACATCAAAAAAATTCTTCTCATTCTCCCAAGAAAGAACAACTTGTACCTCCTCTGGATCTATTGACACACTGGACACAAAAATTATGTGTCCCAATAAACAATCCATATAAATCCAGAACTGGAATTTTTATATATTGGTGTAAATCCTATGCTCTCTTATTGTACTTAGGTTGATGTAAAAAGGTTTGGTATGATCGTTAAGAGTTCTTGAGTATACAAAGATGTCATAAAAACCCATGAACTGATCTAGATATGGGTGAAATATTTGGTTCAGTAAATCCATGAACACAACTGGGGAATTGGTCAATCCAAATGGAATCACTAGAAACTCATACAACTCATACCTACTATGGAAAGCTGTCAGTGGTACGTTAGAAGGTCTCACCCTCACCTGATGTTATCCTAATTTCAAATATATCTTGGTGAACACTGAGGCATACCTCAGTTGATCAAAGTGGTCATCAATTCTAGGTTGAGGGTATCGGTTTTTAACCATCATTTTATTTAGATTCCTATAATTAACACATTAACTTAGTAACCCATCTTCTTTGATAGAAAATAGCATGGATGATCCCCTTGGAAATTTACTAGGATAGATAACCCCCCTTTCACACCAACTCTTCCAATAAAACCTTATGTTCCTGGAGTTCTACTAACATCATTCTATAGGGAAGAATGGAAACCATTTCTTCCCCTAATAAGAACATTATGGGAACTCAAAATCTCTCTCGGGTGGTAGTCCTGTTAATTCCTTAGGTTACACATCTTGGAATTGATCAATGACGGATTGGAAGACTGGTGGTTCCCTTCCTTCCTCATCTATTAGAAGAAATTCTACTTGGGCCTTGAGTCCTTCGAACTGCGGAAAAAATGGCCATGTGTGTACTGGTCAAACATCCCAATTACCATGAAAGACATAATTGTCTCCATATAGAGATGTGAATGTTACCCAAAATCAGTAATAGTGGATATGGTCCTAGTACAACACTGGCCAAGACATACCCAATATTTGGTTAAAACATGACATGTCACGGACAAACATGTTCTATAAGAAATGATATCCACCATGAAATAGATCAAAACCCTCACACTAGATGATATCCTCAACTCGCACCCTCAATAGTGTATTTATTGACCTAACTTCAAGAACCCATTCCGTGTCTAGGCCCAAAAAACTACAAACAAAGAAGAAATAAAAGAGTGGGTGTCACCTATGTCCAGTAAATCACTAGTGAGCATGCAAGGTACAAGAATCGTACCTCGAACAGTAGATGAACCAGCCTCACCACCTTCTGGTGTAGACTAGACTACATGAATATGACCAACCACTCTAACCTGGTATCCATCCTGAATACCCTAAATTGTGTTTCCCTGTTAGTATAGACGGTCATTCATTAATGTTCCATGCCCACCACCTCTATCAATTAGACCTGTGGAGATCCATCTACCTGCCTAATACTAGGTGACTGACCCTCAACCTGTAGTCAACATCTACCTCTGAACTCCTTCAGTTCCTTGCTACTGAAGGTTCTTACAGAACATCAGTATATGTCCCCACATACCACATGATAGACACTCCGATAGTGGTTAGGGAAAATAACCTTTCATGTGCCTTGACCTTCCACACTAGTAACTGAACACCTGGTCACTGCCCAGAGGGACTAGAACTCTCTTCTGACTACACTGAGTGCTTTTACCCTATTTAATATTCCAAAAACAACACTTCATACTCTCAGAAGTTATACCACCTATCTTCCTAGCTAGAACCACAAGTCCACCTCATGAATCTCCCATTAGGTTCCCTTATGATATAAGGGCCTAGTACACTACCTCTGAATACCTCTTCAGGAAGAAGAAATTCACATGGGACCTAATTTAACATGTAATTAAATCCTAGGGGCATTTATATATAGTTTCCACATATCCATAAAACGTCGAAACAATATTTCATAAGTCAGTAAGATGACTAGAATAATCCATCACTGACGCAACCCCTTGAATAAAATTCATAAACTCCACAGCTTTCTCCTTCCTCATGTTTTCTAGGTAATAATGTTCTTGGAACTTTTCTTGAAAATCCATAGAAATCATTCATTTATCCTACTCTGTTCGAACCATGATGACCCATAAATTCTTTTCCTATCCTCATAACATATAATCTACTAACGTGACTTTCTTCTCGGATTGATTCTCCAGATGATCAAGAATTGTCTGGATAGACACTATCTAGAACTCAACTTACTCTATCCCACTCTCTCCTATAAAGTTCATAGAGTGCCGCTACTGAAACTCTCTAGTCATCTCGAACATACTTGGTGAAACCCACCCTGGGTCCCATTCCATTATCTGTATAAAATGAGAAAATTTATCATGGAACATCTCTTCCCTATTATCTTCAACCACTTGATCTTCTTGCTCTATTACTAGGGGATCATTCTCAGCAACGTCCCCCTATCACCTGATTATCACACATCATTAAGGTGAAAGTTATATACAATTTCAGTAATGATATTTATAACACAAACTATAATTATTTAATGAAATATAAAGGAAGGATCATCACTAGTCATAGATAAACCAGTTCACATACACTACCCAAATGGTTCTTTTTCATACCCGGGTAACTACCCTCGACTATCCCTACAAAGGAAATGACTAACATTGGGTAACTAACTCACACAATTAAAATCCTTACATTATACACAACTTCCAAACTATTCTAATATTATGACTTACTTTATAAATATTTTAATTCACTCATTGCCCTTTATATAGAAAAATTTCTTAATTCTAATATAAAATTTTTATCCCCATTTTACATGTTTGAATCACTTCATTATACACCATTCACATAATTCTCAATAAATCAAATGCATCCTACACCTTTATGTCCCACACACCCATCTTGTGTGTGTTCCTACCATGATTCATGCCACATGTATAATTAGGTTCGAAGAATGATGCATGAATGCACTAGCTCATTCCATCCATCCATGACCAAAATATCATAAACTATCAAACCACACAACATGGGAATCACCCAATGGTGAAATATCATCAAATGTAACAACACACAACAAGAACAATGATTCCCACCCTCTGTTTCTTGGGGTTTACCCTGTACAAGGTTTAGTTACTCCCAAGAACAAGCTCATTTCCAAAGCCTGACACCTTCCCAACCTTCATTAAAAAAAATTCAAAAATAGTAATTCATATAAAATAACTACAATGATTCCACCTTGTAATGTCTCCAACATGAGAACCACTAAAATTATTCCCCAAGCGTGGTTATAACATGACCTCAAACGCATCTCCCCGTACACCTAAGGATGTCGACTAGCAGTTGTTGAGTCAATAAGGTTTTCCTTATGACTTTTCCATTCCTTCTTGTTTTGAAAATCACAAACACCTTATCTTTAAGGAAAAATGATTTCTTAAGGAAAATTACTTTTATAAGGAAAAATGCTTTCTTAAGGAAAATTGCTTTTATAAGGAAAATTACTTTCTTAAGGAAAATCGCTTTTATAAGAAAAATTATCCTTATCATATTTTCATTCATATTTTTCTTAAGTATGAGTTTCGGATTCACTTTCTCAGAGTCATAAAATCTTTGATATAAAAGCATTCTGTTTTTAGGATTCGGTTCTGGACAAGAACTATAAGGAAGTTTCATTCCGAATTCCGGATATGAATTCTAACTTAGTTCTATTCCAGATTCAGGATACGAATTCTGATAAAGAATTCTCATTACGAATTCTAATGAAGAAATCCCATTCCGAATTCTCATTACGAATTCTGAAGAAGAATTCTCATTACGAATTCTAATGAAGAAATCTCATTCCGAATTCTCATTACGAATTCTGATAAAGAATTCTCATTACGAATTCTGATGATGAATTCTCATTACGATTTCTGATGACGAATTCCTACTCTGAATTCTCATTACGATTTCTGATGACGAATTCCTATTCCGAATTCCTACTCCGAATTCTCATTCCGAATTCACCTATTAAACAGAATCTGATTATCATTGTTTTATACACTCTGAATTTATTCACTCCGAACCTTCACTCCGAAATTTCTATTCCGAACTTTTATGTTAGAGTTTAAAACGATGTCGTACTTTCTGTTACACTTGTTTTGTTATAAAACGATGTCGTCCATTTTGTTATAAACTAACCGTTGTCTAAGTGACACGTGTACAGGTCCCTCCGAACTTTAAGGGAAATATGACCGTTGGAGAAGGAGCCGACCTCACCTATAAATATGAGTTCATTTGAAAGAGCTCGCTGCTGATGGATGATGCATATGCTGATTGCTGAAAAAGTGCTTACATGCTGTTGAAGTGATTTCTAGAGAGAGAGTCTCTTATTAACTCTCAAAGCTTCGTGCGACTCCGAATGTTGGTGATTACATTCGAGGGCTTCCGGGGATAGGAAGACAGAGGTGCCGACTACCTTAAAGATCGAGGGCTTTCTTGCTGAGAAAGACAGAGGTTGCCGACTACCTTAAAGATCGAGGACTTCCTTGCTGAGGAAGACAGAGGTTGCCAACTACCTTGAAGTTGAGGGCTTGCGGGGATAGCAAGACAGAGACACCGATCTTTGTATCGAGGGCTTACCCTAGTGTGGGTAAGACAGACTTGCTTGAAAGTATAAATCAAGGGACCTTTATCCAAGGTTGTTGGATACCCTTCTCTTTGGGTTAAAAGACTATTATCTTGTTACTAGTAGTTTTACTACTTGTCTTTATTCCGCTGCAATTTGTATCTTAAGGAAAGTATAACTTTCTTATACTTCCTTACTTACTCTGATTAGTTTAGATTCTATACGCTTTAAGGTAGAATCTTATATTGTAACTTTTGTTAAGTTCAGTTCGGTGTTAGAGGTGTTGTGAATCTACTTAGTTTAACTTTGTTAAACTTAGTCCTTTCCTTTTCTTAAGAAAACTTTAGTTGTTCATAACTAACTTTAAAGGTTCCAAAGGAATTTTTAAAGTATACAATTCACCCCCCCTCTTGTATATTGAGCATCTCATATTATATTTCGATCCTACAATTGGTATCAGAGGTTGGAAACCTCTTACTCTATACCATTCTTACATTTGGTATCAGAGCCAAGGTTACTGAAATACTTGTACTCACATACAAGTTTTTCTTGCTCACTTTCTATTCCGAAATTTTCTCATTCCGAACTTTTTGATTACGAACTTTTGCTACTAACAAGTTTGTATCCAAGTTATTATTTAGTATGGCAGGAATTAACGTTGGTTCGATTGACAATCTGAATCCTACAAGGCCACCTATCTTTGATGGTAATGATTATGAATACTGGAGAGATCGTATGAAGACTTTTGTTATCAATACTGGAGTAGATAACTTTGTCATGCTTACTGGTGATTATAAAATTCCTGACAAGGAAGTCAGAACCTTTACTAACCAGGAAAAGCAAGAATATCAACTCAATTATAAGGTACGCAATACTTTATTATGTTCAATGACTAGAAATATATATAGCCAAATTTCTTCTTGTGAAGCAGCTAACTGTATATGGAAGAAGTTAGAGGTTACACACTTTGGGACTTCTAAGGTGATTGAGACTAGAAGAGCTATGCTTAGAGCTGAATATCATGGCTTCAATTTTCCTTATGGAGAACCTATCTGTAAAGTTCAACAAAGATTTATGACAATTGTCAACAGTCTACAATCTATGGGAGAGAAAGGTTTAGATGATGAAGCTCTTGTGGACAAGATTATTGACATTATGCCCAATGAGTGGGAATCCAAGAGAACAGCTATAGATGAGAACAGGAAGGTTACTCAAATTGCTCTTGATGAATTATTTGGAACTCTTCTACAACATGAGACTAGAATGAAGAGAGATGCTGACAACATCAAGAAGAAGAATGGAAATGGTACTGTTTATTTTACTACAACTTCTAATAGGATGAAAGCTAAGACTCCTGAGAGAGTAACCAGATCCAAATCGAAGAAAGTCATCTTCCAATCCGAATCTAGTGAAAGTGAAGTTTCAGAAAATGAATTAGCCAATCTTGCTCGAAGGATGAACAAGATAGCTGGACAAAGAAACTTTCAATCCAAGTATAAGAAGAAGGACAAGAAAGATAAGAAAGATGGAGATGTTACTTGTTATGAATGTAAAAGAGCTGGACATATTAGACCAGATTGCCCTATGCTCAGAAAGAAAGAAAGGAAGGAAAGGCATTCAGAAAAGAATAGGAAGAAATATTACAAAGCCAAAGCTAAGAAAGTTCTGAAAGCTAATGACACCTGGAGTGCCAGTGGTGGTGACTCTTCAGATGAATCTTCTGATTATGAATCTTCAGGACAGAAGAATCTTGGTCTTATAGCCAGATTACCCATTGAAAATAATTGTTTTATGGCTAAGGTACGAAATGCTGAATCATTGACCAATGTTTCTTTAAATTCGAATGATAGTAAGTATTATAACTCTTCTGATGAAGAATCATATTCTGATGAGGAAAATACTTTACCTACTTATGAAGAAGTCTCTAGGTTTGCTGAACTTCTTGAGATTGAGAATTCCAAACTCAACAAGAAACTTGATAAGGAAAATTCTAGGAATTGTATTCTTACTAAAGAGATATCAGATCTTTCTAAAGATCTTGATAAGAAAAATGCTGATTTTGAATGTATTTCAAAAAATCTTGAGGAAGTAAGTTCTGAGAAGAATAAACTTGCTAAAGAATTAGAAAAAGTAATTTCTAATAAAAATGATTTCGAGCCTAACTCTAGTTCAAAAACTAATGATTTTGAGGATAAAAACTTGGTTGTAAAACTCAAGTCCGAAATTTTTTCCTTAATGAAGTGTTTATAAAACTTTACCCATGGTAAAGAAAATTTTGATAAGATGTATTCTCAAATACGACCTTTAAGAAATAAATCCGGATTTGGTTATACCCAAGAAAAACCTGTTTTCAGCAACAATTATTTTGTTCCTCAAAGTGCCCCATTTTGTACTAAGTGTCAATGTGGTGGTCACTGGGCAAGAAATTGTTCCTTAAACAAAACCCAATCCTTAGGTTTTCATAAAGCTTATTTTTCTAAGAAAATGTGGATACCTAAAATTTTATTGTCTGGAAATCTCGGATCCAAACAAGTTTGGATTCCGAAAATCTAACTTTGTTCTTAATTTCAGGAAAATAAAGAAAGTTCCAGCAACAATATTTGGTACATGGATAGTGGATGTTCCCGGCATATGACTGGTAACAAAAGATTTTTTGAAAAGATTATCAAAACGAAAGGAGGAAAGGTAACTTTCGGAGACAATGCTAAGGGAGAGATTGTTGGTATTGATAATATTGTTCTTTTAGGTAAAACTTTGATTTCAAATGTTCTATTTGTTAAAGGTCTTAAGCACAACCTCATTAGCATAAGTCAGTTATGTGATGAAGGTTACCTTGTGAATTTTAGGAATGATAAATGCTTAGTTCACAATTCCAAGGAAGAATTTATTCTCTCAGCCAATAGGAAAGAGAATGTTTACACCTTAAACGTAGAAGACCTAAGAAGCCAAGATTTACCTTGCCTAAGTGCAATGGAAGATCATTCTTGGTTATGACATAGATATTAGGCATCACTTTCTTAGGGATCACACACTTAAAGGAGACATTATTCTTCAGTTTATCGGAACGCAAGATCAACTTGCTGATATTTTCACAAAATCTTTACCTTCTGATAGATTTGAATATATTAAACAGAAGTTAGGAATGATAACCATAAGGTAATCTTCCCCAATTAACTTTCTGTTGAAAAATCTCCTTACAGTAATAAACTCCTTTTCATAGGGGGAGTACATTTGTTTGTTTATCTAACAAAGTTTTTCAAATTTTGTTTTCAAACTTTTCGGAACGAAAATTTCCGGAATGGAATTTCCGGAACAACAATTTACCAGAAAGGATATTTTCGCACAGAATACTTCTGGAATGGAAGTATTCGTATTGAAAATTTCCGGAATGGAAAACTTTCGTACTTGTATTTTCATAACGGAACTTTCGTACTGAGTCTTTCGTATTGACTTTTCATGTTTACCTTTTCGTATTGAGTCTTTCGTATTGACTTTTTCGTATTAAGGTCTTCGTATTTAGTTTTTCGTATTGAGCTTTTTGTAGTCATCTTTATATTACCCATTACGAATAACTTTCCTAAGCTAATCCGAAAGGTATGATTTCCTTACTGAAGTTTTCGTAATCATATTTTACTTGCTGGCAATTTCTTATAGTTTGTTTTTGATTTTTGAATTTCTTAATTCTTTATTTTAATAAAACCTCAAAAAGATCGGATTCAAGCTTTCAACCGTTAGATCAGATCTCAGATCATTCTAAACCGTTAGATCAACCGAGGAAGTTGAACCGTCATCCCAATGCCTATATAAAGGGGACCCTATTTTCGAATCCCACATCGGTTACAAAGCTCTCGCGTGCTGAACCTCTGTTCTCCTGATTTAAGACTGTTCTGAACCACAGTTTTCTCAGTTCCGAACTTCAGTCTTTTCCGTTCCGAACTTCTCAGAGATTTCAGATCCGAATGTCTGCAGAGTTAGCTTCTCAAGAGATGTCTTCAACTAAGCCCATTTCTCAGTGGTTAGTCTACAGAGAGCGGTTAGTTCATCCGAATTTCTTCAGCAACTATGATTCTATCATTTCGAAGAATATCAAGCTGAATGGCTGGGAGGATGTTGCAATATCAAAAACCGGCAACCAAGATGAAGTCTACTCTGACTTGCTTGTCGAGTTTTATGAGACAGTTGCTTTTTTCGTGGAAGATAATAGAGAGAAGTTTTCCTTCAAATCGTATGGCAAGACATATAAGCTATCTTACACCAAGGCTGCAAGCTTGGTAGGGCTGAGTTATGAAGGGGAAGCTGAGTTTATCTCGCATGTTCTGCCAGACTCCTTGGGTAGTTTCAACAAGGAGAAAGCCTTAGAAATTCTCGGACTGGATGATGATAAGGCTCTGAAAATTGCAACCCTATCTACAAAATTCCGGATTCTGGAGTTATGGGTGCAAGGGCTTATCGTACCAAGAAAAGGAGACAAGGACAGCTTGAAGAAGAGTGAGATATACATCTTGGATTTTCTCATAAATCTAAGAAAGTTCAACCTGATGAAGCATATTCTTCTCAACATTGATAATTTGAAGAAGTGGAATCTGAGAGCTCAGATAGTGATGTACCCGGCAATATTGTCGAAGCTGATTGTTCGGTGCCTAGAATCCTTCAAAGTTGCTTGTAGTTCTAAGCCGAAAGTTTGCAAGATCATGTTGCTCAGTGATGCAACTCTTAAAAGGATGAATATAGCTTTTAACAAGGAGTCAGGGAAATTCATTGATCTACCTCCTCAAGTAGAAGTAACTCCGAAAGTGGCTGATCCGGAATCATCAAAGCCGGTAAGGAAGAGGAAGCAGAAAGAAGTGGTAGGTGAAGCTGAGGAACCCAAGTCTAAGGAAGTCCATTCCGCACCTCCTAAGCCTAAGAAGAAGAAGACATATACTGATGAGGTTGCAGCGAAATGGAGAGCTGACAAGGAAAAGAGGTAGGAAGGAGATCCGCAGTTCGGATTGGATCCTGCAGAGGCTAAGGCTCTGAAAGAAAAGGCTGCTGATGAGCTTGAGAAGCAAGCTAAGGAAAAGAAGCTGAAGAAGAAGTTGTCAGAAGCTGAGGCTGTGCAAGCTTTGTTGAAGTTTAATGAAATGGTTTCAGCAACCATTCCCGTTCCGAGATCTTTTTCTCTGGAATCTCTACCTGAGACTCCAGGAAGAAATCTTGTAACTCCGGAAAAGGCTGTTGCTACTGAGGAAGTAGAGCAAGTGGAAGAGGTTGAAGAAGCGGCTGAAGGAAGTGGTGAGACAGGAGATGTGCTCAAACAAGTAGATGAATATAAGGGAACTCCTTCGGATCACCTCTCGCTCCGAACATCTGAAGCTCAATCTTCAAAGCTTGCTACTCCTGCAATGGAAGAAGAAAAGGGAGAAGAAGAAGTTACTTGTCAAGAAAATATTTTACTTGATGCTGTTCAGATGGGAAACGTGGAAGCCATTGTTCAAGAAGTTGCTGATGAGGAAGATAAAATAGTTCAAGTCTCTGATAGTGAGAACAGATCTCCGGAACAGGTTTCAATTCCGGAAAAACAAAAGGGAAAGCAAATTCTTGCTGATACCCCGAGTTCAGAAAAAAGTTTGAGGAAGGAAGCTGGTAGCTCTTCTAAGAGGAAGTTGGAACTTATTGAAGAAGAAAATTCTCCTAGCAAGATTTCTGATTCGGAGTCATCATCGTTGGGGAACGATTTTGTTGTTCAGTCCTTGAAGAAGTTGGTGGGAACTATTCCAACCTTCTCCAGTATTGACTCTCGGTGCCAGATGCTCCAACATACAATGAATCAGAAAACCGACTCCGTATCCATGGTTATGGATAAATGTGTTGAGATAGAAGCCCAGTTCAAAAATTTCTTTATTGGTTACGAAGCCCATAAAAGATCTTGCAAAAGGATGACTAGCTGTTCGAAGAAGAATGTGGAAGAGATGAGGTTGCTGGATGAGTTTCAGGAGAATGTTAAGGATGCATTTCAAACCGAGGACAAGAAGTTTCATGAGATGTCTGCATCGTTCGATGAGAAATTGACAGAGGAAAAGAACATTCGGAGTCAGGAAGTAAGAGATCTGAATGGAAAGCTCAACTCTGTTAATCAAAGTTGGAAATTTGAAAGGGATCATCGGATCAATTTTCTAGAAAGGATAAAGTCTCAGGAAGAGAAAATGGAAGCTCAGGAAGAAAAGTTGAAGGCTCAGGAAGAAATCATTCAAGCTCAGTCAGCAAGAATAGTTGCCTTAGAAAAGCAAGCAGAGGAAGATCATAAGGATCTCAAGAAGATCAAGACAATTCTCAAGGGGCTCATGTCGAAGGAGAAAGATCCGAAATGACCAATCCGATCTTTTTGTTGTAATCTGTTTTTTTGTTGCTGACATTTCAAATATAATGAAAATTATGCTTGTTGTTTCTATTGCTGTCGTTACTAATCTTTTCAGGTACTTTGTTATTTTTTTTCCATTCCCTCCAATTCTTTTTGAAAATCACAAAGGGGGAGAAGGAAAAGATCCTTAAGAAAAAGAAGAAATCTAATAAGAGTTTTTCAAAGGGGGAGAAAGGAAAATACCCAAGGAAAAAGAACTCTAATAAGAGTTTGTTTAAGGGGGAGTTTTTCTTAAAGAAACATCACTCTGGAAATATGAATACGATCCTTAGAGGTTCAAAGCCTAAGGGGGAGTTAGTCGTATTCATCCATTTCTTAAACCAAGGGAGATAAGCTTTAATGTGTTTCTTTCTTAGAATAGCTTTTTCGTAAGGATGTTTGTGCTTTCCAAAAAGGGGGAGATTGTTGAGTCAATAAGGTTTTCCTTATGACTTTTCCATTCCTTCTTGTTTTGAAAATCACAAACACCTTATCTTTAAGGAAAAATGATTTCTTAAGGAAAATTGCTTTTATAAGGAAAAATGCTTTCTTAAGGAAAATTGCTTTTATAAGGAAAATTGCTTTCTTAAGGAAAATCGCTTTTATAAGAAAAATTATCCTTATCATATTTTCATTCATATTTTTCTTAAGTATGAGTTTCGGATTCACTTTCTCAGAGTCATAAAATCTTTGATATAAAAGAATTCTGTTTTTAGGATTCGGTTCTGGACAAGAACTATAAGGAAGTTTCATTCCGAATTCCGGATATGAATTCTGACTTAGTTCTATTCCAGATTCAGGATACGAATTCTGATAAAGAATTCTCATTACGAATTCTAATGAAGAAATCCCATTCCGAATTCTCATTACGAATTCTGAAGAAGAATTCTCATTACGAATTCTAATGAAGAAATCTCATTCCGAATTCTCATTACGAATTCTGATAAAGAATTCTCATTACGAATTCTGATGATGAATTCTCATTACGATTTCTGATGACGAATTCCTACTCTGAATTCTCATTACGATTTCTGATGACGAATTCCTATTCCGAATTCCTACTCCGAATTCTCATTCCGAATTCACCTATTAAACAGAATCTGATTATCATTGTTTTATACACTCTGAATTTATTCACTCCGAACCTTCACTCCGAAATTTCTATTCCGAACTTTTATGTTAGAGTTTAAAACGATGTTGTACTTTCTGTTACACTTGTTTTGTTATAAAACGATGTCGTCCATTTTGTTATAAACTAACCGTTGTCTAAGTGACACATGTACAGGTCCCTCCGAACTTTAAGGGAAATATGACCGTTGGAGAAGGAGCCGACCTCACCTATAAATAGGAGTTCATTTGAAAGAGCTCGCTGCTGATGGATGATGCATATGCTGATTGCTGAAAAAGTGCTTACATGCTGTTGAAGTGATTTCTAGAGAGAGAGTCTCTTATTAACTCTCAATGCTTCGTGCGACTCCGAATGTTGGTGATTACATTCGAGGGCTTCCGGGGATAGGAAGACAGAGGTGCCGACTACCTTAAAGATCGAGGGCTTTCTTGCTGAGAAAGACAGAGGTTGCCGACTACCTTAAAGATCGAGGACTTCCTTGCTGAGGAAGACAGAGGTTTCCAACTACCTTGAAGTTGAGGGCTTGCGGGGATAGCAAGACAGAGACACCGATCTTTGTATCGAGGGCTTACCCTAGTGTGGGTAAGACAGACTTGCTTGAAAGTATAAATCAAGGGACCTTTATCCAAGGTTGTTGGATACCCTTCTCTTTGGGTTAAAAGACTATTATCTTGTTACTAGTAGTTTTACTACTTGTCTTTATTCCGCTGCAATTTGTATCTTAAGGAAAGTATAACTTTCTTATACTTCCTTACTTACTCTGATTAGTTTAGATTCTATACGCTTTAAGGTAGAATCTTATATTGTAACTTTTGTTAAGTTCAGTTCGGTGTTAGAGGTGTTGTGAATCTACTTAGTTTAACTTTGTTAAACTTAGTCCTTTCCTTTTCTTAAGGAAACTTTAGTTGTTCATAACTAACTTTAAAGGTTCCAAAGGAATTTTTAAAGTATACAATTCACCCCCCCTCTTGTATATTGAGCATCTCATATTATATTTCGATCCTACAGCAGTAAGGGTCTATAAGTCATGTGTGGAGACTATAACATCTTTACCAATGTTTTCCATAGTATATAAATAGAATAAGTAGCAATGACAACATTTAATAACCAATGGATATGAATAAACAACTATATACCAAATTGGGAACAACCCATATGAAATGGTAAACATTCCATGTCTATCCAATAGTGCCAAATGAATAAATCCCAATATAAATACAAACAGTGGAATCCCCAAAATGGTCATGACGTCATGTATGTAACCTCATCCATGTATATCCCAAAACATAATCACTTTCCAAACACGAGAGCCTTACCCTATTCCTGACCTGCAACCATGAAATATTCTTGGGTATCCAACGACGACCTGAGTAGGGTGTGAGTACAACACAGTAGGCCACCACCAACAATGTCTACAAAATATCTAACCATATAAATAGTGAATGAAAGTATGAATCTATGAAAAACAAATAAAATATATTTTGGGGGCCACTAGTTAGAAATATTTACATATTTATTACTAAGAATTGTTCCAATTCGTTATGTGCATATTCTTCATTAATAGTTCATCACCATCACATAATCCTTGGGTAAGGAATTTACATAATTCACACAAGGATTGTTACAGTCATAATCCTGTATAAGGGAATAAGTCAAGTCCATATCTCACATGGGATAACATACCACGTCATCATAATTTCCTAAACATGTAGCCTCAATCTGGGTGGAATGCATCCTTTAGGGGAATGGATCTCTATTCCATTCCCAAACCCATGAATTATTGTTGGAGTTATAGAATCAGTCCAAATCAACCGGTGGGAGGAGCCTAATTCCATTATCCTACACCTGAATCAATGTTCCCATGCTTATTAATCCATTCACAATACATAAAACACATCTAAAAAAAGCACCACCAATACATATAATAATCATGATTCATACAATCAACATGTAATTTAATATTATTCCATAACCTTTTCACATAATTGAAATTTAAAATACTGGGCTCATTTAACCCAATTCCCATTCTAATTTCTACCTTACTGAGCATATTCAATAATTACCTTATGTCATATCATTTCACATATTAAAAAACTCCATTATGGAATATCATTTAAGATATTATTAATTTCATTTATCGTTACCGAATAGCATATTCACCATTTCATATGGATTCTAAAAAAATTGATAAGTCACATACCAAATCTTGATTAAACCAATTAACCACCATTATATGTCAATCCAACAACCCCCTTAAGACATTATCAAACGTAGAACCATTACCAATATTCTGTTCACAAATAAATTAAACATTTAAACATACTCAAAAAGGCCATTAAATTTTCAAAAAACAAACTTTCACTTAACCAATTTCTAGGCCTCGAAATATTGGCGCACCCCAATGGTGGCCCAAAGTAGGTAAAATCAAAATCAATACATATCATATAAACCATGAGGGTTTCAACATAACATCTAGACACCCATTTAACCAAACCTCACTAAAGGAATCATAATATACCACAAAAGGTGACCAAGAACAAAACCAATCGTGCAGAAATCTACAAAGAAACTATGGGATACTACATATAGACCACCTACCTCAAATCCTTTGACAAGGACATACCCAATAGAGGAATTATATCCTAATTCAACCATCATTTTAAGACTCGAACTAGATCTGAATGGAAAAGAGGTGTTTTAGAGATTTGGATTGAGATATGATAAAGATACTAACCCAAATTGAGAAGAGGAGGTATGTAGAAGATTAGAATTACCCAAAGATTAGATCCACAACACATGACACCACAAACAACTTATAAATTAATGAGAGTCTCCCTTAGTAGCTCTTGGGAGCTCTTGGTCATCACTAGGGTTCAAATGAAGGATTTAAGGGAGAAAATTGGGTGAGGGTTTAAAAATCTGTAATGGCATTTTTGTAATTTCCCTCAACTTTACTAGAATGCACAGTTTACCCACAAAGTTTTAAAAACCATGTGAGAACCATGAAAAATCCATTTTTGAAGGAAGGTTACCTCACATGGTTACCTGAGAGGTTCTACACGATTTAATAATCGTGCTCCAACTATGCATTAAGGAAGTTCCCAAGGCTATATGGTTACCTGGAAGTTTTGATTGGTTTGATTAAACCATGCGATAGTCATGTGCCTTGCACATATTGGCCTGGTTTTCCTTGATTCCATATCCTAAAACCCTAGATTACCCCCAAGGTCCCTCATACTCCCATAAAACATCCCACTATCAGGAAACAAGGGATTGAGACCAAAATTTAAACAAGGATATACCTCTCTGATGTCTGGGATCTTACAATAATATTTCCTAAATCATAATTACTTCATAAATATTATATATAATCATTATTTACCTCATTATAAAACCATGAAGAATGGTGATGTAAAATGAATCATATTGCTATGTCGAGGAAGTAGTGGACACATACCGAAACAAATTACTTCGCTTTCCAATTTAATGGAATTAAAGTGTTAAAAATTTGTTCCATATTAATTATCACATTTAAGTATATTGATGATACTAGGTTTATTAGTTTAATATTTGTAAAAATAGATATATATTAAGTTGAATAATAATGAAACTTAAAAAAGATCATTAAGAATCTATACCTCTTCTATGAGTATCATATATTGATTACCTTCTTTAGTACCCATGGTTTGGATTTTTATGAAGGTAAATCCCTATGGGAAATGTATAGAGAAGATTATATGGTATTTAGAAAGGTTATGGTAAAGATAAAGGGATCAACTGGTGTGGATATGAGCGGATAGGGGTTACCCTCTAATATGTTCGAGGAGGGGTACACATGTAATTATAAAGAATATTAAAATATAATAATTTCACTAGTAGTAGAATTTAGATCATAATTGGGAAAATTGCGAATGTATTTTGGATTTTAATTGAAATATATTAATATAATTGGATTTATACATGTATTACGGTCATTTTAACTATTATCTATCTAGTTTAACCTTTCATACATTTACTACATTAATTAATTTTTACCTCGAGTACTATTTCAAAGGGAAAAAATTAAGATAAATTATTAAATAATTTTAGTTATTTTTGATTTAAAATATTTAATCCACTTTACACTATTAAATTTGATTACATGTAAAAAATTCATTTTAAAATAAATGTGAAAAAAACTATTTTTTTTATTATAATGAATTTTTAAACAAAAAATTGACTTTACCTTCCCTCAATTTCCTATAAAACATATTTGATGAATATTAAAAATAGTTGATTAATTATATTTTAAAATATTTAAATTAAATAATTTTCAAATTAAAATTAATTTAATTTATTAATATAAAAACACATTGAGAGCATGAAAATAGTATTTTTAGAAAAAAATATATTCATAGCATAAAATTACTTTATTTTAATTTTAGACCAATTTAAAAGAAAGGAATTAATTTTATATATATGTAAATAAACAAATTTCTAATTTATTTAGTCTTATTCATAAAATTTAACCCAATATCAATAAAATAACTATCATTTTAAATTATAATATTTCAATATTTTATTATGGTGTGTATAATCTTGGTGTTAACAGTAATGAATGTTATCAATGAAATTATATTTATTTAAGGATAAATATTATATAAATTATTAGGGTGTTATGGTATATCATACATATAGTAAATACTCTAGTGAAAATCCATTATTATGATACAAACAAATAATGATACATTTGTCTCATAAAATCATCATGACCCCATATAGCTTCCTAAAATATATGGTTTCAGAAAAATAAGTTGACTATTTTAGTGGTATTATTCCACAAAACATTTTATACTCAATCTAGAATCTCAAATGGATTTTCCCCATGAGAGGGATCATGCTTTATATGTAATACCTTTAAGTTTAGTACATGGGAAGGATCTTTCTGTACTTATTAGAGAGAGATACGTTGAACACCTTGTGAAATTGAGAAAGATTCGGTGAATACACAAAGTGATAAGAAACAATACTTATATAATCAAAAAAAATTATGGGTAAATATATCATATGATAAACATCCCCTTCTTCTTTAATATCATAACATTTTACCAAAGGGATATTTGTATGAATACCTTATAAAAACATCAAACACTACTTCTCATTCATGATTTTCAATATTACTTTTCTTTAATCTCTGAGATACTATAATTTACTTCTAGTTGGCACTAAAAATATCCTCCACTTTCATAGCTTACTAATATGAGAATATTTTTCTTCCTACAACTTCATCCCATCATGCTAGAGTTTTATACTTCCTTTTTTAGGGGTCTTCTTGAGGAGCCATCTAAATTCTTCAGGGAGTGCTATTATTGTGTCAAAAATCCACATTAGAAAGTTGTTGATCAAAATAACCATTTAAATTCATTGAATATGAACTCAGTATATCCCATTTATTTTTAATTATCATCATAGATTGACTAACTATTTGTGGATGGTATGTTGTGTAAATGTTCAATTATTTATTCATATATTTCTAATGAAATATCTTGAACATCAATGTAAAAATATGATCAAGATCATACAAAATGTAATGTGGTACTCTATAAAACTTACTTAATTTATATCCTAGAAAGATAATACACAGTGAAATATTCTCCAATTTCAATAAAATGTGATGACTTTTTATGGAGTTTGATTATAACTCAAAATTAAATTATAGCATTTAGATATTCTGGGGAGTATAATGATGAAATCTATATGGATGTTTTCATGTTTCTGTAATGGTGTATGAGATGGTTAAAACATTTCTATAGAATTATTTTTGTCACACTTAACTTGCTGACATACCAGAAATTGAGATATATACTCAGCAATAACCATTATCTTGTTTTCCCACCAAAAACATTCTTTCAAATCTCAATATAACCTCATACATCCATGATTAAATTTAAAAGGATGAATTTTAGGCGTCATATAACAAATACTTATTGAAATATATTAATGATGTTACACATACTAAATTCAAAAAGATTATCATTCTAACATAGTCATTGATTAACACCTGAACATTTCTCAGCATCCTCTATAGTTCAACACCCTCCTTCATGATCCTAAATTGATGATATCAAGAATGAAAAAAATTATTTGAAAAATATAGAACTTCATAAAGATGATAAAAAATTCATCAATATAGGGGAATGTATAAATTTTATTAATAGTGAACTTGTATTCCTCTTTATAATCAATAAAATTGTGAAATAACTCACCTTTATTGTAACACCCCAAGATTCCCTGGTACATTTCCCTATGAATAATGCAATAGCTTGCATTGTACGCAACTTCGAGTTCTAACACACACCGCAACCAATAAACCAAGCCGTTATGAATAGTAATACCCACTTTTTGAAATTTTTTAAATTTTATCATTAAAAATGGACTTCATTTTTTATTCAGAATATCGAAATTAGCTTCGGGTAAATTTTTCGTATTTTTCTGAATACTTTAAATTTTTGATGAATTGTTAAAAACACTGAGTTATAGTTTAAATCCAAATTTTTATTTAAATAATTATTTATTTTATTTTAATTTATTTTTGGTCAAAATATATACATAATACCTATATAAGTTCAATGTAATTCATTGAAGTTATTTTATAATAATTTGAGATATATAAAAATTTTATTGAACTTTTCACCGTCTTTTACCCACCTCCTTAGAGAATTGTAAAATTCACATAAAACTTAATTTTACCACTTTTGTGAGTGGAATTTGTCAAATCTTAGAGACACGGTTAATATCAAAGGGTAAAATGTGGTTAAATGCAATAATTTTTTTTTGATGAATATTAACTTTTTTTATTTACCACGATTAAAAGTAAATTGGGTAATTAAGAGAAAAATGATATTATTATTACCCTAACACATGCCCTAATTCTATTTTCAATGTATAATTTGACCAAAAACAACTTTAGGAGTAAAATATGAACCTCTTTGGTCTACTTGGACTAGATTAGGACACTTATTATTATTTTATTTAAAGAAGATTTAAAAGAGTTAAAATCAATGTTTAATAACTAAAACATTTTTAATATAGGGTTATACATAAGATAAATTACATTATACATATTCATTAGAAATATAGAAAGATTTCCTACATAATGGTAGTTTATTTAAAAAATTTAGACATTAAACAATTTAATTTATTTATGACACAATGATGATGCAGTAATTACCTAATTAATGAAATATTCAACTAATTGATATTATAAATATCCAAATAAATGAAATTTGAGACTTTTTATGAATTAAAATACTTTTCTAGGTTAATATGACATATTATGGTTGGTTAAATTAATTTTATTTGATGTAATAATACTTTTATGAATTTAGCAAAATCAAAATCCAAAATAGTGCCAAAATTGACACAAAAGAGTTTTTAAAAAAATATTATATTATTAATTGATATTATATTATTAAAAATATAAGGTTAAGAAAAAAGATATAAATAATTATAGGTGTATTATTAATGAACCATTTGGTGTTCTCTTGGAATTATATAGTATGTTTATTAACCACAAAATATAAAAATACAAAAAGACATAGTAAATGTCAAACTATTTAACTAAGAGTTAAATCTAAAAGATAAAGTTAATATAGTGACCCAAACCTGTCTAAAACCTGTTGGTTCAGTGGTGTTCGACCCAAAACCAACTTATCCTTTAAATAATCCATTTTGGATCCATTAGAAACCGAAAATGATTTTATTATAAAATTATATTTCTAGCTTTCCCTAAGGTGCCCCTCACCCCTCTGATAAATGGTCACTCCCCCTTATATCTAATTCAAACCTTCAAAGCCATTTTTCTCAGACAACCCCTTCACAAATACCATATTAACTATCCTCCCTTCAATCTAGTGTCATTTCTTTAGTCAGAAATCCAACCTAGGGATCCCTTTTGATCAAATCAAACGGAAGAACCCGAAGAAGAGGTAAATATCTCTCCACCTATTTCAAGTTCCCTTCTTCTTACACTTCCCTTTTATTTGATGTTTCCATTCTAAAATAATATCTCATATATATTCTATATACTTTGATGATATTATAAATTTGGTACAATCAAATTCATTATTCTATCCATCCTTTGAATGACATGTCACCATACGTGCGTACGTACGGCTTACCGTCTCCACGTCATGGTGTAATTGTTATTCAATACATTATTATTATTTGGATGGTTATAATAATGATGTGTAATTGTTGTAAATAATAAATACAAAATGATAATTATTCTTTATATATAATATACCATCCAATTATATATTATTTTAATATCAAAAGAATGATATTTTCGTTCGCGCATTCATACAGATTACCGTCACCACAAACGTTATGAGATTCATTCCCCATCGTATCCATTCAAGACTAATTTTCATTATATGATTAAAAATAAATTTTAAAGACTTGATATAATTCAGGATAGGAATAAAATACTTCCCATCCATAAAAAATATGACTCACATAACAAAGAATATAAAGGAAAACAAATCCATTAACACCTGAGACAACGTTAATACTAAGATATTATTAACAAAAAAATGTATAAAGATAATATATGATATCATCTTAATGTATATGATTCTTGTATAATTTAATCACAATAATTTCACAATTATAAAGTAGGATAACCTACCCTCGACCAAGGAAAAGTACAAGGTAAGGGTTAATTTCACAATCTCTTTATTATCCACGTTTGTTTATATGTAATTATGTACTGGGACTGTAACACCCCGGTTTCGGGTGCCACTCAATGGGTGACCCGAACCTGGTTCGCCATGTGACCTCAAGTGCATTTCCCCAAATGCCAGAGGCTGCCGACTAACAACGAGAGCCCCGGTCTGATAGTGGGGAATCTATACCCTCATTTGTCAAAGTGTAGCGCATCGGAATACAGAATAAAACATACATCAACAGCAGAAGTAGTAAACCATACACAACTAAAATAACCAACAGTAGTGAATATAACAAACAATATGTAAATGATGATGCTACATGTCTCAAGTTCTAAGAAAACAGCCAGAACATGTTATACATCAATACAGTACAACCAAAAGCAGAGTATAGCAAAAAAAAAAAAGCAAATCAGCTGGCAGCGGCATCGCGAGCCTAGGCTCGGTCTCATGCCCTCCTACTCCTCGACAGTAATCATGTACCTGTATAGGGACTCTTGCCCCTATCTAAACCTGCAGAAACGTAATCTGTTTGGGATGAAAAGCATGACCCAAATGGGGTGTGAGAAATAATTCCCAGTAGGCACCCACCAAATGCTCGTGCCCAACTGCGTGTAAGCATGCAACAATAGTGTGCAATAGTAAAATGCAATAAACCAAGCAGTAATCAAAAGCAACTAACATACCAGTTATATTTCCATTTAATTTAGTATCATTTTGTGCTCAACAGCACCAAGCCCTCAGGCCAACCAGTATCTCTCCCTCAGGCTAATATAGTGAACCACGCCCTCAGGCTATACAAAATCCAACCCGCAGGTATTTCCCTCAGGCGTAACAGAAATTTCCCTCAGGTGTAGGAAGTGTCGCCTTCAGGCATAGAAGTCAATCCCTCAGGCACAAAAGGTTTCCCTCATGAGAAATAGAATGTTACCCTTAGGCTAATACAGTCACACCCTCAGACTATAGAAAAACACCTCCCTCATGAAGAAGTAACCGGGCCATGCCCAACATATAAACATGAAATTTGAATACAATTCCTCTCAGGGCAAAAGTAATGCATAATTTAAACAAGGCATACCCTTGGGTATCTTGGCCAACGGCTAAACAGAGGAACGCACCCCTCGGGATGGTCTTGGATCCAAGAAATGATCCCAAACAACATTTTATTATCATAATTAAATAACTATTCTATTATAAGTGTTTAATATATAAACGGCCTCAGCCACACGACACCCTAACATGGGTTTGTGGCACAAAAATGCACATAACACACAGCAGTTGGAAAACTAAACACCAAGCCACCTACCTTATACGCCAACGAGTGGTATACCCGTATGCCGACTCCAGAAACGCCCAAGAATGGCGTAGATATGACGAAGAACAAAACCCAATCAATCCTAAATAACTTACGTTAGGAGAATAATTTGTAAGCAACATTCTAGGAGAATAGAGGGCTTACCCATGCGGTTCCAACGAGATCATCCGAGGCGGAAACCGATTCCAAACGAACTCCCGGTGGATCGTCAAAGGTTCGACCTCCTCCTTTGGCTCCAAAATGGATCAAATGCCTCCTCTACCAAATGAGGAGGCTACTGCCTATTCTAAGCCGAAAAAACAAAGTACACGACATGTAATTCCAAAGTACATTCCATGTACTCCCTTCATTTAACTGTTCACCTGGGGGCTTCCTGCCAGCGTGGAACTGTTCACTTGCCGACATGAGTACACGACATGTACTCATGAGTACACGGCATGTACTGTCGCCCAGCTGGTGGCTTTTCCACTGCCTTACTATTTAGGCCTGCCGACTGACTACACGGCGTGTAAAGGACCACTACAGGGAGTGTAGTCGCTTCCTACACCCTTTGTCATCGGCAAGGCTACACACCCCGTGTACTCATCCCACACACGGCCAGAAGTACATGGTGTGTGGAAAAAGTACATAGTGTGTACATTCAAAATTTAGGATTATTCCCCATTTTCCATATTTTCTCAAAAACAATTAAGGAAAAAGGAAAAGAAGAATCTCGTACCTCAAAATATAAACCGGGTTCTTACAAACTTTTCCCCTTATAGCAATTCGTCCCCGAATTTCCCTTCCAAGGGTGGTGATGATATAGCCGTGAACAACTCTGGCCACTGAGCACATACATCTGTTTCCCGCTCCTAGGTCTCATCCTGCACTTGGTCATGTTTCCATAGCACCCGTACGAGAGGAACTGATTGGCCTCGGAGAACCTTCGTGCTCCTATCAACGATACGAATTGGATGCTTCTCAAAGGACGCATCTGCCTCCAGCTCAATCTCCCTGGACTGAAATACGTGAGATGGGTCTGAATGATAGCGGCGCAATTGAGATACATGGATGCTCGGTACCGCTGCAGTAACCACAACCAATAAGAAACCATCCCGAATCTCTCCAGAATCTCAAATAGCCCCACATAGCATGGTGAAAGTTGACCCTGTCTCCTGATCCGCTTGTGTCCCAGCCTTGGAAAAACACATAGAAAAACCTAATCCCCGACCACGAACTCCAAAGGTCATCTGCAGCGATCAACATATGACTTCTGACGAGACTGTGCGGTAGCTATCTGCTTCTGAATCAACTGGACCTGCTCAGAAGTCTCCTGTAGGAGACATGGTCCTAGTAAAGTTGTCTCACCTTCCTCTAACCAGCACAAAGGTGATCGGCACGACCTACCGTTTAAAGCCTCATATGGTGCCATCTCAATAGTCTCTTGGAAGCTATTGTTATAGGAAAACTCGACTAAGGGTATATGCTTCTCCCAAGAGCCCCCAAAGTCCAGGACGCATGCATGCAACATGTCCTCTAGCACCTGTATCGTATGCTCTAACTGGCCATCGGTCTGAGGGTGGTATGTTGTGGTCAGAAGCACCTGTGTACCCAGTGCCCTCTGAAAACTCTGCCATAAATGAGACGTGAAGAGAGCATCCCTATCCAAAATGATAGAATGAGGGACCCCATGAAGACGTACGATCTCTCAGATTTACAGCTTTCTGAGCTCGTCAACATCGAAGGTCTCCTGGATCGGCAAGAATTGTGCTGCCTTCGTGAGTCTATCCACAACGACCCATATGGAATCATTGCCACAAGGTGACCTCAGCAAACCAGTCACGAAATCCATTGCAAAATCATCCCATTTCCACTCCGGAATGGGTAACTGTTGTAACAGTCTAGCTAGTCTCTGATGTTCTGCCTTCACATGCTGATAGGTGAAACACCTCGTAATAAAACTAGCTACATCTCTCTCATACCCGGTCACCAGAACTGACGTCTCAAGTCACAGTACATCTTGGTAACCCCAAGATGAACTGCCCAAGCTAAAGCATTAAACTCTCGCATCACCTCCTCTCGTATATCCCCTGGAACCCATACTCGTCCATGGAAATGAAAAACATCATCATCGCCTATCGTCCAACTTGGAGGAGGGTCCTCACATGCCACCAACTTCCACAGAACTAGGCCTTCTGAAACCTATAGCTGTCTCATCCTCACTCTATACAAGAGGGTAGAAGTCACAGCTAAATATGAAAGATAAGTCTGCCCCTAACTATCGTACACCTCCAGATGCATTTCAGAGAACAAATCCATGAGCTACCACTCGCCACTGGCCTCCTGTACTGCCTGTATTTGAGTCTTCCTGCTCAGTGCATCTGCTACTGCATTACCTTTACCAGGTGTATAGGAAATCTCAAAATCAAAGTACTGAAGGTATTCGACACACCTTTGCTGCCTCAGATTCAAGTCACACTGAGTAAAGATATAATTGAGGCTTTTGTGGTCGGTGAAAACCACAAAATTCTCTGCCAATAGATAATGTCTCCAATAGTGCAACTCATGAACAACTACTGCCAACTCGAGATCATGCATCGGGTAATTCCTCTCATGCGACCTCAACTATCGAGACCCGTACACAACAACTCGATCACCCTGCATCAACACTGCTCCCAGCCCAATACCTGATGCATCATAGTAAACTGTATAGCTCTACCCCTACTTTGGGAGTATCAGGATTAGTGCTGATTTCAACCTTCCCTTCAGGTCTTGAAAAACAGTCTCGCAAGCTTCCGACCATACGAACATCACACCATTCTTAGTCAAGACCATCAACGGCGTTGCTAAGCAGGAGAAGTCCTGTATAAACTGCCATTAGTAACCAGAAAGACCTAAGAAACTACGTATATAAAACACGTTCTTAGGCTTCTCCCAGGAAACTACTGCTCTTACCTTCTCTAGGTCTACTGAAACTCTTACCTCTGAGATGATATGACCCCAAAAGTGAATCTGGTCCATCCAAAAGTGTCACATTGATAGAATAACATACATTTGATGCTCTCTCAGTGTACGCAATGTGATCTCAAGATGGGTAGCATGGTCATGTTGAGTGTGAGAGTACACCGAGATGTCATCCACGAATACTACAACAAAATAATCAACATACGAATGGAACACACAATTAATCAGATCCATGAAAATTACTGGCGTATTCGTGAGTCCGAACGGCATAAACATATACTCATATAGACTATACCTACTCCTGAATGCTATGAGAGGTATATTAGATGGTCTAACATGCAGCTGATGATATCCTTATCTCAGTTCAATCTTCGAGAACACTCGTGCTCCATGAATCTGATCAAAAAGATCATCAATCCTTGGTAAGGGATATTGGTTCTTAACCTTAAATTGGTTCAGCTTCTGATAATCCATGCAAAGTTTGAGGGTACCATCCGCCTTTTTCGCAAAAAGGACCGGCGATACCCACGGAGAAGTACTGGGTCAGATAAAACCCTTTGCATGTAACTCCTCTAACTGCCTCTTGAGCTTCTTCAACTCTGGTGTAGCAATCCTATAAGGAGGAATGGACACCTGTGCTGCTCCTGGAACAAGCTCAGTAGATAAATCCACCTCACGCTCCGGAGGTAGACCTAAAAAGGCATCCGCGAAGACATCCCTGAAATGATCAACCACTAGAGGGAAATTAGTCTGACAAGTCCCCTGATCATCCAGATATAATCTCGCAATCTATGATGTGACTCTACCTCTCCCACGATGGTCTGGTCTAGCTCAACTTGCCTAAACATCCCATTCGCCCTTGTATAAAAACACTCTGCCCTTTGGTGACGTGAAACGCACCCTGCGACGATAGCAGTCTACAAAGGCTCATAAGGGAACCAACCATCCCATCCCGAGAATGACGTCATAGGTCGTCATCTCTAGGACATAGAGGTCCTAAAGAAAGTGACACCCACCAAACTCAAGGGAGAAATCCATGCACTGACGCACACCAGCCATTCTAGTCCCCAATGGAGTGTCTGGGGTCATGATATCAGAAGAAGTAAAAACACAGAGCCCAAGGCTCTCCACAACGGGTATAGATACAAAACTATGCGTAGCACCCGTATCAAAAAGTACTGAAGATAAGACAGAAGCTACTAAAATAGTACCTATGACTGTAGAAGGTCCATGATCCTACTCCTGCCGGGTCTATTGCACTGCATATGTCTGCCCAGTGCCGCGACCCTACGACATAGCCTGGCTACCCTGAGCTGTCCCGCCCTGTTGCCTCTGAGATCCTGGTGTCTGCCTACCATAGCCACGACCACCATCTCTACCTGCACACCCTGACGCATTCCAGTTCCCTGACTAGTAAGAAGCCACTGGTCCTACTCCCGCACGCGGAGTCTGCACAGAACCCCTCTCACTAACCACTGGTGGATACGCCATGCAGAAGCATTGCAGATGACCCATCTTGCTGCAAGTTCGGCACTCCATTGGGTCTCGTGGACACTCCAGTCTCTTGTGCCCCTCTCTACCACACTGGTATCACCTGACCGGCCCACCTGAAGATACTGTCTGGCTAGTACTACCACCCTAAGAGATGTCTGCATGTCTCTTCCTCTTCCTAGGAGAAATAGTACCAGTAACTGGTGCTGAACCGCCCTGGCCCACACCACCAGATTCCCACAGGTTCCTCTCCGTAATCAGTGCTTGGTTCACGATGGCATGTATAGTAGGCAACCTGAAGACATTCACTAGTGCTCAGATGTCATACTGAAGACCATCATCAAAACGTCTGGCTATCAACGTCTCTTCACCCACCAGCACGGGTGCAAAGCACTGAAGCTGCGTAAAACGAGCAGAATAGTCCATCACTGACATAACACCCTGCTACAGATTGATGAAATCTCGAGCTCTATCTGCCCTCAACGTCTCCGGGAAGAAAAAGTCATAGAAGACTGCCTGAAAGTCTTCCCAGGCCATGTCTCTGTGATACTCTGACTGGGTGGTATCATCCAATCACCTCTTGGTAGAATCAAGCAGCATGTATGACGTGAGCTTGACCCTCTGCCCTGGAGGCGTCTCAAGATTCTCAATAATAGTCTACATCGACCCCAGCCCAGCCTATGGTCCACCATCCCCTAAGAATGTAGGTCGATTCTACTGCTGGAAGATACCTGTCAGCTCATCCATAGATGTGACAACCTGTGGTGCTCCCTGAAAGGTTTGCATGAACCGCAATAAGCCTTCACGGAACTGCGCCTCCACACATGTGTCTAGTATAGCAGCTGGTACCGCATCTGGCCCTACTGGAGGATCAACTGGTAGCCCATGGCCCACCATCTCTAGAGCAATGTCGTCTCCGCTCTCTTGGAGAACAACGCGCGGTTGTCTAGGCGGCATGACACTACAAGGTCAAAATCATGCCTTAGATTCAAGATTATTAAGACTGAAACGAAGAAACCACAAATGGAACAAGAGGAAGAAGGCATCACAAAATTTGCAAAACAAGACTACACGGTGTGTATACTGACTACACGGCGTGTACTTGACTTCCCCTCCCCTACCCGGGTCCTTCAACACGGTTAAGCCACACGACTCTCATTAAACAAAACTACACAGTGTGTACTTGACTTCCCTTCCCCTACCCAGGTCCTTCAACACAGATAAGCCACACAGCCCTCATTAAAAAAAACTACATGGTGTGTACTTAATCTACACAGCGTTTATGGTGTTATTTTCCAACTACCTATGTCGCTTGTAACTCAGACGACTACACTGCTTGAAACTACACGGCGTGTTACACCCGCACACGGCGTGCACATAACCCCGTTTCCCCAGCCACACAACTAAGTCCACACGGTCTGTCCTCAGACAAGACTACACGGCGTGTCCTCAAAGGTACACGGCGTGTTCATGGAATAGTGACATCGACCCGTGTTGTTAGTTACACGACCGAGTCCCTAGGTCACACTACACGGCGTGTTCATTATTGAAACGGCATGTTCTGTATAGGAGTTCACCGACCCGTGTTGTTAGTTACATGACTGGACTCCGGGTCTAAACTACAAAGCGTGTATATCTGGTACATGACATGTTTTACCCAAGAACTTCCCTACCCCGTTTCACTGCCCACACGGTTTATGACACGAGAAGAGACTAAACGGTGTGTACTCAGAGTACACGGTGTGTTCTTAAAAAGTTCATTTTTCTTCCCGAACAGAAGGCCATACATAGTGTGTTTAGAAATACTAAACAGCGTGTATAATGGGTTTCTAGACAGTACGCCTCAGAAAATTCCCTGGAACCCAGAAAATACCGAAAAACAACACCTAAGTGTCAAATTCCGACCCGTGAGGGCCCATACTCCCCACAAATCAATGTTTGACAGCTTATCTGTGTTAAAACATAATAAAAAGTCAATGATCCACCAAATTCTAGTGAATTGGGGCCTATACTTCCCAAAAACCAATGTTTGTCGTCCATTCTATGAAAATCTCACTCAAAAATTACCCTATCAAATAACAGGTATTTTATCAGTGTAGCTATCAAAAAAACATGCTTTTCTAGCACAACAACTATCACAACAACATGCAATTTTATAATGCACCTACATGGCATGGAAACGATGCATGGCATGTGATTCTAGCATGTGAGAAAATGATGCATGAGATGGAATACCCTCATCTCATCGGGTTGCAACAAAATAGAACCCACAGATAAATTATAACAGCACAATCTCAAGTGCATCACCCAACGGTGAAAACATATCAACTGTAAAATTTACAAAATCAGGAAAATTGCAAAATATGAGGTAGACTGGCTCTTCCCTGTACGCGGGTTAGCTACGTCCAAGCACATCTTATTACCAACTACCGTTCATCCTATCCCTGACTAAGGCTCCAAATAGTAAGTCATGAGAAAAGAAACCCTTTGATACCAATTTGTAACATCCCGGTTCCGGGTGCCACTCAACGGGTGCCCAGAACCCGGTACGCCACATGACCTCAAGCACATTTCCCCAAATTCCAGAGGCTTCTGACTAGCAGTGAGGGCTGATGTCTGATAGTGGGGAAACTATGCCCTCATTTTTCAAAGTGTAGCGCAGCGGAATACAGAATAAAACATACATCAACAGCGGAAGCAGTAAACCATACACAACTGAAATAACCAACAAGAGTGAATATAACCAATATTATGTAAATGATGATGCTACATGTCTCATGTTCTAAGAAAATAGCCAGAACATGTTATACATCAATACAGTACAACCAAAAGCAGAGTACAAAAAAAAAAGCAAAATAGCTGAAAACGGTATCACGAGCCTTGGCTCGGTTCCATGCCCTCCTACTCCTCAACAGCAATCATGTACTTGTATAGGGACTCTTTCCCCTATCTACACCTGCAGAAACGTAATCTGTTAGGGCTGAAAAGCATGACCCAAACAGGGTGTGAGAAATAATTTCCAGTAGGCACCCACCAAAGGCCTGTTCCCAATAGCGTGTAAGCATGCAACAACAGTGTGAAATACTAAAATGAAATAAACCAAGAAGTACTCAAATGTAACTAACTTACCAGTTATATTTCCATTTAATTATTTATTTAATCCGTTTAATTTAGTATCATTTTGTGCTCAATAGCACCAAGACCTCAGGCCAACCAGTATCTTGCCCTTAGCCTAATATAGTGGACCACGCCCTCAGGCTATACAAAATCCAACCTGTAGGTGTTTCCCTCAGGCATAATAGAAATTACCCTCAGGCGTAGGAAGTTTCTCCCTCAGGCAAAGAAGTTAAGCCCTCAGGCACAAATGGTTTCCCTCATGCGAAATTGAACATTGCCCTAAGGCTAATACAGTCATGCCCTCAGGCTATAGTAAAACACCACCCTCAGGCATAAGTAACCCGGCCATGCCCAACATATAAACATGAAATTTGAATAAAATTCCTCTCAAGGCAAAAGTAATTCAGAATTTAAACAAGGCATACCCTCTGGTATCCTGGCCAAACGGCTAAACAGAGGAACACACCCCTCGGGATGGTCTTGGTTACAAGAAATGATCCCAACCAACATTTTATTATCATAATTAAATACCTAATCAATTCTAGGTGTTTAATATAGAAACATCCTCAGCCACACGACACCCCAACATGGGTTCGTGGCACAAAAATGCACAAAACACACAACAGTTGGAAAACTAAACACCAATCCACCTACCTTATATTCCAACGAGCGGTATACCCGGACGCCAACTCCAGAAACGCCCAAGAACGACATAGATCTGACGAAGAATGAAACCCACTCATATGAAAATAACTTAAGTTATGAGAAGAATTGGTAAGAAACATTCTAGGAGAAGAGAGGGCATACCCGTGCGGTTCCAACGAGATCATCCAAGGCGGAAACCGAATCCAGACGAACACCCGACAGATCGTCAAAGGTTCGGCCTCCTCCTTTGGCTCCAAAACAGCTCAAATGCCTCCTCCGCCAAATGAGGAGTCTACTGCCTGTTTTAAGATGAAACTACAAAGTACACGGTGTGTACTCCCTTCATTTAACAGTTCACCTGGAGGCTTCCTGCCAGCGTTGCAATGTTCACTTCCCGACATGAGTAAACAGCATGTACTCCTAAGTACACGGGGTGTACTGTCGCCCAGCTGGTGGCTTTTCCACCTCCTTACTGTTTAGGCCTGCCGACAGAATACACGGCGTGTAAAGGACAACTACACGATGTGTAGTCGGTTCCTACACCCTTTGTCGCTGGCAAGGCTACACGCCTCGTGTACTCATCCCACACACGGCCAGAAGTACACGACGTGTGAAAAAAGAACATGGCATGTACTTTAAAAATTTAGTATTATTCCCCATTTTCCATATTTTCTCAAAAACACTTAAGGAAAAGGGAAAAGAAGAAGCCCGTACTTCGAAATAAGAACCGGGTTCGTACAGGGACCTATTTATCATCCACATCCATGTTTCTCAAAAATGTATTCCAAAACATTTTTCTATTTACTAGACTATTTTTTAAAGTCATTTATACCCCTGTTTAACTTTTTATAAAATTGTATGAAATGAATATTTCCGTCGTTTTCCAAACAAGGTACTTTAAACATTTTTGACAAAATTAAGGTAAGAATGTTTTTTAAACTTATACGGTGGGTGCGGCTATTTTCTGCCGTTATAAAATAATCGAAACATTCCTTACAGTATTATAAGAATATTTTCAAAGAAAATGTTTTATTTTATAATTATGTAACTTTTAAATGATTTCAAAAAAGAGATATTTCTCTCAAATAGTTTTGGTTTCATCTATGTCAACATCCTTTGATGGATTTTTAGCTTATTTGAGGTTGATTTATTATGATAAAAAACTTCCATATTGTATTGCAGGTTTTGTGATATGTTTGACTGTGGATGTGTTATTTTTATACCATTCATGGTTTATAGATAAAGTATTTACATTTTGTATGCTAGTTTTAATACAAATATTTATGATATGTTTAAACCTGTTAATATGAGGATTGCATTGGACTTAGTTAGTGACGGGTGGAGCCCGATATAGCTCCTCGATGCATCGGTAGGTCTCATGATACAAACTAGTGTCTTGGCACAAGGCCTTGACAAAATCTTATTTCTAGTCTTGGCACAAGGCCTTGACTATGTGGTTATGATAGTTTGGAATTATGCATTCCATAATTATGAATGTGGTTATTGATATTTCATTAAATTATTTGAATAGTAGAATATCCATACGAATAAGTATATATAATTATTTCATTTTATTTTTTTCCATATTATACTAAATTTCAAGTTTAAAAGGATTTTGTTTTAGTTATACATAGCCTTAAATGTTTATGATTATTTATGAAAGTTTTCGCTATATTGTTATCCTTACTAATAAACTGAGCTCACACCTTAATATGTTTTATTTTTCCTAGGATGTGAAGAAGTATTTTATGACTAACCTAGAGGGATAGTCTGAGGGGATTTGAGTGTGGACTATGGAGACTATGTTGTTGTAGTTTTTCACTTTATGATGTAATGTAAGACTTATTAATGTATCTAGTGTTTCTAAGTCTACTAAACTAACCAGCATTTTGAGAGTTGATCTTTTGTGATCATGACAAAGTTATGTAATCATGCACCGACTCTGTGTAACTGGGGTTGGGGCATTACAGTTGGTATCAGAGGAAGTTTAGTACAAACCTTGGAAGTCATATTTAGATAAACTCTGATTAGTGAACATAGACCTAAGACGGACTTTAAGGGTTAGTATAGAAGAACTTCCTAGAATTTTGGTGTGGTAGAGATTTTGTGAGTTTTCCAAGCAATACATCCTTGTATGGATACGAGTAGGTAGAGGCGGCTCTGGAAAAGATGTACCGAGGGGTAAAACCCAAAAACACTACTTTGATCTGGACTCAAATGGGAACTGGTGCATGATAGCGGACCTTGCTTCACTCATGGTTACGACTCTCCCAGGGGATAGGCTTAGGATAATTCTCATTTTCTTTACAAACCATCATGAAGGGTTTATTAGTATATACTTCATAAAAGAAAACATTTTTTATCATTATGGATTATATCCACAAACTTTTCAAATTATGTTAAGTGTATTACAAGTTTGGATATATGTATTGTGATTCATAAACTAATCTAGTGTATGCCATTGTTTAGAAATGGTTCCAAGTGGAAGGAATAGAAACCATATCAATTCACACAATCCATGTAGGGATTTCCCTTCTGATCAAGATAATTATAGTGGAGCTTGTGAGGAAACTGCTGCTGATTAGGTAATCACTATACTAGGAAAACTCACTCAGGTTATGAATAAAAACCTTACATGTATAAAGCACCCCGATCCACAGCATGGAGGATCAATGTTAGATCGCTTCATGAGGAAACAACCACCAACATTCAATCGGGGTAAAAATGCACAAGTAGATGAGCAATGGATAAATTCCTTAGATAAAATATTTCACTCCTTAGGGAGTAGCGAAAGGGAAAAAGTTGTCATGGTAGTTTACCGCCTCACTGGAGATGTTTATCAATGGTGTTCATTGATTCAAAACACGAAGGAAGATGAAGAAGTATCAAATATGGAATGGAGGGAGTTTAATGATATTTTCTTTGGAAAAGACTTTCTTCATGACCATCGACCAGATATGGAAAGCAATTTCTGAGTCTGAGGAAAAAGGAGGACTATAATGTTGCGAAGTATGAGTCTAACTTTACAAGTTTATAAAGGCATGCTGCGGATTTTATACATAACCCAAGAAGTAAGATTGAACATTTCTTTGATGGGTTAAAACCATTTCTCCATTGAGAATTAGTCTCGCAATGCTTCTCATCGTATGAATATATTGTCTCATGTGCTATCAAGACAGAAAAGGAATTCTCTAAGTCTTACGACTGTAAAGCAAAGAAAGAGAAGAAGATATTTGCTGATCACTCTCGAAATGGAAATAAGGGGAAGGAGGGAAAAGTTGAATATCCATCCTGCAGTAAATGTGGGATGAAAAACTCTGGTAATTTCCTGAAGGGAATGAGAGTCTGCTACAAGTGTGGTGAAAAAGGCCCCCAAAATCATGATTGAAAAGGGAAGAAAGAAGATACCTATGTTCAATGCTAAAATTGCAGGGAGATGGGATATTATGAAAATGAATATCCTAAGCATCACAGGAACACACCTTAGAAAAGGCCAAGGGATCAAGTCCAAGCTTATGCTATCACTACGGCTAAGGTAGAAGTTCTGAAAGACATGGTGGCAGATAATTTAATGCTTTCCTAAAGTTTAGAAAATGCTTTATTTGATTTTGGATCATCGCATTGTATCATATTTTCTCAGTTTTCTAATAAAATTAGATAATTACAATTTGATTTAATGAGGGAGTTATTAGTTAAAACTCCTAAGGGAAGTATCATCGCAACAAAGTTTTGTGAATCTGTTCCCATTAGAGCATATAAATGTTCTTTATCTACTGGTCTTATCATCATACCCATGATTGAATTTGATATAATCATCGGTATGGATTGGATTTCAGACCATGATGGGAATATTTATTATAATAAGAAGGAGGTTACGATTTTTGTTGATGATGATAAACAACACCTTATCTTTAGAGCAGAATCATCAGCACCTAATTCTTATCTAGATCTACCCCCAGTAGCCAACTAAATTCAATTATTGTGGAGGAAGAGAATGAATTAAATGTGGGTGAGGAAAGGAATTTTCAAATAGATTTTTTTCTTATTGTGAATGAATATGTTGATTTGTTTCCAAAATATTTACCTGGAAATTCTCCGATACGATAAATTGAGTTTTCTATTGACTTAATTACTGGTTCAAGGCCCATATCGAGGACCCCTTATAGAATTGAAATAGTGGAATTAGTGGAACTAAAGAAACAACTAGAGGAATTGATTAATAAGGAATTTATTCACCCTAGTGTTTCTCCATGCGTAGCCCCTGTCCTTTTTGTTAAGAAGAAAGATGGATCAATGAGGTTATGTATTGTCTATAGGGAAATCAGTACTATAATAATAAAAAAACAAGTTTCCGCTACCTCGCATTGATAATTTATTTGACCAAATACATGATGCTCAATAATTTTCATAGATTGAACTTCAATCTGGATACCATCAGTTGTGTAGAAAGAATGAAGATATTTCAAATACAACGTTTCGAACCAAGTACGAGCATTATGAGTTTACAGTAATGCCTTTTGGATTGACTAATGCACCCTCTGTCTTCATGGATCTAATGGAAAGAGTTTTCAAGGATTATCATGATGATTTTGTAGTGGTATTTTTTGATGATATCTTGGTATACTCCAAAATCTAAGAAGATCATGAAAATCACTTTCACATTATCCTGAAGATTCTTAGAAGACATTAATTATATGGGATGTTTAGCAAGTGTGAATTCTGGATTCAAGATATTTCTTTTCTTGTCCATATTGTCTCGGAGGATGGAATCTCTGTTGATCCTTCTAAGACAAGAGCAATCAAAGAATGTCCAGCACCAACTTGTATAACCAAGGTACGTAGTTTTATTGGTTTAACAGGTTATTATCGACATTTTGTAGAGAATTTTGTCCGATTAGCTAACCCATTAACAAAGCTCACATGTAAAGGGGATAAATTTGATTCAAAAAAAGAGTGTGAAGAATGTTTTGAAGAACTAAAGATAAGATTAGTCAATGATCCTACATTTACTCTACCATCCGGGAATGATGGGTTTGTTATTTATAGTGATGCTTCAAAGAAAGGACATGGCTGTGTCCTTATGTAGAATGATAGGGTTATTGCCTATGCATCACGACAGCTAAACATTCATGAGAAAAACTATCCTACTCATGATCTTGAGTAAGCTTCTATAATATTTGCTTTGAAGATATGGATACATTATCTCTAGGGTGAAAAAAGTGAGATATATACCGATCAAAAGAGTTTGAAGTATATTTTCTCACAGAAAGGACTCAACATGAGGAAAAGGTGATTACTTGAACTACTCAAGGATTATGATTCCATGATACACTACCATCAGGGGATGGAAAATAAGGTGGAAGATGCTTTGCGTAGAAAGGATCATGGAGTTTTGAACAAGATGAGAGTTGAAAGGGATCCTATTCTCATGGATCTAGTAAATATGGATATGGGAATAACCATGGAAGGTGAAACATAAATTCTTTTTCAAATGGTTGGAAAACCATCTTTACTAGAAAGGATAAAAATTTCTCAGGCTGATGATGAAGAGTTTCAAAAGAAGATTAAAGGTGTGAATGATGGGAGATTGAGTGACGTTGTGTATGAAGATAGAATTTTGAAATTTGGGAAGAGACTTTGTGTTCTAGATATACCTGATCTAAAAAGGGAATTGTTTGACGATGCTCATAGTTACAATTTCTCTATACACCTTGAGAGCACCAATATGTATACAGATTTGAAGGAAAATTTTTGGTGGGACAACATGAAGAGGGAGATTTCTGATTTTGTGTCAATATGTATGGTTTGTCAACAAGTGAAATCTGGAAGGCAACAACCTGGAGGAGTCATGAAACCTCTTCCCACACCTGAGTGGAAATGGGATAATATTATGATGGGCTTTGTCATGGGACTGCCATATACTCCTAGAAGTAACAGTGCAATATGAGTCATTATTGATCGTCTTACCAAGTCATCACATTTTCTTACTACAAGGGAGGATTTACCACTTGGACATCTAGCAAGACCATATATTAATGATGTTTTGAGGCTTCATGGAGTACCCCTATCAACTGTTTCTGATCGTGATACGCGTTTTACATCGAGATTCTGGAAAAGTCTTCAGAAAGCCCAAGATACTGAACTTCATTTGAGCACTTCCTGTCACCCCCAAAAGGATGGACAATCAGAAAGAACTATTCAAACCTTAGAAGACATGTTCAGATCCTGATCACTTGACTTTCAGGGTATGTGGGATCAATATTTACCTATGGTAAAATTTTCCTTTAACAATAGCTTCCAATCATGTATTTGGATGGCACCATATGAAGCGTTATTTGGAAAGAGATGTCACACACCAACCTGTTGGGATCATGTTGGTGAAAGAAAACTCATAGGCCCATAACTGGTGGAGGAAACGATTGAAAAGGAGAAGGTAATTCAGAACCACATCAAAGCAGCACAAAGTAGGCAGAAGAGCTATGCCGATAACCAAAGGAAGGATTTATAATTTCAGGTAGGAGATCATGTTTTCTTGAAGGTATCCACATGGAAGGGAGTTATAAATTTCATTAAGATAGGTAAATTGAGTCCCAGGTATATAGGACCTTTCAAAAATCTAGAATTAATTGGGGCTATAGATTATCGGTTGGAAATGCCGCCAAATATCTTCAAAGTTCCTGATGTGTTCCACATATTACTATTGAGAAAATACATGGTTGACCCAACGTATGTACTCACCTATGAGGAATTAGATCTAGAACCTGATCTGTCTTATTTAAAAGAGCCTGTCAGGATTCTCGATACAAGATAAAAAGTGTTGAGAAACTGGACGACTCGTCCGGTAAAAGTTCTATGGAGAAACCATAAGATGAAAGAGGCAACGTGGGAACCCAAGGAAATTCTGATGAAGAACCACCCAAGTATTTTCATGTGGTAGTATTCTAGAAATTTCTAGGATGAAATTATTTAAAGGAGGGTAGAACGTAACACCCCAAACTTCCATGATATGTTTCCCTTTGAATAATGCAATAGGTTGCATTGTACGCAACTTCGAGTTCTAACACATACCCCAACCAATAAAAATAGTCGTTATGAATAGTAATACCCACTATTTGAAATCTTATAAATTTTATCTTTCAAAATGGACTTCATTTTCAGATTGGTAATATCGAAATTATCTTAGGGTGAATTTTTGGTATTTTTATGAAAAATTGTAATTGTTGATGAATAGTGAAAAATATTGAGTTATAGTTTAAAACCGAATTTTTTTTTTCAATAATTATTTATTTTATTTATATTTTTTTATTTCAAAATAGATACATAATACCTATATAAGTTCAATGTAATTAATTGAAGTTAGTTTATAATAATTTGAGATATAAAAAAATTTTATTGAACTTTTCACCGTCTTTTACCCACCTGTTAGGAGAATTTGTAAATTCACATAAAACATAATTTTACTGATTTTTTTAGTAGAATTTCAAAAATCTGAGAGACACGGTTAATATCAAGTAGTATAATGTGGTTCAACAAGATAAAAATATTTTTTTTGAATAGTAAATTTTTACTTTTATTTACCACGGTTAAAAGTAAATTGGTTAATTAAGGGTAAAAATGATATTATTATTACCCTAACACATATCATAATTCTATTTGCTAAATTCAACCAAAAAAACCGTAGGAATAAAATATTAACCTCGTTTGTCCACTTAGATTAGATTAGGACACTTAATATTATTTTATTTAAGGAAGAGTTAAAAGAGTTAAAATCAAAGATTAATAACTAAAACATGTTTAATATAGGGATATACATAAGTTAAATTCGATTATAAATTATAATTATAAAGATTCATATATTTCCTACATAATGGAATTTTATTTATAATTTTTAGACATTAAATAATTTAAATTATTTATTACACAATGATGATGCATTAATTATTTAATTAATGAAATATTAAAATTATTGATATTATAAATATCCAAATAAATGTAATTTGAGAATTTTTATGAATTTAACTAATTTTATTGGTTAATATGAAATATTAGGGTTGGTTAGATAAATTTTATTTGAAGTAATAATAATTTTATGAATTTATAAAAAACAAAATACCAAATAGTGTCAGAAATGACATAAAAGCGTTTTAAAAACAAATATTACAATATTAAGTGATATTATATTCCTAAAAATCTAAGGTTCGGCCAACCGACTTATATAATGATAGGTGTATCATTAATTAACCATATGGGGTTCTCTTGTAAGTATATAGTATGTTTATTAACCATATAATATAAAAATACAAAGAGATATGGTAAATGACAAACTAATTAACTAAGAGTTAAATCTAAAAGATAAAGTTAATATAGTGACCCAAACCTGGCTAAAAAGTATTGGATGAGTGGTTTTCGACCCATCAAAATATTATCCTTTAAATAATCCATTTTTAAGCCATTAGAAACTGAATATGATTTTATTAAATAACAATATTTCTAGCTTTTCCTAAGGTGCCCCTCACCCCTCTTATAAATGGGAGCTCCCCCTTCTCTCTAATTCACACCTTCAAATCCATTTGGGTCAGCCAACCCCTGCCCAAATACCCTCTAAAATATTTGACTTTAGTCCTAGAGGCCTTTATTTAGTTAGAAATCCAACTTAAGGAGCCCTTTTGATCGAATCAAAAGGAAGAACCCGAAGAAGAGGTAAATATCTCTCCACCACTTTCAAGTTCCTTTCCTCTTCCACTTCCTTTTTCATTGTTGTTTCCTTTATAAAGTAATAAATCCAGTATATTCTATATAATTTTATGTTATTATAAATATGGTACAACCAATTTCATTATTCTATCCATCCGAATGACTTGTCACCATACATGCGTAGGTACGGCTTATTGTCTCCCCGTCGTGGTGTAATTGTTATTCAATACATTATTATTTGGATGGGTATAATAATTATGTGTAATTGATGTAAATAATAAATATAACATGATAATTATTCAGTATATATGATTATATACCATCAAATTATATATTATTTTAATATCAAAAGAATGATATTTTCGCTCGTGTGTACGTACGGTTTACCATCTCCATGAACGCGATGAGATTCATTCCCCATCGTATCCATTCAAGACAAATTTTCATTATATGATTAAAAATAATGTTTAAAGACTTGATATCATTATTTATATAAATAAGTTACATCCCATCCATGACAAATATGACTCACATAACAAAGAATATAAAGGAAAACGAATTTGTTAACACCCGAAACAACGATAATACTAAGATATTATTAACAAATCAATGTTAAAAGATCATATATGATATCATATTAATGTATATGATTCTTGTATAATTTATTAACAATTATTTCACCATTATACAAGAGTTTAACCTACCCTTGACCAAGTAAAAGTACAAGGTAAGGGTTAATTTCACAATCTCTTCATTATCCGTCGTTGTTTATTTGTAATTATCTACTGGGACATCTTTATCATCCACATCCATGTTTCTGAAAAATGTATTCCAAAACATTTTTACTATTTACTACACTATTTGTTAAAGTCATTTATACCCTTGTTTGACTTTTTATAAAATGATTTGAATGGAATATTTCTATCATTTTCCATGAAAGGTAATTTTTACCTTTTTAACAAAATTAAGGTAAGAATGTTTTTTTAACTTATACGGCGAGTGCAGCTATTTTCTGCCATTATAAAATTGTCAAAGCTTCCCTTAAAATCTTATAAGAATATTTTCAAATTAAATGTTTTATTTAATAATTATGTAACTTTTAAATGATTTCAGAAAAGAGATATTTCTCTCAAATTGTTTTGGTTTCATCTATGTCAACATCCTTTGATGGATTTTTATCTTATTTGAAGTTTATGTATTATGATACAAAAATTCTATATTATTTTTATGGATTTGTGATATGTTTGACTGTGGATGTGTTATTTTTATACCTTTCATGGTTCATAGATAAAGTATTTACATTTCGTATGCTAATTCTAATACGAATGTTTATGTTATGTTTAAAGATGTTCATATGAGGAATGAATTGGACTTAGTAAGTGACGGGTGGAGCCTGCTATAGCTCCTCGATGAATCGGTAGGTCTCATGAGACAAACTAGGGTCTTGGAATAAGGCCTTGACAAAATATTATTTGTAGTCTTGGCACAAGACCTTGACTATGTGGTTATGATAGTCTGGCATTATGCATTCCATCATTATGAAAGTGGTTATTGATATTGCATGTGATTATTCAACTAGTATAATATCCATGTGAATAAGTAAATGGCATTATTTCATTTTATTTTTTTCATATTATTTTCGATTTCAAAAAATGCGTAAGTAGTAGAGAATGTTCTGGAAAGAAAAAGTGAATTCATATTCAGACCCGAAGGCCCGGTCCGGAGGGCCCAGAGGTGTTGCATGGAAAAAACAGTGTAGTGTGTGAAAAAAGATGTCCCACCTGGAATGTACTGGGATTGGCGAAGAGTCCCAGTGCCGGTGCGAAATAATTTCGCACCCGCGACCCGCGCGGTTGGCCTTTCGTGCTGCCGCCTCCATCGAGCAATTATTTCGCACCGCCCTGAATTTCGCGCCACTAGATGCCTATAAATAGAAGGCGACCCCCTTTCTTTTTGGGGCTGTAGAATTTGATCCACCTCTCATGAAAATAATCGGCATTCTGCACGCACATAATATGGCCTTCAGGTATGGTTCTTCTTCAACCCAAGTCGCCCCTGGATCCACCTTTGCGCGAGATCCCCATGGCTTAGACTAAACTCCAACCGCCTTCGGGGTCTTCCACTTGCACGCAAGCTGGCCAAGCTTTGCACAATCACTCATTTGCGTGCACACCCCCTCTGCTGCGAGTAGTCCTTCCTTTGCGCGCCCACACCTTCCTTTGCGCGCAATCACTTCCTTGGCTCACAATACCTTACATTGCGTGCAATCCCTTCAAGTCACGTGCAAAACCATAGCCCCCATATTTCGCACAAGAAACACTGATTTTGTGCCAACCTGGGGCCTTTCATGCCAAACCCCTTTATTTCGCGCAATCCCTAAGGGTTGTGCATAATCTCCCAACACCCTTCACCTCAGCACTCCCCAGGTTCCCTCTTACGCGGGTGACCTATTCCCTCCTTCTGGGTGCCATTAGTAGGTGTCTCGTGCACCCTGGGCATCCACCTCATACATGGGTTTCTTGTGTGACCTTCAGGTCTCATATGAAGTAACTTCAAAGTCCCTTGGACAATCCTTCCCATTGTGTTGATTCGCCTCATGCTTCTTCGCATAGGCACGATAACGACTATTACTTCTTTGCAAAGTCATGCAAACGTGACCCATTGATGGTTCTCTCCGCGACACCACCTCAGTACGGCCTTGCTGATGCCTTCCCTACCATAAGGAGCAGAGGGTACCAGTTATTTAAGTCCTAGGGGTGCGGAGAAATCCCACCTCGTCCGAGCTGCTTGAGGTTAAACTACCAAGCACCTCATCCTCAACACATGACGTTAAACTATGACCGGACCCCGTACCTCGCACACAGGTCCCCCCCCCCCCACCTCAGATATGCTACATGCCCACTCGTCTCCACTGGGATGGGATCATCCCTCACAGGGGGTGATTTATCGGAGTGGCGTTTGTCCGTGGGGAAGGGCATCCACTTTGGTGTAATCCCCTAGCCTTCCTTCCTGGAGGCAACACCCCTACTCCTCCTCACTTCCTCTGTGCCAAGGTTAGTGGAAGGCGTGATAGGGAATGGGGCCCCTCCTCTCTTCCTGTGTGCCATATCCCTCTCCCACTATGCTTTGTTTCCCTCGGGCCTCCATCCTGGAGCAAGTCCCGACACCACGGGCCGCTCAACACGTAAGCCCCTTTTCACTTCCCACAAATGCACCCTTCTCAACGTGATCATCAGGTCTATGCTACCTCTTGTTTCTCACACCAAGCATTACTATCGTGAGCTTAGAGTGAGCACCGACCAAGACACACCTTGGGTTGTCTTAGTGCGTAAGTCCCAATCCATCATGAACTATAGGGACATTGATACATGCTAAGGCATGGTACATTGGAAGCCTCCATGAGGTTCAAGCCACACCACCTTGGACCGTCCCAGAGCGTAATCCCCAGTCCATCCCGAACTATGGGGACGTTGATCCGTGCTAAGGCATGGTACGTAGGAAGCCTCCATGAGGTTCAAGCCCCACCACCTTGGGCCGTCTCAGAGCGTAAGCCCCAATCTATCCCAAACTATGGGGACTTTGATCCATTCTAAGGCATGGTATGTAGGAAGCCTCTACGAGGTTCATGCCCCACCACCTTGTGTCGTCTCAATGCGTAAGCCCCAATCAGTCCTGAACTATGGAGACTTTGATCCATGCAAAGGCATGGTATGTAGGAAGCCTTCATGAGGTTCAAGCCCCACCACCTTGGGTCTTCCCAGTGCGTAAGCCCCAATCCATCCTGAAATACATGGAATTTGATCCATGCTAAGGCATGGTACGTAGGAAGCCTCCAAAATGTTCAAGCCTGACAAACCATTGGCCCCAACCATCTCTGTGTCGGTGTTCCAAGCCCCATTTCCACCTTGGGCTGCCTTAGAGAATAATCCCCAATCCATATTGACCCCAGGTCCCCATTCACGTCGATTCACCATCACCATGGACCACCTTAGAGTGTAAGCCCCTTTCTCGTCTGGAATGATGTTAAACTGTATCCGGCCCCTAAACTACGAAAACATTGATTCCCCGCCACAGGGATACGTAGGAGGCCTCCACGAGGATCAATCCCATCACTCATGTCTCTTCCTGATCTCTCCCTCAAGCCCACGTGTCTTGGGAATCTCATGCCCTAATCCGTAGGTTCTACCTCCTCTGGGTCCCATCCACGCGTCCATCCCCACGGGTTTCCCCTTCAAGTGTTCCACTATATCATCGAACTACGCGGACTTTGATTCCCTTCCACGGGGATACGTAGGAAGTCTCTTCGAGACCCAATCCCCGATCCACCATCCATCCTGATTCTTACTCAGCCTGCCACATCCCGATGGGATCATGAAATTTCATTATCCATTCCCCTCCACAACATTCAGGATGCCACCCATGTACTGGCCCCACCATCGATGTCCCATCCAGGGGGTTCTCCAATCTGATCCACTATAGCTAGTGTTCTGATGAGTCTGATCCATCTCTGCTGGATTTTAAACTTGTGGCATACCCTATGTTAAACATGGGAAGCTGAGGAAAATCTCAGATACATGCATATGGCATACAATTCCCCGCATTTGATGTGGGATGCCTCAGAATTCCACACCCTTGAGAAGCCCTATAACAAGGAAAATGGGATGACATGACAATCCCCAGCGTCGAGACACGCCCATGATGCCCCAACGTGACTGCTCCCCTAACCGAATGTGGCTACCCTGACTGGACCCCTTGGAAGGTCCTGACAGAAGAGGCGTAATTAACTAGTGTTCATGTAGATATGGTGTTGGGAAGTGCCTCAAGAATTATGTTTTAAATATATGAGGGAGACCTGGACTAGGTGACGAGCTCTGAGGAGGAGTCCACGGAAGGGAGAACCAACATCCCATCATCCCGTTTCAATCAAGGAGCAGACGTCCCTGAATAAGGAGAGGATGCCGCCAGCCTTTGGAAAGCAGGAATGCGGGGTAACAGTAGTGCGTCCTCTATATGACTGATGCACGTGCGCCCCAGAAAAAGCATCAGAAACAAAAAATGGTGAACCCGACGTGAACGGTCTTCTGCTCAAAATGGAGGTTAGTAGAATTCAGGGCATTAGTGGATAAGCATGTCCTATGACCCCATCATCTGATACCAGGTCCCACCAAGCAGGACTGATGTGAAACTCAATAGATGTTGGGATAGTCAGGACGTTGAGCATTCTGTCTTGTGACGTTGTCAGTGTGGATCCCTCTTACTAGCCATGAAAGACGGAACGACACTGTGGTACTGGTTGTCGATTCCTTTTCCTAGCAGTATTAATGAGTTCATCTCCCTATATTCCGGAAATAAGTTGTTGCATCCAGAGCCCGATCACCTGCCCACCGATGTAGGGGGATGGGCAATATAAATGCAGCTTCCCAGCGTGGTTTTGCCTCTTCCATGACAGCCGTGACCACCATGACTACTGGGCGCACACGCCCCCACTCCCCATCAAAGATCATCCAGTGAAGGGTAATCAAGGACCTTGTACGAAGGTACAAGGAGGAGGGGGTCATCCCCAACAGGGATATGGCTAGCCTAGACCTTGAGGTAGCTGCTCTTCACCTTCAACGCCGCCCCCGAGGGTCATGCAGGGAGCTGCTACACCCCACCCCAACATTCAATCACTTCAAGAGTTTGTCTCCAGAGCACCTTGACAGCTCCCTACCCTACGCCGACGAAGTAGGGGATATCCGGGTTGGCCCAATTGAAGTCCCACTTCATGGGATCCTAGTGAGGGCCCCCACCATGCCACGTCAGCGTCACCACCTAGTTCCCCGAGCCGAAGAGCAGGTAGGCCACACACATACACCACCAGCTCTAGTCCATATATTTCAGCGCCAGTGTCGGGCACGAGTAGATGAGGATGCCCGCCATGGGGCTTCAACGTCAGCGACCACTGTGTCCCGAGCCACTGCTGACTCATACCCCCAAATCCCTACATACTTTGAGTAGAGGAAGATACACACCTGACCCGGATCGAGGCCCCAACCACCCCCGGGCCAGTTTGGTCGACTCTCCCGGTCACCGGCACAGGCGATGGCCGCTGCCGACCAATTCACAGTAGTGCCGCCCAGCACAGAGGCTCACTCCACACCACCACTACAGAAGGTACGTGCCCTCCATGCTTCAAACCTCAGCTTGGAGGTCTGCCACATTCTACCTTCAACCCAAGCGAGGGTCTTCCCTATGATAGAAACACTCCATGTGGGGGTCTCTCCTATGCTCACTGCACTGGGTACGGGGTCACTCACCCTACCACGGACTGCGAGCATGGAGACATTGCATGTATGGTCACTCTCCAACATGGAGGTCCTCCCCATGTCCCCATGCCGATTGGCGAAGGTCCTCCTCTCTCCCACAATCAGAGAGGTGGAAGCTAACCCCACTTCACCAACGCCCAGTATAGAGTTTCTCCACATGTCCCTTTCGACATTTGTCCCGGTGCTCCTCGCACCTCGGCTTCCCAGGGTGAAAAAACTCTCCACCCCAGCACTAGTGTAGCTGAAGGACCACTTGTCGGAAATCAGCCCTGCCCTGAAGAACTATCCAGGGGTAGAAGAGCAGGTCGCTGCAGCTGCAAGAGGAATTCTATGGAAGGCTCTACAAGGATCAGACCAGTCCGCTTCTCAGAATCCAAGGCGGAGTACGATTCCACACAGGAGCCCTCCTCTCAGCCCCTATAGTCAAGGGCCGAGGTAGGAATGAGGAAAATCAACCTTATACTCCTATAATGCGAGATCCATAGGATCCATGATTCCCTACGAAGGTATATCCAGGAGGATGATAACTTGGAATGTTCCCAGGGGCCGACCGCATAGTCGTCGCCATCATCGCCGAAAGTGCCCCTGCCACAGAGCTATTTTGGGGGTCAATGGAAGAGGAGTCACGACATAACCCACCCTCAGTAGGCGCTGATGTTTGAATCAGGAGCCTTGGTCGCTGGTTCATATTATCGTGATATGGCGGCCAGGTCGCTGCAACTCTTATAGGACATCTCAAGATTCGGCGGCCAATCACCTCGCTTGTCATATTCTCCACCGGCCAGTCCACCGCCCCAGCATCCCACCTTAGTGCCGCTTCCAGTTCCTCAGACATCCTCAGTGGACGAGTGGGACAATCAAAGGCCCAACTATGAATCTGATCCGGGGAGCTTTTGGGCCATCCACGCAGCAGGCCACATCCCTAAGAAGTTTTGGCCGGTTGTAGGGTCAAACTTTGATACGCCATAATCGCTCACCCCAGAGGAGTTTGAATGTTTCCTCCAGACCCTCTGGGAAAATCACCTCCATCTTCACCACCATAGGATGACTTATCTCGGTAGCCAAGAGCACTTGGAAGACATCAGAAAACAATGTCGTCTGGTTGACCGGGCCACGCTCCCCATGGTCCCTCACCCTGAGTCACCGGGAAACCACAGGTCCCTCCAACAGTGATGTGTTTAGAGTTTCCAAGTAATCTATAAAGATAATAAGGAGGATAACCCCCATGCAAAGTTCAGTGGTTGTTGGCAGTAGACTTCCCTCCTTTTAAGTACGATTCACCGGCAGCCCAACTTTCAAGGCGATAGAGAGGACATGCCCCTGAGAAGAGTGGTAATAGACATGACTGATCCAACAGAAAAGTTGAATGAGATGGGACTTCTCGATGGGTGCATCCCCCTGAGGATGTGCTGCCACTGGACTCATCAGGAAGGATTACCTACCAGTAGAGAATCCTCCTAGGTCTCCCTCCACCCGCTGAGGCATTGATCTTGAGCCGGTATGTCAGGAAGCGCAAAGAGCATGTTGGAGCTGTTAAGCACTCCAACCTATCTGCCTAAGTGCCGAAGACGGAAGATGACCCCAAGAAGGCGACACTCTGCCAACAGCTTTCTGAGAAGAAGAAGTTAGTCCATAAACTTCTAGCTGAACGTATTGCAGAGCGGCGACCCAACTACGGTGATCCTAGGCCGGGGCAGTAGGGGCAGGAACAAAAACCCCTCGGTGAGATTATCCCAGGCAACCCTGATCATGCCATATTCGCTAATAGGATGGAATCTAGACCTCACGGAAAGAGGGCATGGTATGTCTCGCAGAACCCTCCTGAACGGCACGAAAATCCGAGGAACCCCGCCCAGGCTCCTCCGGCCGGCCCAAGGGTCGCTCTACCAGCCATTCCGTGAGCTGCCGAGCTCGGCTACTGCATTAAAGAGACTTGAAATGCGCTAGTGGTTAGGGATCCCTACCAGGATAGGGACCCGCATCTAGACAATTCAATGGTAGTGCTCATTGCCTGCCTAGAAGCTTTGGAGGGGAGACCGGTGGCTATCCCACATGATGGAAATCCATACCCGGCATGGGTGGATGACATGCCGGCACCCCCGGGATTTGAGAATCCCACTATATCCCCCTTTAATGGGATGGGTGACCCGCTGTAGCACCTATCCCACTTTAACTCATGGTGTGGGCCTATGTTAGGGATACTAGCACAGCAGGAGGCCGCCTAGCTCCATTGCTTTGTTCAGACACTGGAGGGGCCGACATTCGTTTGGTATAGCCAGATACCTATGGGATCTGTGACAAGCTGGGAAGACCTTCGCAGGAAGTTCCTTTACCATTTTAGCTCTACCACTTGGATGATAAACATCTCAGACCTCTTCAGTTTCAAGCAAAGGCCCGGTGAGCGAGTCACAGACTTCATCGCCCGATGGAAGGGGCTCACACACTACCTTGACATGCCACTGACTCAGGAGAAATTACTGACGATGTGAGTGGGGAATGTCAATACAGAACTGGGTCTCTCCTTGATCACTCAAAATTATCCTGAAGGGTTCCGAGTCTTCTCGGATAAGGCCCAGCGCCTCAAGGAAGCTCTGGAATAGGATAGTCAGGCACGCATGATGCCCCCTACAATTATAGCAAAGAGTGCTTCCAGAACCGAGCCTGCCACCATGGCACCGGTAGAGGCCCCCAGGTAGCTAGTGTTGCTACCAATAGAACCGGCCCTGTAGCCTCATATAGGCCCTCCACCACAGGCACAGTTTCTGGGCCAGCAGCGCCCACCCCAGAATCGACCGGAACCCCTGCGTAATACGTCGTCGCTGTCTAGGAGGGATAATCAAGTTCTGCCTCCTCAGTAGGCTCCTCTGCCCCCTGTTAGGGTCAGGCCCCTAGAGACTCCTTTTTGGACATAAGGAATTAGAACTACTCATTTGACGAGGCTTAGGTCCCCGGCTACTTCCGCAGCGCCTTAGAGAAAATAATTGTGCAACTGCCTGAGTGTCGGAAGCTAGAAGAGGCGTGTCTCACGGATCACCCCAACTACTTACCTTATTTCTAGATCATGTGGCACACCATCAAGAAATTCTATGTGTTCAAGGTCTGGGCCCAAGACCATATTGAAAAAACATTGTCAGGTTGGGCCGAGCCCCTACACAAGTGGCAGGTGTCTTTGCGAGATCAGATAGCAGTAGCGACGTCCAAGGTGAGTGGAAAAAGGTACCTGAACATGGGTCCCAGAATTATAACAACTGGATGGCTTACAGGATGGTCACCCACACCCATGGAATTATCTGTGCATGCTTGAACCATATGGAGCCTTCAGAAGCGACGACCACCACTTCTATATCATAATCTCAGTCGATCGCTTCCCATAAGAGAAAGCATCAGGGACAGAAGAAGAAGCAATGCACCCCACCAATGTCGTTGTAGTCCCACACTCTTGGATACTTAATGCCCCTGATGATGGGAATACCTCTCAGAATATGCCAAGTGGTGGATAATTCATTATGTGACAGTTAGGGGTATGATTCAGTTAACACAGTTGTGTTGGTAAATCCCTATATGACTCCTGATGAGGGGGATCACCAGGCGAACCACCCCAATGTCCCCAGCCGACGCCAACGTCGGTGGAACCGGGACCATATTGGTTACTGGGGCACGTCAGTTGGCACCACCATCCAGGCCGTGCACGCCACTGAGACCAAATAGCCGGCCCAGCTTAGAACTCACCACACACAGCTTCTTCATCCGGTGTCAATAGGTCTTCTTCCACCACCGTTTGTGCTACTGTATCCGGAAAAGCCACTTCGGCCAAATCGCGACCAACATCACCCTGCTATAGGGAGATATCAGTTGCTCTGTCCTCTTCTGACAGTGACCTTCCGAGATTCAACTAGAGGGCAACAGGATGTCCCCAGTACCAGTCAGCCGCCGGTTCAGCCGGCAGGGTCTTCCATGCCTCCAATTGCCGAGCAGCTTCTCGTAAGAAGAAGAATACACATGGTGCGGAAGTATGATGTTTTGAATCACCTCTCCGGAATTCTAGTGAGGATCTCCATCCTTGATGCCCTTCACCTGTCGCTAGATATGAATGAAGCACTTGCCGAGGGTTTAAGGAGCCCCCTCCGGTTTGATACAGAGATCGCAGCCGCAGAGGCCTTCCATACGGAATCAGTTGAGGATGCCGAATGCCAGGACATCATATAATTCTTGGGAGAGGATGAAGGCTACCCCATATAGGGGCACATCTACCTATTGTACATCACCAGCCAATTTAACGGTGTGAAGGTTCGTCGTTGTCTCATCGACACCAGATCTGGGATCAACCTCATCCCAATGTGGACACTGCAGATGCTAGGGTTATCTGACGATGACATGACTCCCTCCGATTTGAAGATCTAGGGATATGACAGGACAAAGCAGACCCGGATTGAAAAGATCTATTTGGAGACCCAGTTCGGTGGCCTAGTTCCCATTACTGAATTTATGTTTTTGTCCTAGGACACCAAATACAATACATTGATGGTTAGGCCATGGCTCCACCTGCATGAGGTGGTACCCTCATCGTATCACCAATGCCTCAAGTACTCCCTTAATGGTCGAGTAGGTGTAATCCAAGGTGATGCATCTCCTTTCACCTCTTGCAAAGACCATTACATGGATGATGATTATTATAAGAGCTAGGATAAGTAATTATAGGCATGCGAAGTTGAGCCCGTTGCTGCTAAGATCGACATGTGGGAAGGCCTGAATGATGCCTACGTCTTCCTGATCCATCAGTTGGAGGCCACATCCCTCAATATGGGGCAACGTTTTGTCATTTCCACGACATGGGGGAATCTTACTGCCAGAACTAGGTAGCGTCAGAAGATCACTTTGTATTATTATAGGAACCAGGCTCTGGTGATCCTGGAGCCTCCCACTCCCATCAGGTATTGAGACTTCCAACTCATGCCAACGACAGTACATCATATATGTCTATTTCACCGGGCTAGAATAAGTCGGCTCCGGCTGACGCACCACTATTGCTTTGATATTGTAAATCGTGGCCCCTTGGGCCAGAGACGAGACAAGATTGGGGTAAGAGCCTTTATAACCATGGTCTCAGCAGCGCCAGAGTGCCCCGATGCAATGACCATGGCCGCACAAGCTAGTACCAGCCTCCCATCAGGGTTTTGTAGCTTAGAAGCAGCATCCCCCATGGAAGATCCCTCCATAAGTGGAGAATAAGATATTTAGGATTCTCCCACTCCCTTTGAAGAAGGTGTCTCAGCCACGGTCGATGAGTTGGTACAAGTGAACCTCGGTAGCGAGGCAGATCCGAGACCCACATTGATCAGCACCACTATGTCCCTTGTAGAGAAGCAGTGGTACATGGAATTCCTCAAAAAGCAACATGATATATTTACCTTGAGTTACAATGAGATGCCAGTACAAGATCCTTGGGTAGTCGTCCATCGCCTCGGTCTCCTGGCAAACCATCGCGGGTTCAAGTAGCCTCCCACAAAGATGCATCCGTCTCACAGTGCCATGGTTGAGGCCGAAGTTGACAAGCTCATTATAGCCAACATCGTCACGGAGGTCCAATACACCAAGTGGTTAGCCAACATCATGCTAGTCAGAAAGAAGAAAGGGTAGATCAGAGTTTTCATCGACATCTGTCATCTCAACCGTCATTGTCCAAAAGATGATTTTCCCCTTCCAGTGACAGAATTGTTGATTGATGCTATTCTCGGGTTCCAATCCCTCTCCTTAATGGATGATTACTCTGGATATAATCAGATCCAAATGGTCCTCGAGGATGAGGAGTCTACCACTTTCAGGGCACCTCAAGGTACTTTCTATTACGAGGTTATGCCCTTCAGCCTGAAAATGCATGTGCCACCAATCAGAGGGACATGCTTCGCATATTCAAGACAATCTTGGGAACATTGGTGGAATGCTATGTGTATGACCTGGTGGTCAAATATCACCAGTTCCAGGACCATCTCAAGGACCTTGAGAACGTGTTCGGCTTCCTCTGTTTCTGCCACTTGAAGATGAACCCATTGAAGTGTGCCTTCGGGGTCACCTCCAGAAAATTCCTTGTCTCTGTTTTAAGATAACAAGGCATCGAGATTGACACAAGAAAGATCAAGGCCATCATCTAGATGCCTCCCCCGAGCAATATTTAGGAGCTTTGAGGTCTCCAAGGAACCTTATCCTATATACGTCGATTCATTGCGAATATGGCTGGAAAGTGTAAGCCCATTTCCCAGCTCATGAAGAAGGGAACCGCTTATTAGTGCGATGAGGAGTGCTAGAACGCCTTTGAGGAAATCAAGAAATATCTGCTCCAACCTCTGGTCTTGATGCCACCCGTCTCTGGGAATCCACTGATTCTCTATTTCACCGCCCTAGAACGATCCCTTGGGTCCCTTCTCGCCTAGAAAAACAATGAGGGGACAGAGAAAAACCTTTATTACCTCAGATTCATGATCCTTGATATGGAGACTAGATACTCCCCCATCGAGAAAAGCTAATTTACGCTCGTATTTGCTCTGCAGAAACTATGGCATTACCTGTAGCACCAGTAGGTACAGATGGTCTCTCAGGTAGACCCGCTGAAGTACATTCTGAGTCGTCCCATGTTGATTGGCCGACTAGCATGGTGGGTGGTGATCCTCTAACAATTTGATATCAGGTTTGTTGCCCAGAAAGATATCAAGGGGAAAGCATTGGCAGACTTTCTAGCAGCCCATTGAACCTCCGCAGACCAGTCCCTGGGCCTAGATTTTCAGGATGAGGCAACCCTCTTGGTAGACCATGCCATCCCATGTTGGGAAATACACTTCGACGGTGCCTCCCGGAGCCCCACTGGTAGGAGGCTCAATGATTCTAGGCTCAACAGAGTGGGCCTGAGTATTGTACTCATCACCCTAGCATATTCCATTCTACCATACTCGTTATTGTTTTCAGAAGGCTGAACCAACAACTAGGCAGAGTATAAGGCCCTCATCACTGGTCTCGAGCTGGCCCTTGGGATAGACTTGTCTCATTTGGATGTGAAAGGGGATTCTGAGTTAGTCATCAAGCAGGTCAGTGGAAACTATGTTGTTAGGAATCCATAGCATGTACCATTGTTAGAACACACTCTCCAGCTAAAGGCCCAGTTCCCTTCTCATCAAAAGGTTATCCATGTCTCTCGGTCACAGAACAGTTGAGTAGATTCTTATGCCATCCTAGTCGCGTTTCTTGCAGTGCCCAAGCCGGATGATCTGATTATCCACGTGGCACACCAGAGATTCATTGCTCCTGTCACCCTAGAGGATGATGATGGCCCACAAGTAAACCACATTACCGTCGGTTCCTCTACGTGAGGGCCCCCGTGTAGTCCCAATGCAGTGATCGAAGTAATTTCCGATTGGAGGACACCCTTTGTTGAATACCTCTTACAGGGTAATCTCCCATCAGACTAGGCCGAGCATGAGAGAATCTGACACCGCACGCTGTAGTTTACTCTCCAATGTGGTCCCAGCCTTGAGAGAATCCTCTATAAATGTGGATTTGATGATTTTCTCCGCCGTTGCATTGATGGAGTAGAGATTCCACAGGTCATGCAAGAGGTTCACGCCGGTTCCTATGGTTCCCATCAGGCTAGGCCAAAACTATCTCACTAGATTTAGAGACTAGGGTATTTTTTCCCTCCAGGATCCATGGCTGCTTTGAGTTCACAAAGTCTTTCCATGTGTTCCATGTTCATGCTAACTTTGTGCATAGGCCAACGAAGCCTCTCCATACTACCAATTAATTTTGGCCCTTTGCAGTTTGGGGATTATATGTTATGGGACTATACCCACTGGAAACGAATCGCCAATGCTTACTAATTATCACCATTACAGATTTATTTTCCATGTTTTCAGAGGCTATTCTTCTCAAGGAAGTCAGTTCACGTTCTATCATCAACTTCTTGAGTTCCAATACCATCTATTGATTTGGGGTTCCTCATGCTATCCTCACTGATAACAACACTAACTTCCGAGCATACGAGCTGAAGAAATTGTACTCCAAGTACAACATTTGATCCAACCATAACTCCCGTTATCACGTGCAAGAAAATGGGCAGATTGAGGAATTCAATAAAACCTTCTCTAACATTCTGTGGAAAATGGTTGGTCAGAACAAGAGGTGTTGGACAGACAAGCTCCCCAAAGCCCTTTGGGCTTATCGAACGATGACCTACAATTCCACCCAGGTGACCCCATAGTCTCTAGTGTGTGGAACTGAGGCGATCCTTCCCATTGAGATTCAGTTTCCCTCATTTTTCAGAGTAGTCTATGACCAGCAAGTGCCAGATAGAGTGGCTAAAATCTATCTAGCTGAATTGGAAACACTGGATGAGAATTGGCTTCACGCCCTGCACAACCTAGAAAGGCATCAGAGTAGGTTGGCTCGAGCTTTCAACAAAAAGGTTTTCCTCTGCTCTTTCCCACAAATCGATTTGTTATTATCCCTTAGGGCAGCAATGATCCCTGGTAAGAAACCACCCATGTTGGAGCCCAAATGGGAAGGACCTTTCATTGTACATAAGGTTTATCCCAATGGAGCATAATCCCTTGTGACCATGGATGGTGAGCGTATAACTCATCCCACCAATGCCAAATTATTCATGAAATACTTTGCCTAAGTAGGATGGTCCTACATGACCTAAACTGCATGATTGTCCTGCATGACCTTTAAATGGATGGTCCTGCATGTCCCTAAACTGTATGATGGACTTGAACGACCTTAAACTGGATGGTCTTGCATGACCCTAAACTGCATGATGGTCCTCCATGACCTTAAACTACATCCGGTCCTATATTTGGGTCCTTGTGGTCCTTCATGAACTTAAACTGGATCATGGTCCTCCATGACCCTAAACTGGCCTATAGTCCCGCATGACCTTAAACAGCTCGTCCTGCATGATGTTAAGCTGTTATTAATCCCTCATGACATTAGACTATATCTTCAAGAACTACGTGTTGCATGATTTCCATCTTTATGGGATACATAGGACCGCCTAAACATTTAGATTCTGGGTCCAGCTCCATCTCGTAGAGATCCCACAATCTCCTGGTCACTTAGGCCCCTCGGCATGTCCCTCTCCACAAGGGGGATATATAGGTGTGGTACAGGGTTTTTGGCACCATGCTCCCTTCTCCTAGGAATCATCTATCTCTTGGCTACTCTCAAATTGAGCCCCTCGACCCTTTGTGGTGGTTCACCAATGTGCCTAAGAGTACTTTAGTCTAGGACCTGGAGTGTCAGATTCAACTTAGGAAAGTTCCTTCCACTTGTCAGGCTTAATGTCTCCCTTCATTTGGGCCCTGTTATCTTTCACACCCGAAGGGATCCCCAAAAATGTCATGGATACCACGCCTAAGGGATCTCCTACAGTTACAAGTTAATGGACCTTAGTGTTTCAGACAAAAAATTGATACAAATCTCACATTTTGAACATGGTTAGTGGTCGATGCTCATTTGTTTGTCCCTATTTCAGGATAACGCGGTCAGATACTGTGTTGTGAACATGGTCAGCAGTAATCCTTAGTCGTCACACCAACCCCTTCAGGCCTTGAATGCTGGTTACATGATTCACTTAATGTTTCACCACCATCGTGTCCAGGTGTAATCTCGACAATCATTTCCCTACCCCTCAGTGCACCTCTGCATGTCATGCAGACAAAGCTGCAATACGACATCTCTCGGGGCTCCTACGATCCGAGAGCTAAGACCATAAACTGTGATCTTCTCTAAGATCTATGCTCAGCTTGACCATCACCCCCATGGGATGTGTGGGGTCACCTGGACATTGCATTTCGGGTCCATCTCAACTAAAATCTAGCGTCTCCTGTCCCTTATCCTCTAACCCGTGCCGACATCTTGGCCCGAGGATCCTTTCCCGGAATCGTGCACGACGATGTTGTGGACCTCGTCCTCATTCACGTCAGGTATGATTTCTGGTGTCATGCGCATTCCCCTAGGTCCAAGCCATACGACATTAAACTGTGCAAGTTGGTCCTACTACATGACCATAAACTGTCATGATATCATCCTGGCTGCACGATGAAAAATGGCACTGCATTGTGATAACCTCATCATAGAAGACATCACGTTGGGTATCGGTCTTTTACCATACCATTTGTCAACTCCCGTATACATCTTGATTATTTTGGTGATGCCAGGAATTTCTAACCTCGGACAGTCACTCCAAAAAAGAAAAACCATTCACCTTAAAGGACAAACAAGACACATCAAATGCTGCTTCTTTGGGTGTGTGGGCTAGACACGCACACCCCTTTCATCCTTTGCACTGGTACCTTACCGTGACATGCCACCCACTAAGAACAACTTATGGCTTGATTATCATCCTCATGAGACACGTAAGAGCGCCCTAGAACATCCCTATGAGCCCAGCCTAACTTTTGTGTTCATTCCCTTGACCTGAGCACTCCCCCAGGGAACACATGCTAAGTAGGGCTTATGTCCTCATTCACCTCGGGTTTCGTAACCACCGTAACATGTGTCTCCTTCTCTCCTTACCCATCCTTGGTTTGAGTTATAAGACCTTTAACTAAGACCCATTCTAGAACTATGTGCGACTTTCTTATCATCCTTATGAGATACATAGGAACGCCCAGACTTTTCGTCTCGGGTCCAGCCCCAGGGATCACAAAATCCCATCCCTCCTCACTATCCGCCCCTTGGACAGGCTTCTCGGGGAACTGTATAACTACAGCATTGGCCCCGATCAAATTCGGGATTCCCTGTGATGACATTGGAAGGTGACAGTTCCCTCGCCAGAGAGGTCCTGTCTAAAAGTAGGGATGATCCATGACCAGATTAATGCACCCGTCTAATGTGCTTCCACCACGATGGTATAATCTTGGGAGTGTTGGATTCTATACGAACAAACCACAACTTCACATTCCACACTTTTCATGCCCTTTTATTTTGATCTTCATATTCTTTCATGTTTGAAGGGACCCCCTAGCAGTACAGATGCTCGACCTATTGTCCGCTTTCTGTCTTGGGACAACGTTCTGAAAGACCGATCACATTTGAAGGGAACCCCTAATAGTACGTATTCTCGACCTATGGTCTTACTTCTATCATGGGCCAGCATTCCAGAAGACTGGTCGATGATATTTGAGTTAGGCCCCGTGTTGCGAACATGGGCAGCGGTCGGCCCTCATTTTTTGTCCCCATTTCAGTATAATGCAATATGGATTTTGTGTTTTATACACGGTCAAAAGTCATCCTTCATTGCCACACCCCTCCCATTGTGTTCCGAATTTGGGTAATGTGATTCACATTTTTCATTCCCCTACGTTCGGACTGATTCCAATGCCCCTAGAATTTCCCTGTTTATGCGCTAGAGCACATTGAGAAGACGATACATCAATTGGTCTGAGGCCCTCATCCTTTGGATGGGCCTCCCTCTTCTCCTTGAAAATCCGGGTTCGAATTTTGAATTCCCGAAGCATGGTTGACGCTCCCACGATCAAACGAAGTGATAGTACGAGCCTCCTTTGCTTCTCATGGCCCACGTAAGCATAGGGATGTATTTCTATTTATTTTGGTATTATGGTTGATCATGTTAAACCAAAGGGAAAAGTATGTTATGTAAAGGAGAATGTAAGTAAATTTGTCTATACATATAGTTCAAAAGAACAAGAAGCAGTAAAAGCAGGACAAGTGTATGGGTTTTGCCAAAACAGGGCCCCTAAGGGAGGGCTTCCTGGATAGATCTCTCCAATGCCTCCACCTTTTCGCTGGTGGCCTCCAAGATGGCCTCCCGTACCCTGATGACCCTTTCTTCATTGGCGGCCATGGAGCGCAGCTCGCTGACCCTGGACCGCACCCGCACCTGTTCATCTTGGAGCTCAATTATCTGGTGACTCGCTTCTATGAGATGATCTTGAGCATCCCCCAGTTGGGCCCTCAGCTACTCCACGAGCTCAGAGATGTTTGTGATGAATACCTCCTGCTCTTTCGCCTGTTCCTCATGGCATTGGACCTCCTGCTCCACCCTTATAAATGTTCGGGTAATCCCTAACTCCCCCTAGCACAGGATGACGTCAGTGCGTCGGCTGCTCTCACGCATCCTCTCCGCCATGTAATCATGAACCATCAGGTGAAGGCGTTGATCATCCACCCCTCCAGTGCATACGAAGCACAACCGGGTGTGGAGTGACCCCATCCACTTCATCCATTCCGCTTGGGGCTAATTGAGGAAACGCCAGATGCACTTCCACCCCTTGTAACGCGTCATCCAAATCTCCTCGACCGCTTCCAAAACTCAATCGTCAATTTCTTCAGGATCAATGGGCCTATATACAGGGAAGACAACCAACAGGGCAGCTGTAGGGTCCTACTCAGAGATTTCTCCCAGGGGAATAGGCTCCTCAGCATCTGGGTGACCTTCCTCTGTCCCTTCGATCCTGGTGGCAGCCTCGCCGATTTCCGGCCCTTCCCCAACAGCAGCGCCACTGGTGTTCTCCGCTCCCTGCTAAACAATTAATAGACCGTACATAGTTTGGGATTCATGTTCTGGATGGGGCGGCACGTTTTCCATCGGCACGCTCGCAGATAGTCTAGGCTCAGCAGCCCGATGAGCCTCCAATATCGTGATCACTATATAGACAAGAAATACCCTGATTATTTAAGACCCTCGATAGTGAGTACCGGTATTAAAGAAAGGAACTTAGAGGAATACAAGGACACATACTCTAGTGCTCTGGCCACTACAGGAGCTGTCGTGGCGGGGGATACCTCAACACTTGTTAGCTCGATAATGAGTGTCGATGCCTCTCCTTGCCCTGTTGACACTTCCTCCCCTCCTTCGGCCAGGGACTCTTGATCAGCGCTGATGTTCTCTTATGTAAGAATAGGATAGTGGGTTAAATATTTTAAATTAAAGAGAATGCATGGGAAGATAAGTGTTGAAGAATACCTCGAGTATCTCAGTTACATCCATATCAGAGCCGATGATCTCACCGCTCTCCCGAAGACTCCCTTGGTGGAACGCCCCCTGCACCCCTTCAGCTCCAGGCTCTTCTTATCCTTCTCCTTCTCCTTCACATTACCCTCTTTCTTCTTCATCCTCTTTGGTTTCGCCGCTCTCTGACTCCTCATCACTGTCATCTTCCCCCAGCGGCATCCTTTCCGGATCATGCTCTTGGCCGAGCAGCACCTTCACCAAGAGAGGTGGCTCCACACTCCAACCCTGTTTGAGTGCATATGTATCCATGGATATTAGTTATGCTTGTCGGCTTTGGAAGTTCACTTTTTCAGAAACCCGGACAAGACCGAATTCCAGAAACTAGATCCCATCCCGCACTATCTTTTTCCATAGGGCTTCAGTAGTCATTGAATGACGCAGGGTTAACCCGGATGACCATAGCGCAGGAAAGATCGCATCGTGGGAAGGTTGAAGTAGGTATCTTATCTGCTTCCCAAAAAGTTCTCTGGTCTCTCCATGGGACCCTCCTCTAGGCGACGAGGGTACGGCCATGCCATGAGACGCCGCTACTGTTGAGGTTCCAGCCTGTGCAGGCTCCATTGCCTGAGGCACTTCTGATCCTCCCCCTCTAGCAGCACCCTGCCTGCTCTCTCACCGTCGAGGTTCCGCACTGGCAACCTAGATCTGCCGAAATCACTTCCACATAATCCCCCCAGGATATTCTATGGTCCAATGTTCAACATACTCAGTCAAGAGGCCAGCTTTGACTCCGGTGGGAGGGAAAGTGATGATGTCGCCGGAGCCGTAGGTTGTGAACATCAGCCGCAACTGAAGAAGAACACAGGGATAACTCTCCTCCTGGAAATCTATGTATACTCTCTTTGTCATTTGCTGGAGGCATCTGAACTACCTAGAAAACCTAGATAAAACATATGTCTCGCAGAAGATCTTCCCATCAATCCGGGCCATAAGCACCCCGCCTCTAATGCTCTGGAAGTACTCCTTCTACTCTAGTGAGCCTTTACCATCATATATCATCTGACCAGTTGGGGTGTGGAATAGCCTGAAGGATAATTTTTCATGGTTACCAATCCTAATCTGTACTCCCTCCTCATTGAGTGTCATCTGCATGACCCCAACAATATTCAGTAGAGAGGGTTGCAGGTTGTTGCCCGGAGGACGGATGGCATTTGGGAAGGTGTAGCTGCCATAGTGAGCCACAACCCAGCCATGGAAGATTTTTAAGGGGCACATACACTCCTAGGTGATCCCCCTCTTGAGATGCGTCCTAAGATGGTGTACAACCGGGCCATCACAGGGACCCCTAGGTTGAACCTCTTGTTGGAATCCATGATACCCGCCATCACCAGGGTCGGTGGACAGATTCCCATCCTTACGTCCTGCACCGGCAAGATCCATCCGCTCAAGAATGTGGTGAGGAATATGACATGCCAGAAATTCGGGTCCCAGACCACATTGATGTTGTAGCCCCCTGATTGGTATTTCCCCACATCAAGGGTCCTCCAATACGATCCAGTCTTGCTTCTCTGAGCCACTGTTGGACACCGTTTACCCCGCCATGACATCTTGACTTCCGGATCCTTCTCTAGGAATAGGCTAAACCAGTCCTTGTAGGCTATGTCCTTTAGTAATTCCTTGACCTTCATCTTATCCTTGGAAAACTCCAGTAGGTTCCACGTCAGTATGGGGGTTCGAGACCTATCACTCCAGATGTTCATCGGTGGGAGGAACTCATCGTATTGATGACCCTCCAATGGGATGCCTCCGATGTAGTGGATGTCCCGGACACTGATGCTGACTTCCCCATGGTGAAAATGGAATGTGTTGGTGTCAGGGGACTAGTGGGTGAATAGCTCCGGCCCGAGCATAAGCTGCCAGTAGAAGTGGAACTACGATGTCCACATCGCCTCAAACAGACCAATGTGCCGCAACTCGGCCCCAAATTGGTCGCATGTGTGGCGAACCCAGTACGCCCAGGCCCAATCACTGGTGAAGTTGCCTCCAGACCCCAGAACCCAGTCCTGCAACCAACCCTTGGTTTCATCAGTGATGATCTGTGGGAAAGTACTTGCATAGAGTGCCGATGAGCTCTCCGCAATAGGATCACCCCCAGAAACGGTCCTGGTCTAGGGATTCAGGACTTAGACATCCATATGCCTGGTTTCTCTGGCGGGATGACCATTTTCCTGATGTTGTATCAAGGAAGGTTGTCTTCATGGGTCACCCATGACCGCGGTAAATCAACCTCAAACCCCGGCAGGGGAACCTCCTCTAGAATGCTGAAGTCCCACAACTGCAGATATCCGCACAAGGCATACTCTTTTTGGGTGGGGGTTAGCATGTTGGAGAGGGTGTGGTTGTTAGAGACAAACCTCTTTGTGCCATAAACCTCCGGGTTCGCAGCCATCATAGCTCTACAAGCGGCGGCCTCCCCCTCATCAGCCTGGTTTACGGCCATCTTCTTCTAACTATGTTCGGGAGTGTTGACTGAAATCTGGGAGTTTGGCACGAAATCTAAGAGTCTGGTGTGGAAAATCAGTGGGCCACATGAAATTTCTGGTTGTGATATGAAATGTCCTGGGTTTTTGCATAAAATCTCACCACATCTCGGTGGAATTACACACCTACAAGTGGTTTTTCGCATAGGAATGGAAGAAATTTCGCGCACGAGAGCTCAGAGCTTATCGTGCGAGAAAAGGCATACGGAGCACGGGAACCGTGGCCGGTTTTATAAATAAAGACTGAGTTCTACAGCTGCTTTAAATGCCTATTCTATGCCTGGATGAGTTTTGCATGCCGCTCATAATTTTTTCATGCATGGGGCCCACATAGCCCTGCATTTCAGCGTTTCCCTCGGAATCCGATCGTTGTGATCCCTCTCCAATCCAATTCCAAGGGAGGGCATTTGTTGATGCTGGAAAATGAGTAAGTGCAGGAGAATGTCCCAAAACGAAAAAGAGAAGTCATATTCAGACCCGAAGGCCCGGTCCAGAGGGCCCGGAGGTGTTGCACAGGAAAAAGTGTGAATCACGCGAAAAATCTATCCCACGTGGAAAGTACCAGGACTCACGAAGAGTCCCGACGCTGGCACGAAATAATTTTGCACCCGCGACCCGCTTGGTTGGCCTTTCATACTGTCGCCTCCATCACACAATTACTTCGTGCAGCCCTGAATTATGCGCTGCCAGATTCCTATAAATAGAAGGCGTCCCCTTCCTTTTTGGGGCTGAAGAATTCAAACCACCTCTCGTCCGCGTAATCTGTATTCTGCACACGCGCAATATGGACTTCAGGTATGGTTCTTCATCACACCAATTCTCCCCTGGATCTGCCACTGTGCAAGATCCCCATGGCATAGACTAAACTCCAACCCCCTTTGGGGTCTACCCCTTTCGAGCAATCCTTTCTGGGGTGGAAAATCCAGCCAAGCGGCGCATAATCCTTCCTTTGCGTGCACACCCCCTCCGCTGTGCACAATTCTTCCTTTGCGCACCCACCCCTTCCTTTGCGCGCAATCCCTTCCTTGGCACGCAATCTGTTCCTTTGCACGTAATACCTTCAATTCACATGAAAAACCTCAGACCCCTATTTATAAAAAGAAACACCGATTTTGCGCTATCCTAGGGCCTTTCACCCCAGACCTCCTTATTTCACGCAAGCCTCAAGGGTTACACGCAATCTCTCGAGGCCCTTCACCTCGGTGCTCCCCGGTCGCCCTCTTGCGCGAGCACATGATGCCCTCCTTCTGGGAGCCATTCGAAGGTGTCTTGTGCACCCCAGACATCTACATCATACATGGTTTTCCCATGCGTCCTTCTAGGATCGTACAAAGTAACTTCAATGTCCCTTGGACAATCCTTCCCGTTGCATTGCTTCGCCTCATGCTTCTTCACATAGGCACTCTAACGAATGTTGATTCTTCGCATAGCCACACTAATGTGGACCCCTCTATGGTTTGCTCTATGGCACCCCTCAGTACGGCCTTTCCTATGCCTTCCCCCCCATAAGGAGCAGAGGGTACCGGTTATGTATGTCCAAGGGGTGCGGAGCAATCCCACCTCATTTGAGCTGTAGGACATTAAACTGCCAAGCACCTTGTCCTCAACACATGATGTTAATCTGTGACCTGACCCCGTGCCTTGCACGCAGGCTCCCCCCGCCTCGGACATTCTCCACGCCCACTCGTCTCCATGGGGATGGGATCATCCCTCATAAGGTGTGATTTATTGGAGTGGAGTTTGTCTGCGGGGAAGGGAAGCCACCTTGTTGTAAGCCCCTATGCTTCCTTCTAGGAGACATCACCCTTGCTCCTCCTCACTTCCTTGGTGCCAAGGCCAGCGGAAGGCATGATAGGGAATGGGGACCCTCCTCTCTACCTGGGTGAAAAATCCCTCTCCCACTATGCCTTGTCCCCATCGGGCCCCCATCCTGGATTAAGCCCCGACACCATGGGCCGCTCAATGCGTAATCCCCTTTTAACTTCCCATGGACGCACCCTTCGCGACGTGATCGTCAGGTCTCTACTACCTCTTGTTTCTTACACCGAGCATGACTCCTGTGATCGTAGAGTGAGCACCCACCATGAAACTCCTTGGACCGTCTCAGAGTGTAAGCCCTAATCCCTCCCGAACTACAGGGACTTGGATTCGTGCTATGGCATGGTACATAGGAAGCCTCCATGAAGTTCAAACCCCCCAGCTTGGGCTGTCCTAGAGCGTAAGCCCAAATCCATCCTGAACTACGAGGAATTTGATCTGTGATAAGGCATGGTACGTAGGGAGCCTCCATGAGGTTCAATCCCCACCACCTTGGGCCTTCTCAGAGCGTAAACCCCAATCCATCCTGAACTATGGGCACTTTGATCCGTGCTAAGGCATGGTATGTAGGAAGCCTTCACGAGGTTCAAGCCCCACCACATTTCTCCGTCCCAGAGTGCAAGCCCCTATCCATCCCGAACTACGGGGAATTTGATCCGTGATAAGGGATGGTACATAAAATGTCTCCACGAGGTTCAAGCCCCAACTCATTGGGTCATCTCAGAGCATAAGCCCCAATCCATCCCGAAATACAGGGGCTTTGATCCGTGCCAAGGAATGGTATGTAGGAAGCCTCCAAGAGGTTCAAGCCCAACAAAACATTGGCCCCAACTGTCTCTGTGTCGGTGTGCCAATCCCCATTTCCACCTTGGGCTACCTCAGAGCATAAGCCCCAATACATCTTGACCTTAGGTCCCCATTCTCGTGATTTCTCCATCACCATGGTCCGCCTTAGAGTGTAAGCCCCGTTCTCGTCCTTCATGACGTTAAACTGTATCCGCCACCTGAACTACAATGACTTTAATTCCCCACCATGGGGATACGTACGAGGCCTTCACGAGGCTCAAGCATGTCACTCCTGTCTCATCGTGATATCTCCCTTGAGCCCACATGTCTCAGGAAGATCATGCCCTATCCCGAAGGTTCTACCTCCTCTGGGTCCCATCCACGCATTCATCCTCATGGGTCTCCCCTTCAGGTGTCCCACCGTATCCTCGAAGTATGCGGAATTTGATTCCCTGCCACAGGGATACGTAGGAAGTCTCTTCGAGACCCAAGCCCATAGCCACCCTCCATCTTGATTCTTACCCGGGCCACCACATCCTAGTGGGATCATTCCATTTCATTCTCCATTTTCCTCCATTATATTTGGGAAGCCACCCACGTGCTGGCCCCAACATCGGTGTTCCTTCCAGGGGGTTCTTCATTCTGATCCACTCTAGCTAGTGTTCTGATCAGTCTGTATCATCTCTGATTGATGATAAATTTGAATTATACCCTATGTTAAACATGGGATGCTGAGGAAAACCTCAGATACATGCCTATGAAATTCAATTACCCACATTCGATGTGGGATGCCTCGGGCTACCGTGCCCTCGAGAAGCCCTATAATAAGGGACAGTGGACAGACATGCCAATCCCCAGCATCATGACACGCCAGTGATGCCCCAACGTGATTGCTCTCCTAACCAAAGGTTGCTGCCCTGACTGGACCCCTTTGAAGGTCTTGATAGAAGTGGTATAATTGACTGGTGTCCATGAAGATGTTGTACTAGGAAGAGATTCATTAATTACATTTTAAATCTATGAGGGATACTTGGACTAGGTGACGAGCTCAGAGGAGGAATCCACAGAAGGAAGAACTGACATCCCATCAACCTGTTTCGATTAAGTAGTAGACGTCACTGAATAAGGAGCAGATGCTGCCCACCTTTGGAAAGCGGGAATGCAGTGTAACAGCAGCACATCCTCTACGTGACGGATGCGCGTGCGCCTTGGTGAAATCATCAGAAACAATTATAATGAATTTGAAGTTTAAAATTCTTTTGTTTTAGTTATACATTGCCTTAAATGTTTATGCTTATTTTTGAAAGTTTCCACTATATTGTATTCTTTACTGAGTATCTGAGCTCACCCCTTTCTATGTTTTATTTTTCCCGGCATGTGAAGAAGTATTTTATGACCGACCTACTGGGATAGTCTAAGGGGATATGAGTGTGGAATATAGAGACTATGTTGTTGTAGTTTTTCAGTTTATGATTTAACGTAATACTTATGAATATATCTATAGTTTCCAAGGCTACTAAAATAATTGTTCTTTCGTGACTTGATCTTTTGTGATCAATCCAATGTTATGTAATAATGCACCGACTCTGTGTAATTGGGGTCGGGTCATTACATTTATTCTTCATAAAAAAGGTTTACCCCATTGTAAAGTACATAGGAGTATGTATCCCTTTTCTAGATTCTCCTAGATTTTATTCTTCATTTATTACATCTCCTTTGGGATTATCTTTAACTAGAATTTGAATTAGAATATCACTAGGTATGAGTATTATTGGAAACACAACATCATTATTTATGGGAAGACATTTAAATTCTATTTGACATATATAAATATATTACTAAATCATAAGAATATCTCTGAGGGCGATTTTCCCCCAAACCATATAAGATAAATATCCCCACAGAATTAGAAACCAGACACATAAAATGGATGGTAATTCCGTTTGAATCTTATATTCATCCTCACACAGATAAATTTTCACAAGTTTATTCTTTATATAAAATGTGATTTCCTTATTCTATCAATTTATAATAGATATATGTAGGGGGTCTAATCAGTGCTCTAGATAACATAAAATTACATTGAAAATTAAATAATAATATTTATATAGGGTACATTTTTATAAAAAATAACACTATATACCATACTATGGAGTAGATTATATGTGTTACTAAACCATCATGATCAACATCATCAAATAACATAGAATAATACATTCATTATTCTAGGATTCTTCCCTTGGACTAGAAAATTGAATCAAATAATTCACATATTTACTACACTTAAGAAACTGAACTATTTATAGTACCTTATGATGTACTTTATTTCCATCCATTTAACATTTAATTTTCATTGGAAATTAGTTTTTTACATCCTATTTTTAATACATTAACCATATTTCCACCCCTCTAAGACATTTACATGGGTGTTATTTCCTACACTCTCAACAAATATGAGGATGACTTTTATTTCCTCCATGTTCATTATCAAATGACCTCTTATTGAACTCCATTTCTCTATTAATAGGTATTTTAGGAAGCTAATCCATGTTTAGTATGTTTATAATATATTGAGATTACTTGTTATGACACCTTCTTTTATCCCATGAAACCTAATGTTTGTGTCAAAACACTATACCTTATCATAAAATGTTATATGATCATTCATATCATTAATCATAATGGATAAAAAAGATCACATGAATTAACAAATAATATCGCCCAAAATTTTTTACCCAGTTGTGTAATTTTAGGACCACTTATCATACACTAGGGAAGGCCGATATAAAACATAATCCATTTCTTTTAGTGTTTTTACTCCTAGTTTCATATTTTCCATAACCGCATCTACATTCTAATTTCCAAATAGGGATTTATTTTCCTAGAAAAACACACTCCTTTCATTACAATTACATAAGATGTTCTCCTATACTTAGTATTTTCCTAAGAGTTTTTACTAATGATTTTGAATGCTAATTTAAAAATATAACTACACCATATACCTATACCAACATAGGTGACCCATGATTGACATAAATAAATATAAAATAATTTTAGATTAAAATATAATACCTATCACAATTATTCACACTTTTATACTACAATGGTTTAACATTTTTGGAGACTGGATACATTATCAACATGTTTCTTAAAATATTCTTAAAATAACCAAAAACATTCTTGATACTAGTAACCATTGATATGAATCATACATAGAACTGTCCATCAAAACCTAAGGAAGTAATATATAACAATGGGTGAGATAATATACTCATTAACTATAAACATGACAAATATTAATCATAAGAGTGCACAAGATCATAAAAATGTTATAATAACATAATTATGATAATTATTTTAATGTAATTTTTTTTACCCAGAAAATCATATATCATAAACTCCAAAATAATTTCATATCCTTACACATTAATAATAATGGTGTCAAAGCATAAATCAATACTTAATAGTCATAACATAGCAATGTAGAATCATTATTTTAGAAAATCATATTTTTTTGAACATATATATTTGAAATATATTCCACACATAGTTACATGAGAATATATAGATGAAATCACGCTCACATGTAAAAATAAAATCCAAAAACTCTAGAATCCTGTCCAAAAATATAATAATGATCAAATCTAAAATAAAATATACATACCTGTCAAAATGTGAACATATCTATTCATAATCATGTCCATTTTTATAATCATCACCTCATAAGAAATATATATCACATAAATCATTTCATTGGAGATAAATAATATATATATTTTTCATATAGTCATAATATATTCAATTTTATTCCACAAGGTCAGGAAAAAATTTTCCATTTCATCATGGAAAAACTGATAGGGAAAAATGGGTGTTATCATTAATTAATTGTCATAATAAATAACATTTAAGAGGAATAATAAAGATTATATAATTAGATAATTTCCAAATTTAATCATAAGTTATATCAAGGGATATTGTAAGAGATTAATATACCTCTAAAAGACCCCCAAAAAAATTCTTAGGGAATATAAAATTTTCAATTTTAAAATGAAATATTTAAAATATAAAAAATTGATGAATATTATGAAAAAAAATTCATTTTTAATAAATATGGAAACATTTAATGTATGATTTTATTTTAGGAGAACTCATGATGGTAAGAAAATCTAGTCATTTGGTGTATGTTATAACAAAAATTCCACTCACACATTCAGTAAAATTTATATCATTCAAAAAACAAGAAGATTACTACTTTCAATCCATTCATTAAAATTATGATATGATAAAATTAATGTAATAATAAGTGTATAGTTGTATATAATTTTTAAATAAAATTAAAATTAAAATATGGGTGTGGATGAAAGAATATTCTTGACTAAAGGGGAACAAGGCCAGGTTTATGATAAATTTTTGACAATTTTAATTATAAAAATTAAAAAAATGGAAATAATGTAATTAGTTTCTAGGAATAACTAGAGGATGTGAAAATATATTGGGTTTAAATTCTATGACCTATATAAATTCCCTGAATTGAAATTTTGATTTGAAAAATCTAAAAAAACGAGATTGTAAAATAAATCCCTTACCTCAAGTATCATACTAGTTCATATGTGTTTCAAATTCCTAAACAATTAACATAAAATTATTATAAATACAATACATTACTATTTTCATTAAAAAAAATTTATCATCTCATTATAATGTCCATTAATTAATTTATTAAAAATATCGTCATTAAAAATAATCTTTAGGTGAAAAATAGAATATTTGCCATCTATATTTCGATTCATTGGTTTTGGTCCTTCCACCATGACAACATTTTAATTATAATGATTCCAAACATTGAATAAATTTTATAGAATTAAATTTCTATATGTGGAATATATTAATTTTAATATAAGTGTACAAAATGCAACAAAAAACATTTTAATAAAAATGCATTCTAAGAACAAAACTAAATTTACCTTAATTCTTTTAATTATCAAAACTATTAGATGAATGATAAAAATATTTTATTGAATATAATATTGAGAAAATTATTTAATATTATTTATTAGCTGATATTAGTATAATATAATTATATAGAAACACATTATGCACAAAATGTTTTTAAGAAGGACATTTATTTTCACCATCAAATGCTTCACTTTTAATTTCTTCACAATAAAAAACATGTGAAATTTTTTTATAATTATGTAAAATATAAATTTCTATAATTTAGGTTTTCCTATTTATAACCACCAATCCCACAGCTGGGAAATAACTTTCATATTAAATAGTGATATTTTAATAATATAACGACATCCTTTTAATCATGGTGGGGTGTCTATAACAAGATATAAAATGACGAAATTAATATAAATATAAATATATAATTTAAAATATGGATGATATAGAAAAATTTTACTTTGTTATTTTTTTAATTTCATTTTAATCATTAAATTTAAAAAAAATTGTAATTATTATTCAACAACTTGAAGTAAACAAATAAAAAAATTCGCCAAGTCCAATGTGAAATAAGTGTATTGGATTGACGCCTTATCCACCGATGGTCATGTATGAGAATAATAGAAATATATTTTTACAAAAACCCCATTAGTGGTGAAAATAAAATTACTTCAGTCTGATAAGTCCAAAAATCCCTTTACTAGTAATTATTGGATTCCTATAAGTGTGAGTGTATGATTTCTTGAGGAGAGTTGCTCGAGTAAGTCATCTAAGGATACCAGAGACATGGCTTTTTTATTTAGTTATTTTATATGGACTGGGTAAGTGAAAAAACCTAGTATAACCCATTATATTTAAATAGGACATGTTTCAAATATTATGTGATTCCTATATGACTTTTCCTTTTTGAGTGGTTTTCATTGCTTTGACATTATCACGGTAGATGAATTCCTTTGTGATATGGGATAAGAATCAAGGGACTATACTAATATAAATGAACCATATGGGTTACCTACACTGATATGTTTACCAATATGAACCCAATAATGGTTCCTTTCAGTTGACAGGACTAGGGAGACCCTCATTGGTTCCCTGGAGATAAGCTGATCATGATTGGGTGCATTTGGGTGTTGGTAAAGATGATAACATGTGTTATCATAGAACATCTACCAAACATGTTATCATGAGATAATGATGATTATAGTGACATGTAGGGATGTTTTTCAAACTATATACTTTTATTTATACCTTCTTCTATCCATTTTCATTCCTTGTAGATTTCATGTTGTACTTCCTTAGATCTATATTATGATCTCCAGACAACATGACCTAGACATTGGGAGTTCCCAAAGGTGATTCTTGGAATATTCCTTCTAATTCTCATATGATATGTTTTTATATGTCTTAAATAGGATGAAAACAGCATAAATTTCTGGTTTATATCTATGGATCCTTATGTTGAGAAATGTGTTGAATGACTATGATTATTGGTATTTACCTTAGGTCAGTATGGGTTCCCCATGATTCCATGTGTCCATAGAATGCTATAAATTTCATGGATTTATCCACTAATGATAGAATATTATTATTTTGTTAACTATTATTACAATATTCATCAATCACCCCTAGAATCCAACTATTTAGTTTTTATGGCATTATTTATATATGATGTGGATTTTTAGAATGCATTGGATCTAATCGAATTACATGGTGACATGATGCATAATTTTTATTTTTTTATTGCCTCAAGTTTCAATGAATTAGCTTTGATCCATTTATTATATTGGATTTTGGAGATACACAAAGGGCATGTGGGATACATTCCTAGAGTTGTTCATGATGTGTTATTGGAAGTTTGATCACGAGTATTTGGGATGAAGAGGTTACCCCCCAAGAGATGGTATTTAAATTGTTGGAGTAATACCAGGACATGCTCAAAGACACCTCAAAATTGGAAAATTCCTATATAAACAACCGAGGTACTAGAACTAAGGATTGATGATGGTTTATTATTTACTTATATCATACAATGTCTTTATTTCTACTATCCAAGCATGTCACATGAAAATTTCATGACATTTCCAGTTATTTATTGGACTATTTATGTGGTTCCCAACTTGTTTTGTACTCACACCCTACTGAAGCTAATATTAGAATGGGGAACCTGAGAAGAATCTCACATTGTTATATGTATAAATTTATCTAAAGCGTAATATTTCATGGTCATGTAAGACTGCTCAGATATTCATGAGATTAGGATGTTGTATTCATAGAATCTCAACAACTTTATTTTATATTTGAGAATAACCAATAATGTTTTTGGGATACATTTAATATATTAATGATTTCTTTGTACTCTATTTTTTTAAACTGATTGATGTTTTTATTTATAGATTTATTTTAGTAATTAATTTTACAATTTCACATTCTTATATTAGGTTTCCCATATCCTAAAGATAATACCATAGACTCCTACAACTATTTTTTGGACCTTGGAATACGGGGAGGCATTACAAAGGTTATGTAGAGAATCGAGGTAGGGAACCTATCAGGTTTCCTCTTGACTGGAAAATTACATCACATAAAATGTGTATTGATAATCTTATAATAAAATATAACTATTATGTATAGAAATTTTAGTTATTCATATTTTATCAATCATAATAAAATAGAACTATTTTACATATGTAATATAGATCTAATATTTAATTAATAAAATGTAAGTTTATTAATAATGTCTTAGTTATTATTTATTGAAGGAAAACAATTTCATTTTTATGATATAATTGAATGAATGGTATAATTTAAATAAATATAAATTTATTTATTGAATGATATTAGAGATAAATTATTTCATAATTAAACAATAAATATATTAATATTTAAATGTGTTACATGGGATATTTATTGTGATTGAATAAAAATAAATAAACTTTGTGAAATTTCTTTTGTTTAAAAAAATTAAAAATATATTAGTTTTGAAATTTTATTTGGTTTTTTTAATATTTTCAAAATATTCCATTGATGTTTTTCATCCTACCACCTATTGAGATGACGAGAGACTTAATCTTTTTATGCAAGGAAGATCAGATTTGATTCAGTTGGTTCCATATTGAAGGGAAGAGCCATGCGAAAGGGGCAGTGTTGTAAATTAGAAATAAAAAAATTTAACATTATTTATTCTAAATCACCATTCCCTTATGGACCTTTGTTCATCATTTTAGGGATATAATATAATATCTACCACTATTTATGGAACACTCACCAAAACACATAATGTTATTAACAGAAATCACAAAGTATATTATGATTTTACTATTTCAATCACAGCAGTCTATAACCACGGACTATGAAATTGTTGTGTGATGATTCATCAAAAACAATAAAAATCATGTTCTATAGATATAAGATGTAGTCTATAGTAACTCCACAAGAATTATAAATTCCTTTACAATATTTTGGAATGACACATTTTCAATCAAATGGTAACTCCCATGTCATATATTTTTTACACTACATTGGTGAAAGAAAACTCAATTTATATACATAAAGGTATTTCCATGTTCAACATTTGACTATACTAGATTTATAACTACAAAATTGATGCTTATTAAATGTTACACATTCACATCACTTTTCCTCTTCATAGCTGGATGAGATAAAATCCTCAATATTTGGGATGTATATTTATTATTTAATTCAAATTACATATGATAGTGTCCATATTATGTTATGATAAATTCTTTGTCATCTACATTAATGAAATGGTAAAAACGGTAATAGAGAAATATTATCTCCCACTAGTATAATTTTCTTCACTTTTATTTTTAATCTCTAATTGTGGGATATAGAAATATAACATCATATTATTCATTTATCATTAATCATTAAAATAATGGAGATATGATCATGGAGTTCCATTTCCCATGAATCTATCTTACTCTACTTATATTTAAACTATCTGTATTAGTCATGATCATTTCTTTTATGTTCAAGAAAAATATTCAACATTTTTCTCCTGACATTCCAAAACTTATATTGGAAAATTTTATATTCTCTAGAATCCCTCACCCTATAATTAAATGGTTAAGATCAATTATATTTCATTAAATATCTATACTGTCACTATGTGTCCCACATAATTATATTCTATAATATTAGTATACTTATTTCAACTCCAAATCCAAAATTATGAACCAAATCATTATAATTTTAAATTAAAATTTAATTTTCATGATATTAGATTATTAACCCAATCATAGTGTACCAAAATAAAGTATGGAATAATCTTCCCCAACTATAGATATATAATAATGTGAACTCCTTCCATATGGTGTGATCTATAGTAAGAATCATTATCCAAAAATTCCCCAAAAACCTCATTTTAAAATCACTTAGGATCTGAATGTGATCTTTTCAAATATTTTATAAAATCAAATTGAGTGCGGCGTGTCAAATTTTTCATATTTAAAAGTCATTTATCCTCATCAAACCAATATATTCTTCTAATCTTATAAAATCACATCATCTATGATGAATCCTCTATGACAAGGCATGTTTCTTCTTTACGATAAATGATGCTCACATTTGTACACAAATTATGAGAATATTTCTACAACAGTCACATTATAATGAAAAATAATCTTTTCCTAGATTATAAAAATGGTTTACACCCATACTAAAATCCAATATTAATTACATTTCAATACAATATAGATCCTACTATAATGTGGTCCTCAACTTCAGAACACAAAGTTGAAGAATTATCCTATGGTTAATCTAGTGTAGATCCTTTAATCCTACTAGTAAACCTCATAGAGAGATCAGGAACTTAAATAATATTCACACATGAGTCCCCATATGGCATGGTATTAACTTTAGAACTATATTTATCTATCACCATTCTATAATTAATACTATATAACATGTTGAATCTACGATTTATTCTTATATATCAATTTTATGTAAAAATACATTTCCTTATAGCTTTTCTATCTCAGCTTCTAAAAAAGTAATTTTATTTAGTTGTAAGATTTCACCTATGTTATTCATCTTAATGTGTGGTCCATTACTCCACAAAGTAGCGTTCTATCCAAATTCACGATTTTAAAAATATGCAATTACCCATTTAGTTAAATTAATACACTTCTTTCTTAGTCTCTATAGCTTAACCTATACAATTCATCTATAATGATTCATATGGTGCCAGTATCTATTCTCGTAAGGGGAATAATTGTGGAATTTGTTTTTTTATTCTGTAATTATATTAATTATTCATAAACAAGTATCCACTCATCTAGAAAAAATGAAATCGAATCCCCTATTTCATCTAGAACCATAGTATAATAGATTATGAAATGTTATTCACATCTTACAATCCCTACATGTATAAATCATCATCTCACTAAAAATATTTATATCCTAATGTGATGAACCTAGTTTATAGAAATATCAATGTTCCTTTATTCATAATTTACTCTACTTTTTCACCATAAATACATCGATGAATTTACTTTTTCATCTATTTTGATCCTCATCGAACGGTTACATCATGTATGTGAGTTCTACTCACCCTTCAATGATTGTGATTCCCTTATTTGGTAAATATATCCATATTTATCCAATCATCACCATGTCTTATTATCCTTTTCAACCTTTCATATCTATAAAAAATTGATATTTCTTCAAACAATAATAATAAAGACCAAATCATTACCTATCGTTAAAACATATTCTTTTATTCATTTTTTAGAAATCATACCATAAATCCATTTCCATAATGTCACAAAAAATACTTCTAATATTCTAAAGAGATATGTATGGATTTTTGGTTTATTATCTCTATTGTTTAGTAACTATATCCATATATATCATAGACTTACCATGTATTCTTATCCTTCACTACATTCTATCAGCATTGAAATTTGAAAGTACACACAACAATAATTAGAAAAAAAAATCCAACAGGAAACCCGAAGTTGAATAATTCTCCCCCTTTATATTTTGTTATGAGTCTTACCATAAATCTAGATCCATCATGTTACACTAAATACTAAAACTATTATATAGATGTATGTATGTATTTATGGTTTATTATCATCTCCCCCTATGGAAATAAAATTCATTGGTATGATTCCCCAGTTAATACATTATATTTTTTATTTTTTTCATTTTACTCCCTTTATCAATGAATTCCATGGGGGGGGGTCTTCTTAGAACTAAATGAAAATTTATCAATAAATTAAATAAATTAAATATTCTCAATTTTTTAAATTAGAGGGTTTTCTGAAAAGGGAAAACCAGCACACATTTTATAGATATATATTTTAAGAGTTAGAGATCCAACTTTGAATTAAAAACTCATTAAAACCCATTTGATACCACTTCTTAAAATATAAAAACCTTGATTTATAAACTAATTTGGACTAATCAATAATTCATTATAATCCACCTATAAATATAGAATCAATTATGAACCATTTTTTTTCTATGTACCTCCATTAATCCTCTAGGGTCTCTATGAAACAATTGTTAGGCTATTTGATTCTTTTTCTATTTTAGAAACAATTTTACAAAAATTTGAATATTGTCGGGGATTTTATTTAGTGAAAATAAAACTCTATAACAAGTGACTAAAAAATCCTATAAATTTATAATGTAAGAACAAACTCTATTAAGTAATAGTCTATGTCAATAATAACAAAGATATCTATTTCACAACTTTACATCTAAAAAAACAAACAACTTTAGACTTCTCTTTATTCTAAAAATTCTCCATGTGATCTCAATAACTATTATAGAATTTAATTATTGGATAAAAGTTAAGTAACAATTGTGCAAGTCATACCACAGATTAAATATACCTATACCATTTTATCTGGATAAACATATGGTACCACGGAATGTTACAGGCACAATAGATGTGTGGTTGGGATGAAACCAAAATTTGATTTTTACCATGATCAATGATCATTCTGAGATCAACATGATGATGAATGAACATATTAATAGAATAGAATCAAATATTTACATAAATAAGGAAGATGAGTGAAAAATTCAAAGAGGATCTTTCACATCATGTTTATAATTAATTTAATTAATTTCATAAAGAAAAAGAATACATGGATCATTAGTATTTTCTTCATTGTTGATGTTGATCCTCCAGAATGACCCTTCCAGATTATGTCATTTCACTTGTAAATATCCAAACTAGATTCCCTCTAGTGATGATCCACACGTACTTTGATTAACTCTGATCGACACCGCTCGTTCTCCGGATGCTAGCGTGGTGAAGAGAGTGTCTTGTGTTAGTCGTTCTTGATTGATCGCTTGTTATTTGAACTTGAAGAATGTCTCCCCTTCTTGAGAGGGGTGGGAAGAGGATTCAAGAGAGAAATTGTTTAGCTCAACCACTCTCAATCCACAAAGTGTGCAGTGTGTTCGCTATGGAACAATAAACATACTTGTTAATTCATATGCATGGAACATCAGTACAATATTTAATTTCATAATAGAAATTAAATACAGTCAAGAGATTAGAGAAAACCCATGATCATAATAATAATACTTCATCATTATTTATAGTGTGACAACTTGCGCAAAACAAAATTATGAATAAAATTCCACGTCACAAAATAGTAGCAGTTTCATTAGTATTTTAACTTGTTCCAACTAATAATTATTTAACATCTTGAAAATAATTATTTTACTACTGGACCGGTCTTCATCCGCTCAAACTCCACATCGATTTATTGCACAACCAAATAAATAAATAAAAAATTATTCTCATAAATAAATATTTTATTTACAAACTAGTGAAAAAATATTTATTAAATGTTCAATAAAATAAAATAAAAATATTTATTATTTAATTTATATGATAATATTAACATGAAAAAAATTATTTCACGGTCTTGAGAATAATATTTATTTCATTAATTCAATTTAAATAGAATTTAACTAAGACCACAAAAAACACACATTATGTGACCCAATCAGATTATTTTTAATTTCCATTATGTGGGCTTTCCTAAAGTCCAAGAGTTCTATCTAGCAATGGGTCAAGTAACCCAAGAGAAAGAACATAAAGTCACAACAACGACATCCACATACGAATGCTCACTGTGTAATATAATCCCTTTGTCTCAATATCTCATAAAAAATGTTTCAAGATAGTGTCATGAACCTTTATACTCGATATTTCATTCTTTGACAACCTAAAATAAACTCATTGTTACACAATGGCCATTGAATTTCGCGCGACAGTTCTATTTCAATCAAAGGGCCATGATATCAACTTCCATAAATGGAAGGGACAAATCCTTCCTCGACTTATTCATTAATAACAGGACACTCGTGACACACCCAATGTACCCTATATCCTGTGAATTGTCTGCATGATCGTTTTTTTCAGTAAATAAAAGTGTGTGAGTCATGACACATATTAATGATAATCTTGATGTCTAAGGATCATTACATAGGCTCACAGAGAGAAATATCTGATGACACCAAAACATACAGAATTCCTACTGGCAGGTATGTTCTCATAATCTCTAGTATTTTATATTACCAAGTGAGAACTTCCTTAGAGGAAGTCTCATATTCTTATGAGTACTCACACATGACGGTCTACATGCTATGTGACCCATCACAGCATGTCATTTAACTGTATAACTATATTTATGAATATTGTTATAGAATTTCAAGGTTATCATCATATCTGGGAGCTTCCATGACCCTATCAATGCAATAAATACTCTAGGAAACTATTACTTCATAGTCATGTAGAACAATGAACAATATGTAATAAGATGTTTAATATTTAAATACATTAAATGTCCATGTAATCAATGTACAACCAGCTGGTTCTAGGACACCATGCCTTACGAACTCCAACTTGCACAAGATCCATCTGCATATGACTTTTAGTCCATTAGACCTCACAAGGTGATGATGTTTCTGTTTAGTCAAGGCTTTAGTCATGGGGTCCACCACTTTTCCTTTCGTGGAAGTACTCCTCACAACAACTTCACCTCTCTTTGAAAAATCACTCAAGAGAAGATACTTCCAAAGTATGTGTTTGATCTACTGATGTTACCTTGGCTCTTTTGCAAGAGTCACCACTCCTGCATTATCATAGTATAGTATGATGGGATCTTTATTTCTAGGAATCACATCCAGATTTTGGACAAATCTACACATCCGAACTGCTTCCTTATCTTCCTCAGAATCTGTGAGATACTTGGACTCTGCTGAAGAATCTGTAACCACACTCTACTTTGATCTATTCCATCTCACTACACCTACATTCAATGTGAATATGTATCATGTTTGCGACTTCATGTCATCTTGATCAGTCTAGAAACTGTTATATATATATCCACTGATGACCAGTTCCACATCTCCTTTATAAACCAGCAACATATCCTTAGTGCGCCTCAGATACTTTAGGATAGTCTTGACTACCATCCAATGGCGGTCACCTGGGTCAGCTTGATACCTTCCTAACACACTCAATGTATAGGTGACATCCATACTAATACATAGCATGGCCTACGAGACTGACCCAATCATTGATGTGTATAGAGTCCTTTCCATTATCATTCTTTCTTCACATGTCTAAACATTTTTGTGGAAGGATGAATGCCATGTGATGCTGGAAACAATCCCATCTTGGATTTTTCCATACAGAATCTCTTTGGTATCTTATCAATGTATGTACATAGACTTAGGCCCATCAATATATTGGATCAATCATCCTAGATCTTGATCCCATGAATATATGATTACCCACCCAAGTCCTTCATGGAGTAGTATTGATTCAACCATGCCTTAATAGACTGTAAGACTAGAATATCATTTCCAATAAGTAATATGTCATCAACATATACTAGTAGGAAAATGACTGCACTCCCATAAAACCATTTGTAGACACAAGGATCACATTTGTTCTTGATAAAACCAAATTTCATTATGGATTCATCAATACGAATGTTCCATGACCTAGATTCTTTCTTTAATCCATAAATGGATTTCTACAACTATCATACCTTATTGAAATCCTTTTGAGTCATAAACCCTTTAGGTTTTGTCATGTAGACATCTTCTTGAAGGTTCTTGTTAAAAAAGGTTGTTTTAAAATTCATTTTCCAAATATTGTAGTCATGGAATGTGGCAATGGCCAATCGAATCTTGATGGATTTCAGTATTACCGCAGGTGAAAATGTTTCATCGTAGTCAATTCCATGCCGTTTTTTGAACCCTTTAGAAACCAATTGTGCCTTATAGGTGTTGAATTGTCCTTCCAGGTCTAGTTTATTATTTAATACCCATTTTTAACCAATATTCTTTACATAAATTGGATGATCTACCAAAATTGAGACTTGGTTTTTTTATATTGAATCCATTTCATAATCCATGGTTTCTTGCCACATGGAAACTCTTATTCCACTTACCGCTTCCTTGTAAGTTAGAGGATCATTATTATCAACTAATAATGAGTCAACATAATTGGTAACTTGAAAACCCTACCATTCTAGTTCCATAACCTCTCTTGTACTCCTACGCATTTATTGTGTCTCTGGAATAGTTCTTTCTTCCACAGGGATTTGTGGAATCTGTTCTTATGCAAACTATTGTGTACCTTGAGCCTCAACTTCATCGATGTCTTTCTTACTACCTCTATCTATTTTAGAGATGTTCTCCCTCTCATAGAATATGGTTTGTCTATCTTATAACGCCACACTTTGTGCCTCAGGGTGCAAGTTTGTTACCTGAAGAGGCCTTAACAAATGAATCACTTCCCCACACATGTAAATTTGATAATATGGCATTCATTCCAGTCTAGATCTCATGAAGAATACCATTTATCAATTAATTTGGTACTTGGTTTTGTATGTGTGCCGTTGTTTGTAAACCATATCCCCAAAAGGATTATGGAAGAATCAGATGACTCATCATTTATCTCACCATGTTCAACATGGTGCAGTTCCTCTTTTCGCTCACACCATTCCACTGGGGAGTGTATAGAGGAGTGAGTTAAGATAGGATCCCAATCTCCTGTAAGTAATCAATGAAGTCTTCATTAAGATATTCTCCACCTCAGTCAGAGTGGAGTTTCATAATCTTCTTACCATGATGGATGTCAACATCATTAATGTATTCATTGAACATAGCAAAAGAATATGACTTATACCTCATTATGTAGATATATCTAGATCTACTAAAATAATTAGTTAAAGTTATGAAGTATGAATACCCTCCAATTTCTTCAACTAGAAATGATCCTCACACATAGGTATAAACCAATTCAAGAATTTATGTAGCCCTTTCACCATTTCCACTAAATGGGGATTTGGTCATTTTTCCCTGTAAACATTCTAGACATACACCAAGTGGTTTCAGTTCAATAGAATCGAAATATCTATCTTTATGTAACAATGTCAAGCAATTCTTATTTACATGACCTAGCCGGTGATGCCCAAGTTGGCTGTGGTATGAGTCATGTGAAGTATATTTGTTAATGATTTCCATTACTTGGTTTGTGTAATCAAACACGTAAAGATTATTGTATAAATTTTCCTACAAAAACAAATGAAATATTTGAAAAATAAAAAAAATTCATTTCCAAACTTTAAAAAAATACATCTTTTTCTAATCCGGGTACAAAACTAATGTTTGTAGTAACAGAAGGCACATAATAACAACCCTTTAACACCAAGATCATCCCAGTTGTCAATGTGTGGTGGTTGTCCCTAACAGCTACAACAGTAGGTCTAGCTCTATTGGATTCTCATAGATCTACCTCCCCTCAGTCAATCCTTCTGAATATACTTGGTTACTTTATTTGGATACATATGTGAGCACCACAAGCTGAATCTAATAACCAATTTGTAGAAATAGATAGATTGCATTTGATAAAAAATGAACCTGAAGCTTCCCCTTGATTCTTAGAATGGGTGTGGTTATTTCTCCAATGACCCTTCATTCCATATGCGAAACAAATAGCCTCTTATTCCGTTGCATCCAATTTGATCTTTTTTTCTCGGAAGGCTATGAAGAAGCTTTGGGCATAAAGTTCTTCTCCTTCCCTTTAATCTTATTCACCATAAGTAAAGAAGGATTTTTATGCTCAATATCTTTTTCTACTTGGTGAATGAGTATAACAAGATCATATAGAGACTTCTCAATGTTTTCCATATTTAGATTGACAACATTGTTAGAGAATACCTGACGGAGTTATGCGAGAATGGGATCGGTGCCTAGTAATTTTGGGATTTTAAATCCTATAACCTCCAGGCGCTCAATGTTTCCAATGTTCTTGACTATAGGAGGCCCAGCTAGGGCACCTTTACCAATCTTACTCTGAAATATTGACTTAGATATCTCATAAATTTCTTATCTTTCTCTCTCTTGGAAATTACCACAGAGGTGCTCGAGCATTCTATAAAAAAATATGTTTTCATAAGACTTCATAATCTCACTAGACATTGATTATATCATCAAACATTAAACATCGACCGCATCATTCATATTTTTCACATAGACCAGAAAATCCTCATCCCTCACCTCATTAGAAGGAGGATCAAGTAATTATGTCTCTAGCACATAAGACATCCGTTCATTGAATATGGACAGTGTGGTTGACGAGCTTGTCATTTTTATTCTACAATTAAAATATATGATCATTAGTACTTTCATGATTTCATTTTATGAGAAATTTTTATTAAGTCTCTCACTATTTTATCAAGTCCCAATGGCCATCAACACTGATCATAGAATGTATAGTTTCCATGAAATTCTAGTGGAAAGGATCCACATTTCCTTTTCACATAACCCCAACAACGGTTGCCCAAGCTATTAGAAGGTATTAAGGTAGGCAGCTTTTTGCCAACTACGGGCTTACAAATCCTTGATCTGTTGAGTGGAATCCCCAATCCTAAAATTATGAATTTTGATTTCCCCAAATCTTGCATCTAATATTACACCACATCTAGTAAGGGATACTCTTCTTGATGTAATAAGGATAAGTCAACCTGAAACCTTTCATAATGGATTCCTATATAAAAGTAAGTGTCACAACTAGGGTTGGTCAAACACGTATCTTTATTGAGTTTTTCCCTTAATCAAGTAATGGAAGGCCTCTCCTCACATAATATTTTATTTGAAGGATTTTTATCTCTAATGCATGAATTATATTTGATCAACATCACATATTTGTTAATATTATGTGTAACCTAATTAAGTGATTATCCATGTCTTGATAATATTTACACATAAGTCTTGTTTATTTTAGATCTATCTTGAAAGCTTGTTTAATTCATTAATTATGTGATCGTGACAACTTATCCATATTGATAAACCATAAAAATGATAGAAATAAAATAAAGGGAATGATCATGATATTTTCTAATGGTTAGTTTATCTAGTAGTTGATAAAATTACCCTGACCTAGGGGAGAAACATCCTAAACCTTATGGGTTTGTGTTTACAGCTTTCCACTTATCCACCTCTGTATCTCCTGGGATTGGTTTCGTCTCGACTCCATCTTGAACTACCTAAACTAACTTGGGAGTTCCATCCATTACATAAGACTCTTTTAAAGTTATATGAAAGTGAGGATAAAAAATGGGTTTTACATAAAATAATCTTTGGGCACACAAGCCCTTTATATTAATGAGAAGAAGGCTCACATGCCAACAAATTCTATTTAAACAAATAAATTAAAATAAACCATCCACATACAAGGGTCTTGGTCTATCTCATGATCATCCATACATGAAACTATATTTACGCATAAATAAAACTAGCAGTCCATTATTTTATCATTCTCGTTTAGGATAAATCACCCTCAAATCAATTAATTTTCATCTTTAATTAATCAATCCTTTTATCTTAAACCCTTTTATAAATTTCCTTGACATCCACATCCTTCATAATTTTAAACAAATAAATTAAATTGAAATTATATTTGTACATAACTCATACTTTAGAGAAAACCCAGTGAATTCCCGTTCATAACTACCTAATGAGCAGAAATGAACATTACCCAGATGTTAAAATAAACATATATATATAAAACACCTGTCTTGTGTTGTGCCTCATCTTTACGCCAACACTTTGGTACACGTCTTAAGATTTGTAAAATAAAATAATAAATTTTAGTAAATCTGTGTAATTGGGATGAGTACACGGCCTGTAGTTCTGACAAAATGTCGTGTACTATCATTCACCATCCATCCAAAGTAAACACCCAGGGACAAGACATGTATATTTACTTCAGAAATATTTGGAGTACACAACTTGTTTAGTGGACCACATGTGGTGTAGTATTTGTGTTACATAGTTTCTAGCTGGGCAATTCATGTATGGGGTACATGGTCCAACCCTAACCCGAAGGGACTACACAATGTGTCCAGTGGAATACATGGCGTGTAATCTGGAAAATGTGTGCCACCTGTTCCTAGTCAACAAAAGGAGTCATTTGTCACGACCCGCCCTCGGGGCCCGTGCCTTGACTACTCCAAGCCCGCCTTCCATAGGCCAGGGGCTGGCGACTAGCACCAAGGCGTAAATCCCAGAAAAAAGGGAAGGCATTGCCTTTGAAAACTAAACAAACACCACAGAGTAAGAATGCGGAAAAGTAAACACTAAGTAAAAATAGAGTACAACTGAAAGTGCGGAAAAGTAAATGGGCCAGTATACAAACCCAAACTGAAAGTAAAGTACAACTCGAAAGGGAAAACAACAACTGTAAAGTAAAAGCTGCTACACCGAGCTGTCCACTGGAATTCCCACCTGAAGGGTGTGTACAGATAGCTCCACTGCTCCACAGGTCCCACCGTCCGCTCCAAGTAAGTCCCGCGCAGTGGTCCTCCTCCAGGTACCGTCCTGCTCTGCAAGCCTCAACCACGATCAACACTGTCCGTCGTCTGCAACCAACACAACGTAGTGCAGGCATAGCCCCTGCAGGGGTGAGTATAAGCTACTCAGTAGGGACCCCGAGACCCCTGAAGGTCTCCCAAAATCCACAAAGGATAAACCACAAAGGTGAGATACAAACAAGAAGTAACAACCGACACTACTTAGGTATATTCCCATACATATACCTAAGTCATCAATTCCAATACGCTCCAACCTCCGAGCCCATGTACAACTCAGTCCACACAGGAAAGTATACGTATTCCACATAGGAAAGCAAAACGAAATCCCCACAGGATAGCACAACACAATCCACACAGGAAAGCAACAAGATTCAGCTCACACAAGTATACTTCTTTGAGGGACGATAAAGATGATCTCTGATCCATCTAAGTCGTCAGACCCACGAAGGATTGATAGGTAACTAACCCCCGCAAAGACCCACACAGGATCGGGCCCACACAGGACCTGTAGGCGCTGGTTCACACAGGACCGCTGAGCGCAATGACCCACACAGGATCGGACCCACACATGATCGGGCCCACACAGGACCTATAGCACTGATCCACGTAGTATCGTTGAGTATTGTAGTCGTCGTTGAATCCACCAAGGATCTATGTACTGTCGTCGTCGCAGTCACAGTAGTTGTAGCAGTAGCAGTCACAGTCGCAGCCAGCTCTAGGGTTCCCGCACACAGCAAGCTCGTTCGGGAGGGTCCGCTCCACGAGCCGAGAGGCTGATACATCAGCTATCACAAAGTCCAGAGTTGATGTATCCAAAAGTTCCGTATCGCCAATAGGAACTCAACGCAACAGATGGCTCGTCGATCAGACGCCCTGTCTGAGAGTTATTGGCTTTTTCGTCCCAGGGGCCCGATTGGGTTTTAAGGCAAAACCAACAAGACCGTACTCCACCTGCGCCCAATCATCGGTCGGAGTATTCCAAAAGGTTCTTCTCACTAAGATGAACTCAACAAAGCTGACGGCACTTCAATCGGACGTCCGTAGCTCAAGAAATGAGTGTTTTCGCTCCGAGAGCAAGGTTGGTTTCGTGTACGAACCAACCCGGCCGAACTCAAAGTATTCTGAAACATTGATTGCGATATACCCAATCGACCGTCTCGATCCAAGCATCACATCGCCGCTGACGGTTCGTCAATCGGAGGTCCTTAGCTCAAGTTATGGGCAAAAGACCGAAGTCGATTCGAAAACGGGGGGGTCCGGGTCCGGGCCGACCCGGCCCGACCCCCCTGGGTCGGCCCGAATTGGGTCAACCCGAACCAGGTCGACCCGACCCGGGTCCGACCCGGCCCGGCCGGCGGCGCGGTCCGGTGCGGCCTGGGCACTGCTTGGGTGCCACGCGCGGGGGGCAAGGCCCCCGCCCTTCCTGCTAACGGCGCGGCTGGATGCCGCGCCTTGGATCAAATGGCCCCCCTCGTGGGGGCCTGCCTTTGAGAAAAACGGGGGGGGGGGCGCTGCCCCCCCTTTGTGAAACCGGACCCCCCATTATGGGGGGCCTATTTAACCGCCCGGGGGAATTTAATTCCCCCGGTTTTGCACCGTCCCGGCCGGCCCGACCTGGCCGGCCGGCTTCTTCTCAACAGGACCGGCATGGGCCAGTCCTCTTCCATTTTCCGGCACCGGCGGCCCGGCTGGCCGCTGGTCATCACGTCCCGCCGCGGCCCGGAACCGGCCGCAGCCTTCGTCATCCGGCACGGTGCGACGACACCATGCCCTTTCGCCGCGACCCCGCTCCGGCCGCGGCGCCTTCGGTTTCCATCGACGCGGCGCGACGGCGTCGCGTTCATGATGAATCTTTCCACGGTACGGCGCGACGGCGCCGCGCAATAATTGTCGAATGATTCCCGTGTGGTGTGACGACACCACGGCATCTCGTTTCATCCGCAAGGAAAAAATAATAATCAAGAACAATGGAGGGGGGATTCGGCCGTGTTTGTGCAGTCTGACCCCCCTCTCGTTAGATGATAACACTTAAACATTTATCCTCAAGATTGTCATGCTAGAACCAAGAACGAGAATAAATAAATAATCAAAAACAAACCCCAACCTCGATTTCAAGAACGATGTTCGTCAACGACCCGCGGAAGACGCGTCGCGGTGGTCAGCATCACAGAAGATGGATGTCGATGTCGTGAAGCGAGGATTCGAAGTTCTTTGACGACGATTTCATCGCGGGAAATTGTCGCGGGAGAGATGACGCAGAAGAAGATGTCGTCGGTGTCGCGGGTATGGCGTCGCGGAAGGTGATTCCCAAGAACGTGGCGTTCTTCGTCGATGATCGAAGGTTCTTCGCATTCTTCGTCAAAGTTTGAAGAAGAAGAAGAAAGCTCCAAATTCTCTCAAGGTGGATAGAGAATTCTAACCAAATAAAATAAGCTAAAGTCTTATTTTATTTACTCAACCGAAACATTTTGAAATTCAAAGGTTTGAAATTAAACAACTCCACCCATTTAATAACCAAAGTTGTCATGCTCATTAAAAGAGGAGTTTAAGGGAGTTTAAAAAAAAGGTGAAGAGTTATGATTCATGTGGGCCCCACCACACTTAATCCTCCCAAGGGAGGTTAAGTGGATGTGGGTCCCACCTATAACTCCCTTTGGGAGAAAAAAACCAACAAGTTAAAAATAAAAAGTGTTTCCACATTTTTATTTAACTTCTTTTAATTTTTCCCAAAACTAACTTTCATCCCGCATAAAACACAACCTCGGAAAAGGTCTCTTTAAGAGAAAATCAGCGCTGCGAGTTCATCGGTGCCCTCAGAATTTGATTTCGGGCACCGGTTCAAAAGTTAGAATTTCCCGCTCGTTCGTTCACTGAACTTACCCGAGCCAAACTTCTGAAATTGATTCCGGGCACTCCAGGCCTCGGAATCAGGTGTCGTCAGAAACCGCGTTCTTGTAAAATTCCAAAGAAAATTAAGAAAAAAATTTCCTTGAATTTTACGGGTCTTTACATTACTCCCACCTCAGGGCTTTATGTCCCCGTAAAGATACATCAAAAACTAGGGAAACAAATAAGGGTACTGAGCACGCATCTGAGCCTCCTGCTCCCATGTGCTCTCTTGGAGGTTCCCATGCTACCATCTGATGCGTATAAGAGGAATCGATCGCCCACATAGGACCCGCTCCTGTCGATCCACTATCTCCACCGGGACCTCCATAAAATTCACCCCATCGTCAACGTCAAGCTCCCCATGGTCAATGATGTGCGTCGGGTTGTGCACGTATCTTCTCAGCTGAGACACGTGGAAGACGTCGTGCACCCGGTGCAACTGAGGTGGTAGATCTAGGCGATAAGCCACCTCACCAATCCTACTGAGGACTTGGAAGGGTCCGATGAAGCGTGGAGATAACATGCCGCCTCAGCCAAATCTCCGTATACCACGTCGAGGTGAGACCTACAAGAAGACGTGGTCGCCATCCTCAAACTCTAGTGTCCTCTGCCTCCTGTCAGCGTATGACTTCTTCCGGCTCCGAGTTGTCCTCATCCGCTCCTGGATGACCTGGACCTTCTCTGTCATGGCCTGGACCATCTCCGGTCCCACAAGTGCTGACTCCCTAGGGTTTGTCCAGCACAAAGGAGATCTACAAGGTCGGCCATACAATGCCTCGTACGGTGCCATCCCGATGGTGGAGTGGTAGCTGTTGTTGTACGCAAACTCCACCAAGGGTAGGTGGTCCTCCCAGCTACGACCAAAGTCGAGGACACATGCGCGGAGCATGTCCTCGAGAGTCTGGATGGTCCTCTCCGTCTGACCATCCGTCTGAGGGTGAATGGACGTGCTCAGACTTAGCTACGTCCCGAACACCTCCTGTAACCCCTTTCAATGCCAGGAAGTAAAGCGAGCATCCCGATCAGAGACGATAGATGATGGCACACCATGAAGCCGTACAATATCCTGAACATAGATACGTCCCAAGCTCTCCACTGAGCCCTGCTCTCTGATGGGTAAGAAGTGTGCCGACTTGGTGAGTCGGTCAACAATCACCCAGATAGAGTCGTGACCTCTGGAAGTGCGTGGAAGTCTAGTCACTAAGTCCATATATATTCCGTCCCACATCGACTCCGGAACCTCCAAGGGCTGTACCAAGCCTGCTGGTACCTGATGCTCTACCTTCACCTGCTGGCAGGTGAGGCATCGAGAAACGAACTCTGCTACAGCCTTCTTCATGCCCGACCACCAGTGCTGTCGTCTGAGATCCTGGTACATCTTCGCCACTCTAGGATGTACCGCCAAAGGAGAAGTGTGAAACTCTCTTAGTACATCCTCTCGCAAAGCGACTGGTACCATGGTATGTCCTCTGAAAAGGATTTCGTGCTCTTCTCCAATGGAGAATCCATCAGGTGCCTGCCCTGAGGATATCTGTGCATGCCGTGTCTCACAGTCAGCGTCCTCACGCTGTGCCTCTCTGACCCGCTGCTGTAGTGGAGGGGTGACTGTGAGAGACTGAAGGAAGGCTGCTCCATCTCTATCCACGAAGGATATCTGCAAAGAGTCTAGCTGCTTTGTCGCCTCCTCAAGTAGATGAATGCCCGTCCTCCTGCTGAGGGCATCAGCTACTACGTTCCCCTTCCTAGGAGTAAAGACTATCTCAGAGTCATAGTCCTGGAGGAACTCGAGCCATCGCCGCTGTCTCAGGTTCAGGTCCTTCTGCGAGAAGATATACCTGAGACTCTGATGATCAGAAAAGACTGTAAAGCGCTCGCCCATCAGATAGTGCCGCCATGTCTTCAGGGCGAAGACCACTGTTGCTAACTCCAGGTCATGGGTAGCGTAGTTCTGCTCATGAGGCCTCAACTGACGTGATCTATAGGCTATCATTGCCCGATCTGGCATCAGAACACAACTGAGTCTGGTCCCTGATGCATCGCAGTAAACTACGTACCCTACTCCCTCCTCAGGAAACCTCAAGATAGGTGCACTAGTCAATCTCTGTCTCAGCTCCTGGAAGCTCTGCTGACATCTGTCTGACCACACGAAGGGTTTCCCCTTCTTCGTCAAAGCTGTGAGTGGTGTCGAAACTCTAGAGAAGTCTGGCACGAATCTCCGATAGTAACCAGCTAGTCCCAAGAAACTCCGAACCTCAGTCACGCTCCTGGGTGGCTCCCATGCTAACACAGCCTCGATCTTCGCAGGATCCACTGCAACTCCCGCCTCAGAGATAACGTGTCCCAAGAAGTGGACCTCACGTATCCAGAACTGTAACTTCGAGAGATTACCATAAATCGGGTGCTCTCGGAGTGTGTCTAGTACAACTCGCAAGTGATATGCATGCTCCTCCTATGTCGTAGAGTAAATCAGAATGTCGTCAATGAAGACCACGACAAATCGATCGAGGTATGGCTGAAAGATCCTGTTCATTAGGGCCATGAACACAAATGGAGCATTGGTTACGCTGAAAGACATAACCTAGAACTCATAGTGGCCATACCGACATCTGAAGGCCGTCTTCTACACGTCCTTGTCTCTGACTCTGAGCTGATGATAGCCTGAACTGAGGTCTATCTTCGAGAACCACCGTGCTCCCTAGAGCTGATCAAAGAGGTCATCAATCCTTGGTAGCGGATACCTGTGCCTCACTATCACCTGGTTCAGGCGACGATAGTCAACACAAAGTCGCAAGCTCACGTCCGCCTTCTTGGAGAACAATACCAGGGAAGCCCAGGGTGAAACACTGGGTCGGATGAACCCCTTGCCCTGCAAGTCCTCCAACTGTACTCGTAGCTCTCGAAGCTCGGAGGGGGCCATCCGATATGCTGGAGTCGATATCAGAGCCGTCCTGGTGTATAGGTCAATATAAAAGTCTACCTCTCTGTGAGGAGGTAGCCCTGGAACGTCGTCAGGAAAAATGTCCGCAAACTGATCCACCACTGCAGGAAAACCAGGACTCCGCACGTCAACTGCTCCTAGGATGATGCTAGCCAACTGATGAGTGATGGGATGTCCTCTCCTCTGCGGGAGTCCATCCTGTGCTTCAAAGTCTCCCTTCTCGCCGGTGAAGGTGAACCTGCTCCCATCGGTGCGTACACATCGCACCTTGCGCCTAAAACAGTCAATCTGTGCATGGACCGTAGATAGCCAATCCATGCCCAAGATGACGTCGTAAGGCCTCGACGCTTCTAAAAGAAGATCCCAGCCGAAGCTCTCGCCTCCTAGAGTAAGCTCACACTACCAGAACCAGTGCGTAATCGTCGAGTCTGCTCCCGTAGGAGTCTCTATCCGTAAGGATCGAGCCAACGGCTCTGTCAGAATCTCTGAGCTCCGAACAAGGGCAGCGGCTATGAAAGAGTGACTCGCTCCTGTGTCTATACGTACTGCATCAAGGGTGTAATAGACACAGATAGTACCTCGAATCATCTCGGGTGCGCCGTGGTTGTAGGCCTCTGCTGCCTGGAGATGTGCCTGTCTCTGCCCGCCTGCTCCCTGTGGTCGGGGTGGACCTCCTGGCGGTGGTGGTGGTAGAGCCTCAAAGCGTCGCCCACCACCTGCTGTTCGGACAGCTCCTCTGCCTCGTCCGCCTCCTCCCTGCGGAACGCCACGGTCGACCCTCTGCCTCTGCCTTGGTGTTCCCTCAACCATCTGATACTCCTCGGCACAGCGGGTCGGGCAGTCACGAGCCATGTGGCCCTGCCCGCCGCACGAGTAGCACTGTCTGCCTCTCGAAAGACTGGCTCCACGCTGTGTGCCCCGCACTGCTGAGCCCGTGTCCTGAGGTCATCTGCCTGAAGGTCTGGTCTGTCTGAACCCCTGAGTCAACCGTCGACTGCCTGCTGCAGATGAATCTTCCACGTGCCGCCCTGCGGTGGGTCACAGCGCTAGTGTAGACTTAGCAAGGAAACTCTCGACCAAAAGGGACCGCTCTAGTACTCCCGTCTGAGTCGGTATGCTGAGGGAGATCAGCGATGCCCTGATCTCATGTCTCAAACCCTGCTCGAATGTCCGGCCCCAGAAGAATGGGTCCCGTACCATGTCAGTCGAGTAGCGCGAGAGATCAGTAAATCTCGCCGAGTACTGAGCGACCGTCATGCTACCCTGTCGCAGCTGAAGAAGCTCCTAGATACGCACCGCACGAAGGGTGGCTGGGACGAACTCCGAGCGGAAGAGGCTCTCAAAGTCCATCCATAGTAGAGATGCCTCATCGTGCACCTGGAGCAACAAGCTCCACCATCGGCCCGCTGCTGTGTGCAGTAGGCTCGCACCGAGGATCACCATGAGGTCTGCAGGTGTCCTCACTAGACTAAAAACTCGTACCACTGCCTCCAGCCAGTCCTCTACTGCCTGGGGGTCCGTCTCCCCACGGAACCTAGGCGGTCGCTGGCACTGAAACTCGTGCAGAGCTCCAAGGAGTCGTGCATCGTCAGTGGCTGGTGCTGGAAGCATCGGTGGCTCGGCGGGTAGAGCTACCGCCGGTGCCACGGCAGACAAAGGGCCCTGCACCGAGGCCTCGTCGCTCGGTGGGCTGTCGTCATGCTCGACTCTCAGAACCATAGTTGGCTGCCCTCGTGGGGCCATCCTGAAAAGGAAACAGGTGCGCCACGGTCAGAACAGTATACCTGGTGAGCTGATATAAAGTAATCACAAAGAAAACTTTGAAACACACACGCAATCAATGTTCTCGTGCATTAAGTCGGAAATCAGTAGTCAGGGTACTGGTGTACGGATACGTCGGCCCCCACACCAACACTAACTCCCTGGACTGATAACCACACTCAATACGCTAAACATTGTTGCTTCACATAGAAATGATCAGAGTTCGCGGTAGAACCGAACTCCTCTGATACCAATTTGTCACGACCCGCCCTCGGGGCCCGTGCTGTGACTACCCCAAGCCCGCCTTCCATAGGCCAGGGGCTGGCGACTAGCACCAAGGCGTAAATCCCAGTAAAAAGGGAAGGCATTGCCTTTGAAAAGTAAACAAACACCACAGAGTAAGCAAGAGGAAAAGTAAACACTATTTAAAAACAGAGTACAACTGAATGTGCGGAAAAGTAAATGAGCCAGTATACAAACCCAAACTGAAAGTAAAGTACAACTCGAAAGGGAAAACATAAATTGTAAAGTAAAAGCCACTTCACCGAGCTGTCCACTGGAAATCCCACCTGAAGGGTGGGTATAGATAGCTCCACTGCTCCACGGGTCCCACCATCCGCTCCGAGTACGTCCCGCCCAGTGGTCCTCCTCCAGGTATCGTCCTTCTCTCCAAGCATCAACCACGATCAACGCTGTCCATCGTCTGCAACCAACACAACGTAGTGCGGGCATAGCCCGTGCAGGGGTGAGTATAAGCTACTCAGTAGGGACCCCAAGACCCCTGAAGGTCTCCCAAAATCCACAAAGGATAAACCACAAAGGTGAGATACAAACACGAAGTAACAACCGACACTGCTTAGGTATATGCCCATATATATACCTAAGTCATCAATTCCAATACGCTCCAACCTCCGAGCCCAAGTACAACTCAGTCCACACAGGAAAGTATACGTATTCCACATAGGAAAGAAAAACGAAATCCACACATGATAGCACAATACAATCCACATAGGAAAGCAACAGGATTCAGCTCACACAGGTATACTTCTTTGAAGGACGATAAAGATGATCTATGATCCATCTAAGTCGTCGGACCCACGAAGGATCGATAGGTAACTAACCCCCGCAAAGACCCACACAGGATCGGGGCCACACAGGACCTGTAGGTGCTGGTTCACACAGGACCGCTGAGCGCAATGACCCACACAGGATCAGACCGACACAGGATCGGGCCCACACGAGACCTGTAGCACTGATCCACGTAGGATCACTGAGTGCTGTAGTCGTCGTCGAATCCACCAAGGATCTCTGTACTGTCATCGTCGCAGTCATAGTAGTAGTAGCAGTAGCAGTCACAGTCGCAGCCAGCTCTAGGGTTCCCGCACACAGCAAGCTTGTTCGGGAGGGTCCGCTCCACGAGCCGAGAGGCTGATACATCAACTGTCACAAAGTCCAGAGTTGATGTATCCAAAAGTTCCGTATCGCCAACAGAAACTCAACGCAACAGATGGCGCGTCGATCGGACGCCCAGTCTGAGAGTTATTGGCTTTTTCGTCCAAGGGACCCGGTTGGGTTTTAAGGCAAGACAAACCCGATCATACTCCACCTGCGTCCAAACCTCAGGCGGAGTGTGCCAAAAGATCCGTCTCACTAAGAGGAACTCAACAATGCTGACGGCACGTCGATCGGACGTCCGTAGCTCAAGAAATGAGCGTTTTCGCTCCGAGGGCCTGGTTGGTTTCGTGTACGAACCAACCCGGCTGAACTCAAAGTATTCCGAAACTTTGAGTGCGATATACTGAATCGACCATCTCAATCCAAGAATCACATAGCCACTGACGGTTCATCAATCGGAGGTCTGTAGCTCATGTTATGGGCAAAAGACTGAAGTCGATTCGAAAACGGGGGGTCCGGGTCCGGGCCGACCCGGCCCGGCCGGCGGCGGCGCGGCCTGGGCGCCGCTCGGGTGCAACGCGCGGGGGGCAAGTCCCCCGCCCTTCCTGCTGGCGGCGCGGCTGGATGCCGCACCTTGGATCAGACGGCCCCCCCTCGTGGGGGCCTGCCTTTGAGAAAAATGGGGGGTGGGGTGCTGCCCCCCCATTGTGAAACCGGCCCCCCCATTATGGGGGCCAATTTATCCACCCGGGGGAATTTAATTCCCCCGGTTTTGCACCGTCCCGGCCAGCCCGACCTGGCCGGCCGGCTTCTTTTCAACAGGACCGGCATGGGCTGGTCCTCTTCCATTTTCCGGCACCGGCGGCCCGGCTGGCCGCCGGTCATCACGTCCCGCCGCGGCCCGGAACTGGCCGCGGCCTTCGTCGTCCGGCACGGTGCGACAGCACCGTGCCCTTCCGCTGCGGCCCCGCTCTGGCCGCGGCGCCTTCGGTTTCCATCGACGCGGCGCGACGGCTTCACGTTAATGATGAATCTTTCCATGGCGCGGTGCGACGGTGCCGTGCAATAATTGTCGAATGATTCCCACGTGGTGCGATGGCACCACGCCATCTCGTTTCATCCGCAAGGAAAAAATAAAAATCAAGTACAAAGGATGGGGGATTCGGCCGTGTTTGTGCGGTCCGACCCCCCTCTCGTTAGATGATAACACTTAAACATTTATCCTCAAGATTGTCATGCTAGAACCAAGAACGAGAATCAATAAATAATCAACAACAAACCCCTACCTCGATTTCAAGAACGATGTTCGTCAACGACCCGCGGAAGAGGCGTCGCCGTGGTCGGCGTCTCGGAAGAAGGACGTCGATGTCGTGAAGCAAGGATTCAAAGTTCTTTGATGACGATTTCATTGCGGGAAATCATCACGGAAGAGATGACGTGGAAGAAGACGTCATCGGTGTCGCGGGTATGGCGTTGCGGAAGACGATTCCCGAGAACGTGGCGTTCTTCGTCGATGATCGAAGGTTCTTCGCGTTCTTCGTCAAAGTTTGAAGAAGTAGAAGAAAGCTCCAAATTCTCTCAAGGTGGCAAGAGAATTCTAACCAAATTAAATAAGCTAAAGTCTTATTTTATTTACTCAACCAAAACATTTTGAAATTCCAAGGTTTGAAATTAAACAACTCCACCCATTTAATAACCAAAGTTGTCATGCTCATTAAAAGAGGAGTTTAAGGGAGTTTAAAAAAAGCTGAAGAGTTATGCTTCGTGTGGGCCCCACCACACTTAATCCTGCTAAGGGAGGTTAAGTGGATGTGGGTCCCACCTCTAACTCCCTTTGGGAGAAAAAAACCAACAAGTTAAAAATAAAAATTTTTTCCACATTTTTATTTAACTTCTTTTAATTTTTCCCAAAACTAACTTTCATCCCGCATAAAATGCAACCTCAGAAAAGGTCTCTTTAAGCGAAAATCGGCACTGCGAGTTCATCGGTGCCCTCGGAATTTTATTCCGGGCACCGGTTCAAAAGTTAGAAATTCCCGCTCGTTCGTTCACTGAACGTACCCGAGCCAAACATCAGAAATTGATTCCGGGAACTCCGGGCCTCGGAATCAGGTTCCGTTAGAAACCGCGTTCTTGTAAAATTCCAAAGAAAATTAAGAAAAAAATTCCCTTGAATTTTACGGGTCTTTACATCATTTATGAATTATATAGACTCTAACACATGCCTTTGTTTGGCAGACTGGTTTGATTCATTGAATCTTGACTATATGGTGTGCACTGCCGAATATATGTTGTGTGTTCTAGTGTTGTATGTTCAAAAAGCTTTTGGCACCGCCAGATGAGATCCTCTATTTTATTTAAATCAATATTTAAAAAAATATCATTTTGGTAAGGTGAACGAGAAATGAAAGAGGAGGAATAGATCTCAAGATTCAGATATGTTGAAAAATTAACTTGAATTGAAATAACTAAATTATTAAATGTGTAAGTCATCAAATAAATTTTAAAATAATTATAAACTATGATAACCTCCCTTTGATACCACTTGAAGGTTCTAGGCGCAACGAAATCTTGGTTGGGACATAACCCAACTTTAATTTTTACCATGATCAATGATCATTCTAGGATCTATATAACGATGAACGCCAGTCTCCATGGAATAGAATCAAAGATGTTGACAAATAAGGAAGAGGCCCGAAACCTATAGAGAGGATCTTGCACATATTATTTATAATTAATTTAATTAATTTCATAAAGAAAAATAATACATGGATCTTTGATATTTTATTTGTTGATAATGTAGATCATCCATAATGAACCTTCCGAATTATGCCATTGCAATTGTAAGGATCCAAAATAAAATCCCTCTAGCGGTGATCCACACATGCTCCGATGGCCTCTGATCAACACCGCTCGTTCTCTAGGTGCTAGTACGACGAAGAGAGGGTATTTTTTCGACCATTATCCATCGCTCTATTTTTCATAGGCCTTGAAAAACATCTCTCATTCTTGATAGGGGTAGGAAGAGTATTCAAGAGATAAATTGTTTAGCTCAACAAATTTCAATTCACCATGCACGCGATGTGTTCTCTATGAAACAATAGAGGTACTTGTATTTTTATATGCAAGGAACTTCAGTTAAAATATTTAATTGAATAACAGAAATTAAATAAATTCATGAACATAGAGAAAACTGATGCTCATAATTATATTACTACGTCATTTTTTTGGTGTTCCAACTTACACAAAATGAAATTATGAATAAAATTCCTCCTCACAAAAAAATATCAGCATCATTATTATAACTTGTCCCAACTAATAATTATTTACCATCTTGCAAATAATTATTTTACTATCAGACCAGCCTTGGTTCTCTTGAACTCCACTTCCATTTATTAAAATACTAAATAAATAATTTACTCTCTTAAATAATTATTTTATTCACAAACTTGTAAATACATATTTATTAGATGTTCTATAAAATAAATAAATAAATTTAATTTAATTTATGTGATCATCATAACTTGAATAAAATTATTCCATGGTCTTGAGAATAATATTTATTTCATTAATTAAATTAAAATAGGATTTTACCAAGACCACAAAAAACACTTAGTGTGTGACCCTCTAGGATTATTTCTCATTAGCATTAGGCAGGTTTGCCTAAAGTCCAAGAGTACTATCTAACAATGGGTTAAGGCACCCAAGAGAATGAACGTAAAGTCGCAACAAAAACATCCAAATATGAACGCACACTGTGTAATATAATCCCTTCGTCTCAATATCTCATCATTCTAGTTTCATGATAGTGTCATCAACTTTTATACTTGATACGTCACTCTTTGACTACCTAAAATAAACTCATCATTACACCATGGCCATGGAATTTTGCACGAAGGTTCTATTTGAATCAAAGGGCCGGATATCAACATCCATAAATGGAAGGGAAAAATCCTTCCTAAACTTATCCATTAATAACATGCCACTAGTGACGCACCCAACGTCCCCTACTTCTTGCTAACTGTCTACGTGATTGTTTTCGTCAGTAAATCCAAGTTTCTGAGTTGTGACAAGTATTTATGATAATATTAAAGTCTAAGGATCATTACAAATGCTCTCATATAGAAATATCTAATGACACCAAAACATATGGAATTTTTACTGGCAGGTCAATCCTCATAATATCTAGTCTTACAGATTACCAAGTGTGAACTTCATGAGTGGAATTCTCATATTCTTATGAGTACTCACACCTAACAGTCTGCATGCTATGTGTCCCATCATTGTATTTCATCCAACCATAGAACTATATTTAATAATATTGTTATATTATTTCAACGTTCTCATCATAGTGGGGAACTTCCATGACCTTATCATTGCAACAAATAGTCTAGGACAGTATTACATCATAGTCATGCAGAATAATGAAAAATATGCAATAATATGCTTAATATTTAAATAAATTAAATTTATATGTAATAAATGTACAACCAGTTGGTTCTATGACACCAAATTTTACTACCACTAGATATTTGTGGCCATCCATTCATCAAAGGGGCTCTGCTTACCAATTTGGAGTTATCCATCCTTTTAATTCTCATTACCAACTCCCTCTTAATTTTAACCAATATTGAAACCAAATATTGAGAAAATATTTACCCTTACGATTCAACTCGATATTTTATATAAGGATTTGATACTACTTTAAATATATACCATTTTTTATCTCACAAAATGAAATTATAGATTCAAATTTGATTTAATTTTTTTTATCAGATTAACATATAGATTTATAAAGTTTCTTGATAAAATTTGATTTCTTTCAATGGTATTGATACCAATTAAGTACTGAAATAACTCTTACACATCTTATATCCATTAATTTTTATCACATTCAAACCCCATGAACTGTATCTCCCACATTATCTTGTACCACATCATTAGTAGTAAAACAATTAATCGCATCAGGAGAGGGGAACATACCAAAAATATTTATGTAGATAAATTTGGTTTGAAATATTGAATCAAACCATTAATTTTAACATAATTATAATCATTTATATTAGTTTTTGTTAAAACAATATTTGTTTATATTTGATTCCAAATTATTTTATCAGAATCCTCTAAAGGCATGGGATTTAACACAATTGTTTGAATAATCTAACATGTAAATGTTATAACCAATTATGGTTCAATATTTCATCATTTATCATGATTCTACCTCTATAGAAGGGATAATACACTATCATTAACCTCTTAAATTGTGGTATATTTAGTAATACATCATTGACAAGATTTCATTATATCCCCTTAAATATCCATAACAATCACCTATAGATTAATTATCTTAGATTAATGATTCGGGAAATGTTCATCATAATTTTCTCATTCAAGGAGGATACATTAATGAATTTATATATTGGTTTATTTTATTTCCACGTGGTCTTCCAAAAAATCATAACCAATGATTCGTTGTTCAAATAGAGTTTCCATCTATTTTCACATTCTTATATATTGCTAAATGGGTTTCTTATAATAATATATATTTTTTAATTAAAACACTCTTCCCATTTTTATAAGAATATATTATTTACCCATGGATCCTTCTTCTCCTCTATTTCTACAATTTCATTCTATATTATATGGTTATCAAAAAGGTAATATCTCTTGATGAAATCAAAAATCTTGTATTGATTCCAAAATTAAGATGTTTTATCAAATTTCCATCCATCTTTGACCATTTAGTCATTTATGAACACACTAGGAGTGTGTCCCATTATTCTATAGTAGTTTTATTGGTCTCTAACCATTCTCTTTATGATGACTCAGGTTGATTTTTAACGAATATTCTATTTTCTCATAGTAACATCCCATTATTTTAGAATATATATTTTTCCCAAATTAATAATATGTTTGATAGCTGGTTTTTCATATAACAAAAAATTAAAATAATCCTTGAAAACTTATATGAATATTATTATGAAAAGTAATGAATAGTAATTCTCCTCGTAAAAAATCTTCCAATAAATTATAAATGAAAACCAATTTATTAAGTATTTATCAATAAATGCATTTTTATGTATATATTGTATTTTAATATTTAATATTCATTTATACATGTTAAATTTTTAATTTTAAAATATGAACAACATTTTTGAATATATATTTTCAATATTCTACTTTGGTGAATACTTTAGATTTTATGTAAGAGAATTGATTTTTAGGTGAATTTAAAAAAATAATTCTTTAGCTAAAAACATTGCTGTTATAAAATTATCTCAAAACAATAATTAATTAAAATTGCATGAAATTATTTACCAATATGGAATCGTCAGTTTTGCATACATGTAGACTAATATCTCTACAATTTATGAAGATGATTTTTCATCACCAATACAGATGGATGGTTATAAGAGTTAAATTAATGAATGAAAATTAGATTTATGAAATTATAAATCTTTTATAATTGTTATATTAACATTATGTATACAAATATCCTTTCTCATAGAATTATTATAATACTCTCATGTTTGATTTTTTTTTACCACCTATCAAGACGATGTTATAATATTTTTTTTATGAAGGATTAATAAATATTATATAATGATAATATCATTTATTAATAATATAGGGTCATTTTTATAGGAATATCATATATTTATTAATATAGAAAATTTTGGTCATCAAACAAAATGATTATAGTTCTTAAAAATTCAAATTTTCACAAATAATAACATAATCACTCACAAAATGAAAATGGGATATGATGAATCACTAAAACGCAATGATTAAATTATGTTGTATAATATAATAATGATAATATTTTTAATAAAATATCCTAGGTTATTATTTTTAAATGGAATAGTTTAGTTTTTTTTAAATACACTATAAAGGTAGCATCGATGATGCCGCCTCGGCCCTAAAACAATATTTTTTTATATTTGTATTATGTTTTTTATATATTTAAAATATAAATGTTTTAATAATATGTTGTTATGGTTATATATATATATATAAATTAAACATAATGTTTCAAAATAATTTATCTTTTATTCAAGTACACGAATTTTCTAACCGATACAATATAAACAATAAGACCATATATGAATGACATATTAATCATTTATTAAACATACAATAAGTAGTGGAAAATAAGAATAATTTCTTAAAAAATGTTAATAAAAAATAATTTATAATCATTCTAAACAACCTACTTAAAAAATTAAAATGTTTCAAGTACATGTCTTTACTATCCTATATAGAATAAACTATAAGATAAATATGAATAATATTTAAAAATTGATTAAACATATAAGAAAGTAGTCAAAAATAAAAATAATTTCTTAAAAAATGATGATGAAAAATAATTTATAACCTTTCTAATTCACCTTATTGAAACATAAAAATGTTTCATGTACATAAATTCTCTAGCCTATATAATATAAACTATAAGACAGATATGTATAAAATGTTAAACATTTCTTAAACATATTACAAGTAGTCGATAATACAAAAATTTCTTAAAAAATGTTGAAGAAAATTAATTTATAAGCATTCTAATCCGCCTACTTGAAACCTAAAAATGATTCAAGTACATGCCTTTGCTAGCCTACATAATATAAACTATAAGATCGATATTAATAAAATTTTAATAATTGGTTAGACATATAATAAATAGTTTAAAATAAAAATTATTTCTTAAAATTTTTTGAAGAAAATTAATTTATAAGCTTTCGAATCCTCCTACTTGAAAACTAAAAATGTTTCAAGTACTTTCCTTTTCAAGCCTATATAATATAATCTATAAGACCGATATGAATAAAATTTTAAACAATGATTAAAAATATATAAAGTAGTCGAAAAAAATTATTAAAATATATTGATGAAAAATAATTTATTATATTTTGAATCCACCAACTTGAAACCTGAAAATGTTTCAACTATGTGACTTTACTAGCTTATATAATATAAATTATAAGACATATGTGAATAAAATTTTAAATATTGATTAAACATATAACAAGTAGCCAAAAAGAGGAAAAAATTATTACAAAATATTGATGAAAAATAATTTATAAGCTTTCAAATCCACCTTCTTAAAACCTAAAAATGTTTAAGTACATGCCTTTTCTGGCCTATATAATTTAAAATATAAGAGCGATATGAATGAAATTTTAAAAATTGATTAAAAATATAACAAGTAGTCAAAAAATGAATTTATAATAAAATGTTGATGAAAAATAATTTATATGATTTATAATCTACTGATGTGAAATTTAAAAATGTTTCAAGTACGTTCCTTTTCTAGCCTATATAATATAAACTAAATGACCGATATTAATGAAATTTTAAATATTGATTAAACATATAAAAAGTAGTTGAATTTGTACGCATATTTATATGGGTTTTATAGTTTATATTTTATAGACATTCAATATCATGTATGTGGCTTAGGATCCTCCTCAACATTCATTATTTTCGCTCCCACTTCTGAGTTACTTTTCTAACATCCGTTTCATTATCATTTATTTGTTTTATTTATGAAGCTCTTTATTTTCAACAAATTTTTTTGATAATTAGGCTATATTTTAAATTTTATTATAATTTTTTTATAATATATTTTTTAAATATTTTAAAGTTATTTACTTTAAATTTACTAATTATTTCTATGTTTCAAGTAGTAGTATTTAAAAGATGTCCAATATAAACTTTACCTAAAATATAAATGAAAACTGAAATACTAGATAAATATATAAGAAGAGCTAATATTAATAATTATATTTTCATTTTAGTTGACATAAACCATGTAAATGAGCATGTACAATCAATTTCTATGTCTATGGTTAGGATATTCTATCCCACATGGTGGCCTTTGACTATGACCTCTGCGTCGAGTGTGCAGTGGAGTCTGATGACCTAGAGAGGGCTAATCCTCAAACACTAGAATGTCTACTAGAACATCCCTTATCGATGTAACATCCGAAGTAAGTAATGAATAATAGATATTCATATCTATGTCTATCTATAAATTAGATAGTGTTTTAGAGGCTTAAAATGAGAATAAATCAAATCTTAAGCATTGAATACACTAATAGTTTTTAAAGATTGTTTTATTGCCTTTTGTTGGAAAACCATTTTTAAATCAAACTTTTAAAAATATTTATGAGATTTATTTCTCAAAATAAACATATTATTTATTATTGGGACATTTAAATTTACCTTGGGTTAATTTTTGGTATTTTTCTGAGAATGTTCATTTTTAATGAATAGTGATAAATATTGCATTTTACATCAAAAATGAATTTTCATCTAATTTAATTATATGGTTGGATTATATTTTTAATTGGTTTTAAAGTTTAAATAAAATATATTTTTACCATTTAATCCAATGGTGGTCATTGGGATTAATTTTAATTTTGAATTTGGCATAAACAAGTGCCAAACGTTTCATAGATATTATTTCAAAAAAACCCGCTATTTGTTTTGACAATGGGAATTATATTTAAATTAATTATTGCAATTTATATGTTTGGAATTTGGTAAAATGTATTCCATATTTGGAATCAGAAGGTCCAAATTATCTAATTAAGACTCTTTTGTTTTTTTTGACATTATGAATAGTAACGACGGTAATTATCTTTAATTATCTTGATTAATTAGTAATCGTGCAGTTATGGATAATAAAATAATATAATAATAATAAAAAATGACACCAACATGTTTCCTAATACTACTGGTTGTATCATGGCCAATCATGGGATGCCTTGTTCCAAACTTAGGGACCCCATGGAATCACGTTTGTGTGATAATGACTTTTTATATTTTTTTAAAAAGAATGTTAAATATAACAAAGAATGTATGACCTGCGTAAAACATTTTTAATTTTGTATAAATAAATGATATATTAAACTATAAATAGTAATTGGAAAGATAAAAATATTTCCTAAATCATATTATTTTTTTTATAATATTTAGACATTAAATACATTAAATTATTTATGACATCATGATGATGCAGCGATTACCTCATTAATGAAGGATTTAAATAAAATGAAAAGATATTGTAATATCTAAGACTTAAACTTCTAAAAGACCTATTTGATGAGTATATTTCTAACCCTTATCACCTTATCCTCGAAATACATCAATGTGGGACATTTAAAATTTGAAACTCATTTGAAAATAATGTAACATTTTATAACTTTCCAAGAGTGCCCCTCCTCTCCTCTTATAAAAGGACCCCACATCTACCTTATCATCCACAACTCTCAAGCCATTGGCTCGGACAAGACCTGATCCTTTTATCTCTCCACATCCCTCTCTTCATCCTAGAATCCTTAACTGAAATAGAAATCTCTTCAAGAAACCATTCTGGTTCAAACCAAGAAGAGTTACCCGATTTAAAGGTAAAGAGTTCTGTAATGTTCTTTTGTTTTATTTTGCTTCTACAACCCCCTAAAATATTTTTATTAATTTATTTTGTGACAAAAACAGTATCTTAAATATACTATGATGTAGTTATAAGAAGGATTCTAGCTACACTTACACACACCTTCATCTAATGGTTAAAGAGCATACTGTTTCCGTGGATGGCGGATTTCTGCCTCACGAAACGATGATTGTTCAATATTTTTATAACACCTTAAAAGGTGGCCATTAATATGAAACTATATTTATATATGATATATAATATGTTTATGTTTTCCTTAAGCTTATGTATTTTTCATTTTTGGCATACCTTTATTGTTTCCATTATTGGTAAACACGATATCATCATTTTAGGAAGTGCGGACTACCGCCCCCTCAAAGTGATTTGATTCATTAATGCCATATATGGGACGTATAAAGGATGGAGTTAATGATATTATATATTATTTTATACTAGAATTATAATATACCATTATATCATTATGATTCCATTCCATAAAATAGGAAATAGAAATGAAAGTAGCATTCATGCGTACATATGGATTACCGTCTCCATGAACGGTGCATTCCATTTATTACCTATAAATGTTATTTAATATTATAAATGCATGTATATACTGGATAAATATGATATATATGATATCTACATCATGAATATAACTCTGGATATAATGGATAAATGAACAACTTGTAATTATAAAGAGTTAATTTTTGACTCAAGTACCAATGATCGTTAAAACGACCGTTATTAACTTAAATAATTACATAGTGTTCATGACATGGTAATAAGGGATATAAAAGGAATAATGAACTTGAAAAAGGTTCTTATGAAATTAGAAATTAACTCAAGTTTATTATTCAGGAGATTAAAGAACGATCGAGTCAAGTCAGATATGAGGTAAGGGACTTCGTCTCAATCTCCTTTCATTGAGGCATATTTTTTTATACAAAACTATCTTTTATAAGGTGTATAAACCCATTTGACTTTTATGTTAATTCAAAACGAATATTTTTATATGAAGCATTTACTAAATGATAAAAGTTAATGTTCTTTTTGTTGTACGTATGCGGCGACAACGAATTGTCCGCCGCCATGACCATTATTTGAGTTTCAGCTTCCTCTACAAGCCATAACCTAACTTTTTTTAAAATGAAAAATACATACCATGTATTACATTTCTTTAATTTTGGTATTGAAAATGGTTTTCATAATGTTTTTATTATATCAATGTGTTGTATTGATATCTTCTGATTGAAATGTGAAAATGTTTTGTTTCCTTTATGCATGTTTTATGTGATACGATTATGTTATGGATCTTGGGAATTGTTATGAAGATGGTTGGTTCCGTGATAAACTAAGGGCAGGTGAGCTCGATATAGATCTCCAATTCATTGGGTAACATGAAGGAGTTAAACGTTAAGGTTTCTCCGAAGATATTTAGGGAATATACTGTGATGGGTATTTCAAACGTAACCATGAGGGTTAATCCCTACGTAAAAATGTTATGAATGCCTCAACTTACCTTTATGTCTTATGATTTCTATCATTTATTCATGATTTGATGTGGTATGTTAAAATGATTATGTTTTACGAGTAAAGTATGATTTCATACATGGACTAATGTTTTCATTTCGTACTTTTATATCCCTTAGTGAGCTTTTTATGCTCATCCCAAATTTTTGAAATGTTTTTCACAGGTCAAGGGAAAGGTACATGATGTGATGATAGGCTCAATGAAGTGTCACGAAAGAATCCATGCTTTGTTTTAAATATGTTACCATTGATGGGAAAAATGAATACTATCTTTTATGTAACTACTTTGTTTAAATGTGGGATGTAATGCATGATTTATGATCGAATTCTCTAAAAATATAAACCTGAAAAGATCCTCAATGTGTAATCTTGTAATAACTCAAGATTAAGTAATGTTTAAGGCTGGGGCCTTATAGTTAGTATTAAAGGTCAGTTTAGATAACTTTAGGAGTTAGAATTCTATTAAATGATTATCCAAAAATATTTTTTTGATGGTAAAATTGAAATGGTATAGCATTTTAAGGTTACCATGTTGCTTCATCTAAGACATGTTTGTTCAAAATGGTCTTCGGTAGAGAAAACAGAGAAGCAGTGCAAGGAAGGCATACATAAGGAAATGACCTTCTGAATCAGCATCCTGAGATGGTCGGAATTGGAGCTGAATAGTTTGTTATAGTGATGGAGAAATTGAATCAAGTGATAAATGGTGGTGGTATCCATGCACAATATCATCCAGATCAACCGTAGAGGAACATGTCAGTGGTGGAACAATTCATGAGGCAACATCCCCCATCATTTAGAGGATCATCTGACCCTGTGCTAGCTGAAGGGTGGATTAAAGAACTGGAGAATATTTTCGTTGTCATGGGCTGTTCAGAACATCAAAAGGATAGTCTTGCTATTTACCGTTTGTAGGGTGAAGCAGATCGGTGGTGGTCGATGGTTAAAAATATCAAGGATGCTGATGAGATTTATGCTCTCGATTGGGATGAATTCAAAGGTATGTTTCTTGATAAGTATTTTCCTAAGTCTATTCGACATAGGATGGAAAAACAATTCCTAGAATTGAGGCAAGAGGACGACTCAGTGGATGCTTATGAAGAGAGGTTCACTCGATTGGCAAGGTATGCTCCAAATATTATCCAAGACCTTGATAGTAAAATCAATCGTTTTTACTCAGGATTAAAGACAAAATATCGAAGGGCTTTAGCTTCTCATGGGATCAAAAGTTATGAAAAGCTTATTCGATGTGATAAGAAGGTGGAAATGGAGTTTTCCAATGATCTAGTGTTATATAAAAACCAATAGAAGTAGAGAACGATGTGGTAGGAGAATGGGAAGAATTCTTCAAAAAGTTCTGACGGTAAGAAAACTAAGTTTCCAGTTTGTGATAAATGTGGTAAAAGACATGATATGGAATGTCTTATGAATTCTGGAAAGTGCTACTGATGCGGTAAGATGGGACATAAGTCTCGTGATTTCACTGAAAGAGATCAGGGTGACGGTAAGACCAAATTTGATTTACAGTTAGTGAAATGTTTTAAGCGCAATGAGATGGGTCACTATGCAAATGAGTGTCTGACAAAGAGCTTGAGTGATGGGAAGCAGTTAGACTACAAGTAAAAAGGGGTGGTGAAATCCTTTGAAACTACTTCAACAGATGTTGGTCCATCAAATAAAGTGGTATCAGGTACTTTTTTTGTTTTTTCATATTATGCCAGTGTGTTGTTTGATTCAGGTTCTGCACATTCTTTCATCTCTGAAAACTATTCTAGTAAAATGGGAATACCATCTCAAGAAATGACTCTTGAACTGGTGGTAAAAACACCTGGGGGAAATGTTGAGGCAAAAATAATTTTTATGAATCATCCTATCCTTATCCATGGAAAGAACCTACTTGCAAACCTTATTGTTTTACCTCTAGTAGAGTTTTGATGTTATCATGGGATGGATTGGCTCTCTATTTACCATGCTATGATTGACTGTAGAGCTAAAGATGTTTTTTTCCGGAAATACTTTCAGTTTGTGTACAAGAATGAACCCTTACTATTGATAACATATCATGCGGCCGAGAAACTTGTAAACGATGGAAATGAATGTTACCTTTCCCATATTGTTGAAAACAAGGGAATTGTTCATATTAATGGTGTGCCAGTGGTAGATGAGTATCCTGATGTTTTTCATGATGAGTTTCCTGGAATAATACAAGATCAAAATATTGAGTTTACTATTGAAATAGCTCCTGATGCTAAGACAATTTCAAAACCGCCTTATCGAATGGCTCAAATTAAACTTTTAGAGTTGAAGGAGAAAATGCAAGATTTATTAGAGAAAGGTTTCATTCGACCTAGAACATCACCATGGGGTGCTCCTCTTTTATTTGTGAAAAACAAACATGGTTCAATGAGACTTTTCATTGATTATAGAGCCTTGAATAACATCACTGTTAAGAAAAAATATCCTTTACCTCATATCGATGATTTGTTTGATCAGCTCCAGGGAGCTCAGTTTTTTTCAAATATTGACCTGAGATTGGGGTATCATCAGTTGAAGGTAAAGGAAGCAGATATTCCAAAGACCGCATTCCGTACATGATATAACCATTATTAATTTCTAGTTATGACTTCTGGGTTATCAAATGCACATGCTGTATTCATGGACCTTATGAATAGAATTTTCCATGAGTTCCTGGATAAGTTTGTGGTTGTTTTCATTGATGATATTTTGGTGTTTTCTAAAAGTAAAGAGGAGCATGAAAGACATTTAAGGGTTATTTTGAAAACATTGAAAGAAAAGAAATTGTATGGGAAATTCAGCAAGTGTGAGTTTTGGTTACAAAAAATTTCTTTCCTTGGTTATATTGTTTCTAAAGATGGGATAACTATTGATCCTGCAAATACAATGGTTGTTGAAGAATAGCCAAGACCCACAAATGTTACTGAGATTCGTAGCTTCCTTGGTTTGGAAGGCTATTACTGAAGGTTTGTTAGAATTTTTTCACGGTTATCTAGTCCAATGACTAAGCTAACTCGGAAGGATGTTAAGTTTATCTGGACAAATGAATGTGATGATTGTTTTCAGGAATTGAAAAGAAGATTAGTGAATTCTCCAGTTATGGAACTACCTTCCAAGAATGTTGAGTTTGTTATCTACAGTGATGCTTTATTGAAAGGACTTGGTTTCATCCTAATGCAGAATGATCAGGTAATTGATTATGCTTCACGACAGTTGAAAACACATGAGGTAAATTACCCTATACCTGATTTGGAATTAGCTGTTGTTGTTTTCTCTTTAAAAATTTGGAGGCATCATTTGTATGGAGTAAAGTGTGAAATATATACCAATCACAAAAGTTTAAAGTATATATTCACCCAGAAATAACTAAACATGAGATAGAGGAGATGGCTGGAATTAATCAAGTATTATGATTGTATAATTCATTACCATCTGGGAAAAGAAAATAATGTGGCTGATGCTTTGAGTCGAAAAAGTAATACTTCATTAACAATGTTGCATTTAGAACTTGATCCTTTGGTTAAGGATTTGATGAAATTTGGCATAGAAGTTGTTGGTGTAGGATGTTCTTCTATTTTGTTTCAGGTATCAGGGAAATCCTCTTTATCAGACAAAATCAAGCAACCACAAAAGCAAGATAGTGAGTTGCAGAAAAAGGTAGATCTGGTTCAGAAGTGTAAGTTGCCTGAATTCAACATTGATAATGATTGTGTTTTGAGATTCGAGAGGAGATTCTGTGTGCTGTGTGATTCATATTTTAAGAGAGAGTTGTTATGTGAAGCTCATAGTTCTCCGTTTTCAGTTAATCTAGGAAGTACTAAGATGTATAGAGATCTTCGGGAGTATTACTGGTGGGACGGAATGAAAAGGGATATTTCTGATTTTACTGTGAAGTGTTTGAGTTGTCAACATGTAAAAGTAGAGTGTAAATTACCGAAAGGGAAGCTTCAACCATTACCAGTACCAGAGTGTAAATGGTAGAATATATCCATGGACTTCATTGTTGGATTGTCGAAGACACCTCGAAGTAATAATGCAATCTAGGTTATTGTTGATCGCTTGACTAAATCTGCTCACTTACTTTCTATACGAGATACTTTTTCCCTAGATCAAATTTCCCATTTGTATCATAAAGAGATAGTCAGGTTACATGTAGTTCTTCTCTCCATTTGATCTGACCGTGATCCCAACTTCACTTCTAACTTTTGGAATGGCCTTCAGAAGTCATTGGGTACTGGATTAAATTTTAGTACAGCTTTTCATTCTCAATTAGATGGGAAATCAGAAAGAACGATTCAGATTTTGGAGGATATGCTACGTGCTTGTTCAATGGATTACCAGGGAATTTGGGACCAACATCTTTCTTTGGTTGAGTTTTTTTATAATAACACTTTTCATTCCAGTATACATATGGCACCATTTGAGGCCTTATATGGGAAGCGGTGTCGAACTCCAGCTTTTGGGATGAAGTAGGTGAAAGGATGTTGATGGGACCAGAATTTGTAGAAGAGTTGGTAGAAAAAGTTCAGCTAATACAGAGACACATGAGAATAGCTCAAAGCAGGCAGAAGAGTTATGCAGACAACAGGAGGAAGGATCTCTTTTTTGAGGTAGGTGATCATGTTTTTCTCAAAGTTTCACCATGGAAAAGTGTGATGAAATTTGGTAATAAAGGAAAGCTGAGTCCAAGGTTCATTGGACCATATGAAATTCTAGAGAGAGTTGGATCAGTTGCATACTGAGTGGCTTTACCTCTGAGTTTATCTCAGGTACACAATGTTTTTCATGTTTCAATTTTAAGGAAGTACATGCCAGATCCATCTCATGTTTTGAGTCCAGAGGTAGTTCAGATGGAAGAGAATATATCTTATGAGGAACAACCGGTCCAAATTCTTGACCATAGGGAGCAGGTGTTGCAGATTAAGGTGATTCATCAAGTAAAGGTTTTGTGGAAAAACCACATGAGTGAAGAGGCAACATGGGAATATGAAAATGCAATGAGGGCTAAATACCCCCATTTATTCGATAGGTAAATAAATTGTGGGGATGCAATTTTATAACGGGGGGAAGGATGTAACATCCCACGTATGTAATGAATAATATATATTCTTATCTATTTCTATTTATGAATTATATAGTGTTTTAGAGGCTTAAAATGAGAATAAATCCAATCTTAAGCATGGAATACACTAATATTTTTTAAAGATTGTTTTATTGCCTTTTGATGGAAAACCATTTTTAAATCAAAATTTTGACAATTTTATAATATTTATTTGTCAAAATAAACATATTATATATTATTGTGACATTGAAATTTACTTTGGGTTAATTTTTTGGTATTTTTCTGACAATGTTAATTTTTAATGAATACTGAAAATACTGCATTTTACATCAAATCTGCATTTTCATATAATTTAACTATATCGTTAGATTATATTTTTAATTGGTTTTAAAGTGTAAATATAATATATTTTTACCATGTAATCCAATGGTGTTCATTGGGATTAATTTCACTTTGGAATTGGGCATAAAAAAGTGCCAAACTTTTCATAGATATTGTTTCAAAAAAACCCTCTATTTGTTTTGACAATGGGAATTATATTTAAATAAATTATTGAAATTTCTATGTTTATAATTTGATAAAATTGATTCCATATTTGGAATCATAAGGTCCAAATTATCTAATTAAGACTATTTTTTGGACATTATGAATAGTAACGATGGTAATTATCTTTAATTATCTTGATTAATTAGTAATCAGGTAGTTAAGGATAATAAAATAATATCATAATAATAATAAATGACACCAAAATGTGTCCTAATACTACTGGTTGTGTCATGGCCAACCATGGGATGCCTTGTTCCAAACATAGGGACCCCATGGAATCTCTTTTGTGTGATAATGACTTTTTATCTTCTTTTAAAGAATGTTAAATATAACAAAGAATGTATCACCTCAGTAAAACATTTTTAATTTTGTATAAATAAATGATCTATTGAACTATAAATAGTCATTGTAATTCTAAAAAGATATCCTACATCATAGTTTTTTTATATTATAATTTTTAGGCATTAAATAAATTAAATTATTTATGACATCATGATGATGCAGCGATTACCTCATTAATGAACGATTTAAATAAAATAAAATGATAATGTAAAATCTAAGACTTATACTTTTAAAAGACCTATTTTATGAGTATATTTTGAACCCTTATCACCTTATCCTCGAAATACATAAATTTGTGGCCTTTAAAATCCGAAACTCATTTGAAAATAAAGTAACATTTTATACCTTTCCAAGAGTGCCCCTCCTCTCCTCTTATAAAAGGCCCCCACCTCTACCTCCTCACCCACAACTGTCAAGCCATTGGATCATCCACGCCCTACTCATTTTATCTCTCCATATCCCTCTCTTAATCCTAGAAGCCTTACCTTACACTGACATCTCTTTAAGAAACCATTTTGGTTCAAACCAAGAAGAGTTACCCGATTTAAAGGTAAAGACTTCTCTAATGTTATTTTGTTTTATTTTGCTTCTCCAACCCCCTGAACTCTTTTTTTTCATTTCTTTTGTAACAAAAATAGTATCTTAAATATACTATAATGTTTTTATAAGAAGGATTCGAGCTACACTTACACACACCTTCATCTAATGGTTAAAGAGCATACTGTTTCCGTGGATGGCGAATTTCTGCCTCACGAAACGATGATTGTTCAATATTTTCAAACACCTTCAAAGGTGGACATTAAGATGACACTATATTTATATATGATATATAATATTTTTATGTTTTCCTTATGCTTATTTATTTTTCATTTTTTGAATACCTTTATGTTTTCCATTAGCGTGATATCTTCATTGTAGGAAGTGCGGACTACCGCCCCCTCAAAGTGATTTGATTCGTTAATGCTATATGTGGGATGTATAAAGGATAGAGTTAATGCTATTATATTTGATATTATACTGGAATTATAATATAACTTTATATCATTATGATTCCATTCCATAAAATACGAATTAGAAATGAAAGTTGCATTCATGCGTACGTACGGCTTACCATCTCCATTAACGGTGCATTTCATTTATTACATATAAATGTTATGTAATATTATAAATGCAAGTATATACTTGATATATATGATATCTACATCATGAATATAACTCTTCATATAATGGATACATGAACAACTTGTAATTATAAAGAGTTAATTTTTGACTCAAGTACCAATGATCATTAAAATGACCGTTATTAACTTAAATAATTACATAGTGTTCATGACATGGTAATAAGTGATATAAAAGGAATAATGAACTTGAAAAAGGTTCTTAAGAAAGTAGAAATTGACTCTTGTTTATTATTCAGGAGATTAAAGAACGATCGAGTCATGTCGGATAAAAGGTAAGGGACTTTGTGTCAATCTTCTTTCATTGAGGCATATTTTGTTTTATACCCAACTTTATTTTATACGGTGTATAAACCCCTTTTACTTTAACATTTATTAAAAAGGAATATTTTTATATGAAGCATTTACTAAACAACAAAAGGGAATATTTTTTTGTCGTACGTATGTTGTGACAACGACTTCTCTGCCGCCGTGACCATTATTTGAGTTTCAGCTTCCTCTACAAGCCATAACCTAACTTTTTTTTAAATGAAAAATAAATAGCATGTATTACTTTTCTTTTATTTTGGTATTAAAAATGGTTATCATAATGTTTTTATTATATCAATGAGTTGTATTGATATCTTATGATTGAAATGTGTAAATGTTATGTTTCCTTTATGCATGTTTTATGTGATACGATTATGTTATGGTTCTTGGGAATTGTTATGAAGACGGGTGGTTCCGTGATAAACTAAGGGCGGGTGAGCCCGATATAGCTCTCCAATGAATTGGGTAACGTGAAGGAGTTAAATGTTAAGGTTTCTTCGAATAGATTTAGGGAATATACTGTGATGGGTATTCCATACGTAACCATGAGGGTTACTCCCTATGCAAGAATGTTATGAATGCCTCAAGTTACATTTATGTCTTATGATTTCTATGATTTATTCATGAATTGATGAAGTATGTTAAAATGATTATGTTTTACGAGTAAAGTATGATTTCGTACATGGAATAATGTTTTCATTTCGTACTTTTATATCCCTTACTGAGCTTTTTATGCTCATCCCAATTTTTTGAAAAGTTTTTCACAGGTCAAGGGAAAGGTACATGATGTGATGATAGGGTCAATGGAGTGTCATGAAAGAATCCATGTTTTGTTTTAAATATGTTTCTGTTGATGGGGAAAAAATGAATACTTTATTTTATGTAACCAATTTGTTTAAATGTGGAATGTAATGCATTATTTATGATCTAATTCTCTAAAATTCTAAACCTGAAAAGATCCTCAATGTGTAATCTTGTAATAACTCAAGATTAAGTAATGTTTAAGGACATGGACTTATAATATATGTGTTATTTGGGGAGCTGGAAACTGCATCTCATACTACATTCCAGATCCTTCTCTCACTAGGGTGGTAGAAGGACCTGCCATCATCACACTGGGGAACCAAGCTTGCAATGGTGCTATAACCCAAGACATCAATGGATCTGGAACCCAATATGGAGAGAACTATGGATATCCTATAAGGAAAGACGGATCTCATGCCACCTAAGGCACATCCTGAATCAGTTGATCCTGGACTACTATAGGGCCAAATATCCCAATGGAATAGGTGAGGCCTCACGTACAACACGACGTTATCTACATCACCATGGTGGTGGCTCCTCAGCACTAGCAGCTACTGTAGTATGTTCCTATAGGGAAGGAACCTCCTCTCTCCAGGCCAGACGTGTAAAGATGGTCCTGGAATGTGTATGATAAGATTCCCACACCTCTGACAGTTGTTTGGCTAAAAACCCCCTCCTCCTGTTCATCACTCTTGCAAATAAGCTTCTCTGTGTGGCAGCCCTATAAAATGATTAAAATTGAATTAGAAAATAGTTTAATAAACAAACTAATGAAAATTTATTGACTTACCATCCTATGCATCTCTATGTTGCATAAAGTAAGATACGGTATAGACTTTAGTCTATACCATGGATCATACTCAAACTACTCCAACAGAAATAATTGATTAGTAGGAACACATTGAATATCAAACTCTTCAAAACTCTTCCAGTAGTCGATATAGATGACATGTACTCAGGGCTAGTCCTCATCCTGCCTCCCTTTCTACTTCATCCCATGAAGTCTCTCTTTCTGTCTCGACGAAAATGGAATCAGCTGAGTACAACAAATCTAGAGAATAACTCTATCAGGATAATGCCACTCAATAATATGGATGTGAATGAGGGGAACTACAACCATAACATCCTCAAGTACAATAGTGTAGTATGATGGAAAATAGTTCATAACACTCCAGTATGGAATCCTTGAAACCTAAAATGACAATAGACTTTGTCATAAATCACCTAACTAAGAACCACAATTGATTCTATTATTAAATATGTTAGACAGTGATAGATTATATATATATATATACCTGATCAGGTAAGAGAAAGTCCAACTGTAGCTGATATACGCCCAAATGTTGTCTTCGATCCATGTCGAAATTGTTTCACTGACACCACCTATAAAATACATCATCAATAGTGAAAAATAATGAGGAATTAATGTTGATAACTAACATTAGCATTAGAAACCAATAGAAATGACTGATCATACCAACGTCCTACAGCACCACCATATCGACCGGCGAACCAGCCAACTCAGGGTGGAATGTGGGGTTGCGCTCCCATGCCCCTATCTGAATAAGGATGAAGCATCCCAAAAGACCTTTGTGTTCCCTGTGGGATAACCTGTATAATAATCTATACGTGAATTCCAAGAAGGCTAATCCCCAGTTTTACGTCCCTGCCTGATCAAAGTCCTCCAGTATGGGTAGATACATCATGTGCATGTGCATCCCCAAGTGACCAGTACACATGGTCCCATCAATGAGCCGTAATATATATGCATGGGCATAACACATGATAGTCTTACGATGATTATCACCTTGTAAATTTGGATTATGCACCTCCAACCAAGTCATAGATATAGACTCTCCATTTTTAGTGCTATGGCCTGACAAAATGTCAATGCCTAACAAGCACTAAGGAAGGTCTGGCCAAGCTGCACAAGTGAGTCCAATAATGGGTCTCCCCTAGATAGGAATACCAAGAAACAATGCCACATCCCGGAGGGTGATTGTCATCTATACTTTAGGCACGTGGAATGTGTGTGTCTCTAGTCTCCACCTCTCAACGACGACATCAAGTAGGTGATGGTCTATAAATTTGAAATCTGATACGACACAGACATAGAAGCCAACACAGTGAAAGTATGGTCTAATGGCATGTCCAGGCTCTATAGGATAAAAATGGTGCACTCGACGCACCCTGATAGATCGATCCACACCACCCTCTAACACGATCTGGGAAATATGGGTGCTCTTCTAAGGGAGTATTATGGTATCATCAATCTACATATAATCAAATGAATCGATTTGCAAGTGTAAAATGTAAATATAATGTTATGGTCAACATAATGTTCTGACTTCTAGAATGCAAGACATGACATGTTTATTCACATTTTTTTATGAAGTTATTTTTATGAAAAGATATATAATTATCCTTGTATTTTGGTTTTTAATGAAATAAAGATAACAAGAGGAAAGAAGAAAAAACAATAGATTAAAAGAATTATGTTTTGAAATAATTTTATTAATGAAAATATATTTGTAATAATTTTATTAATTGATACATGCTTTAAGGGAATATATATATGTTTTTGGTTTTTTATAAGGTTTGAGGTTTTAGGTTTATGATTATTAGGATAGGGTTTAGGTTTGAATGTTTAGTGTTTATAATTTAGATATTACGGTTTAGGAATTATGTTTTTGGGTTAAGTGTTCTGCTATTGGGTTTTGGGGTTTGGAAAACCGAGAAAAAAGAAGAGATAACAACATTTAATATACAATATGGGTTTAGTGTTTCACTTTTGGATTTATGAAATAAATTCAATAATATAATATTTTATTTAAATAATAGGGAGAGAGTAAATTCTTTAAAGAATGAATGTTTTTATTAATGATTTATGATTAATAGTATATTTAGATATTAGGTATGTGTCACTAAGATATACATTTTTGGAATAATGTAATACTAAATTTTAGAATCGTAGAGAACATATTTCTAAATTATTGGGTCTTGAATTTGGTTAGATATATTTTGGAGTAGTTTTATGATTAACTAATTATAGATTGGATTAAGATAAACCATTTAAATTACTAACTATGTTTTACGAATATATCTAATTATCTATATTGAAAAACTTATTCTAATAATTATAATACTAATATTTCATTAGATTAAAGTTTATAAAAATATCAGAGCCATATTTTTACAAAAAAACCCATTCTAATGGCATTATGATTTTTGAATTTGGGTTTAGGTTTGAAGATTTAGGGTTTACAATGTTGATATTATGTTTTAAGAATGGTGCTTTTGTGTTAAGAGTTTTTCTTTTTGGTTTTGGGTTTTATAAAACTGAGAAAAGAAGAAGAGATAACAAAATTTAATTTAAAATATGGGTTAAGTGTTGTGCTTTTGGATTTATGAAATAAATTCTGTAATCTAAGATTTTATTTAAGGAATAATGATAAAGTTAATTCTTGAAATCATGCATGTTTTTAATAAGGGTTTAAGATTAATTGGGTATTTAGATGTTAGGTATCTGTCACTAAGATATAAATTGTTGGAATAATGGCATACAGATTTTTAAGAAAAGCATTTTTTGGGTTAATTATTCTTCTCTTGGGTATTGGGGTTTAGAAATGCAAGAAAAAAAAAGAAGAGATAACAACATTTAATTTATAATATGAGAATGTCACAATGAAGACAATACATAATTCTGGGTGAGACTGTGAACTCGACCCAACAGCGTTAGGGAATCATTTCTAATTATGACCATCATTATGACATATGGTGCATCTAAAACACTGCGCTTATTCTTTAGGCAAGTATATCTCATTACACATCCTACTGGCCTTCGGTCTCACATGTGGACACAACCGACTAATGTTATATATCACTATCAGCTGGCCTTCGGGCATTGGGAAATAATGATACACGCCAATAGGTTTCCATGGCGAAGCATAACAGTAATTAATGGTATCCATCTGGTACACTTGATCAAAATATGATTCCCATGATATGTTTATATAGGCACATTCTATGATGTCGTGTGTGCATGGAAACTCTAAGGTCTGAATGTTTCCACAATGACATTGCCTTGTTTCTAGCAAAACAACTATTTTTTCGCCGATGCGATTTGTGATAGGGTATGAATTTTCTTGAACTTTAAATTGAGAGTCTTCTCATAAAAATGGTATACATGATAAATATAAGCTTCTTTAATATTCTTTTCAATCTCTCATTGAAAGTGCCTTTTGTTTATCATCCACTATGGTATTCCGTTTGATGCTAGTTTTTGTCTATCAATAAAGTACTCCACGCATCTATATAACGTCTCATGAACTAGGGAGGTTATATATAAGGCCCCAGCCTTAAACCTTACTTAATATTGAATTAAATGAATAATTCACGTTGAGGATCTTTTCAGGTTTAGAGTTTTAGAGAATTAGAACATAACTATTACATCTTAAAAGATTACAAAGTAGACACTTCTACTAAGTCTCCATAAAAAAAAATCTTAGAAAGAAAGATGTCTAGATTCCATGTTTTAGAAAGCATGAATTGCCCTTGATCCCATCCTTGACCCTATTCCACATTAAGTCCTGTGAAAAAAATTTCAAAAAAACTTGGGGTGAGCATAAAAAGATCAGTAAGGGATACACAAAGAAAGAAAATTGTTAGTTTATCAAAACAACAAGTAAACCATGTATACTTTATCAAAGTAATACTTTTCTCCTTTATGAAGTAATAAAAACTCTTCACTGAATAAAGTATCATTACTTACCTTTTTTTAACCGAAGAATTACCATAAAACCCATATAAAGAACGCATAACATATATAAAGGTAACTTGGGACATAAACATACTTCAATGGAATAACCATACGGTTGACTTCCACACATATAACTTAATGGAATAGCCATGTGGCCAATTTCCATACATACTTAATGGAATAGCCATACGGCCGACTTCCATACCCAATGCATTGGAGGTTATAACGTAACCACACGTCCTGGTATTCACGGCACCACCCGTCATATGGTTTATAACGTAACCACCCATTAAATGTCCAAGTACCAATATAAAATCATAAAACATAAAACCAATATAAAGGAATGATAACATTTCCACATTTCAATCACAATATATCATAAATATATTGACATAATAGAATCCTTTTTCAAAACCATTTTCAATACCAAAATACATAAAAGAGTATATGGTATTTATTTTATTTTAAAAAACATTACGGCTTGTTGAGAAAGCCAAAGACCAAATAATACTCACGGCGGCGGAAAAGGTCATTGTCACCGCGTACGTTAAAAAAAACATTCCTTTTTGTCGTTTAGTAAAAAGCTTCGTAGAAAAAGATTCCTTTTGTATAAAAGTGAAAGTCAAAGGGTTTTATACACCGTATAAAATAACGTTGTGTATAAAATCAAATATGCCTCAATGAAAGGAGATTGAGACGAAGTCCCTTACCTCGGGTCCGACTTGACTCGATCGTTCTTTAACGTCCTGAATAATAAACTTGAGTTAATTTATACTTGAGTAAGAACCTTTTTAAAGTTCATTATTCCTTTTATATCACTTATTGACATGTTATAAACATTATGTAACCATTTAAGTTAATAATTTTTGTTTTGTCGATATTTGGTTCTTAAGTTGAAAGTGGACTTCTTACAATTACATGTTGTTCGTGTGGTCAAAGGTTATTTATATCCAGAATGAAATTACTAATTTGGATATCATATATATCATATATATCCAGCATATACATGTATTTATAATATTACATAATCATTTAGAGGTAAGAAATGAAATGCACCGTTCATGGAGACGGTAAGCCGTACGTACCCATGAACGCTACTTTCATTTCTTTATCATATTAATGGAATTAAAACTAAATGAGAGGTATGTATATTTTAATTCCAGAATTATATTCATAATTTAGATATATCATTCATTATATATATCCATTATATACATGTACTTTTAATAGTACATTACATTTGGGGATAAGAAATGAAATGCACCGTTCATGGAGACGGTAAGCCGTACGTACGCATGAACGCTACTTTCATTTCTATCTCATACTTTAATGGAAAGAAATAATAATGATATAGAGGTATATTATAATTCCAGTATAACATCATATATAATAACTTTAAATCCATCCTTTACACGTCCCACATATGGCATTAACGAATCACATCATTTTGAGGGGGCGGTAGTCCACACTTCCTTAAATGAAGATATCGTGTTTACCCATATTGGAAACCATAAAGGTATGACAAAAATGAAAAATACATAAGCTTAAAGAAAACATAAACATATTATATATCATATATAAAAATAGTGACATCATAATGGCCACCTTTGAAGGTGTTAAATGAGTATTGAACAATCATCGTTTCGGGAGGCAGAATTTCGCCATCCACGGAAACCGTATGTTCTTTAACCATTTGATGTAGTTGTGTGAGAGTGTAGCTCAAATAAATCTTATAACAACATCCTAGTATATTGAAGATACTGGTGTTGTTACAAAAGAAGTAAATAAAAAGAGTTTAGGGGGTTGGAGAAACAAAATAAAACAAATGAACATGAGAGAATGAATTACCTTAAAAAGTGTAACTCCCTTTTGATTTGAGCCTAAAGGCTTCCTTTGAAAAGATTCTGCCCAAAGGGAATCCTCTAGGATGAGTAGAGGGATGTGGAGAGAGTAATTGGTCAGGGTTTGGCCGAGCCAAAGGCTTTAGGATTGTGTGAAATGAGGTAGAGGTGGGGGCCATTTATAAGAGGAGAGGAGGGGCACTTTTGGAAAGTAAAGAAATATTACTTTATTTGAAAATGTGTTTCAGTTTTAAAAGGTCCCAAATTGATATAATTCGTGGATTAGGTGATAAGGGTTCGAAATCCACTCATCCAATGGGTTTTGGACATGTGTAGGTTTTAGATTTTTCATTATCTTTCCATTTTATTTAAATCGTCAAATAATGATGTCATTGCTGCATCATTATTATTTCATATATAATTTAATTTATTTAATGTCTAAAAATTAAAAAAAAAATACTATGATGTAGGAAAGCGTTTTATCTTTCCAATTAATATTTATAATGAAAATTTGGACTTGTATAACCCCACTTAAAAATTATTTTAGTAAAACAATTTATGTTAGTGTCATTTTCACTTTAACATTAAATAAAAATATATTAATGTCATTTTCCAACTAAAGTGGCTCCATGGGGTCCCCAAGTTGTCCCATGGCTTGTCTTGGTCGGCAATGACTCACCCAATAGGTGTAGGACAAGTGTCATGGTGTTTTCACATTCTTATAATACCATTTTTACCTTAAACTACACTAATTACCTCTAATCGCGATTAATTAAAAAAAGTTACTATTCACCAAAAAATTGTTTTCATCTCATTGAACCACATTTTTCTTCTTAATGACAACCATGTATGTCGGCTTTTAAAAATTAAATACACATTACTGGTAAACTTTCATTTAACTGAAAAATCAGTTTGCTTGATTACCACTTAGTGGTTTCACTATTCATCAAAAATTGAAGTTTTTCAGAAAATTACCAAAAATTCACCCTAAGCTATATTTGATATTCTGATTTCAAAAATGAAGTCCATTTTACAAAATTCAAAAAATATAAGTCAAATTAATTAATTTAATAATTAATTCCCGCTGTCATGACAAATAGCGTGTTTTTGTGAAACAATAAGTATCAAAAGATTGACACCAGTTTAAGTCCAATTTCAAAGTGAAATTGATTCCAATGACCACCATTGGATTAAATGGTAAAAATATTTTCTAATTTCAATTTAAAACCAATTAAAATAATAATCTAATCATATAAATAATTTAGATTAAAAAGAGGTTTTGAATTAAAATACAACATTTTACACTAAAAAAATGAACTTTATCAGAAAGGTACCAAAAATTTACACAAAGTAAATTTTGATGTCCCGATTCTAAAGAAGAGTTATATTTGGTCCAAAATAAAGTATAAGAGTGATCAAAACTATATTTAATGACGGTTCACCATTAAAAGGTTATAAGTGAACCTTAAGTGAAAATTAGAGTATATATGCCCTAAAATTGAACTCTTTCCGTATTTTAAGCCTTTATCTTTTATTGGGTAAATGTATAAACATTTAAAAACATATATAATCATATTTTAGTTATTTCTATCCATTCCCGCCAGTACAACGGCTACTTGTTAACTAAAATTTAAAATAATATTATTTTATTACTAGTGTACTATGTAAGTTTCAAAGAAACTCATCGTTGCGTATCGGGTACGCTATCGAACATAGCAACCCCTTTAAAATAAAATTAATATTTAATTTGTAAATATTACTAAATATGAAAATTATTTATTCTTTAATTACCTGGGATGTTACATCCTTCCCCCCTTTAAGGAATTGCGTCCTCGCAATTTTATTCACTTATCAAAATAAGTGGGGGTATTTATCCCTCATAGCATTTTCAAATTCCCACGTTGCCTCTTCAATCACATGGTTTTTCCACAAAAACTTTACCTGATGAATCACCTTATTCCGTAACACCTGCTCCCTGTGGTCAAGAATCTGGACCGATTGTTCCTCATAAGATAGGTTCTCTTCCAGCTAAACTACCTCTGGACTCAAAACATGAGATGGATCTGGCATATACTTTCTCAACATCGAAACGTGAAAAACATTGTGTACCTGAGATAAACTCGGAGGTAAAGCCACTCGGTATGCAACTGATCCAACTCTTTCCAGAATTTCGTATGGTCCAATAAACCTTGGACTCAACTTTCCTTTCTTACCAAATCTCATCACGCTTTTCCAAGGAGAAACCTTGAGAAAAACATGATTACCTACTTCGAAAGATAGATCCTTCCTCTGGTTATCCTCATAACTCTTCTGCCTGCTCTGAGCCGTTCTCATGTGTTTCTGAATCAGCTGAACTTTTTCTGCCATCTCTTCTACCAATTCTGGTCCCATCAACTTCCTTTCACCCACTTCATCCCAGAAATCTGGAGTTCGACACTGCTTCCCATATAATGCCTGTAATGGTGCCATCTGTATACTAGAATAAAAGCTGTTATTATAAGGAAACTCAACAAAAGAAAGATGTTGGTCCCAACTTCCCTGATAATCCATAGAACAAGCTCGTAGCATATCCTCCAAGGTCTGAATTGTTCGTTCTGATTGCCCATCTGATTGAGGATGAAAAGCTGTACTAAAATTTAATTCAGTACCCAACGACTTCTGAAGACCTTTCCAAAAGTTATAAGTGAACCTGGGATCACGATCAGATAAAATGGAGAGGGGAACTCCATGTAACCTGACTATCTATTTAAGATACAGACCGGGAAGTTGATCTAGAGAGAAAGTATCTTGTATAGAAAGGAAATGAGCAGATTTGGTCAAGCGATCAACAATAACCCAGATTGCATTATTACCTCGAAATGTGTTCGGTAATCCAACAACTAAGTCCATGGATATATTCTCCCATTTCCACTCTGGCATTGGTAAAGGCTGAAGCATCCCTTTCGGTAACTGCCGCTCTGCTTTAACCTGTTGACATGTCAAACACTTCACAGTAAAATCAGAAATATCTCTTTTCATTCCATCCCACCAGTAATACTCCCGCAAATCTTTATACATCTTAGTACTGCCAGGATGAACTAAAAACGGAGAACTATGAGCCTCACATAACAACTCATTCTTCAACTGCGAATCACAAGGCACACATAATCTCTTCCCAAACCTCAAAACACAAACACAAACTTATCCAAGAACTCATGGAAAATTTTATTCATAAGGTCCATGAATACAGCAGGTGCATTGGTTAACCCCAAAGGCATAAATACAAATTCATAATGGCCATATCTAGTACAGAACATAGTCTTCGGAACGTTTTATTCTTTTACTTTCAGCTGATGGTACCCCGACCTCAAGTCAATCTTCGAAAAATACTGAGCTTCCTAGAGCTGATACCACTTCATTCGATGGCCCAGCATCTGATGAAGTTGTTGCAAAGGATTTCACCACCCCTTTCTGCTTGTAGTCTAGCTGCATTCCCCCAGTTGAGTTCTTCGTTGGACACTCGTTTGCATAATGACCCATTTCATTACACTTAAAACATCTTACTGTTGGCTTTTCATTTCCTGCTTGATCATCTTCCTTACAGTTACGAGCAATATGACCAGACTTACCACACTGAAAGCACTTACCAGACTTGGATAAACATTCTCCAGGATGCATTTTACCACACTTCTCACAGGTTGGATATTTGGTTTTCTTATCTCCTTGCTTCTTTGATGAATTCTTCCCCTTTTCCTGCCAACTAGACCTCTTATTCTGTTGTTTGTCATTGAACACCTGATCATCGGAAAACTCCATTTCCACCTTCTCCGCACATCGAACAAGTTTTTCATAACTTTTAAACTCACGAGAAGCTAAAGCCCTTCGATACTTTGGCTTTAACCCTGAGTAAAAATGGTTTGTTTTACTATCAAGATATCGTATGAAGTTTGGAGCATACCTTGCCAATCGAGTGAACTTTTCTTTATAAGCAGCCACTGAGTCTTCCTCTTGCCTCAATTCCAAGAATTGCTTTTCCATCCTAAGTCGAACAGCCTTAGGAAAATATTTCTCAAGAAACATACCTTTGAATTCGTCCCAGTGAAGATCCTCAATCTCATCACTATCCCTTATATTTTTCACCATCGACCACCACTGATCAGCTTCACCTTCAAAACGGTAAACAGCAAGACTAACCTTTTGATTGTCTGAACACCCCATGACATCGAAAATCTTCTCCAGTGCTTTAATCCACCCTTCAGCTTGCACAGGGTCAGATGATCCTCTGAATGATGGGGGATGTTTCCTCATGAAATGTTCCATCACTGACATGTTCCTCTGCGGTTGATCTGGCTGATCTCGTGCATGGATACCACCACCATTTATAGCCTGAGTCAACTGTTCCATCACTGCAACAAACTATTCAGTTCTGATTCCGACCATCTCAGGTTGCTGATTTGGAAGGTTATCTTTCTCCTGATGTCATCCCAACATAGCTTCTTTGTTTCCTCTGCGGAAAACCATTCTGAACACAGAAATATCTTAGGCGAAGAAACATGGTAATCCGTAAATGCTATATCATTTCAATCATATTATAATTTAACACTTTTCTAACTCATAAAGTTGTCTAAACCGACCTCTGATACCAACTATAAGGCCCCAGCCTTAAACCTTACTTAATATTGAATTAAATGAATAATTCACATTGAGGATCTTTTCAGGTTTAGAGTTTTAGAGAATTAGAACATAACTATTACATCTTAAAAGATTACAAATTAGACACTTCTACTAAGTCTCCATAAAAAAAAACTCTTAGAAAGAAAGATGTCTAGATTCCATGTTTTAGAAAGCATGACTTTCCCTTGATCCCATCCTTGACCCTATTCCACATTAAGTCCTGTGAAAAACATTTCAAAAAAACTTGGGGTGAGCATAAAAAGCTCAGTAAGGGATACACAAAGAAAGAAAATTGTTAGATTATCAAAACAACAAGTAAACCATGTATACTTTATCAAAGTAATACTTTTCTCCTTTATGAAGTAATAAAAACTCTTCACTGAATAAAGTATCATTACATACCTTTTTGTAACTGAAGAATTACCATAAAACCCATATAAAGAACGCATAACATATATAAAGGTAACTTGGGACATAAACATACTTAAGCGGAATAACCATACGGTTGACTTCCACACATATAACTTAACGGAATAGCCATGTGGCCAATTTCCACACATACTTAATGGAATAGCCATACGGCCGACTTCCATACCCAATGCATTGGAGGTTATAACGTAACCACCCATCCTGGTATTCACGGCACCACCCGTCATATGGTTTATAACGTAACCACCTGTTAAATGTCCAAGTACCAATATAAAATCATAAAACATAAAACCAATATAAAGGAATGATAACATTTCCACATTTCAATCACAATATATCATAAATATATTGAAATAATAGAATCCTTTTTCAAAACCATTTTCAATACCAAAATACATAAAAGAGTATATGGTATTTATTTTATTTTAAAAAACATTACGGCTTGTTGAGAAATCCAAAGACCAAATAATACTCGCGGCGGCGGAAAAGGTCATTGTCACCGCGTACGTTAAAAAAAACATTCCTTTTTGTCGTTTAGTAAAACGCTTCGTAGAAAAAGATTCCTTTTTTATAAAAGTAAAAGTCAAAGGGTTTTATACACAGTATAAAAGAACGTTGTGTATAAAATGAAATATGCCTCAATGAAAGGAGATTGAGACGAAGTCCCTTACCTCGGGTCCGACTTGACTCGATCGTTCTTTAACGTCCTAAATAATAAACTTGAGTTAATTTATACTTGAGTAAGAACCTTTTTAAAGTTCATTATTCCTTTTATATCACTTATTGCCATGTTATAAACATTATGTAACCATTTATGTTAATAATGTTTGTTTTGTCGATATTTGGTTCTTAAGTTGAAAGTGGACTTCTTACAATTACATGTTGTTCGTGTGGTCAAAGGTTATTTATATCCAGAATGTCATTACTAATTTGGATATAATATATATCATATATATCCATCATATACATGTATTTATAATATTACATAATCATTTAGAGGTAAGAAATGAAATGCACCGTTCATGGAGACGGTAAGCCGTACGTACGCATGAACGCTACTTTCATTTCTTTGTCATATTAATGGAATTAAAACTAAATGAGAGGTATGTATATTTTAATTCCAGAATTATATTCATCATTTATATATATCATTCATTATATATATCCATTATATACATATACTTTTAATAGTACATTACATTTGGGGATAAGAAATGAAATGCACCGTTCATGGAGACGGTAAGCCGTACGTACGCATGAACGCTACTTTCATTTATATCTCATACTTTAATGGAAAGAAATAATAATGATATAGAGGTATATTATAATTCCAGTATAACATCATATATAATAACTTTAAATCCATCCTTTACACGTCCCACATATGGCATTAACAAATCACATCATTTTGAGGGGGCGGTAGTCCGCACTTCCTTAAATGAAGATATCGTGTTTACCCATAATGGAAACCATAAAGGTATGCAAAAAATGAAAAATACATAAGCTTAAAGAAAACAGAAACATATTATATATCATATATAAAAATAGTGACATCATAATGGCCACCTTTGAAGGTGTTAAATGAGTATTGAACAATCATCGTTTCGGGAGGCAGAATTTCGCCATCCACGGAAACCGTATGTTCTTTAACCATTTGATGTAGTTGTGTGAGAGTGTAGCTCAAATAAATCTTATAACAACATCCTAGTATATTGAAGATACTGGTGATGTTACAAAAGAAGTAAATAAAAAGAGTTTAGGGGGTTGGAGAAACAAAATAAAACAAATGAACATGAGAGAATGAATTACCTTAAAAAGTGTAACTCCCTTTTGATTTGAGACTAAAGGCTTCCTTTGAAAGGATTATGCCCAAAGGGAATCCTCTAGGATGAGTAGAGGGATGTGGAGAGAGTAATTGGGCAGGGTTTAGCCGGGCCAAAGGCTTTAGGATTGTGTGAAATGAGGTAGAGGTGGGGGCCTTTTATAAGAGGAGAGGAGGGGCACTTTTGGAAAGTAAAGAAATATTACTTTATTTGAAAATGTGTTTAGGTTTTAAAAGGTCCCACATTGATAAAATTCGTGTATAAGGTGATAAGGGTTTTAAATCCACTCATCCAATGGGTTTTGGACAAGTGTAGGTTTTAGATTTTTAATTATCTTTCCATTTTATTTAAATCTTCAAATAATGATGTCATCGCTGCATCATTATTATGTCATATATAATTTAATTTATATAATGTCTAAAAATTATAAAAAAAATACTATGATGTAGGAAATATTTTTATCTTTCCAATGACTATTTATAATCAAAATTTGGACTTGTATAACCCCACTTAAAAATTATTTTAGTAAAACAATTTATGTTAGTGTCATTTTCACTTTAACATTAAATAAAAATATATTAATGTCATTTTCCAACTAAAGTGGCTCCATGGGGTCCCCAAGTTGGCCCATGGCTTGTCTTGGTCGGCCATGACTCACCCAATAGGTGTAGTAAAAGTTTCATGGTGTTTTCACATTCTTATAATACCATTTTACCTTAAACTACACTAATTACCTCTAATCGCGATTAATGAAAAAAAGTTACTATTCACCAAAAAATTATTTTAATCTCATTGAACCACATTTTACATCTTAATGACAACCATGTATGTCGGATTTTCAAAATTCAATACACATTAGTGGTAAACTTTCATTTAACTGAAAAATCAGTTTGCTTGATTACCACTTAGTGGTTTCACTATTCATCAAAAATTGAAGTTTTTCAGAAAATTACCAAAAATTCACCCTAAGCTATATTTGATATTCCGAATTCAAAAATGAAGTCCATTTTACAAAATTCAAAACATATAATTCAAATTAATTAATTTAATAATTAATTCCCGCTGTCATGACAAATAGCGTGTTTTTGTGAAACAATAAGTATCAAAAGATTGACACTAGTTTAAGTCCAATTTCAAAGTGAAATTGATTCCAATGACCACCATTGGATTAACTGGTAAAAATATTTTCTAATTCCACTTTAAAACCAATTAAAATAACAATCTAATCATATAAATAATTTAGATTAAAAAGAGGTTTTGAATTAAAATACAACATTTTACACTATAAAAAAATGAACTTTATCAGAAAGGTACCAAAAATTTACACAAAGTAAATTTTGATGTCCTGATTCTAAAGAAGAGTTATATTTGGTCCAAAATAAAGTATAAGAGTGATCAAAACTATATTTAATGACGGTTCACCATTAAAAGGTGATAAGTGAACTTTTAGTGAAAATTAGAGTATATATGCCCTAAAATTGAACTCTTTCCGTATTTTAAGCCTTTATCTTTTATTGGGTAAATGTATAAACATTTAAAAACATATATAATCATATTTTAGTTATTTCTATCCATTCCCGCCAGTAAAACAGCTACTTCTTAACTAACATTTAAAATAATATTATTTTATTACTAGTGTGCTACGTAAGTTTCAAAGAAACTCATCGTTGCGTATCGGGTACGCTATCGAACATAGCAACCCCTTTAAAATAAAATTAATATTTAATTCGTAAATATTAATAAATATGAAAATTATTTATTCTTTAATTACCTGGGAGGTTACATTATAGGTATCTTGATAAGCCCTTTGAAGACACCACTGATTCACTCCACAATTTTTGCGGTCATTTGTTCATACCTCTTCCCCCCGTCAGATGAAAATGTCCATTTTTTTTAATCCGCATCATATAATCATAAAATATTTGATTATCCTGGTCGATTTGTTCAAAAAAAAATTCAAACCATTTTTGATCCGACTCATATGCAACATAGAATAGATGATATTTAACATAATTTGATTTTATCATTATGTTTAAATAGTAAAAAAATATTAAATACATTGCGTAGCAGGCCTCATTATTGCCTTCTTTATTGGATCATTATGGAATATTTTAAGCACATTTCGAGTAATGTGTCTAATGTAGAACAGATGTTGTGAATTTGGGTACCTCCATGTATCAGGATCCGCATTTATTGCCTCATTAATTACCCGATGGTGATCAGATATCAAACAAACACCCCGAATGTTGGTGAAATGGTTGCTGATATATGCCAGAAACCAACTATATGATTCATAGTTTTTATTCTTTATAATGTAAAAGGAAACAGGAATAGGTAAATTTTTTTCCATATTTAGTTGATGCAATCAACCATATGACCCTGTATTTTCCGTATAGAAACATTCCATCAATTTGAATAAACTATTTGCTGAAACGAAATGCGGAGATATAGGGGAGGAATGCCCAGAACAACTGATGAAATTGAACACGAGATGGATCAAGTTGGTTATCATGAAACACATGTTGGTTTGTATCAATATGGAAGAAAAATTTGTTATGATTCCTCAGTATGGATAGAAATTACGGAAATAACTAATATGAGTGATCCCAATCACCATAGACCTTCACAATTGCCTACTATTTCTCCATCCATGCCTTATTATAGGAAATATAATAACTGAATGTTTGGTGTATCCTCTATTGCACAAGAGATATCAGAATATCTTGACATTTACTAATAATCTCAACAATAATAGATGACACAAATTATATATCCAATGAGGTGTGATCTTGTGTCAGGCTTGGCTAAACGCAAGCATGAGCTGCATCAATCCTCGAGATTCTCCAAACATTAAATGTAATTTCTGGAATCACCCTCTAGTGAAATCTACAATCATCCACATAATTCTCACACTATATGACATATTTACTATGGAATTATTCGTGAAATATATAGTTATAGTTCCTCTCAATGTGAAATCTCTTTAGCGTGCTTTTTAATGCATCTATACTTGGAAAATTCCATCCAACATATAAGGTTTTGTCCAACTCACTAAACCTATCTGGTACAACTCTGGGGAACTCAATTACCGGTGTGAGAACATTATTGTCGAATTCAGCCACCCATGTCATTTCTTCTGACCAAGATGATAGGGGTGGTGGTTGATTTATTTAGGTCAATTTTGATGTACAATTAATGCATTTCTCTAAACCTCCTTCCTAAATTCCACTAATCCCTCCTCCTTAGATCTATTGTCACCATTTGATCCATCATTACAAATCTCCTCATTGGAAGTAAGATTGACATGTATATCTGGGAGATCATCTAGGTTGTCCTCTTTTGCTGCGTCATTTGGAATAGGCTCAATTTCATGGGGTGGACTGTCTTTAACCACTCTTATAATTCTATGTCTTCTTAAACTAGACTTTGTTGTTGTATATTATAAACATCAACATATAACTCAATCATGGTACCATCTAACCATTGAGAAAATAAATTATTTGCTTGGACCCACTATGCATCAGAAACAAATGAACATGATAGATTCCATAGTGTTGTCAGGAATTGAAAATGTCTATAGATCAAAAAAATTATCTCTTGATTGGGCCCCAGATTTAAGGACCCTGAATTCTCTCTTGAAGTTCACTTATGGTTACACAATCAGTTGTACTAACAACTGTTTTTGGTTGTTTACTTTAAGAAGCTCTTTGCTTAGTTAGAATAACCTCCACATATCAGTACACACTGGCAAACATAACTCTCTACTTAAAAAATGTTACTTTCATCAAAACTATAATAGTGAAACAAATATTAACAATGATGGTTGACCATTTAAATATACCAATTTGACTTTTATTTTCATAGATATTTTAGTAGTTTATAAAGAAAATATGAATCATCTTAAGAATACCCCCTGTGAGTGTCAAAATAGGAGTGCATCAAGGGCCATTTTCATCTACCAACATACCCCGGGTCAAGCATGAAACTTGTTGTCGGAGTTTTCACTTATATTTACATATGTTCCAGAGCCACATCTATTAGGTTTTATCTAGACATGGATTTTACTTCTTATATAACCACAAAATATTAATGCTACCAAAATTTCACAATACCTAATCCTATGTGAATCTATACTTAATATATAATTAATATATATTTAATCAATACTTATTCTATACTATTTACAATAATTATTAAAATTATATATAAATAATTACAAAAATTAATAAACAAAATATTTATAACTAACTAAACTACTTAAAAAATGAAATATTAAATACTAAAACGAAATCAATTAAATAAATAAAAAACATTCAATTAAATAAATAAAAATACCTCTAAATGATTCTTTGAAAAAAATTCACACAAAAAATGATTTTTGAGAGAGATAAAAAGTGCATTTAGGGGAGACGAAGGGAATATTTAGTGTGGATAAGTGGGAGCTGCCCTTTTTTAGGGAGCTAAGGCAAAGGTGGCATCACTGTTGCCGCCTTTTGCCTATGCATGAGGCCAAAGGCAGCATCGATGATGCCCCCTTTCACATTACCCAGAGGAAAAAGCTGGAACCCCCTACCACCTATTCCATGTCATCTTTATGGGACAAAGACTACGTAGGAGAGGGACGGTGGCAATGACGATGCTACCTTTGTAGAATAATTTTTTAAAAAATTACCTATACCATTTTAATTTTTTTACTTCCGAAAACATAAAAAAACTCATGTATCATGTAATATATGTTTATAGATAATGATGATGAAAATATAAAACATGTGACAAATATATTTGTAATAAATGGGTATTAAATTTATAATTGAAGCGCTCTCCCGTCAGATGATTCATGAGGCCTTCCCTCGCTGGTGACGATGACAGCTCCTGTGATGGTCCCTCCTCCCCCATCGGGGGAGGGTCCTCTGACGTATCTTGGATGAATGGCTTCATCTTTCTCATCCTTCTGAAATCCTACTTTTCTTCCCTCCTTTCCTTCTATTTCTCTTATCCCTAAAGTCCCAGATCTGATAAATGACCTTAGGAACCATTTGATCTTGACCTCATAGTTCAACGAGGCTTCGAGTCTACTGAATCCCGTCATAATTGAAAATTTCAAACAGTGGTGTCCCTTGGTGGATTCCGTTGACATGTACATATTTGTTTCATCATACCTAAATGATAAAGCAACAATGGGTTTTCTTGATTCCAGGCATATCTAGATTTTTTTTACTTTAGAGAAGGATCTAGTTAGATCTTGGTCTAGTGCCCCTGCGTAGTTGCAATGGTCATATGTTCTACCTATTTCAATGGTCTTATGACTTCCAATTGCAATGATACTCTACTACATATGCGATTTGGGTTAGTTTTCTAGAACTCCCTCTACCTTTTTAGAACCCTACTATCTTGTGGATGCTAGAAAACCTAGTCTGCATATTTTTATGCACTGATTCAAGAACTAGGGCGCTCTTCCATAGAGTTTTATACGGTTATGTGTGGAACATGATGTCTTGAAATTTCCCCCAGAGTTGGTGTGGATTACCATGGAGGGAGATATTCGACACTAATAATGTATTGTCTAAGAAACATGGTTCGATTTCTGTAATTCATACAAGAAACTGGGCTATTGTGTGGTTTCCTATAAACGTGTGAGGAATAATTTGGTTCCTCTATAGGTATACGATCCATGAAAAGATGGCAGGGGGATGTGCATGAGTGAAGAGAGTGATAATACCATGGAAGTCGAACTAGTGTGCGCCAACAATGTTCCTGAAGCTAGAAAGCAATAGGTGAAGGGGCGCCAGGATATAGTCCTAGTCTTGTAGTGATGGGTTCTTGGAGACAAGTTCTAGTCCCCAATACAAAACTGAGTGTAGAAAATTTTTTTATAGATTGAATAGTTATTTAGGGGTGTGTATTCCATGGGAAATGGGGAGAAAATACTCTATATCGGACATGGGTGATGACAAGATGGTACCCCATGATAATGCAGTTTTAGGTTGCAGTGAAGAGGTAGTGAAAGACATACACATGTTTCTGTAATGTGGCTCACATGGTTGAAGTAGTGACTAAGTAGAGGAGGATCTCAAGAGGATATGACAATACATATGGCTTCAGTAAATGCAGCCAAGGTAACCAATGTGATTGGTGGAGTTTTTGAGGACCAAGAAACTAGTGAGGGATCTATCTGTTTAGCTATGAAGAATACCTCAATGCACATTCAATTTTTGTGATAAGGTTTTCATCAAGTAGGAGTCTCTGAGCTTCCAATTCGGTCCCAACAAGTACCCTTTCTTATTCTGAAAAGGGCATATCTAGGGGAACAAATATGAACTATCAAAACCAGTTTGTAGTTTTAGGAGTGTGAGACTACAAAGCCAGTGTAGAATGAGATGGGATGGAGGGTATCCAGGAGAGGGGATGGACCACATGGTGGATGAGAGAGCTTCCCATGAGCAGAATGAAAATCCTTTGCAATTCCCTACTAAATCCACGAATATGGCCATTGTGAAGGAATATCTTAGATCCTCCCCACAGAAAGGCAAATAACATTCTATCGATTTAGATGGCCTTATTAAGAACATCAAGAGGGAACATTGTTGGAAGGAGTATTCTAACCTACATATTCCTCCTATTACTAGATCCTCATGTAAGGGAATAATGCCCCCAAATGCCCCTATATCTACGAGAAACCTTCATACAATGGCCAACACATCATGTGACATAGTGTCTGCAGGTGGTGAGGCTTTAGTCCCGACAAATCCCTTGAGTGGTACATAGATGAGGTATCCTGAACAATGATGTGATTCAAGCTCCCCTAGAGACCCACAACGACAGATATCCTCACTATTGGAACACATGGACCTACTTATGCACTCAGATAAAGAAATGGTAGAAGAAGAAATGTATTTGAAATTACTAAAGAATACGGGATGAATGCTTCATGTAACCACCAATAAAGAGGTTGTCAAGAGGATTGATAAGAAAGCCCACATTCTTCTTAGAGGCTTCAATATGGGGAAGATCAATAAGGAGGAATTCATGAAGGCTTGGGAAAACTTGGCACATCAGTATGAAGGAATCCTAAAGGGCTACCCTGATCCATTGGTAAATTCTATTCCCTGGATTTTTTATGGAGAGGTTTTCCAAACAGCTCAAACTATTTTTCTACAAATCTATAATCTCTTTTGGTGTTTAATCATGTGAGGGTTCTCACATCCCCCTTAAAAGTGCTTTGAAAATTAAAAAGTAACATTGGAAATAGAAAATTGTTATAAATGATTTTTATAAATGGAACTATAGATGAATAAGGTTCTAAAATAATATAATGATAGTTATTCTTATTATATTGAAGATTAGATTACATTAAAATAATCATGAATACAAGGTAAGGTGTTCATTGTTCATATTTAATTCCTTGATACAAATTTCTTATTTTGCATCACTATATCATTGATATGGAGTGATTAATGTCTATTTAAAAATACATGAAATTAATTGTGTCTGAATATCCATGTAATATTATTTCTTCAAATGGATATTGATTCAATGGATTTCAACATTATAATGGATTTTTTGTAACTCAAATCCCTTAAATCAGTTATAATCTGCATATATTGAATTCTTTCTTCCAAAAACGCTTTTATCCCAAATAATATTTTATTTCATTATAAATATCTTAATCCGCATTATAGGATCAATTCTATAAAACACGTACATTATGAACTATCATTGATTTCAACTATAGATTCCATGACATAATTTTACAATAAATACATGCATTTAAAAAAATAATTCATTATATACATTACTAATACCTTTTAGGATTATAACATTTTAGAATTAGGAAAAAATTGAAAATAAAAAATCCTATTTATTTCTAATATAATTTAAAAAATTTCTACTATATAATGGATACTTAATATATAAAAATTCTATGACATGTCCAACCAATTCTCCACACATTTTATTTTCTTCTAACAATATCATGTGTGCCACTTTTCTTTATAAACTTTTGAAACGAAATACGATGAACGTTGACCCCAATGAATTAGAAAGTAGAAACATATATCAGAAGCTATCATTTCATTTATATTATGGAAGGAATAAATAATTGTAATAAAATTACACACTACTATGATTATGGTCTTAAAATAAATCAATGGATGACATTACATGTTAAATTATCACTTGGATTATAATAACAAAATTCATGGTGATTATACAAAAAATAAAATACAAATTTTACCATCAAGTCCACATAAAATAAATCATAATTATTTGTATTTTCATCTCTAATACATCATCCATACGATGAATGTTTCAACCAATACATAATGCATACATCTGGTATGCATAAAATAAAAATACAACCCATTTTCAACAACATGTAATGAGATTATTTGAGGGGATTTAAAATTGTGTCCCCAACCATCAGTTAATTTTATCTAATGTAAAAACTATATGAATGATATGAATATAAATTCATTTAATAATAAAAATTACATATAAATCAATAATAATTTTTATTGAGATAAAAACATATGTAATTTCAATAATTTAATTGTAAATAAACATAATATATTCAGAGATATATGCCGGGAGACTAAAATAATAATATAAAAAAGATATATTCATAAGAATATCAATATGGTTTATCATGATGGTTTAGTAAATGAAAATTTCCATGGCTATTCACCATGGTATTGTACAACATTTCATCTATAGAGATTAAATTCTTTACATAATGTATTGGTGGGATATTAGTGAACACCATTAATATTTATTAATTTTATATGACCCAATAGATCAAAATAAATCATTCCATTAATAACCCTTGGAGAATTAGGAAAGAGTTTCTTATTGAAATCTTGGAAAACAAAAGAGCATAAAGTCATGATATCCATGTTAACATGTGAAATGAAATGTTGGTTTCATATATAAAAATAATTGAATCAAAAATAAAATTTAACCTCTATTTGAAAACCTAAGGAAAAGAGTTTTGGGTATTCAAAATAAAAAGGAAAGGTAATTCATTATATAAAAGAGGGAAATTTGAGAAGTAAATTCTGTAACATGATGCGTATAAAAATGGTTTTAGAAATTGATTAAACGATAGGGGATAATGGTATAAAATTTATAAAACATATAATAGAAGTAAGGTTATAAAAAAAGTCAATAAATGTGTGAGACCTTAACAATTAAGATACATAATGAAAAATAGGCTATTTAATTAAAGATAAAGGAAGGAGAATTCCCTTATCTTGAAGAGTTCTTCCAGAAACATGAGTATAGATCCTTAGGGGATTGAGAAAACCTTGTGGGTGACTCACTGTGAGGAAAATTTACCAGAATTAAAGGAGGATTGATTAAGAGTGAAGGGTAATTGTGAAATGGGATGGTATTTATTGGGAAAGTGGAGGGATTTTTTTAATAATTTCTAAACATTGGTCTTGGAAATCTTGGTTGTGGAAAATATAAAATAATTTTACTAACTATGGATTTTCTCATTGTTTTGGATATATGGATCACATTTTAATATATTTTTACTACTATAATAGAACACAAATTTTTAATACTTCTTTTGTCATGGAAAAGTCAAGATTCCACAATGTAATGTTCTTTAAAATAAATTTTTTGTTTTTAGACATTGGAAATCCACATATAGTATTAGAAATTGATTAAAATATATTAAAAAAATAATATTAATAAAATAACATATTATTGGTCCTATATTTTTTAAATAATTATTTCATTGTTATGAAATAGTTTTGAATTCATAAAATATACCGAAACCCCAAAAACTATATTTTTTACAATACATGGAAAAATAATGTATTTTAGTAAATTCTCATAAATACTCCATAAAATAATTTTGACGTGTGGAATTAAAATATATTGTTTGATTTTTTATAATAATTCTATAAATATATAAAATTGAACTTTCAAATATAAAAATCCTTATTTATTTAAAAATAGTAAATTTTATGGTACAATAATTTTTTTTGAAACATATTAAAAATTTCCTGTGCTATGATAAAATTATTTATCATTTACATTTTCAAGAGAGTGTTTCAAAAACTATTTGACTTTATGAAATGTTATTCATAAAACATAATTTTATTATAAAATTGCATATATTTTCTGGAGAAATACAATTATGTTTTATTTTCATGCAAAAATTAAACAATCAAATTCATCATAATTAAAAAAATATTTTCTTAAAAAAATATTATTAATTGGAATTTTTGGATTCTGAATTTTATTTATAACTTGTAATTTACACTTTATATAACTATTTTTGCAACATATAACCCCATATTAAACATCCATATGCCATAATGGTATGGAGTGTGATATTAGTAGTTTCGTTTGGTAGATTGGATAATTCGACAAAGTGGTAATCATTACTAACATGAATTTAACCAATAAGATATTTTTTCAAGATTCACTTCTTGAAGGCCAACTTCAAATTTTTCATGGGATAACCCATGTAATGATACCTCCCACCAATGTTATGAAAAATGGGCTTCAAATAGAATAAATATTATAGTTGTGTCTATCGATCTTCCTTTTTTGTACCTATTATATTTTTAGTACATCTTATAAACACTAATTATAATGGTGATATTATCAACCGAGGGTATAGATTCCTAATTCCATATGAACAAACAATCATATTGACCAACTAACATATTTTACCAATTTTAATATTTGAGGAATGGTAATATTTGACCAATGGCCAAATTTGGAAAATGGTCATATTTGAAAAATTGTCATATTTTACCAACATGCATATAATGGTCAAATCCCAATGGCCACATTTCCCTTAATACCCAATTAATACCAATTCGTTGTTTTATTCATAATTCACTACAATTTATCCATAAAGATATATTTTAATTTCATAAGATGTTTATTTGATTACTAATACTTTGTCTTATTTCAATAGAATTTGTAGTTGGGCAGATGAATCATGTAGATTGGGTTGATCAATAAATTCTAATTTTATCTATTCTATTTTATATTTTTTGTCTAATTGTAACGTTTGGAATTTTAATTGGTTTCATATCTGAAAAATGTAATGTTCATTGTTAACAAGATAAAATTTTGTTCTATTCTATTTATTTTTAACATGTATAATATTATATAATATGTGTCACACATTTTTTAATATACAATTCTCATTTAAAATGAACGGGTCATTACATTATACCCCTTTAAAAAATTTCATCCATGAAATTTCAATTCATTCTCTTTGTTAAAAACTATTGAGGGCACTTTTGTCTCATTGAATCATCTAGTTTCCACATATCTTCTTCATAGTTATGGTTCCTCTAATACACTTTGAAAATTAGGGTAGTCTTGTTTCATAGAACATTTTCTCTATTGTCTAGGATCTTAACTAGCTTCTCATCATAATAGATTTCATGTTCCAGTTGTACCACCTCCAGGTTTAGAACATGTGAGGGATCATGTATGTACTTCCTCAAGAGAGAGATATGGAATACATCACGAACATGAGTATGATTTAGTGTACGTGCTTTTAAATAGGCCACTACTTCTATATGATCAAATATTTCAAAGGGGAAAATAGACCCAGATCTATGTTTCCCTTTCATTACAAATTTCATGACTCTCATCCATGGTGATATCAAAATATAATTTTTTACCTGACATCAAAATCTATGTCCCTTCGACGGTTGTCATCATAACTCTTCGACCGAATCTAAGAACCATTTATATGATATTGGATGGAATTTTCATTTTCTATCATCTATTGCACAAAATTTTGCCTAAGAAATTTTATCTCACCAATTTCATCCCAATATGTCGGTGTTTTACATTGCTTCCCATATATAAAATCATGTGATTCAATTTGAATACACTAGTAGAAACAATTTTTTAATAAGGAAAAAAATGTTGGGATGTATTGATCCTATCCACTATTAAATTACATTGAGCGTGTTCTTAATATATCCTCAAGGGTAAAAATAGACCTTTCTATTTTCCAACAGTTTTGTGGTGATAGGTTATACTAAAATAAAATTCAGTATTTAGATTATATTGAATACGTGTACAAAATTTAGATGTGAATCTTGGATCAAGATACAAATTGATAGAAATTGGAACCCCATACAACCACACAAATTCTTTTATGTATATCATGTAATTCAATGGATGAAATAAATATTCCCAAATATAGATAAAATTGGATGTCTTGGAGAGTCAATCAACTATAACCAATATTGCATTGTTATATTTGGTTGTTCTTGGGAGACCAATGATGAAGTTTATAGTGATATTTTTCCGCATCCCTACTAGTATGGGTAGTGGTTTCAATACCCCTTAAGGAATTTTTCCATCCGCCTTCACTTATTAAAACAAAAATCACTATGCACTATAGGAAAAAATCTCCCTTTTCATATTATCCCACCAATAATTATCATGAATGTCCCTATAAATTTTATTTCATTTGGTATGTATAGAGAATTTATAGATTTAAGCATCATCCATCAGATCCTTATTTATCCCTCGGGTAGATGTCACACATATCCTTGTAAGAAATTTCAGTACATCTTCTTTGTCAATATTGATCTTAGGAATCATCCAATTCTTCACAACCGTTATATTCCATTGTACCAAAGGATCTTATCTCTGAGATTTCTTGATCATATTTATAATGATGATTGAGAAATAATTTGGGATATGGTTTATAATGTCCCTACCCTTAAAATTCCAATGTCCAATTTTACATGGTCCTTGATCAATGGATATACTTGAATCATTATTATTTATAGGGCACCAATTTGGTAATTCGAGCCACTAAATGTGTACTATGCAACACAGGTCCTTCGGACCACCCAAGGGCTTTGGGAAACAGGACCTTCTGGCCACAAAAACCATGGATCAGTCCAGGGATACAACAATGAGGAGGTCCTATAAGGTGATTCAGATCATGTTGTAGACACTAGAGTAGAGCTAACAAAATTCAAAGAACTAGAGTGTATGGTAATCACCATAGGTACTAGAAAACATGATTATTTTCATAGGGAAATTCTAGCCGATCATCAATTCAAGGTGGGTAGATAGGCACCTTGAATGATAAAGATGATTGGGAGGGGATGCTCTAGTGTATGTTGGTTGGTCCTTTAGATCACTTATTGGGTATTGTGGCTCTGGGACTTTGGTGCATGTATTGGGCCTTGTTCCACCGGGCCTACAAGTCATGTAAGGGTTCCCTCAAAACCTAGTTTAAAAGGGGATTATCAAAATAAATAAAGGTCTTTAGTCTATTCATGAAATTTGACATTCATAATAATTAATAAGATAAAACCTTCTTTTTTCCTCATATTAAATTCGTTTTCTGTGAATATATAATTATAACATGGATGGTCTACATGTATATCACATTTATCCCCATAAATATAGTGAATCTATATTTTTATATCAAAAATAAATTCATGAAACTTAATGTTATACATAGCATAATTCTTCTCATAAGGCTTTAAGTATCGATATACATAAGAAATTGAATTTTTATTTTTCATGAGGATGAATCCAAGACCTTTAAAATATCTCTGTAAATAAATAATAAATCATTATTTTACAGAGGGTAGAGTTAAAATAGGTGTAGTATCCATTCTCTTCTTCAGTTCTTGGAAACATTCTTCACACTCTAATTTCTAGATGAACATAGGCACATTTCCAGTTAACATGGTTAGTTGATTAAATTTTCATGAAATGTTTTTTCTAGACCTTCTACAATTTCCATCTAAACCAACGAAACTATGAATCATAGATACTATTTTATGATAAAGCCACTCTACAACCATTATATTCATAATGTCAATTGAGATTCATTCATTTCTTATATTGTGCCCAAATAATTCATCTTGTTATAAACAGAATTAAAATTTTATGCATTTTAAAAAAATATTCTTCTTCCTCAGAGTTTACAATATAAATCTTAGATAATACTTATGATTCTTAGGAATTTTACAGTATATCAATACATCATTAATAAAAACTATCACGAATTTCTCTACATAAGGAACCAACATTAAACATTATATAATATGGTTAATTCAACATGAATTCACTTTCATACTTTACCAAATATATTTTATATTTTGAGTTTTACAAAAATTATTTCATAAACTCAAACATAGAAACTCATATATTAAAATATAGAAACTTCAACTCAATATCCATTTGTTCACAATATTAATCTTTTAGAATAAAATATTATTTCTTTCTATGAAAAAAACTTCATGACATTAAAAATGAATTATTATATTACATTACCCATCCATAAACCCTATGAAACGATTTTAAAAAAATTTATTTTCAAAAAAAATCATAAGGGATATTGTAAGGAATTAAGAAATCATTAATCCAAGAAAGAAAACATTTTTAAAAGGTTTAATTTTCACACGTAATGTATAAGAACTTTATATTACCTTATGAAATCATAATATTCTTATAATAATATATAATGAATACAAAAATAATAAAAGGTAACATGTAGAATCATTTTCATATCAATCATGAAAATAAATTATCTCTCCTAGCAACATATGAAGTAAACATAATGGTTAAACTTGGAATAACCATAGCAATATATTCTCATAATATCATTGGAGAAAACTAATGAGATAACGTAATCCCTTTACCCAATGAATTGGGAAACTATAATAAGATCACCCACCCTTGGTATATCATAGAACTAACCTTCATCATAACACCTCCAAAGAACCATAACATGATCATAAGACATAAATCTTTAAAAAATGAACCATTCTTGAGTAACATAAATTTTCCTTTTGAAAAAAACATTACATTTTTAAGAATCGACTCATTTATAAATGATTTTTTTTAAAATAAAAAAGTTGAAATGTAAAGGAAACATAAAATAATTATTTATTAATGAAATAGGGAGAATCATCATTTGTAATATAAGTAAAAAATTCCATTAATAAAAAATGATTTCATGTGAAAAATGACTTTTAAAAATAATTTCCATTTCATTATTTATGAAACAATTATTCACTAGTACTTAATACCTTGTAAAATAAAATTATTTTAATTAATTACATAATATATAACATTTTAAAGATTTATTTTTCTTAACACAATTTTATTAAGTTCATTTATGGCTATTTTGATGAGTAATAATTAACAGAATCATCATTCCAAGAGCTTTTGTTTCATAGATTTATGGTCGGTTCCCTTGAGTATAATTATTTGAGTTCTCCTCAAATGGAAGAAAAACTAAAAAAGTTAAAATAAATTATATTAATATTTTTCAATAATTTTAAATGATTCCATGTATCATTTATTTTAATTTGTGGATGATTCTTTATATAAAACATTAACAAAAATTCTTTGTTTTGTTTTTGGATGTTTTTTTGACCATCACACACTTGTTTCATGATCTATAATTATTCTGAATATAAATTTGTTTAAGAACATTAAAAAAGTTAAAATATAAATATTAAAATATTTTTTAACCATAATATTGGTTTTATGACTATCCTTGAAGGTGGTGATGGAAAATGAAAAATCGTCGTCCACAAAGGCGGCGAATTGACCCGTCGCAAACGATGTTTTCATTATTTAGAATAATATGAGAAGATAATAGTTTTGATGAAAGATATTAAATTAACACAATAAAATTATAATATATATTGGATAATGAACATATCATGACAGTTCAGATAGGGGAAGTGAGGATAAGGTAGAAACAATGAATCAAAGAAAGTATTTAAAAGAGAAATAATGAGGATTTTACCTCTTCAATGTTGTCTCCTGGAGAACATCCTTGAGGAACATTGTTTTAGTCTATTTTTGAGGCCATTAGGTCTTAAATATGGGGTAGAGATTTTGGAATTGAATTGGTAAGAATTTATTCACGAGAAAAGTCTTAGAAGGTGTGTTTAGAATTGGTGGTGAAAGGTGGAATTAATTGGGTGGAGAGAGGGGTGTTTTTTATTCATTTGTTTATTATTTTGTCTTAAGAATATCAATAGTGTTGATTACAATGACTATATACAGAAAATAGACCATGTGAGTTCTAAATAATGGCTTCTTACCTCATTAATACATCTTCCAATACTCAATAATTAATTTATTTAATTATAATGTAAAATTTCAAAAATTATTGAATTTCACAATTAACCAAAAATTAAGCTATATAAAAAAAATACAAAAAAAATAAGCTTAATTTTTTTTTATTATTTAGATTTTAAAAATAGACCCCATATAATGATAATAATATTTTAAATATGATATATTTATTTCATAATTAAAATCATAATTTATTAAAAAGAATACCTATTTTAATATTATAACTGATTTTATCAGATTTCAAAAAATTAATTAAGGCATAAAAATATCTTATAATATTAATAAAAAAATATTAATTTATAAATATATTTCATTAAAATGAATTTTCTTAATTCATTATATTAATTATAAAATTGTAAATATATATTTACCATTTAAAAAAAATACCCACACTTAATTTATCATTTTTAAATAATTTGTTTTCCTATTCCATGATATAAATATATCATATTTTCATTTATATGATATATAAATTTTATTTTTAATTTTATAGGAGATCTTTTTATTCTAATGTCCATATTATTATTCCTAATATTCCCATTACTATTTTAATGGTTAAATTACTATTCTATTAGTATAGTTTCTTTAATTTATATAAATACCACTTATTTCATAATATATTTATATGGAATTAGAATAATTATTTCTAGAATGTTAAAAAAATTATTCTATAAGTATCTTGGTAATTAAATTCTCCCCATTATTGAAATTGTGACATCATTATTTTGTTCACAAATTAAATAAGTGAGGATAACTTTCCATCAAAGACTTTTAAAATCCCTAAGTTGCTTACTCAACCATATGGTTTCTCCAAAAAACAATAACTTGTCGAATTTCCATATTCCATAGTAATTTCTATCTATGATCATGAATCTAAGGATACTTTTCCATATATGAAAGTTTACCTTTAAACTGAACTATATTAGGGCTCAAAACATGAGAAGAATTGGGAACATAATTTATTAACCTCAAAACAAGAAAAACATTGTGTACCTAGGACAAAATCAGAGGCAATGTTACTCGGTAAGAAAATGATCCCACATTCTTCAGGATTTCATAGTGTCCAATGAACCAGAGACATAACGTATCCTTCATACCAAAAGACATGACTCTTTTTATTGGAGAAACATTGAGAATTGAATGAGAACCTACCATGAAAGAATAATCCTTCCTTTGGTTATCCTTTATACTTTTCATCCTACTCGCAGTAGTCCTCATGTGACGATGAATCAACTAAACTTTATTTATCATTTCCTATTCCAATTCTGGATTCATCTACTTTCATTCTCCTACATCCTCCTAATATAATATATATCGACACCACATTCCATATAATGCTTCAAATGGTGGTATCTATATACAATCATGAAAAATATTATTATAAGAATACTCAACCAATGATAGATGTTGATCCCATCATCTTGGGTAACCCATTAAATAATCTCGAAGCATATACTCCAATGTATGAATTTTTCACTTTGACTATCCATCTGATTGAGGAGGAAAACCAGTGTTGAAATTTAATTTAGTTCCAAATGAATTATGAAGGGGTCTCCAAAACATTGAAGTAAACCTAAGATCACAATCAGATACAAGAAAGATGTGAACTTCATGTAACCTGACTATCTATTTGACGTACTATTGAGAAATATAATATATTTACACAGTATATCAAATTTGAAGAAAATATGTAGATTTATTTAGTTGATCAACAATAAGCCAAATCATATAGTTAAATCAAGATGTTTTTGGTAATATCCCTAAGGAGTCCATCGATATATTTCCCCATTTCCACTCTCAAATGGGAAATGCCCAAAGAATCATCTTTGGTAATTTTCCTTATGCTTTTAAATGTTGAAAATTAAATCATATCATGGTAAAGTCAGCAATATATATTTTCATTCAATACCAACAATTACCCTCTTAAAGGTATAATTACATATCAGCATTTTTTGGATGAAATGAAAAAAGAGAATTAGGAGCTTCACTTAACAACTCATTTTCAATTGTGAATCATAATGCATCCAAAATATACAAACAGAGTCCTTATCAATGTTAAATTCTAGAATTATACCCTTTTTATCTAATTAAAACTATTTTTATAACTCATGGTCTTCCTTCTACTCATGCTTAATTCTATATGATAATGATGATTACACTAACACCTACAAAACAAATAAAGGAATTTCATTCACCAACAACATCCAAGACAAAATATATCAAATCATTAACCTAAGGATCATGTTCCAAGAATTAGATGGATAATATAACATGATGATTTATACTCAAGGCATATACCACTTTGTTTTATTCTCAAGGGTGGTTACTGATCATGAAATCATGATCCTTTATCACGTCCAACCACATTTTATGACTCATGTTCAAAACATTCTTAGTGAATATATACATCAGTCTTTTATGATCAATATATATTTTACACTTTTATACATAGAGATGATGTCTCTAAATTTTTAGAGTGAAAATCATAGTTTCTATTTCTAAATCAATTGTGGGATAATTTTAGTTCGGAGGTTTTAATTTTTGTGAATCATATGTAATTACCTATTCATTTGGCATTAGAATGAAAATCATTCCCTTTAATAAAGTGTCAATATAGATAAAAAACACTCCATTTATGGAAGTAATGGTCAAAATAGGAACATTCACCAATCTTATTTTCATTTCCAAAAAACAAATATCATATTCTTCTATCCAAATAAATTTTACCACTTTTCGTTTTATCTTATCTAGACGGTTAGATAAGTATGAAATGTTTTTAACAAACCATCAGAAATTGCGTGATAATATAAGAAAAATAAGAATTTCAATAAAATTAGTAGGTCTTGACCATTCATCAACCACTTTTGTTTTTTTGGGATCAAAATTTTGGCCATACTTATTTATAATGTGAGGAGGAAAAAAATATTTTCTAAATAAAAATCACATTTTCTAAATTTCCCATATAACTTATTATTATTTAGTGTTTGGATAACTATCCTTATATTTTTTTCGTGATCCTCATTACTTTTTGAATAAACAAAAAAATAATCAATACAAACAAAATCTAACTTATCCATATATTCATGAAATATTAAATTCATAAGATACATAATTATAATACATTTATTTTTCAAACTAAAGGGAATAACAATTAACATATAATTTCCATATCTAATAAAAAATGTTATTTCTAAAATTTCATCCTCCTTCACCATTAGTTTATGGTACCCAGATCCGAAGTTAATATTGAGAAACTACTAAGCTCCATGGAGATAATCAAACAAGTCATCAATATGAGCCAAATGATTCTTATTCTTTATAGGGATATTATTCAATGTTCTATAATAAATACAAAGAGTCATAGAAAAATCTTTATTTTCAATAATGAGAATAGTATAACCCAAAGGTTAAGTACTCAGATGAAAGAATAGTAAACTCAACCCCCACATCATGAATAATACTGAAAACTCATCAGGATAATAATCCATATACTTATTTACCACTGAAAATTAATTAATCTAAATAGTTTCCTTGTTTTCGGATATTTTTAAAATATAACATCCATTTATATATTTATAGTTCATAGGCTTCCAAATATGTTATCATTATTATGGGTTCATTATTGTTTACAAATTGAGACTCATTCGGAAAAAAAATCATTATCTCTACAATCAATCATAACATGGTCAACAAAAAAGGAAATTCCTACCCAAAATATCGTCAAATTCTACCAGGGGAAGGATAACAAGGTTAGCAGGTAAATTCATTACATAGAAATCCATTGGAATATTGTTATAATTTAATTTTTCTTTAATATTCCACAATGTTATTTTATCATAAGTGTTGGCTTCATTTCATGATGTGGAATTTCTAATCTTCAAGAAAATATATCAGATATAAATGATTGTGTTCTCCCAAAATAAAAAAAACATTATAAAAATAGGAGTAAACAAATAATATACCAGATATGACATAGTTGGATGGAAAAAAATCTTTTGAATTAGTTTAAAATATTTTAACTAGAGATTTCAACATAGATTCTCGTTTTCCCCCATCATTTAAGTTCCTCTTCGAATAGTCATTTGTATAATGAACCTTCACATTAAAATTTAAATATCTTTATCTCTATATATTTGAATTATTATTATAACTAAAATGATATTTTTCATTGCAATTATTATCCATATGCTCAAAATAACCACATCAGAAAAACTTACAAGTCTTCAAAATGCATTCCCTAGTGTATTATTTAACTCGATTATCAAATAATAAAAACTTAGTTTTATTACCATAAAATGTATTTGATACATTATTTCTTTTTTCCTGCCACCTCAACAACTTTCCTACTATATTTTTAAGTAACAGATTATCAAAAAAAATTTCATTTCCACCATCTAAATGCAACAATGAATACATTCATGAAATTTTAATTCATAATATCCAATGCCCTTCGACATTTATGTTTCAATCCAGAGTAAATATTATCAATTTTACTACCATAATCCTGGATAAAATTTGTGGTGTTCCTTTATAATTGAGTGGGTTTATATTCTTATGTATCCATTGAATCCTTATCCTATATCAAGTATAAGAATTTGTTTCCATCATATATCATATCTCCTTAGGAAAATATTTCAAGAGGAAAATATTTTTAAATTCTCCCCATTCCAATTCATAGATATCCTCAATATCAAAGATATTATTGACCATTGTCCACCACTATATTGCTTCAACTTTCAAAAAATAATTATAAATTCAAAAATTTTGATTTTATAAACACCCCAAATAAATTAAAAATCATTTATAGGGATTTAATCCACTCTCAAACTACCATTGGGTATGAAGATCCACAAAATCCATGAGTTTATTTCTTAATAAAATATTCCACCATGGACATATCACTATGAAGTTTATATATCTGATATCATGCATGCATGATACCACCATTTATTGAATACATTATATTTTTTTTCATTAGTGTAAAAAACTAATAAATTTTGATTCCAACCATTCTAGGTGGTATATATAGAAGGATATCATCCTCTTGATTCCATCCTAATTCAAATTCATTATTTATTCTGTAGAAAACCATTTCGAAGAGACTTGTACTAGATGTAGTAAAACAGTAATAATTAAATTATATATCATTTCAACTAAAACATAATCTAAAAATAATTTAGGGGTAATCTATTAAAATTATCACAACCGCTAAAATTATCTAAATCATGATATGATGCCATCTATAAGGACATGACCATAAACATTGAATAATATAGTAAATTTAACTATAATTCACATTCATACATTCCCAAATAACTTCTAACTTTTAAGTTTTATAGAATCAGGAAATAACCTTATAAATAGAAGCTCATATATTATAATGTAGACACTTTTATTCAATGTACAGTTTTTCATAATATGAATCTTTTAGAATAAGAGATGATTTCATTCTCTAACAAAACTCCATGACATTATACTTCAATTATTTATTTCCATTACCCATCATTAAATAATATGAAAACATTTTAAATCATAGGATGATAATTAAAATATCAATAAGGGATATAAAAAGGAAGAAAGAAACCAATTCCATGGATGAATATTTTTCAAAAGGTTATAAATTTTATACATAAAATATATGAACATTATATTACCTTATGAATTTATAAGTTTCTGATAAAACCATAGAAAGAATAAATAAATAACAATAGTTAACATGTTGAATAATTTTAATATCAATATTACCGATAATGTATTTCTCCTAGCTACAAATGGAGTAACCATCATTTTTATAGTTTCAATAACTATTGTAGTATATTCCCGCAACCTCTTAAGGGAAACCTAAATCACTAACTCCATCCCTTTACCAAATGAATTAGAGTGATATAGTGGGATCACCTACACTCAATGTATCATGGAACCACACATAATCATAAAACTTCTCATGAACCATAACATGATCATAAAACATAAATCATTTATAAAATAAAAATTATTGAGGAGAATAAATTTTTCATTTTGATATTACTTTTCAATTTTTGAAATCTAATGAATTATAAATAGTAAAAATTTATATTAATATAATCTAGAAAACATGTAAATTGAGATATAAAATCAAGAATACATCATGAAAGTGGGAAAATATTCTTATTCCATATAAGTAAAAAAATTCTTTAATAAAAAGAGTTGTCATATGGGAAGGGTATTAAAAAACCCTCATTAACTTATGTTTGATATTTTTTTAAATTATAATTAACGCCCTGAATAATCAAATTAGATTTATCAATTACATAATTAAGAAAATTTTCCATATATATTTTATTTATTACCAATTTAATAATTTCATATTTGGTAATTTTTATTAGTTTTAAAAATCAGAAACATCATTCTCAGAGCGTTCTTTTCATGGCTTTACTGTAGGTTCCCTTGAGTATAATTATCAGAGTTATCATCAAATGGAAGAAAACTCTAGAAGTGAAATCAAATGGTATTAATATGATTCCTGAAATTTATATGATTCCATATATAGTTTTTTTATTATATGATAATGATTTATTAGATAAAACATTAATGATAATGATTGGTTTGTTTTTCAATGTTTTTACAACCATCACAAACTAAATTTTTTTATTTAACTATTTTCTCTATAGATTAGTTACATAACATTAATATAGTAATAATATACATATTAAATTTTTTCTTAACAAAAATAATGGTTTTATTACTTTCCTTGAAGGTGGTAATGAAAAATTTATATCGCTATCCATGAAGGTGGTGGATCAACACGTCAAAGGTGATGTTTTTAATTTCTAGAATAATTAGAGAAGGGAATAGGTTTGAGGTGGATATTCCATTAACACAATAAAATTACATTATATATATATATGATAATTTAGTTATCATTCTATTTTATATATTGAATGTATGTATAATTTTGAAAGAAATAAAAAAATAAATAATTTAAAAGAGAGAGAATGATAATTTTACCTGTTGAATATCATTTCCTTGAAAACCTTCTTAAGGAACATAGTTTTGGTATTTTAGTGAGATCAGATAGTCTTGGACGTGGGGAAGGGCCTTGTTAAGGTAATTGGGAATAATTTAGTCAAGATAAAAGTCTTATTTGATGTGAGGAGAAGTTGTGGTGAAGGGTGGAATTTATAGGGAGAGGAGAAGGGTATTTTTTTTATTCATTTGCTTCTTATTTTTGATCAAGAGTTTCAATCATGTTTGTTAAAATGAATAAATACTATAACAAGAACATGAGATTTTTAATTAATTATTTTCTACTTCATTAATACATCATCCACAAAACAAAAATTCTTATATTCATTTATAATGCTAAATACTATTAACTATCATCTTTCCCTATTCACCAAAAATTCATCTACTTTAGAAAAATTCCAAAAATTAACATAATTTGTTTTAACTTTTTATTTTTAAAATGGACTCTTTTTATGAAAATATTTTTTTAAATATGATATATTTATTTCTTAATTTAGGAAATCATTTATTCGAGAAATATCAATTTTAACCTTATAAAAAAATTTAGGACACTTTAAAAAATTTATTATGGTCTCATAAAATTATCATATAATCATAATAAAAAAAATATTAATTTATAAATATATTTTATTGATATATATTTTCTTATAAATTATTACATTAATTTAAATTTTAAATAAACATTTACATTTCACAAAAATACCGGTACATAATTTATCATTTTTAAAACAATTATTTTCTTAATCTGTGAAATAAGTATATCGTATTTTAATTTTTGATCTGCCTAATGATTATTTAAATATCATAGCTGATCATATTATTACAATTAAAAGATTAGTTTTCCTAACGGTCACATTATAATTCTAATGGTTATGTTACTATTCCATTATTATCGATTTTTTAATTTTAATTTAAAACCACTTATTTCATTTTATATTTACAATGAATATAAATATTTAATTACTGAATGAAAACAAAATTTTCTATAAATACCTAGGTTATTACAATCAAGGTGGTACAGAAAAACTATATTCATCAAATCTATAAATATAATAGTAGAATCAGTAGAGACTAAGGGAATTAAAATAAAATCATAATTCCAATATCTTATTTAGAAGGCAGTATTTTGTATATCTTTTTTCTTAACCGTCAATTAATGATACCCACATTAGAGGTCAATCAGGGAGAATAATTTTTCCCCATGAATCTGTTCAAATAAATCATCAATCTGATGGATAGGGTAATTATTTTTAAATGTGATCCCATTGTTTTATTTATAATGAATGCATTGACACATTAATCCATCATTCATCATTATAAAAGGAACATGTGCTCGTCAAAGAGACACAATTGGTTAGATAAATACTTCTATAAAATATCTTGAATATGTTAATTTAATTCCTCTAACTCTATATTCTTCATTCTATATGAGATCTTTAATATCAGCTCGGTTCTATGTATGATTTCAATAGAGAACTGAACCTCTCTTTCCAAGGTATGTCCAAGTAACTCTTTTAGAAATAAATTAGTGTATTCCTATATGATTTTCACACTATCTATCATTATACATTTATTTCCTTCTCCCTCTTTTCTAATTATCTCTATAATGAAGGCTACTAGAGGAAATTTTAGGAAAAGCTTAGGCTATGATATATATCCATTGAAAATGACTATTGGTTTTCGGTTCAAGACTACTGAAATTTCCTTAATTCTTTAGATTATATTAGTATTGTAATTTGAGATCCAATCCATACATAGTATAATATTGAATTCCACAATGGGAATAACTACTATATTGGTGATGATATTGTACTCTATAAATTTAATACTACATTTTCTATACATTGTTCATCTTAGGATAATACCTACAGGTGTCTCAAATGATAGCTCTAGTTCTGCATTATTTTCAAAATTGGACGAAATAATGGAATGTATAGAACCATAGTCAAAAAAATTACTTTATATATTTGAGAGAATGATGACTGTAATATCCACCACATCATTTTGATCCTCTAATTCAACCATCATGATAGAAAATGAAAGACCTTTTTCCCTTTTCCTATAATGATGTTGATGGTGGTTCCCATCAATTATATTCTAATTTGGTAATTAATTTCCAATTTTCCAAATTTTTATACACCTAAATTATTGAACATCTAGTTTGGACAAAAAAATATACCATTTTTCATTAGTATTGGGAATTTTATGATTCACCAAACTATGATACTTCCAAGATATATGCTCAACCCTTCTTAATTTTTTCATTTTTCACACCCATGAACGAAATTACCTTAATGGTCATATCACATTTTTTTTACATTGTAAGTTTATCTTTCTTATATCCTCTTCCAAGATCAAATTTCCTCCATTAGTTTGGATCAATTATTGTCTCAATTACATTCAATCTCTAAGACCAATGCACCTATGAGAAATAAACTTCATCTGTAATGTCACTCTAAAAAACTCATCATAGATTTCATGCTATCTATTTTCAATATTCCCCTAGATATTAGGTCTAATTACACTGATGAATTTATCAACTGTTCCCTTAGGATACATAGAAAATCTAGAGGTGTATCAATAAATTATTGTATAGTTCATCTCGTAGCTTCCCACTAATTCATTTTCCTTCTACTTCAGTTCTAGGAATTAATTCTCTATTTTTATTTGTATCAAATTGGGGAAATATTTATTGAAAATATTCCTCTAAACTCTTCTCACTCCATAAAATCTATCCCTTTCTTGGATTTTTGTTTTCATTACTTTCCACCACTTATCATCATATCCTTCTAATTGATTTACTTCAATAATGAATTTATCTAGATCTGAACAATAGAGTATAAAGCATATCTTTTTTATAGAGAAAACAATTTTCTAGAAATCAATGGGTTAGTAGATCTATTGAATAAAGGTGTTCTTCAGAGCATACATGAATCAATGGAATGATTTTACCTTTGAGGATAATCCCGTCTCTCAACATGATTCATTTTATTGTTCATAACTCAAGCTAGTTGATTCAACATATCCAAGAAGTTTTCTATTATGGATTCAATCAGAATACCATAATTTAATCATCCATTTACCTCATCATTTTTGCAGTTACTCTTATTTCTACCCATTTTTTTGAAATACCTTAGTGAGAAATGTGTCACATTTATGAGTTTTATAATTTTAAAGTAAGTTAATTTTTTTTAAAATAATTCTTAAATGGGTTATTTATGTCTTCTAATAACAATTGAATTTTATATATATCACTTATAATTGTTCATAAAAATCAAATGATTAACTAAACATAACCCCTATGAGTTTAAAACAACGTGTTCAACAAGGCCCATTTTCATGCATCAGTTCCTGTTTTATTCTTGCTCAAATTGGTGTTTTAAGTTTTTAAACCTTAGTAAATCATCTCCAGATTCACACTCACTTGTATTATACATACCTACATGTATTTTTTGAATCCAATTATATAATACATACCAAAATATGAAGATGTTTTTCTATATCTAGAGTCATACCAAGGGTTATTCATAGTGTTTTCAAGTCCTAATTTACAAAAATAATGAAGCTGTCATATGTTACCAACTACGGAATTCTTCCTTTTTGTTACATAAATTTTCATTACATGGTACAAATAAAGGATCTTTTAAATTTCAATTTTTTTTAAATATGGTATATACTACATGAATGCTTAAAAAATAATTTTAAATCCACTTGAAATAAATATTTAGGGTTTCACCCTCTATTACTTTTACAACATCTCATATCATGGGGACATAAATCAAAGGAAATTTGTGAGCATGAAACCCTGTAAGGGAATAAGAAAGGGAGGAAAAACTCTTTTGATCATGATATATATCAATAAAAAAATAAGGAATTCCAATAAGGAATCAACAAGAGATGTAACATAATAAGAAGAAGATGAATCATGAAATGAAAATGTGGCTACAATTTTAAATGAGACATTCATAAGCATATCACCATGGTTTATGACAACGGTATCATAAATGATAATTAAAATGGTTACTCAGAACTATATAATAAAACATGAATAATATAATGATTAAATTAATTACCTAATGCATTGGAGAATTATCCTGTCACACCATTCATATATATTAATTCTTTGTGATCAACATAGGTAATATTAAATAATTTCAATAATAACCCATAGAGAATAAGTAATGACGTTCTTATAAAAAAATTTACCTATAAAAGAGCTTAAATACATGATCACCATTTTTATACCATGAAAGGAAATATTAGTTTTATATATGTAACCCCCTAAATACAAAATTCATTTTAAAATATTTTTGAATACCCACAGAAAATTGGTTTTGGTATTCAATATAAAAATGGAAATAAAATTAATCATTTAAAAGGGGGAAACATGAGAAGTCAATTCGGCATCATGATAGGTGTGAAACATGTTTTTAGAAAATTGTAAAATGATAGAAGATAAGGGTATACCATTGAATAAAAAAAATTTAAGTATGGGATTGGTCATAAAGTTAAAAAAGTTAATAACCTTTACATTTAGTTGATAGAAACAAAGAAAGGTTCTTTAATTTAAGGTAATAATTCTCTCCAGCGTGAGAGCGTCTCTCTCCTAGGAATTCCTAGGTTTTCAGTCACCTTTGTCCGGCTGGTTTCCGGCGGCACCGTCTCCCTCCGCGCACCCCGTTCCAGGTCTGCGTAGCTTTGTCCTTCCTCAGATCCGAAGCCTCTGGATCTTTTCTTCCTTCCTGTGTCGCCCCCCGACTCTCCGCGGTGAGAATCCGTGTTCTCTGCCTCCTCTCTCCTCCGCCTGATCTCGGATCCCGCTGCCTGGGATCTGGAAGGAGTCGGGTTTCTTCTTCTGCATCTGCTCGACTTCGACCTCAAGCATTGTACCATGCCTCCCCCAGGAGCCTGAAGGTCCTTCCATCGCCGTCACCCCTTGCCGGAGTCAGATCTGTGAGAGGGAACGCGACGCCAGATCCATCTTCGGCGTTGTCACGATCTTCTTCAACAGCGCATCTGATTTGGTCTCCGATCTTCGTCTGGCATTTTCCGATCAACGGTTGTGGTTCCAGTTGCCTCCCGACCGACGTTTGGCTTCCGACCCTCATTTGGGACCAGTTCGGTTCTGCTCGCGAAGGTCCCTGATTGTGGAGATTTTGGATTGGATCACGAAGTGTCCACTCGCGAAGGTCTTGGCCGCGAAGGACTCATTCGCGGAGAGGTGTTTTTCGCGAAGCGTCTGCCGCGAAGATTTGCGGCTTTGTGTGTTTGCACTGGATTTGATTCGCGAAGAACCTAGCGCTAAGGCCTGAGGCACTGAGTGTGAGCGAAATTGCTGGTTCGCGTTTGTTTTCGAAGGTGCGGTGGTTCCCCGGGGCGCGGAGGGCGTGGACGGGAAGAAGAGTCCCTCGGCGCGCAAGTTGGTGCGTCGCGCAGCCGGTCCGTTCTTCGAAGTGCGGGGGGACTTGCGCGAGACCAGATAGCTCTTCCCAGCGCGAAGGAAACTACCGCGCAGGGCTGGTGGTGGAGCGAGATTGTCCCCAGCGCGTTGATTTGGGCCGCGCAGGTCTTGGCGTGGCTTGCGGTCCTCCCCAACGCTTTGTTTTTGGCCGCGCAGGTCTTGGCGCGGCTTGTGGTCTTCCCCAGCTTGGAGGATCGGGTCGTATAGGGCTGGCACGGAACGAATAAGTGGCACGGAGCTTTCGGGCCGCACCTGACTGGAGGACTTATATCGGGCTGTGCCTGAACAGAGAAATCGTTGGGTTGGGCCGGACCTGTGTGAATTACCGCTTAAAGCCGGTCTGTGATTCTTTTTGTTGCTTCCTTCCTAGAGGTTTGGATTGGGCCGGAGTCCCTGGGTCGGGGACCCCTTTGGGCTTGATACCCCTTGGATAGGGGACCTCTGTTAGGCCAATCCCTCCCTAGGAGTCTTCGTGGCTCTCCACATGGAGACGGATCTGCTGAACCAATGGAAGAACCTCACATTGACAGACAAAGAAAAAGAGCCACTTGCAACCCGTAGAAATGAAGACAACACTTTGTCAAAACGTATGGCCTTATTGGTGGTCGGAAGATTGGCGACCGAGGCACCATTTAATCTAAAGGCCCTCAGGACCACCCTTCAAAATATCTGGAAATTGGAAGCTGGAGTAGCCATTCGGGAAATTGAGAACAAACTCCTTGTTTTTGAGTTCTTCAGTGACAAAGACAAAGATAAAGTCCTCAGAGGACAACCTTGGTCCTTTGACAATCATCTCATTCTGATGGAGGAATTTAAAGGGGGAGACGAGATTCAGAACTGCACACTTACCCGATCCCCGTTCTGGGTAAGAATTAAAGGAATACCGTTCCATGGGAGATCAACACATGTGATGAAAGAAATTGGAGACCGGATCGGTCACTTCCTAGAGTGGGATTGCTCGGACCCCATACAATGGGGACCCTGGGTTCGAATAAAGGCTGAGATCGATGTGTCTGAACCCTTAATGCGAGGTATGTTCCTGAAAATTGATGATTCCAACACCTGGATCTCGTTCGAATTCGAAAAACTACCAATCTTTTGCTTCCTTTGCGGACGTATCGGCCACATTGAGAAAGTGTGCGGGGCAAAGCCAGAGAATTCCGCCGAAAATATTACCCTACAATATGGTTCGTGGCTCCGGGCCAAAGCACACAGAGAGGCATATATTCCTGAGGCGGAAAGACAAATAGATCGGGACCGTCTCATTGCAGCCCATCTAAGGCGACCGGAATCTGGACAACCTTCTATTATAAGGATGGGACCCCCTGTCTTCCCTAAGGATTCCCCAGCTGAGCTTAGGGGAAATGGAAACGCCTCCCAAGAGATTATCGGCAGAGGCAATGATGGGGCCCGGCAAGACAGTCACCTGATTCAGGGTATCACAAATTCCGACTTCGCTTTATCTGCACCGAACTTAACGTTCCTTACTTCAAATGAGCCGCTACCTAAACCAAAAGAACCTCCAGAGAAACTCCCGAGACAGGAACATGTTTCCTTGGATCTGCCTGAGGCTGAGCAGAGTCCAGATCGGATCCCAGCTGATGCCCTTCTGCAAGCTGATTCTGGGATGACTGAAGCCTCACCTTCGGGACATGTTTTTCGTAGAACCTGGAGAAGGGCACGCGGCGGTGGTAAAAGCGATTGCCCAGGGAATCCCAAACCAGGAGATCTGAAACGGAAAATCGAGTCCAGTGGTATGCACACCAGTCCTCCCAAAAGGAGGAAAGCATCAGGTACGTCATCAACCCCACAAGAGACAAAGGCGGAGGCGGGTCAGGCCCGGCCCCGCCTAGAGCAATGATTGTTTTATGCTGGAACTGTCGTGGGCTTGGCAACCCACGAACGGTTCGTATGTTCCAGCGCCATTGCGCTCAAAGTCGCCCTGATATGGTTTTCCTGTCCGAAACCATATTGGAAAACAAGGACATCACAAATCTTGCTCTAAAATGCGGTTTCCAGGGTTGTTTCCCGGTTCCCCGACAGGGTCATTCAGGGGGATTATGTCTTCTCTGGAAGGATAACGTCGATGTTAGGCTTCTATCTTTTTCCCAGCGCCATGTGGCTGCATCCATTTGTGTTCCCCACAACCCCCCTGGACGTTTGTGGGCTTCTATGGCTGGCCCTCCCAGTCTGAAAAGTGGAAATCTTGGGATCTTCTTGGAAAACTCCGTCGTGATCTACCAAGCCCCATTCTGTTTGGAGGGGACTTTAACGAGATCCTTTTCCAGAAGGAGAAAAAAGGTGGAGCTGTGCGCTCCTCCACGTCTATGTCTGATTTTAATGATGCTATCCTTAAGGCAGAGCTGATGGACCTGGGTTACACGGGTAATCCTTTCACTTGGTACCGAGGCAGTTCAGACGGAAATCGAATCGCTGAACGTCTGGATAGATTCTTTGGCTCAATGGATTGGATGAACCTCTAAAAAATGTACCATATCAGACACCTCACGTTCAACTGTTCGGATCACTGCCCAATTGTCATTAACTGCACCCATAATGAGCACGTTACTAGTCCCAGGAAACCATTCAGATTCGAAAGCTTCTGGTCAAATTATCCCGAGTGCGAGGCGGTAATCCGTTCAGGCTGGAAGAATGGGCAAGCTGATCTGAGAACCAACCTTCTACGAGTGGCGTCTGATCTGAAGACATGGAGCTACTCTAAATTCCGTCACCCGGACCGGCAATGCAATTTGCTTGAAAGGAAGATTGGCTATCTTCTCAGCAAACCCCCGTCTAGTAGCATTCTCTCCAAAATTAGTGAAACCCAACGAGAGCTGGATGTTGCCCTGTGCAATAAGGAAGGTTTTTGGGCTATGCGAGCGCGTGATATTCATATAACAGAAGGGGATGCTAATACCCGTTATTTCCACCAGAAGGCTTCAGCAAGACGCCGAAAAAAACTTTATTTCTGGCATCCTAAAACCAGATGGTAGTAAAGTGTCTGACACAGGGGGAATCCAAGATGCATTCCTGAGCTATTTTCAGACGCTCTTCTCTGCAGGCCATTCTAACATTTCTCCTGAGATTGAGGACTGCATCAAACCCGTGATTTCTGATGATATGAATAGACAGCTTTCTAAAGATGTGACGAATGACGAGACTCTTAAGGCTTTAAAGAAAATCCACTCTACGAAGGCCCCGGGACCAGACGGATTCCACGCCCTCTTTTTCAAGAATTACTGGCATATCATTGGTCCAGACATATGCAATCTGATGCGGGACATTTGGACGGGGAAAAGGGACCTGTCTTCTCTTAATGAAACTATTATTACCCTCATTCCCAAGATGAAAAATCCGCAAGGGGTTTCGGATTATCGACCTATCAGTCTGTGCAATGTATCGTATAAGATCTTTTCGAAGATCCTGGCGAATCGGTTGCGTCCTTGGCTACCCGACGTCATTTCAGAGAACCAAAGTGCTTTTGTGGCAAAAAGGTTAATCACTGATAATGCCATTATTGCTCATGAAATTTTCCATTCCATGAAAACTCGAACACGAGCAAAGAGAGGGATCATGGCTTGGAAATTGGATATGGCTAAGGCTTATGATAGAGTGGAATGGAACTTCCTCGAATTGGTGATGCTCAAGATGGGTTTCTGCTCAAAATGGATAGACATGATCATGCAATGCGTCTCATCAGTTTCCTTCTGTATTAATGTCAACGGGGTGCTCACCCGTGGCTTTTCCCCATCCCGTGGGCTTCGCCAGGGAGACCCTCTTTCACCCTTCCTCTTTATTTTGGTGGCTGATGTGTTTTCTAGCCTCCTTTCCAGGGCAGCTTCGCTCTCCATAATTCATGGGGCGAAAGCATGCCGCAAGGGCCCTCCGATATCCCACCTCTTCTTCGCCGATGATTGCCTTCTATTTTCTCGAGCTACCCCTAATGAATGTACTGCAATTTGCCAGGCGATACAACAGTATGAACGGGCTTCAGGACAAATGATCAACCAGAGTAAATCAGAAATTTCTTTCAGCTCTGGAGTCCCTCAACCGAAAAGAGAAGATCTCTGCTCTATAGCACGCATTCCTGGGGTCGATAAGCACCAGAAGTATCTTGGGCTCCCGACGGTGGTTGGACGGTCAAAGAAAGAAATCTGTTCAGCTATTGTGGATCGAATTGAAAGAAAAATACAAGGTTGGACCCCTAAAAAAATCTCCAAGGCCGGGAAGGAAATCCTCATCAAGGCGGCACTTCAATCTATCCCCAGCTATTTGATGTCTATTTTTAAACTTCCTGATGTGGTGCTCTCAAAGATTCAATCCAGCACATCTAACTTCTGGTGGGGACGAAAGGACGGAAAAAATAAAGTCCATTGGATCGCATGGAATGCTCTCTGTCAACCAAAATCTGAAGGCGGAATGGGCTTCCGGGACCTTTCTCTGTTTAATGATGCTTTGCTGGCTAAACAAGGTTGGCGTATAATTAATAACCCTTCATCCCTATGCACGCGAGTTCTCCGGGCTAAATATTTCCCACATAAGGATTTCTTGGATTCCCATCTTGGCTACCGACCCAGTTTTCTCTGGAGAAGCATTTGGGGTGGTCGTAATCTGCTGAGGCAAGGAATAGGCTGGAGAATTGGGAATGGTAGTACGGTCAAGATTTGGACTGATCCCTGGCTTATTGATCAGACAGGCACGAAGGCGTCATCCCCTATTTTTCCAGGATCCGAACATGCCACAGTCTGTTGTCTTTTTGATGATCAAGGGGCGGGATGGTGTCTGGAAAAACTCTTCTCCTGGTTTAATGAGAGGGATAGGAGAATCATTCTGAGTATTCCCTGTGTGTCTGACGCAGGGCCAGATCATCTCTTCTGGACAAATGACAGCTCAGGAGAGTATACAGTGAAAGCTGGCTACCGGCGAGCTCTTTCTTCTCAAATTACAGAAGGAGATGCGAGGCCCTGGACATCAATTTGGAAGCTTTATGTTCCCCCTAAAGTTCGCTTTTTCTGGTGGCAGGTGTGTATTGGTATCCTCCCAACTAAGAGCCTCCTTGTCTACAGACACTTTTCAAACGACAACTCATGCCCTTTCTGCCCCTCTGTGATTGAATCCCCTCTCCATGCCCTTTTTCAATGTCCTGGGGCTCAGGAGGTTTGGAATGGCTGGGGATCAACTTTAGAGCTGAGACTGGACGCCGCCTCAGATCCTTCATCTCTTCTGATGCGATGGTGTTCCTCCTTTTCGCCGGCTAAAGCAGGCGCCCTGTGCATTTTGACTTGGATTATCTGGAATAGGCGGAATGAGGCCATTTTCAATCATTTCCGGAGGCCCCCCAGATTTTGGATTGACCGGGCTTTGTCTTGGATTGCTGTCTGGCATAACCACCCTGAACAACAAAGACTTTTAACCCCCCCTCCTCTTCCCCAACATTGGTGCCCCCCACCAGAAGGGATGGTTAAAATCAATGTGGATGCCTCTCTCCCTCGGGATGGCCCAGTTGGACTTGGTTTACTGGCCCGAGACAACCTGGGAAATCTCATCGCCGCCAAATACGAAGCACGTTATGCACTTTGGGAGCCCTCAGTCGCGGAGGCCGCCGCCATCCTTGCTGGGCTAGACTTTGCAAAAGATCGCGGTTGGGATTCCATTCACATCGAATCCGACTGTCTCACTGTTATCAATGCCATCAATCTCACTGACGGCGGGCTTCAACTTTTCAGCCCCATTATCCGGTGTATTCACTCGCGGAGACAAGGCTTCAATTACTGCAATTTCTCATTTATTAGAAGGGAAGCGAATGAAGCCGCTCACAAGATGGCAGGCATTGGCCCTCCTTACGAGGATTTGCTGTGGTTCAATCATTTTCCCTCGTGGTTATGCTCCTGTATTTCTGCTGATCTCCATCATTAATGGATCCGTCTTCTTTTGTCAAAAAAAAAAAAAAAAAGGTAATAGAAGGAAAATTCCCTTTCCTTGTAGAGTTTTTCCTCAAACATGACGATGGAACCATGTGGGCTTGAGGAAACGTTGGGGGATCAAAGGGAGGAAAAATCACTAGAAAACCATGGAGGTTGGATTAATAGTGATGTTGAATGGTAAAATGGGTGTGTATTTATCGAGAAATAGGAGGAATTGTTTAATAATATACAAATATACTAGGCTATGGAAAATGAAATCCCATTGGCAAACCCATGGGTATTCTCCTAGATTTAAAAAAATGTTTCACATTTTAGGATATTTTAAACCACCTGAACCAAGCACCATTTTTTTGATACTTGTTTTTGCAAGTTAAAGTAATGATTCAACCATGTAAATGTTTTAAAAAAAATCTTCATTTTTTAGACATCAGAAAGACACTTATTATTTTAGATATCGATTAAAATCAACTAAAATAAATAATCTTAAAAAAATAGCACATGTTACCTTATTTATTGTGTTTAATTAATTATTAGATCATTATCACATACTTATTATCTAATAAAATATACCAAAACCCAAAAAAAAACTATTCTTTAATATTCATGAAAAATAAATATTTTAGAAAATTATCATTAATTTTCCCAACTATAATTTGGATGTGATGAGTTCGAATATAACAATAAAATTTTATAATAATTATATAATAATTATATTTTTAATTTTTAAATATAAGCATACTTATATATTTAAAAATCATTGTTTTTAAGGAACAATAAACTTTTTAACTCTTATAAAGAATGTAATATTCCATTATAAAAACAATTTATCATTTATAAATCAGTGATAGTGTTTAAAAAATATATATTCTTATCTCAACTATTATTTTTAATACATGATTTTATTTTTTAAATTGCATATATTTTCTATAAAAGTATGATTTTGTTTTATTTTCATACATTAATCAAATGGTCAAATTCATGTCAATTAAACATATATTTTATGATGAGAAGATTTACCTAATATGAATTGATGGAATTAAAATTTTATTTGTAAAAAGTAATTTCCACATTATGTAACTAAGGTCTAGACATGTAACCACTTATTAACACTTCATAGGCCCTATGGGTAAGGTGTGAAATGGTGCTACTATCATAGGGTGGATCGACTAACATCGACCTAGTGGTAATCTCCACTAACCTGAACTACCCCAAAGACAATTTCATTAGACCATAACTTATTGAATCACATTTTTGGAATAGTCGAGGGAGATCCCTAGTGATGATACCTCCCTCACAAGTTTTGATAATGGTCTTTAAAAAGAATGATTCTACTGGTTGTGGCCATCGATCCTCCTTTCTCTGTCAATTATCCATTTTCATTACTACTTATGTAAAATAATAATAATTGTAAAACTATCAACCAAGGGTACAGTTTCGAATTTTAATATTTAAGAATGGCCATATTTGAACAACATTCAAATTTGAACAATAATCATAAAACGGTTAAATCCCAATGGTAATATTTCACTTTATACCCTATAAACACCACTTCATTATTTCATTCATAATTCACTAAAATTTATACATATAGTTATATTTTCATTTCTCATGATTTTGTTTGGTTCAATAATGTTATGTTGTATTTCAATAAAATTGTCAATGTGAGAGATTTTTCAAGAAGATTTAATATATCCATACATTTCCATTTAATCTATTCTAATTTATATTTTTTGCATAGATTTAATGCTTATCATTTTAATTGGTTTTTTAGCTGACTAATTTAATAATCATTAGGAATGAGGTAATTGTTTTGGTTTATCTTTATTATATATGTGTATAATATTATATAATATTAAAAAAACATTTATTTAGAAAAAAACATCATTTAAAAATTTGGGGTCATTACAAATATCGATTATAATATGTGTTCTGGTAAGTACACATTTCAAATTGAGTAATATTTAAATGAAATCCATTAAAGGATAAAGATTGTGATGATAAACTTAATAAATCATGAAATAAAAACAATTTATGATTCAACATATCAAATTTACAAAACAGAAACCATTTAATGGTGAATTAGTTCACAAAAATAGGTATGTCTTAAGAATTATTTTTTAACACAAATAAATAAATTTCATGTAACAAAATCATTAAGGTAAAAATAATTTTATAATGGGATTATAAAGAATCATTTTAAAACATGAGAATAGAAGGAGGTAACAAAACCTAATGTATTCATTGGATATGATAAATCAACTATGGAACAGTATAATTCAATAATAATTTCTGTAACTTTAGGGATGAAAATTGAGTTACCACAAACCGTTACAAAAGTTTTGGACCTCCACTAATGAAAATGAATATAAAATGTAAAAACAATGACTAACATAATCACCTAACTTATATCCTTTTTAATTTATATAAAATTTATAATCAATATTTATATTAAATCCCTATGTTTATATTATTTATATCTGATCTATAATGGATATCAAGTGTGAGTGAACCACATGATTTTGAAATGGTATCGTAATAATGGGATTGTAATTCAATATTATCTTAATGAAAATAATTTATAGAAAATAAAAAAATATCTATAATTAATGCTTTATAATTATTTATATTGTAATCAGTTCATTCTAATGTAGTTTTGGTAATGATTGTTTTAGATTAAATTGGTAACATACACGTTTCATTGATTTTTTAAATATTAATAATGGTATCTTATTTTGTTGTTCAACATTAAGGTAACCATTCCAAAAGTAAAATGAAATATTAGTTTACATACTTATAATATCTTTATATCATTAAATAAGTTTCCATTAACATATATTATATTATTAAATACTATTTTTCTAGTAGGTGGTTGGATCATCCTAAACATGAAGAAATAATAATCAATGGATGATAATGATTATGAAATTGGGTTATTTTCCCAGAATAACATTATTATAGAAAAATAATTATAATATTTAGATAATTGTAATGTCATAAATCTTAATTTAGGATATATATATATATATATATATATATATTAGAAATTACATGTAATTGAGGTATGTTACTTTATTGAGGCGGTTGTCCGCACACCGAACAATTAACGTTTTCATTGTAGGAAAAAATGTGAGGGAAAGAAGGTGAATTGTAATTTTTCACTTTATAATAATTATTACATTGTATATTTATAATTTGTTCTCAAATTTTATTCTTATAACAAGATAAGAGTTTTTGTGGTGAAAAATAAATAATATATAACATTGTGGATGAGACAGTCCTACAACGCATTAATTGTGTTTTTTTTTAAAAAATGGAGAAAAAATGGATTATAGTTATTACATTATCATAATATAATTTTATACAAATTCATAAATTATGTATTTATAAAGAAATTACCAAATTTGATTAGGGAATGTAATAAACAAATTGAAATATGATAGTGAATAATACACTCACATTGAGGTCTTCGGCTTCCCCATAGATGACTCCTTTGAAATAGATGTGTTTGAATATTATATTTTTAATATATTGTTTATTAAATAATATAATATTCAATATAATACAAAAAAATGTAGTTTTCATAGGACACTAAATTTTTCAGGAGACCAGGAAGGGGTCTCGAGAGGCCCCTTTTATAATTTGTGATAATAACAAATTTTTACGTATTTCAACTTAATACTAAGAGAGAAAAAATTTCTCCTATAAATAAGTATAAAAAATATAAAATAATGGAGTGGTGGATGACATAGGTTATTAAATTCTATAATAATTTATTATCATAAATTTTAAATGTTTTTTAAGTCCGTCACTTATAGAATTTTCACTTTTATCACTTTTTATTTTACCGTGGTAAATAGTTTTTATTTAAGTAAATAAATTTTTATCCCCAAATCTAAAATAGCACCAATTATATAATTTGGATTATTATATTTCATGTAACGCCCCGACCCCAGCTACCCAGAGTCGGTGCATTACTTCGTAACATTGGCATGATCACAAAAGATCAAGTCTCGAAAGACCGATTAGTTTAGTAGCCTTGGAAACACTATATACATTCATAAACGTTACATTACATCATAATGTGAAAAACTACAATAACAAAGTCTCCATAGTACACACTCATATCCACTTCTGACTATCCCTGCAGGTCATTCATAAAATACTTCTTCACATCCTGGAAAATATTAAAACATTGAAAGGGGTGAGCATAGATGCTCAGTAAGGAAAACAATATTGCGGAAGCTTTCATAAATAAACATTAACATTTAAGGCAGTGTATAACTAAAATAAAAGCCTTTTAAACATGAACTTCAACATAATATGGCAAAAGTAAAATAAGATAATGCGATTTACTTATTCAAATGGATATTCTAGTGGTCGAATAATCACATGCTATATCAATAACCACTTTCATAATGATGGAATGTATAATGCCAGACATTCTGTAACATTTTGTCAAGGCCTCGGCCAAGACGTCTAAAATGATTAAGGCCTCGACCAAAACCATAAATCAAATTGGGAAAGGGCCTCGGCCAATTCCACGTCTAGTTGTCTCATGAGACCTACCGATGCATCGAGGAGCTATAGCGGGCTCCACCCGTCACTTATTAAGTCCAATACATTCCTCATTTGAATAGGTTTAAACATATCATAAACCATAACATAATCATATCACATAAAACATGCATAAAGGAAACATAAAATTTCCACATTTCAATCACAAGATATCAATACAACACATTGATATAATAAAAACGCTTTCAAAACCATTTTCAATACCAAAATAAAAGAAAGTTAAAACTTTGTTTTTATTTTTCATTAAAAAAAAGTGATGGCTTGTAGAGGAAGCCGAAAATCAAATAATGGTCATGGCGGCGGAGAAGTCATTGTTGCCGTATATGTATGGAAAGAAAAACATTCCCTTTTTGTCGTTTAGTAAAACACTTTGTATAAAAAAGATTCCTTTTGAATAAGCGTAAAAGTCAAAGGGGTTTATACACAATATAAAAGAAAGTTGTGTATAAAACCAAATATGCCTCAATGAAAGGAGATTGAGACGAAGTTATTAAAAAGATCATTTTTAAAATAAAATAGATCTATTATGTTTATTCACTATAGTTACACATAACGAAAGTAAAAATACAAAATAGGACATAATAATATCATGACATAATTTGAAAGTAGGAGATTAACCCAAAGAATGGAAGTTGGGTTAAGAAATTCCCTTACCTCGTGTCCGACTTGACTCAACCGTTCTTTAACCTCCTGAATAATAAACTAGAGTTAATATCTACCTTATTAAGAACCATTTTCAATTTCATTATCCTTTTTATATAACTTATTACAATGTTATGAACATTATGTAATTATTTAAGTTAATAACGGTCATTTTGTCGATCCTTGGTACTTGAGTCAACAATAAACTTCTTATAATTACAAGTTGTTTATGTGGTAGAATATCCATTATCTCCAGAATTATATTCATGATTTAGATGTCATATATATCATATATATCCAGTATATACATTCATTTACAATATTACGCAACATTTAGAGGTAATAAATGAAATGCATTGTTCATGGAGACGGTAAGCCTTACGTACGCTTGAACGCTACTTTCATTTATATTTCGTATTTAATGGAATGAAATCATAATGATATAAATGTATAATATAATTCCAGTATAGTATATTGTATAATACCATTTACTCCATCCTTTATATATCCCACATATGGTATTAACGATTCAAATCATTTTGAGGGGGCGGTAGTCCGCACTTCCTAAAATGAAATTATCGCGTTTACCCATAATGGAAATCATAAATTATTCCATAAATAAGAAATACAGAAGCATAAGGAAAACATAAACATAATATATATATCATATATGAAAATAGTTTCATCAAAATGGCCACCATTATAGGTGTTAAAAGAATTTGAACAATCATCGTTTCGTGAGGCAGAAATTTGCCATCCACAGAAACAGTATGTTCTTTAACCATTAGATGTAGGTGTGTGTAAGTGTAGCTCGAATCCTTCTTATAACAACATCCTAGTATATTGAGTATACTGTTTTTGTTACAAAAGAAAATAATAAAAAGAGTTTAGGGGGTTGGAGAAGCAAAATAAAACAAAAGAACATAAGAGAAAACACTACCTTTAAAACGGGTAACACTTTTTGATTTGAGGAAAAGGCTTCCTAGGGAAGAGTTCTGCCCAAAGTGAGGCTTCTAGGAGTAATAGGGGGATGTTTTGAGAGTAGTTGGATAGAGTTTGGCCGAGCCAAATGTCTTTAATGTGTGAATAAGGTGGTAGAGGTGGGGGCCTTTTATAAGTGGAGAGGAGGGGCACTCTTGGAACGTAAAGAAAAGTCACTTTATTATAAAATGAGTTTCGGATTTTAGAGGTCCCACACTTATATAATTCGAGGCTAAGGTAATAAGGGTTCTAAATATACCGATACAATAGGCTTTGGACAAGTGTAAGCCTTGAATTTACATTATCTTCTCATTTTATTTAAATCGTTAAATAATGAGGTCATCGCTGCATCAACATGATGTCATACATAATTTAATTTATTTAATGTCTAAAATTATAAAACAAATACTATGATGTAGGAAATCTTTTTATCTTTCCAATGAATATTTATAGTCAAAAATATGACTTTTATAACCCAATGTAAAAATTGTTTTATTAAAACATTTTATGTTTGTGTCATTTTTTACTTTAACATTAAATAAAAGGTATTTATGTCATTTTCTAACTAAAGTGGCTCCATGGGGTCCCCAAGTTGACCCATGGGTTGTCTTGGTCGGCCATGACTCATCCAATAGGAGTAGGACAAGTTTCAAGCTCATCTCATATTATTAAAACATTATTTTTACCTTAAACTACACTAATTACCTCTAATCGCGATTAAGAACTTAAAAGTTACTATTCACCAAAAAATTATTTTAATCTCATTGAACCACATTTTAATTCTTAATGACAACCATGTATGTAGGATTTTTTAAAATCAAATCACAGAAGTGGTAATATTTCATTTAAACGAAAAATCAGTTATTTAACTTCAACTTAGTGGTTTCACTATTCATCAAAAATTGATGTTTTTCAGAACAATGCCAAAATTTCACCCTAAGCTATAATTGATATTCGGAATTCAAAAATGATGTCTATTTTACAAAATTACAAACATATATGTTGCATTAATTAATTTTATAATGAATTCCCGTTGTCACAACAAATAGCATGTTCTTAAGAAACAATTTATATCAAAAGATTGACAATTGTTTATGTCCAATTTCAATGTTAAATTAATTCTAATGACCACAATTGGATAAAATGGTAGAAATATATTATAATTATACTTTTAAACCACTAAATAGTATAATTTATCACAATAAATTATTTTGATTAAAAAAGTTGTTTTAAGTATTTATCACCATTCATAAAAAATTTGAAGTTCTCAGAAAATTACAAAAAAATCAACTTAGGATAATTTCGATATTACGAATACAAAAATGAAGTCCATTTTAAAATATAAAATTTTTATAATTTTAAAAAGTGGTTATTACTATTCATAACGACTACTTTGATTAGTCGCGGTGTGTTAGAACTCAAACTTGCGTACCATGCAAGCTATTGCATTATTAAATGAGAAGCATATCATGGAAGCTCGGGGTGTTACATTCTCCCCTCCTTCAATAAATTGCGTCCTCGCAATTTGAAATTTTTCTTTGAAAATAGAAAGTTGAAAATAGAAAATACCTTTGTAGAAAAACCCACATCGGAAATAAGGTTAATAAAAATATAACATTAAAAGAACGGAAGATAAGTACAAAGGTCACCTGAGATAGACCATACAAGGATTCTATGAAAATATGGATATGGAGGAGAAACAAACCATCAAGGTCTGATGGAGAGTTGTACAAAACAGGATTAGGAGAACGTTTAACTATAAGAAAATCACAAACTTGTGATTGGTTAAACGATCATTGATTCCCCAGTAGGAAAAGTTAACCGACAAATTTTTTTGTTTTAAGTTACCTTTTATAAAGTTGAGGAATTTATTTAGGAGATTTACTAAGAACGTAAGGGAATATACATACTTTTTATGTATACTTTCATTATTTAATAAATTTTTACCACAAACCCACCTTTCACTCTAAAAGGTAATACAACTCAAAAATATTCTATTTATCCTAATTGTATAAGGTTCCAAATATTAACAAATACCATTTAGATTAGTAAAACTATTTTGTAATAACCAGGGACTTCCTGTAGGCTAGTGGTAGGAAATAAAGGCCTATCACACTATGATTGTGGGTTCGATTCCTGCAGCTTTGTCCGACGCGACGGGTTATGCCCCACCCTGCAGGTTGTCCTTTTCCTAAAACTATAGTATTATAATATTTCAAAAATAATCTTCATAAATGTTTTAACCTTAAAAAAACACTATCCAAAGATCAACTTAATCCATTCCAACCTTTATAGTTATCCAAAATACCTCCGTCCAGACTTTCTCTAAAAGGTCTCTAAATTCCAAAATCAATTGTAACCTCAGATTACCCAAACAAAGTAAAGTTTCTCTTATTGTCACATACTAAAAATATGATTACCTTCATCATATTAAATACTTAATGAAAACAACATGTACTACAGTACAATCCTTATATATATCACATTATTCCAATAACCAGAATATAATCCATGAGTCCAAAAGCACCAATACATTAATTATTCTGCTTCAACTGTAGTCATAGCATAAGATTGGCCTTGATCCATTATCGTTTTCTGAGGTAAGTTTCCCTAGCGATTAGGACATTCATTTTCATAATAACCCATTTCTCTACAATTGTAGCATTCAACTTTGATAGCCTCTTTCTTTCCCTTGCAATCACGAGCCTGGTGACCCTTTTCTCCACATTTATAACAAACTCTCATTCCTTTTAGGCAAGTACCAGGGTGATTCTTCCCACAATTATCACATAATGGAAAATCCTTCTTTCCCTTTTTCCCTTTATCTGTCTCTTGTTCCACCGTTCTCTTCTTCTCTTGCTTTACTTTGTTGTCATAAGACTTAGAGAATTCCTTTTCTGTCTTGATAGAACATGAGACAATATCTTCGTATGACGAGAAGGTTTGTGAGACTAATGCTCGACAGAGAAATGGTTTTAACCCATCAAAGAAACGATCCATCTTACTTCTTGTGTTACGTATATAATCTGCAACATGTCTCGCTAACCTGGTCAATTTGGCCTCATACTTTGCGACATTCTCATCCTCCTTTTTTCTCAGACTCAAAAATTGTCTTTCCATATCTGCTCGATGGTCATGTGGAAAGTATTTTTCTAAGAAAATATCTTTGAACTCTCTCCATTCCATGTTTGTTAATTCATCATCTTCCTTTGTGTTTTGAATTAGTGACCACCATTGATCGGCATCTCCAGTGAGGCGGTAAACTCCCATGACAAAATTCTCCCTTTCACTACTCCCCAAGGCATGGAATATTTTCTCTAAGGAACTTATCCATTGCTCAGCTACTATAGGATTTGTACTCCCATTGAAGGTTGGTGGTTGTTACCTCATAAAGTGGTCTAACATTGATCCTCCACGTTGTGGATCAGGGTGTTCCATACGAGTAAAGTTATTATTCATAACCTGAGTGAGTTGTCCAAGTATGGTAATAAGTTGATCAGCACCAATTGTATCTCCAGATCCACAATAATTATCTTGAGCAGGAGGGAAATCCCTACACGGAGTGCGTGCATTGATACGGTTTCCATTCCTTCCACTATGTGCCATTTCTAAACAATGGCATAAACTAGATTAGTTTATGAATCAAAATACACAATTCCATACTTGTAAAATACATAACATAAATTTAACTATTTATGGATATAATCCATAATCATTAAAATGTTTTCTTTGAAGAAGTAGGTACTCATAACCCTTCATAATGGTTTGTAAATAAAACGTGAATTATCCTAAGCATATCCCCCGGGAGTGTCGTAACCAAGAGTGCAGCAAGGCCCGTTGTCGTGCACCAGTTCCCGTTCGAGTCTAGCTCAAAGCAGTGTTTTCGGGTTTTACCCCTAGGTACATCTGTGCCAGAGCCGCCTCTACCTGCTCGTATCCAGACAGGGATGTATTGCTCAGAAAACTCACAACATCTCTAAAATACCAAAATTCTAGGAAGTTATTCTATACTAATCCTCAAAGTCTATCTTCGGGCTATGTGCTCTAATCAGAGTTTATCTAAATCTAGCTTCCAAGGTTAGTACTAAACTGCCTCTGATACCAACTGTAACGCCCCGACCCCAGCTACCTAGAGTCGGTGCATTACTTCGTAACATTGGCATGATCACAAAAGATCAAGTCTAGAAAGACCGATTAGTTTAGTAGCCATGCAAACACTAGATACATTCATAAACGTTATATTACATCATAAAGTGAAAAACTACAATAACAAAGTCTCCATAGTCCACACTCATATCCTCTTCTGACTATCCCTGTAGGTCATTCATAAAATACTTCTCCACATCCTGGAAAATATTAAAACATTGAAAGGGGTGAGCACAGATGCTCAGTAAGGATAACAATATTGCAGAAGATTTCATAAATAAACATTAACATTTAAGGCAATGTATAACTAAAACAAAAGCCTTTTAAACATGAACTTCAACATAATATGGAAAAAGTAAAATAAGATAATTCCATTTACTTATTCACATGGATATTCTACTGGTCAAATAATCACATGCAATATCAATAACCACTTTCATAATGATGGAATGTATAATGCCAGACATTCTGAAACATTTTTTCAAGGCCTCGGCCAAGACGTCTAAAATGATTAAGGCCTCGGCCAAAACCATAAATCAAATTGGGAAAGGGCCTCAGCCAATTCCACGTCTAGTTGTCTCATGAGACCTACCGATGCATCGAGGAGCTATATCGGGCTCCACCCGTCACTTATTAGGTCCAATAAATTCCTCATATGAATAGGTTTAAACATATCATAAACCATAACATAATCGTATCACATAAAACATGCATAAAGGAAACATAACATTTCCACATTTCAATCACAAGATATCAATACAACACATTGATATAATAAAAATGCTTTCAAAACCATTTTCAATACCAAAACAAAAGAAAGTTAAAACATTGTTTTTATTTTTCATTAAAAAAAGTGATGGCTTGTAGAGGAAGTTGAAACTCAAATAATGGTCACGGCGGTGGAGAAGTCGTTGTCGCCGCATATGTACGGAAAGAAAAACATTCCCTTTTTGTCGTTTAGTAAAACGCTTCGTATAAAAAATATTCCTTTTGAATAAGCGTAAAAGTCAAAGGGGTTTATACACCATATAAAAGAAAGTTGTGTATAAAACCAAATATGCCTCAATGAAAGGAGATTGAGTCGAAGTTTTTAAAAAGATAATTTTTAAAATAAAATAGATCTATTATGTGGATTCACTATAGGTACATATAAAGAAAGTAAAAATACAAAATAGGACATAATAATATCATGACATAATTTGAAAGTAGGAGATTAACCCAAAGAATGGAAGTTGGGTTAAGAAATTCCCTTACCTCGTGTCCGACTTGACTCAACCGTTCTTTAACCTCCTGAATAATAAACAAGAGTTAATATCTACCTTATTAAGAACCATTTTCAATTTCATTATCCTTTTTATATCACTTATTACAATGTTATGAACATTTTGTAATTATTTAAGTTAATAACGGTCATTTTGTCGATCCTTGGTACTTGAGTCAACAATAAACTTCTTATAATTACAAGTTGTTTATGTGGTAGAATATCCATTATCTCCAGAATTATATTCATGATATAGATATCATATATATCATATATATCCAGTATATACATTCATTTACAATATTATGTAACATTTAGAGGTAAGAAATGAAATGCACTGTTCATGGAGACGGTAAGCCGTACGTACGCATGAACACTACTTTCATTTCTATTTCGTATTTAATGGAATGAAATCATAATGATATAAATATATTATATAATTCCAGTATAGTATACTGTATAATACCATTTACTCCATCCTTTATATATCCCACATATGGCATTAACGATTCAAATCACTTTAAGGGGGTGGAAGTCCGCACTTCCTAAAACGAAATTATCGCGTTTACCCATAATGGAAATCATAAATTATTCCATAAATGAGAAATAAAGAATCATAAGGAAAACATAAACATAATATATATATCATATATGAAAATAGTGTCATCAAAATGGCCACCATTATAGGTGTTAAAAGAATTTTAACAATCATCGTTTCGTGAGGCAGAAATTCTCCATCCACAGAAAGAGTATGTTCTTTATCCATTAGATGTAGGTGTGTGTAAGTGTAGCTCGAATCCTTCTTATAACAACATCCTAGTATATTTAGGATACTGTTGTTGTTACAAAAGAAAAGAATAAAAAGATTTTAGGGGGTTGGAGAAGCAAAATAAAACAAAAGAACATAAGAGAAAACACTACCTTTAAAACGGGTAACACTTTTTGATTTGAGGTAAAGGCTTCCTTGGGAAGAGTTCTTCCCAAAGTGTGGCTTCTAAGAGTAAGAGGGGGAAGTTGGGAGAGTATTTGGGCAGACGTTGGCCGAGCCAAATGGCTTGAATGTGTGAATAAGTTGGTAGAGGTGGGGGCCTTTTATAAGTGGAGAGGAGGGGTACTCTTGGAAAGTAAAGAAAAGTCACTTTATTATAAAATGCGTTTCGGATTTTAGAGGTCCCACACTTATATAATTCGAGTCTAAGGTGATAAGGGTTCGAAATATACCCATCCAATAGGCTTTGGACAAGTGTAAGCCTTGGAGTTTACATTATCTTCTCATTTTATTTAAATCGTTAAATAATGAGGTCATCGCTGCATCAACATGATGTAATAAATAATTTAATTTATTTAATGTCTAAAAATTATAAAAAAATACTATGATGTAGGAAATCGTTTTAGATTTCCAATTAATATTTATAGTCAAAAATATGACTTGTATAACCCAATGTAAAAATTGTTTTAGTAAAACATTTTATGTTTGTGTCATTTTTTACTTTAACATTAAATAAAAGGTATTTAAGTCATTTTCTAACTAAATTGGCTCCATGGGGTCCCCAAGTTGACCCATGGGTTGTCTTGGTCGTTCATGACTCATCCAATAGGAGTAGGACAAGTTTCAAGCTCATCTCATATTATTAAAACATTATTTTTACCTTAAACTACACTAATTACCTCTCATCGCGATTAAGAACTTAAAAGTTACTATTCACCAAAAAATTATTTTAATCTCATTGAACCACATTTTACTTCTTAATGACAACCATGTATGTCGGATTTTTTAAAATCAAATCATAGAAGTGGTAATATTTCATTTAAACAAAAACTCAGTTATTTAACTTCCACTTAGTGGTTTCACTATTCATCAAAAATTGAAGTTTTTCAGAACAATGCCAAAATTTCACCCTAAGATATAATTGATATTCCGAATTCAAAAATGATGTCTATTTTAAAAAATTCCAAACATATAAGTTGAATTAATTAATTTTATAATCAATTCCCACTGTCACAACAAATAGCGTGTTTTTAAGAAACAATTTATATCAAAAGATTGGCAATTGTTTATGTCCAATTTCAATGTTAAATTAATTCTAATGACCACCATTGGATAAAATGGTAAAAATATATTCTAATTATACTTTAAAACCACTAAATAGTATAATTTATCGAAATAAATTATTTTGATTAAAAAAGTTGTTTTAAGTATTTATCACTATCCATAAAAAATTGGAAGTTCTCAGAAAATTACAAAAAATTCAACTTAGGATAATTTTGATATTACGAATACAAACATGAAGTCCATTTTAAAATATAAAATTTCTAAAATTTTAAAAAGTGGTTATTACTATTTATAACGGCTACTTTGATTAGTCACGGTGTGTTAGAACTCAAACTTGCGTACCATGCAAGCTATTGCATTATTAAATGAGAAGCGTATCATGGAAGCTTGGGGTGTTACATTTCAAATGTCAAATTATTTTATCATATATATTTTTTATTTCTAATAATGTTAAATTTTATTACTAGAGCGTGTAATGCATAAAAACCCCTTTTGCAATCATAAGATTAGATTTAATCATTAAATTTATAAATATAGTAAAATATTATTTTTATGAAATTAATTGTTTTATTATTATTATTTTAAATCTTATGTTTCTTTAAAATAAATGAAAAACAAATTTTTCTATAATAATATTTAATTATAATAAAATATTGAAAATAGTTTTACCAGAGAATACTTATTAAGAGCATATGATATTAAAAGGTGGTATTCCAAATTCAACAAATTATTTTATTACTTGTTAAATACATTTTTACCCATTTAAAAGTTTAATTAATATCTATTTCTGTTTTATAATGTCATAAAATTTATACTTTTTGAAAAAGCAATATTTTTCACTATACACATAAAAATAATTATTTATGAAAATCTATAAAATTACCTCTAAGATAATATTTATGTGATGAATTTTAAAGTAAATTTAATTTAATAATATTGGAATTCAAAAATTTACGAAATTTTAATTTAAATATGAAACATAAATAAAAAATATTCTTTTTAAAGAGTGAACATTTTTTGTTTTTAGAATTTAGAAAGAGAAATGTTTGAAATATATGTGATATATGACTTATTAGATTAATACATATGTAATTATAATTAGGAGAATGTCCCTCATGATATTCCTGGAGTATGCGCTACACGCGCCCCTCGCTATGTAAATAAATTTGACCGTTGTGGTCTCCTCCAACAGGTGAGTCTGGTCCCTCTCAACTCAGGGTCCCTTCGATCCTGGCCCTTCCTCCTCAGATATGTCCTCTTCCAGACCTAATTGTATTTGATCTATTCAGGCTCCATTAAAGTGGATGTCTTATCTTGCGCCTCTTTCCCTAGCAGCACCACTCGTCCCGCCTTGTGTCCCGATCCCTATATCAGGCTCCCGACCCTCCTTTTATGACTCTCTTTGTGAACCTGACTCATCTTTCAGTCAAACCTGCTTCCTGTCCGTCTCTGTCGGGACATGTCATTCATCACACAAAGGCTCCCAGATTGGGCTGTATATTCAAACCTCGTCCAGTGAGGATTCTTCGGCGCTATTGCATCATACTCTCATCGCTCCATTTAGGGTGGGAACCCCCCCTCGCGGATTTCCAGCGATTCATGGGATCCTGGGGACTATGTCTTTCTATAAAGATTTTCGTTCTCCATCGGCATTATTTCTGTGTTATTCATTCTATACAAGAGGACTGTATACTTTTATGCACCTTCCTGGTTGGCGAATCGCGTAACACCTGCTCAATTTGAGCACAAATCTGTTTCTCCGTTAATGGGGTGTTTTAATGTGGGCCATGACTGTGTGAATTAATTCACGCGGTGACACCCTTTTGACGCGGCGACATTATTTGATGCAAATTATTCTTCCTATATAAGGAGGCAGGGGCAAGGCATTTCAGTATCACCGACATCACCAAAACCGAGAGAAAATCCCCTTTGGTGATCGCCTTCCTTCAACGATCATTTTTCTTGATCGCCACCTTTGGATCCCCAATTTTATTCTTGAGTATTAATTTTGAGATACCTTCCATTTTGGGGAGTCTCAACTATATACATCTTGATTTTAGTGGATCTATCTTTCTTGGAATAGGCCCCATGGTTTTTCCCTTTTTGGGTTTTCCACGTAAAAATTTTCGGTGTCAACTTTACTGTTCTGCACTTATTTTGTTGCTACGCATCCTATTTTATTTGGAGGGAAGGATTTTATTTCCTCTGTGCATTTTACTTTATATTTTTTGTGTATTCGTCACTTTTCCCTCTTTCCCAACATTTGGAATCAGTGGGGTTGGTTCATTTATTTCATATTTATTATAGAGGCCATTACATTTGGATGACTTTTTTGAATGGTACCAACTACCATATGTGGTGACAGAAAATGATGGATATGCTTTTTGTCAAGCGAATACATCTTCCAGTGTTCATACCTAGAAGACAGAGAGGATTTTAGATAAATAATGGGAATTCAAGCAAGAGATGGTTTGTGGATTTATTCTCCAATGGGTCAAAGACATCACGATGATCCACATTGTCAACATCTCTCACCCCAGAACTTTGTGGGAGAATCCTGAGAAGACCAATGCTTCCAAGACGGGAAACAAAAGAAAATATCTTCTTAAAAAAATGATAAACATGAGGTAAAAAGAAGGTACGTATATTTATGATTATTTATGTGAATATCAATCTTGTTTTGATTAGTTTATTGGCATGGTTTTCAATTTTGAAGATGAGTTTTTAAATCTTTTTCTTCTTAATACTTTACTCGATTCATGGGAGAATTTACATGTTACTCTAACTAGTTCTTATCTTAATGGTTCTATGAATTTTAGTTTTGTCGTGTCTGCTATAATAAATGTAGGGGTCAGGAGACGCACTCAGAAGATATCTTCTTCAGATATTTTTGACACAGGGAACAGGGGGAGAATCCATGACTGGGGGCAGAGCAGTCGAGTTAAGAGTATAGGAAAAGGATATCCAGACCAAAGTAGAGAGATTTTGAATGTCACCATTGTGGTAAGAAGGGGCATGTTAGGAAGTTTTTTTATCATCTAAAAATAGAGAATATAATGAAGGAAAATCCATAGATGAAAAATGGAAATGGATATGATCATGTTGCTGCTACTACATGGGGTAATCTTCTTATAGTTTATGACTCCATTAACATTGATTCTGATGATTCTTCTGGGTTATTGATAGTGGTGCTTGTTTTCAAGTGACATCGAAGAATGAGTTATTTACATCTTACAGTCCAGGTAATTTTGGGATTTTGAAGATGTGAAATGATGGTCATGCTGACGTAGTAGGCATGAGGACTGTTTGTTTAGAGACCAGTACATGATGTAAGTTGATTTTAAAGAATGTTTGACATGCACCTGAGGTTCATTTGAATCTTATTTCTATTAGCATTCATGATGATGAAGGTTTTATCAACACTTTTGGTGATTTACAAGGGAATATTTCCAAGGGGTCATTGATTTTGGATCAAGGGAAGAAGCAATCAGGTTTGTACTAGACTCGGGATTCTATTTCTTGTGATACTGGTTGCGTTGACGAGTGAAGGGTTTTTTCCAAGTTGTTGCATAAGAGGCTCATTCACATCAGTGAGAAAGGCCTTGGTTGTTTGGCCAAGAGAAATATTCATCCATATTTTTAGAGTTCTAAATTGGACACATGTGATCATTTTATGGATGATAAATAGAGAAGAGTGATTTTCGACAGTCATCCTCCACACAGGTAGTCATAGGTACTTGAATTGGTACAATAGGACATTTGTGGTCCTTTGAAATATAAAAAAATTAGTGTTGGTCATTATTTTTTTTACATTTATAGATTACTACTCACGAAAGCTCTAGGTTTATGTTTTGAATGCCAAAAAGTTAGGTGCTAAGTGTTTTTAAGAAATTTCATATTTTTGCTAATAGAAAATCAGGCAAGAAATTAAAATGTCTTTTCACTGACAACGGGGGAGAGTTTTTTGTCTATTTGATTAGTATTATAGGCAGGAAGGTATTCGACATTAGAAGACGTCATCCAAGAAACGTCATCTGAATGGTGTAGTTAAGCAGATGAACATGACTTTGATGGAAAGTGTTCATTGTTTTCTTTCGAAATTAATGTTTCCTGGACATTTTTAGGTTGAGGATTTACTTGCTGCTACTTATATTATCAATTTCTCACATGATGTTGCTTTTCAGACCGAAACTCCCCACATGTTTTTGTATGGAAAGCTGATCAGGTATGATTACTTGCGTGTTTTTGGTTGCAAGGGTTTTTTTCATTTGCCTAGAGATGATAGATACATGCTAGATTGTAAGACATGCGAGTGTATTTTTATTGGAAATGGACACAATGAGTTTGGGTACAGGTTCTATGATCATGTTTTGATGAAACTTGTCAGAATCCCTGATGTAGTGTTTAAGGAGGATCAGACTATTGCAGACATTGATATGTGATAAAAGCTGCTTCTCCAACTTCTGAGGGTGCTTTCAGTGTTGAGACAGGTTTTGATTCACGTTTACCTCATATTGTAGATTCTTATGATCATGTTGATGTACAAAATGATGCTCAATAAGAACAGGTTGGAGTTGATGTTTCTAATGAAACTTTTGTTTCTGATGATCCAGTTCCACGGGTTATTAATGAACCCACAGTTCCACTCTAGAGGTCATCGTGGCATCACACCGCTTCTCCACAATATTCACCAGATGATTATGTACTCCTCACTAACGGGAGAGAACGAGAATCATTTTATGAGGTAATTGAGAGTGAAAAAAAGGACATTTTGGTTATGAAAGTGGATGATGAGATGAAATCATTGCATGACAACCATACTTTTGCGCTGGTGAATTTACCGACAGGGGAGGGAGGTTTGAAAAATTGATGGATTTATTGAATTAAAAATGATGAATCCATTTCTATTCCATGATACAAGGCAAGGTTAGTTGTCAAAGGCTTCTGTTAGAAGAAAGGTATTGATTTTGATGAGATTTTCTCACCTGTTGTCAAAATGTCTTTTATTCGGGTTGTTCTTGGTTTGGTTGCTAGTTTGGATCTACATATTGAGCAGATGGATGTGAAGACAACTTTCCTATTTGGTGATTTAGAGAAGGAGATTTATATGGAGCAAACAAAGGGTTTTATTGAAACATGTAAAGAAAATCATGTCTGAAGGTTAAAGAAGAGTTTGTATGGTTTGAAGAAGCTCTGATGCAGTGGTATAAGAAGTTTGAGTCCATCATTTCTCATCAGGGTTTCAGGAAGACATCTTAAGATAACTGAGCTTTCTTTCATAGATTTACTGATGATGATTTTGTTATTATATTGCTTTATGTTGATGATATGCTCATTATTGGACATGATACTTCTAGAATCGGAATATTGAAGAAAGATCTTTGTCAGTCTTTTGCGATGAAATACTTGGGGCCAGTATGACATATTCTTGGCATGATGATCTCCCTTGATAGAAAGGCCATGAAATTGTGATTATATCAGAAGAGATAAATTGATATGGTTATTTAGAGATTTTTTATGGATATAGCTAAAGTGGTTATTACTCCACTTGTATTACATTTTAATCTGAACACCATTCAGCCACCTTATACTGATTAAGAGAGAGAATAGAAGCAGTATATACCTTATTCATCTTCCGTTGGCTATTTGCTGTATGCAATGGTATGTACTAGACCTGATATAGCTCATGCAGTTGGTGTGGTCAATTGTTTTCTATCAAATCCAGGTACAAAGCATTGGAGATCAGTGAAGTACATTTTTTACTATCTTCATGGTACTTCTGATATGATATTGTGTTTTTGGAAGAGGGTAACTAATGCTTTGTGGCTTTATAGATTCAGATATGGCAGGAGTTATCGATTCGAGGAAGTCTACTTCAGGTTATTTGTTCACTTTTGTAGGGGATGTTGTATTTTGGCAGTCTAGATTGCAGAGATGTGTTGCTATATCTACCACATAGACAGAGTTTATTGAGGCAACAGAGGGGTGAAAATAATTTTTGTGGATGAAAACTTTTATTCAAGATAAAATTTAATATCAGGACATGTATGTTTTATTTTGTGATAGTAAGAGTGTTATTTGTTTGGGAATGAATTCCACTTTTCATGGCAGGTCGAAACATATCGATGTTCAATATCATTGGATCCACAATGTCCATCATTCAAGATAGTTAGATCTTGATAAGATCCACATTAATGACAATGGGTCATACATGTTAAACAAGAGATTACCCAGAGGAAAATTTGAGACTTGCCAACTAATTATAGGGTTGGAATTGATTCCCACTTAAGGCGGAGGGGGAGTTTGTTGGGAACCTTCCTGGTTGGAGCACCCAATAACACCTCCTCCATTGGAGCACCACACTGTTTCTCTTTTAAAGGGGTGTTTTAATGTGGGCTAAGACTGCTTGTATTACTTCATGCGGCGACACTCTTTTGATGTGGTGACATTAATTGATACATATTATTCTTTCAATATAAGGAGGCAGTGGGATGACATTTCAATAACACTAGCATCAACAACACCGAGAGAAAATCCCATTTGGTGATCATCTTCCTTTGACAATCATCTTTCATTCTCTCTACCTTTTGATCCACACATTTATTCTTGAGTATTACTTTTGAAACCTCATCCATTTTGGGGAGTCTCTACCATGTACCTATTGATTTTAGTGGATCTCTTTTTCTGGACTAGGTCCCTTGGTTTTTCCATTTTTGGGTTTTCTACGTAAAAAATTATGTTGTCAACTTTATTTTTCTGCACTCATGTTTTGGCTGTACATATTCTTTTATTTGGAAGGAAATATTTTATTTCCTATACAGGTTCACATTTTATATTGTTTACATGTTCATCTCTTTTCCGTCTTTCTGAACAAATATAGGCCTGGTTTAGGGATCCTCGATCCTAAGGTTGGTAGAGTTTTAACCTATCCAGGTGGTCTATGGATACTCACAGGGGGAAAGAGAACCCATCTTCTGCGGTATGGATTAGTGTTCTGGGGATACCTCTACCATTCTAGAATGAAGGTCTCCTCAAGGCCATTGGTGATTCTCTTAATGGGTTACTGTGTTCTGACTCCTGAATCTATCAATGTGATGAGGTTTCTCAGGCTCAGATTTTCGTCAAAATGGATCTATCCCTCCATGTGTGAGACAAACTTGACCTTCGGGTGTAGGGTTCCTTTAGCTAGGTTCAGGTTATATCCTACCCCATGTTTCTAAGTTTCTATTCTCACTTCCTTCTTCATGTTCATCCAGTGCTGTTGTGTCATCGTCAGCGTCAGGGTGGTCGCATGTGTATTCTTAAGGTTGTTTATATCAGAGATGATGGTTTGGCCCATATTCATGATGATCCTATTGGGCTGCGTGTAGGGGTAATTAAGGTTATGAATGTACACCCCCAGAATGATCAGTGGTTTCGGCCATCAACCAGTTTGCTGGCCCGGTGCTGAATGATGGTTTTTAGTCCTGCATGGACATAGTGCCTTATGTGATGGGGTTATTGCCTTGGGTTCAGGATGGCGGTCACAGGCCCCCTTTTTCCCTTCCCCCTATCCTCTATGTTTCCCCCTACATGGACCTGCCATGTTCTGGGTGGGAAAGGGAGGATCGGCCCTGGAGTTGGTGCATTTAGGCTATTCCTTTGAGGTCTCCCCAACTAAAAATGAATCCCTAGTTATCCCATACCTCTCGGTGTCCCTTAAAAGGAATTTGTATGGCTGGTCTAGGGAGTATAATTCTATTCTGGGCACGAGGAGGAAATAGTGTGCTTAGTCGAGAAGCTCTGATTCTATACACTCAATGATCATGTGTACCAGTGAAGGTGTGTGCACGCGATCTCAGGCCAGGAAACGAATGGATATGATGATCTCCCATTTTGAGAAGGCCACTAACTCTGGGTCCAATCCTAGAGATTTCTTTCCACAATGATACCCTTGCTCATATAGAATGTTCGTTGTATCGGAACTCGCGTCAAAAATGAATTCTTGGTGTCAATGGTTCTCAAAGACAATATTGCCATGGTTTCCATCCTCGAACACAAACAGTAGGCAAGAAGGATTTGCGAGTTCTCTTATAAAATCAAACTCTAGGGTTATATGCATGGGGAACTGGACAACAAGCAAATTAGGATATTTTAGAACAAGAGGATCTTGGTGGATCTGACTCAGGCGAGGGACTAATTCATCACTGTTAAAGTGAGACATGTTCTTCAATAGTTCTTTGTTACTTTTTTTTATGGGATCTATGACTCCCAGAAAGGGTGACCCAGTGGAATGATCTCTCTTCTATTGACCTAGGCTCCTGTACATGTATCATAGGGGGGAGGATTTCAATTCTTTGGCAGATATGGAAGAGAGGAAGGGTAGAGGACCTTTTAAAATTAGGGTCAGTCTTGAGTTTACTCAATTCATGTAGGGTTGGGGATTTATGGATCTTGGAAGATCAAGAAACCATTTTATGTGATTTAATAACTAGTGGGGAAATTGTAGGTCCAGGAGCCATTTGGATAGACTTCTGGATAACATGCTTGCAGTTTCCGTGTTTGCTGGGACCCAGGTGTCGCACCTCCATCACAGAATATCCGACCACTCCCCGCTCTTGATTTCTTTATCATCTAGGAAAGAGCATCATGTGAGGTTTCATTTCTACCAGAACTAGGATAATTCACCATGCTATACGGATCTGGTGGAGGGAATCATGAATCAAACCTTCCCAGGGGCACATACGGTTTGCGTTTCATAACAAACTGAGACGTCTCAAACTGAGGCTTCAGGCATGGGCAAAGGACATATCTGTTTCAGATAATGAACAGGAAGTAATCTTATAGTATGATGATCAAATTTATTGGTATCTTGTAGGCTTATGGGTTGAGAAGAAATTTCATGACCTATCTAATATGAAAGTTCTCATGGAGGACATGCTTTTGAGACAAGAAGGCAAGGCCAGGGAGGATGTAAGGATCAACTGGCTCAATGAAGGGGATCATAACACTATTTTTTTATGCATGTTTAAAAGAAAAGGAGCAGATGGGTGACATTGAACTTAGATCTATAGGATGGTTTCTGTGCTGATGATAGAGAGGTTATGGGGGAGATTCCTTCCTCCCACTTTTGGGACCTTCTCATGGGCCCCAACTCGTTCTTTCTGAATGGGTACCCGGGATGCGACGCAGAGCTCTTTGGAGTTATTCATTCTAACTTCTCTGCTCATGACACCAATTCCCTGAGGGCCATACCTCCAGAGGAGGATATTCATAATTCCATGATGAGCCTGAATCTGAATAGTGCAGCTGGTCCGGATGATTTCCCTGGAGGATTTTAGAAAGCATCTTGAGAGATGGTGAAAGACAATCTTATAGCGGTGATCCAAGACTTCCTTTGGGGAGGTGTGCTACCTTAGGCTGCAATTGATTCCTTATTTGTGCTTGTCCCCAATATCTAATCCCCTTATTAAATAGAACACTATTTTCCAATTAGCATGTGTGACACCCCTTCCAAAATCTTGGCATGCATCATCAATTATCAGATATCCACGCAACTTCCCAAATGGATTTCCATGGAGCAACACGAGTTTGTCAGGGGGCGCTCTATCCAGGGGAAGATCACCTTGACTCAGGAAATGGTAAGAGATATTAATGTCAAATACTGGGGATCTAACATGTAAATCAAGCTCAATATGAGAAAATATTATGAACTTGTCTAATGGAGGTTCATCAAAAATGTTATGGCAGGTTTGGGCCTCTCTCCTCGCAAAACATATTTTCTATTTTGCTAATTCATCTCTTCTTGGTTGGCGATCTCATTCATGGGGAAATTATTAGGTTTCGTCAAATCAACATGATTCCTTCTTCAATAGGTTCCCATTTCCCCTATAATTTTCACAATCACTCAGGATGTGCAAATTCGTCTGATCCAATGCGAAATTAACAGTGGTGAGATCCTTTCCTGTGGAAAAAGGATGTGTTTTCTAGGAATTTCACACCTCATGTTTGCAGATGACTCCATTATCTTCATCAATTAATCCAGTAGGTACATTTTGGGATTGAAAAAAGTCTTGGAGGAGTTTATCTATTAGAGATGGGATGTTATTAACATGCCAAAGAGTAGCTTCTATATTTCTAGTAGGTTCTCTGTGAGATAGGTTCTAGATGTGTGCCTCTCGTTGGGAATATCGAATAATGATCTTCCAATGATTTACTTGGGATCCACAATATCTTTGAAGAGATTATGTATGAGGGAATTTGATTCCCTTATCTCTAAAATCAAGTAGAGGGAATTTAATTGGAAGAATAAGTATCTATCCTTCGTGGGGAGGAATGAACTGGTAAATATTGTATTACCGGCCACTCCCATCCATGTTTTTTCTTCCTTAATGGTTTCTAAAGGTTTCATATGTAATCTTGATATAACTATTGCTTGTTTTATCTAGGACCCAAGGTCTGAGGGTAGAAGACACCAGGCCTTAGGGCAGAAGATGGCATAACCTATTAGTGAAGGATGCATCAATGTGTGCAGTATCAATGAAACTCTTTTCTACAAGTATGAAAAACTCATGTGGGTAATGCTGGAGAAATGGTAGTTATGGGGGTGGACCATGAAAATTTGTTCCGCATGGAGATGGGATGCAAGGGATGGTCACATCTCTCCTCTCTGAAGTTTGGTTGGGCCTCTTGTTTCCTCCCTTCGTCTACATACCTGATAGATCTTAGGTCCTAGCGATGTTTCATTCTAGCATGAAAAATGGTATGGGGAGCCCATCGGATTTCTAGGATGCTCCGCCTCTAACATTACCTTCCATGATGAAAGTCTTCAACCTTTTTTATCAATGTTGTGCTAGAATAGGATTAGTTGGAAGCATTCCATCTCATTGAGTTGACCGCGGGTTCAGATAGATGTGTGTTCACTCCGTCTTCCTTTGGCTCATTAGAATCCAAAGATTAACGCCTGGTCATGTTCACGCCGGATGCTGGGGATGAATGAAACAAGAGGGTATGGTAAAAGATTATTCCTACAAAGTATAACTTCCTTACTTGGAGAATTCACCATAATGTTATACCCACTGATAAGAACATTAAGAGATGTGACATGAATATAGTGTCATGGTTTTTCTGTTGTATAAGACATACAGAGGAGATCTCAAGTCACCTATTATTGGAGAGCGAGTGGGTTAAGGAATTCTGGTCGTATTTTGAAGAATTCACTACATTTTCTATTAGTGGCATGGCTGAGAAGTCATTTCTCATTCGGTGGTTTCATGAATCAGCGGATAAGGGTCTGGAGAGAAGGGTGAACCTTGGATTTGAATGCGGGTTGGTGGTGATTATTGAAGGCACTGAACAAATAGATCCATGAAGGTGTGGCTTCATCAAAATACGTGATTATTACAAGAACCAAGAACTTGATTATTGATATGGTCAGGGCATTCGACTCTTAAAGGGAGGCTCATACTCTACAACATTTCAAAATGGCGTCCAATGGTTCCTCATCCATCATTAGTCCATTTATCAGCTCCTAGTATTGATGTAATCCTCCACAGTGTGGCTTAAAGATCAACATCAATAGCTCATGTGTCTCAGATATCATGCGCGGTGGAGGAATTGTTTGTGATAGCTTTGGATCAGACATCCTAGTGATTTTCTTTCCAATTGAGACATAAAACGTCATTATTGGCTAAGGCTAAGACTATGATGGCTGGCCTCATGGTTTGTAGGCAAAAAATCATGGCAATTGTGGAAGAGAAAATATATTCCATTCTTGTTCATAGTGCAATCCACGATCCTGTAAAGGTTCCTTGGTATATTTCTTATATCATTTGTATGTGTTGTGGAATACTTAAATCCAACACTAAAGTTTCTCACACGTGGCGAGAGGGGAATAAGGCCGCATATTACCTGACATCATTGGATACTCCCAGTGAGAAGAGCCTATTTTTTTAGATCCTTCAAAGCCTAAAGTCAACTGGGGTTATTATCAATATAGGGGACACCTTAGGTCTTCATCACTTTAGACCCTCATAGTCTAGTTTCTTCCTAGCCTGCCTTGCCGGGTCATTGTTTGTATTGCTTCCTATCCTTGAATAAAAATTTATATGATGATCATGATATGTAATTATATCATCCAAATTTATAGTGACATAATGTATCAAGATCTCTATGTGAGAACTAATCATAAGATAAGTCATGGTGGCAGTCTTGGGTTGTGATTCCACTAATATATATTCCATGTTAAAATCATCAAGATTATATTTCACTTGAATGTGACTTCACTCAAACCACATTTTTTTGATTCTAACTTGGGATTAGTCTATAGAAAACCATATATAAGTTACATATTTTACATTCTCAAATATATACGATTCATAGCGGATATTTCTACTACCCATATCCATTTTGTTCCATTTTCTTCATAGGTTTGGTAATATTGTTACATAATTTTTTACACACTAATATGAATATGAATATTATATTTTTTTTAACATATTAGAGTTTCTTTTTTGTTTATTATTGTGTGTAATGAAATCCATTGAACACATTTTGTTTTAAATAAATATATATTGAAATCAAATTCTATGGATGTTACAATATCCCACTATAAATTTATTGTATCCTTTAAATATTAATTACCAGTACCTAATAACATTAGTTAAGGGTATCAATAAGATATTAATATTTGAAGAATTATTTATATCTCATGTTTCTACCTTAATATCATAGGTATGACTATGAATCAACTCATTTCTCTTCCCCATGATAACCATTTACTTCATTTTTTCATGAGAAATTTTTTCTATATTCTCTCCTTTTTCCACAAACAATGAATCTTCTAGTTTCATTAAGGCATTACCCAAGGTGTTTCTTCCCAAATACATGACATGTAGGAAGTTATGCCTTTTTTCCCCTATGAGATTTTCCTCCAGATATTATATAATAAACCAACCTTATCTTATATTTTTTGTTATATATTTCAAATATTTTCATGCTTTTAATTGTAATTCATGATATATTTTTTGTTATAATCATAGGATTTATCACTCCAACTCTTATCTTATTTTGTTTCTTATTGGAACAATGTTGAAATTTTATGGAATCTATTCTCAATATGGTTCCTTTAGGAATTAGCCATTATTAAAACCAAAATTAATTAATGCGAGTAAAGAACACCATAAGAGAATAATTTTATGATAATTGCATGAAAAATTCATCATCATAATGTCTTATTATTTGAAAGTATTATGTTAGAGTTTAGCTGAATCAATATTAGCCCTCGTTCAATCTAGGTATGTTTTGGTCAAGTTAATAAATTTTACATAACCTAACACCATAGTGTAATAAATCGATCATAAGTTTTTGTAATGATAATATTATTATCGCAAGAATATATCAGATGCTTGTATATTTATGTGTGATGTCATGGGTCTACTCATTATGCCCCATAATAAACATTTAGTTTATATTCAACAATACTTTTTCAAGTTGATTAAAACATCAAAAATCCTTGTTGAAACTACATCCATGTACCCGTATCATTAACTTGATTTAATTCATTATAGAACAAAACATTCTATATTATAAAATAATGTTAAGATGTTATCATATACTTAGAATTTTCATCATTATCATTATTTATTTATTGAAATGAGAGTACATGAAGCAAGAATATATTACAATCAATAGATGGGAACAAGGGGTCATGAAGGCCTAAAGTAGTGGGGACCACATGTGTCTACTATAATCAAGTACACTCCCTCTATAGATAACGAATTCGAGTTTTTGAAGAAAGATATGGAGTTGTTTTTAAAAATCATGGATGCCCGGAAGTTTGCAACCATGTTTTCCTTAGGTCATATATGTAAAACATAAATTTTTGTGTTGATAATATTCCTAAATTTTCTAATTATATAAGATATATTACCCAATGGGTATCACATGTTCCTTTCCATTGGTCATAAAGAATCTTCTAATCTCATTTCACTATGGCCAAGCTAATGGTTCACTGATTACAAAGGTAGATTCCCATTAACATAGCCATTTCATTAGCCTAAAAAGACTATCCAATACCAAAATGCATGTAAAAGGAAATGATGATGGATCCCCAATCATCCCGGACCACATATCCACCCTAGATAATATCCATTCTACACAAATAATCAGTATTGAGTTTTACCCTTCAAAATGAGGGTTCCAACGCACCCAATGACCATTCATTCCATTGAAAGATGGGTGGTGATGTTAGGAATCAGACAAGAGCTATTTCAGGGTTGGGGAAATATCCTACTTCTTTAATAGGTGGACTAGATAAACCGGGGGTTTCCACTACAGGAAACTAGATAATTTCCATAGCTCGATTTACCCTCAATACAGTCCAAATTACGTACCTTCCAAATAATCTAGAAACCATAAAAAATTATTCTATTAGCCTAGCTATTAGTTTTGGATGGGTATTCAGCATGAAAATAGATATTGTGGAAAGACTATCCCTAGAGTTCCTATATTGAAAACTTGTAACATCCCCATAAAATTTCTAGATCATTGAAGAAAAATCCCCCTCAAAAAATATGTGATCCACACTATCATCAATATGATCTCCCCAACATGATAGTCATGAAAAAAGTTAATGTTGTTGTTCTTGAGGATATCATCAATCAGTAGGGCCCGATTTCTGACCCTCTAGTCTAGGAAATAATGCCTCATATGGATGAACTTACACCAAATCTCTTCACCCATCTATAAAAATTATCTGAGCATGTCATCATTCCTCTAAGATCCATCATAGAAAAAACACCCCTAGCTATCCGGGTGAAAACCCATTTGTCCAAATCATTATTTATGTCAATAAGATCAAATATTTCGTGTTGTTTTTTTATCCAAAACTTCATGGGAAAATCTTGGATACATGATAGATTGTCTGAAGCATATTCGAGTTACTAGGAAACAAGGGAATTTCTATTTTGATCTGTCCTATTTATGATGATATAAATATAAATCAGATATCCCTACTAGTCATAGTTTGTGAAATTGGATTGTAGGGATAAGAGTGTGGATCATAAGACAAATAGAAGTTGAACCCACACCCATAATTCCAACATGCCTCAGTTTTTGTTTCCCATTAATTTTCTCTTAAGAGTACATTATTTAACAACTTCACATGATTGTTTTTCTAGTAAGTCATATCGCGAATTAGACAGATTCTTCACATTAATGCCTTTTTATTTGGTATTCCTGAACATCTTATACTAGGAGTCCAAATGATGTTTTCCTTACTCATGGGCATCCTAAATAAATATGGTTATAATTTTATCAGTTCTGGAGATGAAACCGTGTGGGACATTTATAGCAGAAAAGGTGAAAATTGATATGGAGCTTAGTATGCTATTAACCAAGGGAATTCTACATGAAAATAGTGGTACTTTTTTTTCTAGTTCATAACACACCACTTGATCCTCTTGGACATATGATCAAAATGGTAGATAAATATTCCGCCTAAGGATATTGGTGCTCACAAGAAGTCTACAGTGAAGGTCCTGTGATGCATACCCAAGCTAGACTAACACAATAAATACGCCCATCTGAGTATTTGTTAGAAATAATGAATATTATTTTTACATGGTTGATAATTTGACCACTCCACTGGTAATAATCATCAAGGATTTTGTTAACACCACATACTTATTAGTTGTTATCATTCATAAAAACAATGGTCTCATCTACCAACATAAGATGATAAATAGAGAAGGGGACCCATTTACAGTGAATGGGATGGATGTTACCCAATGATATTTTCTGATTAACGAGGTGATTATAAACATCCTACATGAGAATGAAGATAGTTGGTGAATGTGGATCACCTTGTCTAAGGCCACAAGATTCTTTGAAAAATCTATAGCATTTCCCTGAAAAAAAAAGAGTATCCATAAAGAGCAACAACACCAGAAGATTAGATCAACTTACCAAGAAGAAAACACTATAAAAGAAAAAACATTAATCCTAAATATCCTTTTCACTAGGTCATAGGACTTGTCCATATCAATTTTTACAGCCACATTAGAACCTATGATTCAATTATTAATGTTACATACCATTTCCTAAGGCAAAGTGATTTCACCTTATATAGACCATGCCTTGATGAATCCATGTTACCCCTCAATGATTCAATAGGGAAGATGAATATAATGTCTCATGTATAGTATTGATGTAAGAATATTGTATGGATCGTTACACATGATGATTAGAAATTAGTGTTGAAGGGTCCTGGATTTTAGTGATAATCAATAAAGAGGTTAGAGAATCAACCCTGGGAATGCTTACTCTCAAATGAAATTATGGATTTCCATCATAACGTCTGCATTGATCAGATTCTATGAATTCCTAAAAAATGAAAATAGGAATCCATATGGTCAAAAGAAACTCTATGGAAGAAGCCCATACCTTACCTCATAAATATCTTTTTCTTTCTGTACTATTACAAAGGCCAATTATAACTACTAGACACCGAATGTGGGGCCACAAAATGAATTTCAGCCTTCCCTTAAGGGTATTATTTCTATATACTAATATGTGGTACATCTAGGATATAATTAAAATGGGATTTAGCCATTGCACCAACAACATCCCAATCTTCAGTATAAGTACCATCCTCTTAGAGAATATTGGGTCTATGGATACATTGTTTCCCATTAATACACACATAAAAGATATCCATGTTCTTGTCAACTTCTTGACGCCATTTGATCCATGCCTTCCCATGAGCTAAACATTCTTTTCATAGCATCATATCTTCTAGGATTACCTTTTTAGATGATAGATCACTAGATACGTTTTCATTCCACAACACTTCCAAGATAGATTCCAATGGAACAATGTCCATTTTAATTACATCCGTGTCTTGTGTATGAGAAGGAAACTAACCAACCCATGAAATAATATCACCCTTTATCCATTAGGTCTTACCGTGAAGAGAAATACATGAATTCCCTTAAACCATATTATTCCAAGAATCACTCACAATGTAACTAAATCATGTATCATTATTCCATTAGTGAAAGAAAATGAAATGTCGTCCACTCTCATGACTAGAGATCAATGAGACCAAGAGAAGGGAGTGACTTGGGAGGCATCATATGAGGTGAGTAACCATTTGATTAGGGAATAGAGTGATGTCCTGGTAGTCATCAAGGAATCTATCAAGGTGAAAACATGTGCAGAGACTCTATTCCACGTTATTGTACTACGTTAAGTGATTACCAGTGAAACCCATGTCTATTAAGTCATTTCAAGCCATGTACATGGAAGTTTTTATACTATATCTCTGAGTAAATGTTCCTATAACCTTATTTTCATTTGGGGTTGTGATGATTTTTACGTCACCCAACATAAACTATGGAATGTATCGAAGGTCAAAGGATCCCAGATCATTCCATAGAGCCTCCCTGCAGTAACCATCACAATTTCCATGTACAATAGAAATAAGGATGTTTATAATACCTTTATTGATCTTTGTTTTGAAAAATTGATCATATGAAAAAATAAAATCCATGGATACAAAGAAGTGCTAAAATATATAGACGTGGTAATTATGGGGGAAATCATGCATAAATGCTCATATCCTAGAAGCAAACTCAGATATACTGGAGTGACATTGTTTAGGTGAAAAGATAGAAACAAGAGAAACCTTATTCTTATGATGTTCAGATGTGATGTAGTCCATTTTGACAAAAGCACCATGGCCGATGGTATTCTAGATGATGAAGTAAAACATTAAAACAAAAGGTGCATGGATTTGGCCCCAAGAAACTTGGAGCTTTTTGTCCGAGTACAAGATCGGTCCAAACTATGTTTGGATTGAGAATGTGTGCAGACCATGGAATGAATGGGAGAATAAAAATCTACCAAAGGATACATGAGCACGTGGACGTGAACTCTGGTACCCCTCAATGAGCTGGGGACTTTTACGGGATAAGGACAAGAGAAGCATGGCTGTTAAGAGTATTAGGACAATGCTCAGGTATTTTACCTATGATAGAATCACACTAAAGAATATATTCAAAATGATATGACTACGGAAAAAGGTACCCCACATCCAACTGGGTGTCATGCACTTGAAGAGGGAAAATGTAGTTATTAGGTGTGAAAAACAACGTCTATCTTGAAGGACCAAGATCACATGTAAAAGATATGAGAGTGAGGTAAGAAATTCCCGTCCCTCGATTCTATTAGGAAAATAAAAAATCCTTGATCCTAGGTTTGGTTTCAAGAATAACTGAGGGAGCCAGAGAATGATATGGCACAAAGGCTAGAAAAGGAGGAGAGATCCCACCCATAGGTTTGGGAATCTGAGGGACATGCTTCCAGGGTTCAGAAACATCCTGGTCTATAACCTCCTCTCCTTCTATGGTGTCACTGGATATTGGCTTGGGTTTTCTAACACTATCCCCACCATCCAAAAAAGAGGGATCAGATCCTATAATAGGGAGCTCGTAAATCTGGATGAATGATCTTTCAACTAACCTAATAGGTTATTAATATATTTGAAATTATAGTAATTATTTTCCTTATCAATAATAACATTTTCCTCAACTATGATCATATCCACAAAATATGTCTAATTCACGCTCTGATAAGAACATTGGTTACCTAATTCCAAACTCCTAAATATAGTGTAGAATAAACATTCATTTCATACAATATTCGATAATAAATATATATTCTTGAACATAACTATCCCATTATAACATGTATTAAAAATGGTATTACAGTATATACATTCCCATGGCCTTTTTTGTATAGATCTTTGTAGATCTAAGAACAAAAATTATCTACTAAATCCCATGTATTGCTCATCCAATTGAAATGCTTTCCACCTTATAAGGATCTACTTAGTCAATAATAATTATTCAATATGACGCAAAAATTATCCACACAATCCATTTTCATATAGAAATTTAATGTTTGTTAATTTTATTCATAATCATGGTAAATAAAAAAATATGAAAGGTTACCTCCAATTATTAGTAATAGAAAAATGTTACTTGAATATATCAATTGATAAATAATATGGAATAAATAATTATAATTTGAATAATTCAATCTCATGACCCATATAGAGTTTAAAAGATATTAATCCACACACTTTATTTAAAATATAATATATATCATTTTGAGAATGATTAAAATTTCACATGACACTTGAAATTACATGAAAAATCAATGGCAAATTACGTTTTAATCCTAAAGAACCATTATAAAATTTGATTTATATTTAAATTGTAATTATGGAAATTTTTAATGTGAGAAACTAGAATATAGATTCAACCATTATTATAAAATATGAAAACCCTATTTTCATCCAGGAAAACAAAATTTAAATCCATTTTTTAGGAAATTCAATAAAAATATTTCATACTACACTTAAATAATTAAAATTTAATTCAAAAATAATGATATCATTAGTTTAAGTAATAAAAGTTTTCATTCCATGAAAAATATGTATGATTTTGAAATAGTTCTTATTCCCCTTTTCGCCACTCTAGTATCAAGTTATGCCACTAACTGCTAATGATAGTGCATGAAAATTCTTATGACAAGAACCACTACAAAATGATTCGGGACCTAGTCTAGTAACTGATAATTATATAAAAATAACAAGATCTATAAGAGGTGGTATAATACAATTATTCATTGTGTACCATTATCCTTAAAACATATGGGAGTTTCCATCAGGGATAGTGAAGGACACCCACTAATGATAATATTTGTTTCGAGACATATAGGAAACCAATCAATACATCCAAAAAAGAACATGAAAGATGTATATTTTGTGATCCAGAAATCCCTAATAATGTTAAATGTTCAATAGAAATAAGCATCTTGATGGAAATCAATATTCATACCCCCAAATTCATTCAAAGAGGTATCACCAAATTCATAATGAATCCCATATGTCTATTTGTTGTTTTAAAAGATCCACAATATGTGACTATATAAATGATTTAAATTCATCTATAATAAATTATGGACTCGCTGTGATTAAAGAAATAAAAAATGGGGCTTCTCAATAATATTGGAAACTCTTTTACTTCCATTGGACACTACTATACAATTTGCATCATCTTTTTTTGGTGGCCTACGTCTGGAACCCTATTTTCCATAAGTCATTTAAGTTCATGATAGATCCTCTTAACTATAATGAAACTATGTTATATAAAATAGAATAAAAGTTCTAAACATAACTTTTCTAGGTAACCATGGTGTCTACAAATGTGGAAAACCACAAGATTCAATATAAAAAATATTGTTCATGTGCACTGTCATTCCACAATGGTAATGGGTCAAGCCACTAAAAATTGATGATTGTGTATGAAATGCATTATGAGAAGCACAAAAAAAATGTTTATTCGTTGAAACTCAATGTGATTCTTATTTCCTTTATAAAAACTACTAATGAAAACACTAGATGTTGGAGTAAGCCTAGTCAGATGTGACCCCACCAAAAAAATGGCCAATGCATGATATGGAGTTGGTGTTGTGGTCCATGAAAAAAAATGTTGGTGATATTATATCATTGGTGAGAGGATAATGGACTACATAGATAATGAGAGCTTGTGAAAAATCATCTAATAATGGAATTTTATTATGTGGCTGTGGATTTATGATGAGAATCAATAGTTATTTGAACTTGAGATAGACTATGATATAATAAAATGTAATATATTTCAAAATGATCTTAAAAGGAAAACCCATAATATATATGGGGATTGAGAAAGTCCATCAAAAGAAGAATTAAATATGATGAGTTTGATGGATGGAAGGAATATGGATATATATTTAGATTTTTTAGTTATGATAGGTTTACCTTTAGTTGTCATGTCTTCTCCATTGGATCCTATAGAGGCTATTTCGAAGTAATATCCCAAGTGCATTATAATTCCGGAGTTCTTATCACTGGATGAATCAACGTGAGGATTTTATTTTGTTCATGGAGACATGACATAAATTCATGGTAGGGTAGTATCACAACTTCCTTTATAGAGGATGTGATAAGATTCTCTAAAGTGCATCCATGTTTGATGAATATGTTATCAGTGTTGGTTCCCTATAACCAACATATGTTTATTTTACAATTAAATGTATTCACAGATTTCTATATTAATTAATTTTTTGTCACATCATGATTATTCCATTGCGTATCATAGTATCTAATAATTTCACAAGAGTAGTCATCACTCTAAATTTTCATAAATGTTCCACATTATAATGAGAAACCAGAGGTTCCATGATAATAATCTTAAACATATATTTTATACTCATATGATAACATTTGATGAATAAAAAATGACACATAATCTCAGTGGTGAAGGCTCATAGGAATTCTAGGAAACCTATCATAGTGTATGACATTGATAATATCTAGTGTAGGATATTATGAGAATGAATCCTGCCATTAGGTAATCCAAATTTATAATTTTCATTGGATGTTCCAGTAGGCATATATCAATGTTGATCCATAGACATTTATATTATTATTAATGAGTATTATAAGTCACATAATTTGATGTATTGATGAAAATACGATGATATATCTTCGTAGAGAGTTTGGATATATTAGATACATCACGAGCAGTATTTCATTAACGAATAATGAAAGAAATGATTTTCCCTTCTGGTCATTAATTTAAAATGTTATCTAAGTCCCTTTTATAGACTTTATATAACCTACAAATTATATGGTCATGTTGTTCATAGAAATTCAAAGAATGATACATCGAAAACATTGGTTAATGGAACAAGTGTGTAACTTGCTAGATTAGTGATATAATTATTAATGGATTATATTACACAGTAATCATCCGTACATGGTATTTTTTTCATTATGAAAATCACTAATTTCATTATGGGTGATTTGTCTTGTTTCTAGAAGATAACCACGTAATTCAAGTTATGTTGCTTAATGCCACTATAATAGAGGCATAGAGGGTCACACACTAACAATATATAGAATACCTCCAAAATAATATATTATTATTTATTTTTTTAACCAGAGGAAGATATATGTTTCCTACATGTGGATTAATAATTAATCACTTTTTATTGATAGTTTATATAATAAATATTAACTTTCTAAATTGTGATTACAATATTTATTTATTTATTGGATAATAATGCAATGACATTTATTTAGTAAATAAATAATCATTATTCATTGATTGATTAATATTATGGAGGAATCACAGAAATGAATATAGGTCCAATGAGAAATAATATATATTTAATATCATTTTAAAAAACAATATTAAATTTGAAATTGTGATTATAGTGAATGTAGTGAAATAATAATAATTTTATTATTATAGACATGGTGTACGAAGAGATTAAATAAATATTAATTATCAATTGTGAAATTATTTATTTTTAACCCTAGATGTATATAAACCCAATTATATTATTTTTTAATGGATCCAAATCATTTTTTTATTATTCAAAATGAATTTAGTGAATCCTGTCAATGTCATAGAGATATCACTTCTTGAAGAATGCACCTAATGTCAAAGGGAAATCGCCCCCACCATCCACTCTCGATTATAGAGAGATCAAGGAGAACTAATTGGAATAGATTCTCATAGAGATCAAAGGAGAATGAAACAAGTGATATGATCAGTCGTGCTCTCTACCAATGATTCCTATGATGGAATTCAGATATTTATGGAACATGTTTGCATCCATACTAGATGGAATAATATCTTTATTCCTACAACAAAAAAATGGTACTAAATATAACTATTTTCACATCCATCAACCATGAATGAATTCCCTGAAGGTAATTTGATAATTGTTTAAAGGAATTATAAATTATATTTCATGATACTGCACTCTAGTTCCATAATTTTATCCATTATCTCTATTTTTTGATTCAATTCTGTTGATCATTGATTTTTTCATCAGGTAAATGTATAATTGATTATCAATAACGACCAAAGGAAATGTTGAGAATTACCCATCACACGCTTCTGCTATGACTTTAACATTAAAATAGCATGAGAGTGGTCACATTATTATTTATAATTATTTTAATATACATATTTGATTTAATCAATTTTCATTTAGTTTTAAATTCATGTTTAATTGTTCATTAATTTTAATTGTGATATTTATTTTTTCGTTTTTCATTTCTCATAAATATAATCAAATAAATTAATTTTAAAAATGAGATAAAATCACATATCTCATCTGGGTATGCTGAGAAATCTAGACGGATGACAGAAAAGTACACTCCATGTAACCTAGAGGTACCTGATGTGCACTAGTGTTCAATGAAATAAGAATTAATTCACAATTAATTCAAGGCATGTGAATTTATTACATGTGGTAAATTTAATTAGACAACGTGTGTTGACTAGGATATCCAAGAGAATGGTCATCCAAAGTACACATTGTGTAACACATGTACACAACGTGTAGTCCTTAGTCATAGAGGGGTCATGTATCATCTTACACAACTAACCTAACATGGGATTATAAAACTTAGAGGGCCCACACTATGTATCCCATGTACACGTCATGTACTCAATTATGTTTTGTTGAATTATTTATACACTTAGTCCCTATAAATGTTCCTCATATTGACATTGAGAAAAGTATAAACCATGTAGAAATCTACTGCATACTGTTTACTTATACCAAAAATCATAGAATAAAAAATAATTTATTATACTTTGTGAACCTTATCAACATATACTGGATTGTGGTCATTAAGTTTGTAGGAAAAGCCATATGATGGGGTTTTATTATATATATATATATATATATATATATATATTATTAATTAATTATTGTGTAATGTACAGATTATCATATCATGTGTGATTCAAATTACAGTTTTTTCTCTATGTGAATTGAAGCATAATAAGTGAATGTAAAATAATGTAATGCATGTAATAATTATGTTGATTGTAGACATCATAAAAGGACGTGATAATTGATATATTATATATGTCGTAAGAGTAAATAGTATATGACTATAATACATGTTGAGTAGATTTAGATGAGTATTCAATGGGTTGCAACCAAGGTATAATTATATACATAGAAAATTTAAAACAATAATTTATTTAAATTTATTATTGATGAGAATCTCAATAAATTCAGATCTGAATGAGGATAAAATAATTGATTAAACAAAGAAGATAATTAATTGATTCGAGTGTGATTTGTCTTAAATAAAAACAATTATAATTGAATTATTATTTTATAAAATGCATAATTGGTAGCATGATAATGGTTATTTGTGAGCATAGACCAAGAACCTTTTACTTTATTAGTGTCAATAAATATATTATTAAAAATTTGTTTTTCCTATATTTTGTCTCTCATATCTTTATGTAAGGCCCTTCATTCCCTTGAATTATTCTATCTAAACCCCTTCCTTCCCCATGTTTGTGAGTATATTTATATTTAATGGATTGAGCTTCTAATCTAGTTGAGTTGGTTCAAGTTTGTAGAAGAGGGAAAAAATCATGGAGATATACATAGGTGGACAGGTGGAGAGCTGGAACACATACTATATTTGGTTCATAGTGTTTTACCCTAGGTTAACTGTTATATTTTAAACTTATATATAATATGACCATTAGTTAAATATCCTGACCATACTTATTTATAATTTTATTTCTATCATGTTTCTTATTTATTCTATTATATATTTTTAGTCATGATTCCATTAATCAATGAATGAACAAGCATGTGAGAAAAAACTAAAATAAATTGTATTATGCTTGAATATCATCTAACACATGGTTAATAACTAAAGTTAATCCACATAATATTAATAGTCATTTAGTAAAGATAAAAATTGGAAATTTATGTATAAAAGAATAAAATCCCTTAATAATATATTTTATGTTGGTATATCCTTCTAGTACATGAGTTGAAATCAAACCATAGTTCAAAGTGCTTGAACAGCTAACATTGGGGTGCTTTCAATTATTGAGTAATTCTAACATGAATCTGTTGGTTGACATAACCAAGTGTACATCAAGGGAAGACTACTAAAAAAGGACATCGTGTAGCCAAGATGAAAGGACCGAGGAAAACCATTTTTTGGATTTTAGGATCGGGGAGTCCACTCAAAAGATCAAGGAATTATGAGTAAATTGAGTTGGAATTTGGAATTCCTATATAAAACCACTCTTTACTCTTGACCGACCAATGTAAGGTTAATGTGAATGGAAATATGGATCCCTCCTACTATAATGTCGAATCAATAGGATATTTTGAATCCATTGGGGATGGCTATTGGGTTTCTATAAAATAGTGGGAGTTTCATAAATATAATATTTATTTATTTTTATAAATATTATCAAATAAAGTACCAATATTTTGATCATCTTATTTATAGAAACATAAATGAAATTACATCAAACATATCAATCTCATCTATACATGATAAGGATAACATTCTCAATGAAACAAATTTCAAATATTGGAAAATGTGCTTAAGTGTTATCTTACTTCTTGAAAAGAAATTATATGTTCTAGAAGAACCTACTTTGGATGTTCATGTTATTGTGTCAAGTGAAGAAGAGTTGTCTCTTGTAACATAAGGTCATGGATGGGTATAGAATAATTTATTTCTTTCAAGATATCTATCAAGATATGGTGATTCAAGATTGGTTATTGATCTCTAGTGATTTGTTAATAACTAATCCTGGATGGTCAATGACAGATGGACCTTATGTAGTAAAGCCTATTGGGTACATTGAATTCATAGAAATCCAATGGATTAAATTATAAAATTAGTTACATACATATCTCATACTATCATTATTTCCCAAGACCTTATCAATTTTTATTGTTAATTATAACTTGATTAATAAATTGAAGAATCTTTTGGGACTTATTAATGCAATTCTCCAAGTGGATAACGACAAGGTACATGATGAACCCACAATCCTTATGGTGAAATAGAATAAGAATAACAAATAAAAGGGGCCCAAGACACATTTCAAGATTAAATCGACCAAGAAACATCCTTCAAATTATATGATGATCCATAAGATGTGAATGAAATGGAGGTAATATGTTTTGGATGTTTTAAGGACTAGAAGTTGAATAAGTACTGCACCTAGAAGAAAGGGTATGATAAATGTGTATTTTTATCATCTATAATATTACAGTATCTACAAATTTGGTATAAGATATTTATTTTAGTTCACAAATACGTATCCTAAATTTTGGAACCAAGTATATTCTCATGGTTTACTAAAGGAGATGTGGGTCTGCAAGCTTCCAATGGTGAGAGGTTGGTTGATCTTTCCAATGGTGATTATAAAATTTCATTACAATAGCAATGTTATTTGTTTTAAAGAATTTTTATTATGTACCAACTATTACCATGAACAAAATTTATGTATCATGACTAGCTGCAGATAGTTTTATTTGGATGTTTGGAAATAAATGTTGATTCTTTCACAAATACAACATATATTAGGTTATGACACATTTATCTAATGGAATTTATGCATTAAATTTAGAAATCCATGTATTAGAAATAGATAACAAATCATGATCACATGAATCAAATAACACCCAGATGTGGAATAAACATATTAATCATGTAAAGGGAAGTGTTTTATAACACTATGTGAAGGTGGTTTTATAGACACTTCTGAGCTAAAAACACTTCAATGATTTCATTCTTGTCTAAATGAAAAAAATGAATTACATCCATTAAATGGATTGGTTGAAAGTTCCAAAGTTCTTCTAGTAATGGTACACACTAATGTGTGTGAACCATTTCTAGTAGAAGATAGAGGTTGGTATTCTATCTTCATAATATTTACTAATGACTTTAGTATATATGGATATGTTTACTTGATGAGGTATAAGTCTGACTCCATTTAGAAATTCAAAGAATAGATGAATGAGGTGGAGAATCTAAAAGTAAAGAAGTTAATGAATATTCGATTGGAATGAGGTGGTGAATATCATAACCAAGTGTTTACATATTATGAGAGTTTGAGATTATATATCAACTCACTCCACTATAAAAACCATAGTGGAATGGTGTTAGTGATGTGAGGAATCATACATTGTTAGACATGGTAAGGTTGATAATAATCCATGTAGATCATTCATTATCATTTTAGGGATATGAATTAAAATATATGATATGTACATTAAATTGAATAAAAACGAAATTAGAAAATGGAATTCCATTTGAGTTGTGGAGTATAATGAAAGCCATTTTTTTAATTGATGTTTATGTTTTGATGATGCACATTTTATGGACTTTTTAGGACAAGAACTAGCACCCCAAAGCATAAATTGAATATTAATTGGGTATGATAAGAAAACAAATGGATACTACCTATACAACCCATGGGACTAGAATGTGAATGTTTCAAGAAAATACATCATTATTTAGAGGGATCACATCCTAAAAAAGGTTATTAAGAGTAATATATACTACAAATTAGTTGATTCTAAAGATACTAAGGGTTGTTAGAGGAAAAGATTCCATAGGTCCTCGTGTATGAAGTAGTTCATGAAACACAAGTACCGCGTAAGAGAACAAGATAAGTATCGGTACCAGAGAGATATGTTTTTATATTCCCCCAAGATAGTGAATCATTATTGGTTGATAATGATGAACCTTTGTCATTCAAAGAGTCAGTAGAGAGATTAGAAGATGTAAGATGACATGAAACCGTGAATTCCAAAATGGATTCCATGTATCATAAAAATGACTGGGTTCTGGTTGATGAACCATTTAATGTATAGCTTATAGGGTGTAAATAGGTATACAAGATAAATATGTAAATGAATGGTCATGAAAATATATATAATTAATGTATATGGGATAAAGGGGTTAAACACTATCAAGTAATTAACTATGATGAATCATTTTCACTAGATACCATGTTTAAATCCATCGGAATTATAATTTCTTTAAAACATTACCTAGAATATAAAATTTGGCATATGGATATCAGAAAGTCTTCACTTAATGAGATCTTTTAGGAAGATGTATATTTTACACAATCCAGAAGGTTTGTGACTTGAGGTCCGGAAAAATGATTTTTCATGTTTCATAGATTCATTAATGGATTGAACCAACATCACGATCATGGAACATTCAATTAAATGAAGAAATAAAAGAATATTATTTTATTAAGAATGAATGTGATCCATGTGTTTACAATAGATTTAGTGGGAATGAATTTGTTACCCTAGTAGTATATGTTGATGAAATATTATTTTTTATAAATGACATACTAGTCTTACCTTCTATTAAGGACATATTGAACATGTGTTTATCTATAAAGGAGTAAGGTGATGCAACTTATATTTTACAGATTAAGATAATTTTTGATAGATTCAAGAGACGTATTTGACTGATATAATGTAAATACGATGACCAGATACCTAATATATTTAGTACAAAAAAATACATGAGGGGATTGGTTACAGTGTTATATGGTATACATCATTATAATAAAATGTTTCCTATAATAAAATATGATAAATAGATAATCAGTAAGATCCCATACACTTTAGTGATATGATTAATCATATATGACTTTTTTGTACATGACATGATTATTCCTCATTAATGACCATGATAGGCAGATATCAAGCTGACCCTAGAGAACAATATTGGTATCCTATTAAGGCTATCTTCATGTATCTTAGAATTACTAAGGATATTTTCTGTTGTATGGAGTAGATGAGTAATTCGCACTCATGGGTTTTACTGATGGTGGTTTTCATAATGATAAAAATGATATGAAGGCACATTCATGATATGTTTTTTGTCTCAATGAAGGAGCCTTGAGTCGGACGAGTACAAAGAAGCTAGTTTTCACAAATTATTTATTGAAGTCTATTTATATAGAGGATTTTAATGAATACAATAAAGATATTTGGATATAGAACACTATCTAAAATAATTATTTGGTACTTAGAAGTAATGGGACTATCACTTTTTTATTATGACAATACTACAATAATGGAGCTTGAAAAAGAGCCAAGGTCACACCAACAGGCAAATAACATATTTTGAAAGTATCCCCTCTTGATGGTTTTTTATCAAAGGGGTGAAGTTACTATAATAAGGTTTCCAACCAAAGAAAATTTGGTAGACCCATTGACTAAATTACTATCTTATTAGAATAAAGAGTATAATGTGAGAGCAAGAATACATAAAGTTTTTATTAGAAGGATCTAGTGCATGTGTGATTTTGATGGAGTTGGTTCCCTAGAACCAAATTCAATGTATTTTATGATTACCTATATTCATAATTTAAATTATCAATAATAATCATTTCAATTCAATAATGTTCTTATGTGTAAGATAATATGTTATAATTTCCTAAGAGTAGCCATCACACTAAAAGGTAATAGTAGTTCCCTATTATGATGATAACCCAAAAGTTACCTAATACTATTATTAAATATTTGTTCAACAGATGAATGATATAATATTTGGGGAAAATGATATAATTTATCATCACTGGAGGCATATAATAATTTGAGTTACCTTCCCATTGTGTATTCCCTTGGTAATATGTACTGTAACTGATTTTTAACACGAGACTCGTTAATAATAAATCCAAATTAATATGTGTTATTGGATGTTCCTATATGGGGATGTGTGTGTTGATCTTAAAACCTTAACATTTTTAATAACGAGTATTATAAATCATGTACTTTTATGTATTGATGAAAAATGAGAAGTAATATATTTGTAGTGAGGTAGAATACATTGGGTGCGTCATGAGTAATATTTCATTAATGAATAATTAAAGAAAGGATTTATACCACTTATTCTTTAATAGACGTTGATATCTCATGCCCTTAAAAATAATTGATATATCCTATCTAAATCATTGGCCTTGATGATCTAGAGGTATGTTTGATTCATGAAATGACAAATAAAGAGACATCAAGCACATACATTGATGGAACTATTATGCATCCTTCTTTTTTAGAGATGTCATTATAATGAGATTATGTTACATATTTAGTATCCATGAGAGGTATTATGTCATTAAAACATTAAATTATTTCTATATGGGTGACTAGCCATGTTGCTAGAGTCTATCCTTGGACTTTAGGCTGATTCGCCTAATGCCAATGTGAAACAGTCCTAGAGGGTCACATACTAATTGTATCGAGAATCTATATTAAATAATATATTATTAATAATTTTATAACAAGATTAATAAATAATATTCACATTAGTGGTTTAATAATTACTCATGTTTTATAGATTGAATATTTTATTAATATTTACTTTCTATTTAGTGAATATATTTTTTAAATATTGGTTATTTAATAATGAAATGATATTTATTTAATAAATAAAAATTTATTAATCAATGATTGGTAAATATAATGGAGGAATTGAAGACCTAGTTTATAGGATGAGTGAGAAATAATATATATTGAATATTATTTGAATAAAATATATTTAATTATAATTCACGAGTTTAGAGAATGCCTTGAAATAAAAAGAAAATTATTATTATAGATAATGGGATCTGTACGGATTAAATAAATTTTAAAGGGAACTTGTTTAGTTATGTATATCTGACCATACCATTATATAAACAAAATAATATCATTTTTCATGATATTAAATTCATTTTTTCCCATAATGAATTTGGTGATTCCTATTGATGTCTAAGAGAAATACCTTGTCATATAATTATCTAATGAATGTTGAGTTATATTTCTCCACCTTCCACTCTTGAGGTAAGAGAGATCAAGGATTATACATTAGAAGTGATTTTTATGGAGACCAATAGAGAACAATATAGGTAATATGATCTTCCATTATAGGACCCTGATATTTCTATGATGTTTTTCTTAGATTTGGGGAACACATGTGGATCAACTCTAGAGGAAATCTTCTCATAATTCTTAAAATTCAATGATGGTACATTGTAGAACTATTTTAAAATCCGTTAATATAGAAATAATTCTTGAATGATATTTCATTAATTTCTAAAATTAATTATAAGTAAAATGTAATGATAATTCTCTATGGATCTTTCAATTTATCCGTTGTATACATTCATGGATTCAATTATATTTATTACCATGTTTATCATTGTGTATATCATGGATTAATCATAGATCCTGAAAAAATAAATTTTGGGAACAACCCATCACATGATTCCACTACACCCGTAACCATCATATGCACCATGACATCTGATTTTGGAGTTGGGGGATTGGTATAAAGAGGGATATTTTTAGATTTGTTTCATAATGAATTATATGTTAGAGGTTAATTAATGAGAAGTATCATCCTAAGGGTTTTCCTCATCCACATCCATTTATTATATTGAATTGAGGTAACATGCTGAGGTAAATAGGGATTGGGTTAGCCAAGACCCTAAGGATCCTTTTTGTTTTTAGGGAAATTTTTGATCTGTAAGTGAAAATTTATGAACTATTTTTGATTTGAAAGACCAATTTATTGGTTGAGTTTAGGAAGCTAATATATGTGGGATTTTATAATATCATGGAATTACACTAAGAATATTTATTCATATGGACCCACAATTCATATCATAGTTTAGGTTGGGCTTACATGAGGCTTTGGGTACCTATTGGAAAAGTGTATAATGTATCCTTTATTGACTGATTGATTTTTAGAGTGGATAATCTAGATATTAGAGGATCTTCTATGAACTTGTGATGTGGGATTCTATAGAACCTAGTATGATCACCTTGAACTAGTTTTGTTTTCATAAAAGAATTATATAATTCAATTTAAATGGAACCTTTGGAGGTTATTTATCACATGTTGGGTTTCTCACTACTATATTCGAATGAGGCTAATGAAGCAGCTGTTGCGGGGCCATGTTAGTTACCAGTGATTTCTAAGTGAGTGATATTGATCAAATAGTGGTTATTATCTTCTAAAAGTATCATTTAATCACATGATGATAGGAGGTGGGGACCCTTGGAATTCACAATGGTATATTGAGTATTCTTACAAGTGACTCCTCGACTAGGGCATTGATGAATGCCAAAAAAGGGGAAGATAACACTGATATTTGATGGAAGGATTAATATTTAGGAATGAATCAGGATAGTGGTGTACCTTTCAAGTAATCTACTATTACATCAAGGTATACATGATGAATTCCATGTGCCTTAGCTTATTAGTACATTCTTAATCTTATGCATGTGGTCAAATAAGTGGATATTGAATTGGAGCTTGATTAATCATTTATGGATTTCCATGTGTGGATCATATACTAGGGGAAAATGAGTTTCTTTGGAAGATAAGTCAACATGGTAGAGTATTATATCCACATGACCAGATTAAAGAGGAAACATAGGATAATTAATATGATCTTTAGGCATTATTGCCTAATCTATTTGATCATGACCACCAGAGAAACCTCTTAGGGATGAAAAATCACTATAAATAGAGAATAGTATTTTCATAAACTTAAATTATTTAATTATTTATTAAATAATAATATATCATATCATTTTCATATTGTGTGTGTTTATTATGGGTAAATGTGCCTCAGAGATAGTATGTTAGAGATTGGAGGCATAAAGGGTCGCAAGATAACTTAAACCAGGCCACAACTTAACCAATGGGTAGTACCAAAAAGTTGGTGGTCTTGGAATTGGGACTTGTAATTCATCATATCTCACTAGACTAGTAGAGGTAGAGGTAGAATTAATGTATGCTTCCCAAAAACACTAGTCTTATACGGGTTAAGAACCAACTCATCAGTGGTTCCTAGAATCTCATCCCACAACTAAAGATCAGGAATTTTCATATACCATGATTATTATTATAATCCTCACCCTAAGCTAAACCATTTGATACAAAAAAATCCAAGGAACCTCTACTTTTTTTATATTGGATTCCCCCTCCTCTCTACTTCCTTTCATGATTTTGAGATCGATCCTAAGGAACCTTTAAGATAATATCTATTGGCTCTAAAACTAGTTCACATTTTTATCTATAATTAATAATTAATTTAGGCTATATTGGATTGATATATAAATCTAAAACAATATCTAATGGTGGGTTCATCCTGGTTTGACAAATCTTTGTTCTATCATTGGAATTTGTGGGCCCTACTTAACCAAGCCTATATGTTTTATTAGTGAGAAATCTATTTTGAGAAGTTGATGTGGATTCACTATCTTATCATGATATATTCTGAATATATCAATTATAGATTAACAATCAAGGTGGATTGGTTCCTATTATATTAAATTTTAGTTCATGAGAATGATTTGGGTATCATCCTCTGATGGACCAACAACTAAGGAATCAATGTGTTAATGGTAGAATGTCCAAACCATCATGAACTACTACAAAAATGTGTTATTGCAATGAGTCTTTTACGATTGGATCCTATCACAAATAGTTTGTTGCAACATGAACCCTTGGAAAATGAACAATTGCGGAAAACATCACCACAAATATTACATTTTTCGAATGTCCTTCACCAATACTTATTATTTGCGATGTGTAGCATCACTGTTGAAAAAATCATTCGGTGGTTTTTTAAGAAACTATTTGCGACAGACCAGCGACCCATCACAAATAGTTTCCAGTCTTTTACTTTTTTGTGAGGGTCCATCATAATTACTGATTTTGATGGATCGTCGCAATTAATTCTCGAAATAAAAAAACTCTTTTGCAACATGCCTTCATAATTAGTATTCATGACGATTCCGTCGCAAATTGATCATTTTTAAAAATAAAATAAAATAAAATAATATATACAGTTAATATAATAAAAATAAAAATAAAAATAAAAATAAAAATAAAAATATTATTATTATTAGAATAAAATTATTTCAAAAATAATTAATATAATATAATATTAATATAAATAAAACAAAAATATTAATATTCGTAAAATAATATTAATTATAAAACAATTAATTTATATAATAATATTATTATGAATATTAATGAAATAATAATATTAGTAATATAATAAAAACCTTGGTATTCAAAAAAAATAAAAAAATATTATAATTAATAAAAAAATTAAATAAATAAAAATTAATTGTAATATTTAAGACAATATAAAAAACACACTATTCAAAACATTAAATAGTTAATATTACAAAAAAATACTTTCAAATATTTTATTATAAAATTAAAATACATCGCTGAGGGGGAGGGTCGTTTGGAGGAGCTGGAGGAGATGGTGTTGGGCACTTCATCCCTAAACTGCGAGTCAGACGTCGCCTGTACTCTATCTACTCCAACTCCTACTGCCATCAATGCATCTCATCCTACATCTGCTATTACTACTACTGTTGTTGTGGTAGGAACTCTTCCTTCTCCTGCTACTGCCACTAACGCATCTCCTCCTGCTCCCAACACATAGTAACTATAAGCTCACTCTGAGCTCATAGCTGCTCGTGATACTGTGCATGAGATGATGATGACTCTCTTTGAGCTCATATCGAGCTGGATGCCGATAGTGCAGAAGTTCCAAACAAACCCCTAGGGGTCACATGAGATTATATACCAACAACTCGACCTTTTTCAACGCCACACTGGGTCACATATATCCATGATGCCTCATCAAATCAGGGGGCACAGGTCTGACCATCAACCTCGGCCTGACTCTCAACATCGTTCTAAGACATGGTAGCCTCATATGAATCATTAAATTTCAATTTAAAATTAAAATAATTAAAATAATATTTGTAGTTATATTTAAAACTAAAAAAACTTATACTGACAACAATCTGACATGGGCGAGCACCTCTAATCTCCCTACAGGCTAGATCAATATACATCCTCCTATAAACGTCATACTCTGTAATATCAGGTTGTACAATTACCAATATGAATATAAAATAAACCATTTACAATTAAAGTTATATAAAATATTTAATGAAATGTAATACAATATGTACCCTATGAATTCTGAATGTATGACTACCAGCTTGATGTGTCACCTCATGTCTCCCCTGCTTTTTCTGACCTACTGATGATCTACTCTGAAACTGCCTACTCAACCAGTGTGTACATAATCCATCCCAGACCTGAGATGAAATATAATCTAGTAAGTGGATACGACATGTCTAATCAAAATCCTTCACTTCTGCTTTCTCTATTGCTTTCCTTTTCAAATTGTGCTAAAATTGAGTGTAATGTGGACACATATCTCCCTACTATGTCTTCCAAATAGCATCGTGCATGCTCTCCTCAATGGGATACCAAAAACCCTACAAATAATTTATTATATAATGTTATTAATTAAATTATTTTTAACATAAATATTATTTATTAACATACAAGCCAATGCTTGAACATGTTGTGTTGAACATCAATGGGAATCTGATCCCTTAACACCCATGCATCCAATTTTTTTTCTCAATATAGCACTCCAATGTCCAACAACTATATGCGTAAATTTGTGAAAAAAGTAAAATTAATCAAACAATTATAATATAAATAAATTAATCAAAACTAACTAAAATACATAGGTAAACATACATGTGTGTGTGGATCGAACCCATGATGTGGATGTCACTTGGAAATAGGGTCGAGAATCATCATTTGGGGAAGACCACGCCCCCTCTGAGTGCCCCCTAAACTATCAACAGTTGGAGGGTCCGATGATCCTTCATCTTACTCGTCCAAACGTAGATCAACCTTCTGCAACAGACAAAGCATATCATCATCCATCAAAATCATGAAATCATTTTTGTTAGAAAGTAATTTAAAACAACTATTGTATATATATATATATATATTATATGATTATACCATCATTTAAATGTGTCAATGTCCGACTTCATCCTCATCTATATAGCATTCCATGTCAATGGATCCATATTCCTCCTGAGAATCATCAATTTTTGTATTAGTTAATGTTTCATCATCTCTTTTCATTTCAATTTCTGTTGTAACATCATTAAAATCATCGCCACAATCAATCCTTAACTGTGGGGTTTCATCAATGATATTTTTGTCTCTCCGTGTAAAAGAAGGATTTAGAGTAGTCTCTTGAAAAATTTAAATTCCTTTCACTTCAGCAAAACCACATTCAGTTTCAACACACTAATTCTATCAAGATTTAATTTTTATTATTCCCCTCCAATCACCCAACTCCCTTGATGTTGCAATGTAATTTTCATAATAAATATGATATAATTAATGAGACAATAAAAATGGCTAATTTACTGCAAAAATAATATTATATTTAATATCATCGATTCCATGGATCAAATAAAAACTTAAGCCTCTCTCAAAATCCAACCACTGACATTTAAACATCATTAATTAATGTTGTTCCAAATAAAATACTTCAATGATATCTTCTAGAATGTTGTAAAAGTCAACTTCAGTTTCTCAATAAAGAGATACTCTCAGGAAAACATCACTATTCATTGTTTCTTAATTCCCCATAAGCATGTGTATGAAATTGATAACCATTCCCCACATAAGCATTATAAAATTTAACCATTTTGGATGGTGGGTTACTCAATACAGACAGTCGATCATTAATTTTATCACTATGATTAGATTCCTGAAATGATGTAAAATAATTATCACTTTAAAAAGTATTAAATTTATTTTTATGTGAAATAAAATATAATTTATGTTATCAGTTATTCAAACCAATAGGAAAAAAAATTTTACGACGTTTTTCAAGAGAATCTGTTGTAATTTGTGGAAACTATTTCTTAATATGATTAGTATATTACCTAAAAATAAAATAAGATTAATGTACTATAATAAAAACTATAGAATAAGTGATAGAAAAACTCAGAATATGAATAGTATCATTTCTTCACAATTTATAAGAACATATGTCTGAAATCTATGATGTTCATCATCTGAAATCCATCGTTCATGAATGACAATGAATCCATATTCGGACTAATTGAAAACTAATAATTTATTACTCATGCCATCTTCAACATTTCCTTCGGTATGGCTCATGTAGTTTTGTTTTGACTAATATTCAAATTGAATGTAATGAGAGAAGAAATAATAAATTTCCTCTGACAAATAAATTTATGTAATTAAGACTCTAATTGATGCTTACATACTTTTTTTTTTCAATTTCTGCATGCATCTCTCAAATATGTACATCATTCAGAATTGTACTAGACCTCTACATATTGTTTCATGTAGAAAATGTTATATCAAATGTTCTATTGAGTCAAACAAACCTGGTAGGGAGATTTTTTCTAGTTTAATTAAAGTTAAAATGACATCTTCTTATAGTTTTCTTAAGACATTGTGGTCTATTGTCGACACATAAATGACTCAAAAAAATATGATATGTCTGTTAGCGGATACCAAGTAATTGTATTTAACAAAAACACTTAATCCATTTGGCAGAATTCTTTCCATTAAAACATGAAAATCATGACTTTTTATTTCGGTAATATGACCATTTCTGACACATCTGGCCAAATTGGAAGCATAACCATCTAGAAGTCTCAAATCTATAATCCACTAACAAAATAATAAAAGACTCCCTTTGGAAAGTGTATTAGCTGCATTTGGCATCATTAAATTTTTTGACCTGTCATTTTCAAATAGTTCATGTTCTGGTCGATTGAAATTTTGGGAAATATCTAATCATTCCTTCATATTGTTTTTGTTCTTATCTGGTGTATCCAAAACGGTATGAAATAAATTATCAAAATATACCTTCTCAATATGCATCACATCTAACATGTGATGAAATAACAAATCCGGACAATATGGAAGATCCTAACAAATGATTCGTTTTATCCAATTATACTCTTTTCTAACCCCATAAATTTTCAGTTGGTTTTTAGTTTGTCCAAATGTGATGGGAGTTAGTGAATAGACAATTGATTTTAACTGTATTCCTATGATCATTGTTGGAAGCCCATCTTTTTCAAATGTCGCTTTTCTAAAATTATATTTGTTTCTTTAAAAAAGATGATCGGTTGGAAGAAATATGCAGTTACAGTAAAAAAATGGTAATTTCCATTGACAAGCATAAATGCTTTGCCCTCTATCATAATATATAGACATGATTTTTTACCATGTATACTCTAGACAGATAACATGATTTATGCAAGTAAATCACTAATAGTCAATCTCAATGCATCTTTCTGTAAGAATTTTTGTTTCATAAAAACATCATATGTACCGAAACCATTACTCCACAGTGAATTTAACTAATCAATCAATGGTTTCAAATAAAAATCGATATTATTTTTCAGATGACTTAGAATTGATAAGGTCAAAAATATATATGGCTTCTTCATAAATATCCATAGAGGTAAGTTATACAGATTTATAAACACATGCCAATATGAATACTAACTATCTTAAGAACCAAATGGACATAAACCATTATTAGAAAGACCAATAAAACATTTCTAGCTTCTAATGAAGATGAGAGATGCACTTGGTCAAGATGCTTCCAAGAATCACCATTAGAGAAATGATTTTTGATTTTACTCGTTGAAATGTTGGTTTTGTGACATAACATTAATGATGTTGTGTTTTGAGACATAATGAAATGTTACAATCTGGGTATGATTTGGAAATATCTCAATTGTTTTACAGGAACAAATCCATGAATTCCAAGTGGAGGGTATTTATACCTTGGCTGTACACTTGTAGGAAAACAATCCAACAACCCATTTTCACCATAATAGAAGATGCAGTCATTTGAACATGAATGAATCTTCTAATAACCAAGACCCAATTTACGAACCAGCCTCCTGCTCTCATATAAATTTACATGCAACTAATTTCCTTTAAGTAGTAGCATTTTTTGAAAAAATATTATCTGATCAAAACAACCATTTTACATTCAATTATATGATTTAATGGCCATAAATTTATCAACTACTTTAAACATGGTTATCATCTAACCAAGATATAATTCATCCTCAGTGGGCCTCGAAAACTCATATAAATGAGATGTTTCTATCTCTACAGTTAAATCAATATCATCCTGAGTTTCAGTTTGTTGAACAGAAGGACCTACCAGACCGTGTACAAAATTTTGAAACCGTACTAGATCTAGAACCAAATAAATAATACCTTATCTGGAACTATGTTCAACATGTTGATACCAAAAACATAACATGTTTCAAAACCAAAATGCAATAAATGAATTACAACGTTGTCAAATGTGTCATACATCGTCAAAGCACATTTTCTTCAAGGACAATTAATTGTCACATCTAAAAAAATTATGATTTTGATGATGAAAATAATAAAAAATCTTGAAGACCCTCAATATATACATTATTTAAATGAGAACCATTGGGATTCTGGTGCTGAATTATCCAAGAATTATCATCTAATAATGACAGTTTTCAACTTCCTTGTCCATATTTTTCAAAAAAATATGAAATAATTAATTATTTTTAATAATTAAATATAAGATAATAACTATCCAAAAAGAGAAGACAATTAAATTCTATTTTCTATTATTTTATAATAATATCTAATAATTTATAGTTATTTATAATATTTTTTATGATTTTATAATAATCTACTCTGATTTTTAAAAATTTATTCTAATTGCCACTACTTATTAGTAATTTCAGGAATTTTTGTACTAATTATTATTACCTAGAGGCAGCACAATTTCCAACAAATTGGCAGTAGCTTATTTTCCCGGCCACTCATCCCCTTGCAACATTCTTCAACTAAAAGCACTATGAAATTTTTTCCCAGACATATGAATATCCATTTTCGTATGCATGAGTATGGAGAGAAGGGAGGCCACACTATGCTATTATCATGCACTCATGCATATGAAAATGAAAATTCATACATCAGAGGAGACAATTCATAGTGATTTCAGTCAAAGGAAGTTTCAAGGGGATGATTCTTTAAGAAAAAGAGCCTATTTTTTTTGACATCTCACCTCCTTGCAACTTTCTATGACTTAAATCTCAATGAAAACCCTACTCCGACATATGTCTGAGTAGATTTATCATATTGATTTCAATAAGAGAAAGTTATAGGGAGCTGAGACATCGATCAAAAGAAATGTTTCCAATCCCAAGGAAATTGTGCCAATTAATCAATTTACTCAAATTTGTTATGATTTATTATGAATTATTACTAATTATTACAAATTCATCTTAATTAATACTTATTTACCCTAGTTTTTACTAATTATTAATGATTTTTAATAATTATTGTAATTATTGGAAATTATTTCTAATTATTATTAATTGTCACTTATTGTAATAGTTTAATACTAGTTATTTCTAATTAATCCTAATTATTACTAATTAACCCTAAATTTTACTATCTTATCATAATTATTACTAATTAATCTAAATTATTACTAATTATTGATATTTAATCCAAATTATTCTTAATTATTAATAATTATTACTAATTATCGGTAATTAATCCTAATGATTGATAATTATGACTAATGTATACTAATTATTACAAATTATTAGAAATTATAGATAATTAATCCAAATTACTATTAAATATTGATAATTAATCCTCATTATTTTTAATTATTGGTAATTATTGATAATTATTTATTATTATTACTAATAGTTGATAATTATTACTAATTATTACTATTCATGTATAATTATTACTAATTATTAAAAATTATTACAAATTTTTACTATTTATTACGATTTATTACTAATTACTAATAATTATCACTAATTATGACTAATTATTTATAATTATTTATAATTATCACAAATTATTACAAATTATATCTAATTTTTAGTAATTATTACTAATTATTACTAATTATTGCTTATTTTTTCCAATTAATACTAATTATTACTAATTGTAACAATTTATTACTATTTATTACAATTTATTAATAATTATTACAATTTATTTTTAATTATTACTAATTTATTACTGTTTATTAATATTTATTAAAATTTATTACTAATTTATTACTATTTAGTATAATTTGTTACTAATTATTACTAATTATTGTTGTTTTTACTAATTTTTATAGTTTATTACTAATTATTAAATTTTAATACTAATTATTACAATTTATTTCAAATTACTACAGTTTATTTCTAATTAATAGCATTTTTTACTAATTTTTTAAATTATTTATAATTATTACTATTTATTAGTAATTATTACTAATTATTAGTAATTATTAATAATTATACCTAATTATAAATAATTAATCCTCAATATTCTTAATTATTACTAATTAGTACTAATTATGGATAGTTATTACTAATTATAACTAATTATAACGATTTATTACTATTTATTACTATTTACTACTAATTATCACTAATTATTACTAATTATTACTAATTATTAATATTTATTCCTATTTATTACTATTTATTACAATTTATTACAATTGATTACTATTTATTATAATTTATTTCTATTTATTGCAATTTATTTCTAATTATGAAAATTTATTTCAAATTACTACAATGTATTTCTAATGATTACATTTTATTACTAATTATTACAAATTATTACAAATTATTACAATTTATTACTAATTATGACTATTTATTAATAACTATTACATTTTATTTCTAATTATTACAATTTATTTCTTATTATTTGTAATTATTACTATTTATTACTAATTAGTCATAATTAATTTTAATTAATTTTAATTATTATAAATTATTACAAATTATTCCTAATTATTACTAGTTATTCCTAATTATTGCTAGTTATTCCTAATTATTCCTAATTATAACTAATTATTTCTAATTATTACTAATTATTTCTAATAAGTACTAATTATTACTAATTATTTCTAATGATCACTATTTATAACTATTTATTGCTAATTTTTAGTATTTTTTACTGATTATTAATATTTATTACTATTTACTACTAATTATTACTAATTATTACTAATTATTGCTATTTATTAATATTTTTTACTAATTAGTACTATTTATTAATATTTATTACTAATTATTACTATTTATTATAATTTACTACTATTTATTACAATTCATTACAAATAATGACAATTTATTACTATTTATTACTATTTATTACTAATTATTACAATTTATTTCTAACTATTACAATTCATTTCTAATTATTAATAATTATTCCGAATTATTACTAATTCATCCTAATTATTACTAATTAATAATAATTGTTACTAATTATTCCCAATTATTTCTAATTATTAATAATTATTACTATTTATTAATATTTTTTACTATTTATTAATATTTCTAACTACTTATTTTTTTTACTATTTATTGTTATTTATTACTATTTATTTCTATTTATTGCTATTTTGTTAATATTTATTACTACTCATTTCTAATTATTACTATTTATTATTATTTAATACTATTTATTACTATTTAATTCTATTTATTATAATTTGTTACTAATTATTAATAATTTTAGATAATTATACAGTATAGTTTCTAATTATTACAAATATTTTCTAATTATTACAAATTATTGCTCATTATGAAAAATTATTTTTAATTATTACTAATTTTTTCTAATTATGTCTATTTTTTTCTAATTATATCTAATTATATCTAATTAATACAATTTATTACTATTTATTACAAATTAATACTAGTTATTACAAATTAATACTAGTTATTACTAATTAATACAGGTTATTACTAATTATTACTAAGTATTACAAATTCTTACATTTTTTTGTAAATTATCACAAATAATTTAAAATTCTTCAAATTATTTAAAATTGTAACAAATGATTTCAAATTATTACTAATTATTATAATTTATTACCAATTAACACTTAGATGTAACTACTCATAAAAATAAATAGTGGAAAAACAAATATCTAATTCTAATTTAATTAATTTACATCTAATTAAGAAAAATTATAAATAATTTTAAAAAAAATATATTTACTAAACAATAAAAAAATAGATAAATACGTAGAAACTGAAACTTTTGGAGTATCAAAGTCGCAGATAATGCTCTGATATAAAATTTTAAAATATGAAAAAATTTAAAATAAATTTTCCAAAAGTGATAGAGAGAGATGTTGAGTACAGACTGAAATGGAAGAAAAACGGATGGGGGTGTATATGTGTTAGATTATTTGTGACAGTGGAATTTCAACGGATAGCCCGTCACAAATAAATCTGCCTGCATTAATTACCGTGGGCTATTAAAAAGTAATTTGTTACGAGCCCTGTCACAAACAGTACCTGTCGACAAAGTATTTGCGACATGACAAGTATCCTTTCGTATATAATAAAAACCATTTCCAAATATTTGCGACGGTAATAGGATCCCGTCGCAAATACCCTTGCCTGCGGTTTGACACGTATTTCATGCCATTCCTTTTTCGACGGGTCCTTACAGCCCATCGCAAATATCCATTTTGAATGGTTATTTGCGAGGGGCCCCTGACCCGTCACAAATATCCAGTTTTCTTTAGTGATAGATCGTCGTATGAAATTGTTTGACATGACTTTACTGTGGGGTTTCTCCTCTTATTGAGACCCTTGAATAACATGGTATTTTGGAATGCATGGATAACCTGTGAGACTGTTGTTTGGTGTTGATTGTGTGTTCCTTGGTTTGTTTAACATTTTATGGGGTTGTTTCATAGTCGATGGAATATTTATTATGTCATTTTTATTCCATGATATGTTGTTTATTGATTTTGCATTGTCCATAGACAATGGAATACTTCTTGTTATACATTTCTCCTTTCTTATCATTCCTTATAATTGGTTTTGTACATTGTTAGCGGGTCATCTATTTTAGTGTGTAGGATGGCAGGTGGCCCTCAAAGACATATACTAAAATGACTTGGGATTTCAGTATATATCTTATCCTTAACAATTACGATGTTCAATTGCTTTACCCACATACAACATTAAACAAAAAAATATGTACAATTCTATGGTTTTTTGTAGAATTATATTCAATAAAAAATTGAAATGAGATTATGAAAATAAATAAGTAAATAAATATTTATAAAGAATAAAAAATTAGTTTAAATATATACTCAATAACTGTAACTTAATATCTTATGAAATTTATTTTCTAAATTAACATCTTTTACGGAAAAATATATTCATATATGAATAAATTATTTTGAGTGGATAAATTAGTAAAATTTATGCAATATGATGTTGAATTGATAATATACCAAGAGTGATATTTTGATAAAAAATCATTTTCAGAATTGATTATTAAAGAAAATATTTAATTTTTTTAGATGAATTAAACAAATAAAATAAAATCTGTTTTTGATTTATCATGATCTATTTTAATTAATATCAAATTTTTTAAATTTTTATGAAACACTTGATTTTCATGTGAATAGTGAAAATAAAGATTTTATTAATCTATCCACTTTAATAAAATTTTATTATTATATCAACATAATTGAATTTCCTAAATACTTTATCAAATAAAATAATATATTATATAGTATAATGATTTATTTTAAAATACTATGTTGAATTTATTAACTAAGATTAATCATTTTGAAAACAAATGTAGCATTTTAAATAAAAACACTATTTTGATAGTACTTTTTAATTATTCATAGAATGATGAAGTAAATAGTATTGTTTCATTATTTTTTAAATAAATAATATGATAATGATAATAATTAATTGAAATTCATTGAAATCAATGTAATTTATAAATCTATCTTAATCATAAATCATTTTTCTTAAAAATAATCTTTTTCAAAAAATGGGTTGTTTCACTATACATGTTCTTGTGGAAAAATTAATTTCAAAAAACACATAAATATTATTTGAATTTTTAGAAAATAATGTTAATATTACTTAACATATCAAATTTAATTTTTATTTCTGAAACTAGATTGTTAGTATTAATTCTAATTACTATGATAATAATGAAACCATTATTAAAATAATATAAACATGATGTATTTTATATTCAATTATTTAAATTAAAATACATTAAATAATGAATCTAATATTATGTCTTATTACATAAATAATTTTACTAAAACTCATTTATTATGTACTCATTAATAAAACAAATTGAGAATCCATAATAGAGAAAATTCCATTTCTCTGTAAAGGAGCAAAAAATCATTTATGCACATGTTTTCATCCAAATTTTAAAATATTGAAATAAAGATGAAAATGAAAAAACAAAAAAATACTACGTTATTATTCATTTACGATGATACTATGTCAATAGAAACTTCTGTTTAACGATACTTACCAATTATGTTAAAGCATGTTCATGTTTGGGTCAGTTAAACCACTTACATGAATGATGCAATAAAACTGTATTATAGAGTACTATGTGATCATGAAAAATTAATTCAAAATAATATAACAATGAAATAAATTTTATACATGGTTATGGAAATATTTTATTAAAAATTTATCTTATTATTATTTTAATTTTTCATTATGTAAAATAACCAAATTAAGCCAACATCAATTCCATTTATACAACACATTACCAAAAAACATATAGAATGATATATGATATATATAAATAATATATATATATATATATTTGAATGTATATTAAATGATATATTTTTGATTAACATTATTTGAATTGATGGGTAATGACATCACCATTATATAACGTGCGAAATCAGTTACAGTTATTGACACCAGATGGTTGAAATAAGCTATAACTACCCAATATAGCCATACTAAAAAATTATAATTTAAAAAAATAAGAGAGAAAATATATTTATATTTTTATAACACAGATTGTTATGTTATCAATATTTATTTTATAAAATGAAGCATGAGTGTTAAAAAATTAAGAAAGGGAATATGCTAAGTGTTTCATCTCTAAACTTGCTTCTTTGAGACACAAGTTATTTTATTAACATAATTTATTTTAAATGATATATTAATTATAATTGTATATCTAATATCTTTTATTTTTCTATTTTTTCAAATATTATCTACAACTTAAATATTTTTTTAATTCACGTTTTATTTATTGTATTTTTTTTCCTTAGTCTTTTTTATTTCTACTACCCTTTACAGTGACATGGTGTAATGTTTTTCCCATATTTCTTATTTCTATAGTGTATTCAATTACCAATAATATTTTTTTTATATAATAATTTTTTTCATCTATGTTATTTATAGAACAATTTTATTTTCAACCATCCATTGAATTTTGATTAGAATTTTAAAAAATCCATTTGGTGTTATGCTGGCTCAATTCTCTTCTTTGGGTCATAATTACTAAAATTATTCAAATATATTTAATGATTATCCTATTATAATGTATGATGATTTTAATATGTATTCCAACTTATTATGCGGGGAAATAATTCTTCAAATCAATGTCTTCATCCATGATGATAATTTGTCTTATTATATTATAGTTTTCCTGTAAGTAACTCCAATTAATTTCATTGGATTTTTCTTCCAAGTCCAAATTTTTACTTGCTCCAATTTTATCTGTTCCATAAAATAATACAATTTTCTTAATCTCAAATTATCTATTTATTTATGTTATTAAATTTTAATTAAATGGGATATTTATCCTTTTTAATGATATGGGGTTTAAACTATTATTTGGAAATTTTCAAAATCATTTTACATTCCTTAAAAATTAAATTTGTATTATCCACAACACATTTTTATTTGAAAACTAATATATGTTTCCATTATTAAATATTAATTTTAAAAGAAAATATTTTCAATGAATTTATACTTTCTCATTTTCTTTATTTGGAGAATTATTTTTGAACTAAATCCATTTTATAGAAAGGGTATATTTTTATTTTCTTTTAGAAAAAAGAGTCTTTTTGAAATTATAATTGTAACTATATCGTTTGAAATAGTGAATAAAATATTCTTTTAAAAATAAATAGGGATGATTTTTTTTCAATGAGATATATCTGTAATTGAGCTTTATTTCATTTTTTATAAATTTTTATTCTTTTATTATGTGATTATTTTGGGTAATCTTGTTTTCAATAATAGGGGGTTTAATTTATGATGTTTTTGACTCTTTTATGTATCACATATTATATAATGAGTTCCATATAACAATTCAATGGTTTCAATGTTTGTATTCTATGAAACATGTTTTACTTCTATGGGTTCTTTATATGATGATTGAAAAATTTTCATAAAAATATTTATTAATTCTATGGGTTATTTTATAATGTGATGATTATTTTAATGTGGCATAGAAATATTTGATTTTAGGTGGGTTGGAACTATATATCCCTTAAATGAATTCAGAAAATGATTATATCTCATGATATATATAAATTCTCTACGAACAAGTTTGTGAGTAGTTAGGTTTACAAAGGGTGGGTGTAATGGTGTTCAGATATCCACACAACTATTTGAGTGAACATGTTGTACGGTATACAGGTTCACAATGAAAATAAATACAATGTTTATGAATATTCCAATTTTTTTCCTTTGTTCTAGTTATCATTTTATATACCTCTTGTTTTATTTTTTTAGTACAAGTTGAAGGTACTGTCATTTTAAGTAATGATTAAAGTAAACACATAATGATTTATATACATTTGTGTCAATTAATTTTCCTTACTAATGATTTTCCATATGATAATAATCTAACCATTATTTCCCTTATTATGTTATCCCTTACCAAATTATACAAGAGGGTTATTATAATGAAATATTCACAAGTGTTTCTAAATAAGATCATTATGTAGCTAACATTTAAGACAAAAAGTTTTCTATATTTGGGTATTGAGGCTATTTATGAGATATATTATTTAATTTTTGAGATAAATGTATTATTTAGGTAATGTTTTTCATAAGTTTATTTAGACATTATTTGGGCATAATTTATATTCTTTAGGATATTTTTTTAGTAACATTCGGTATTAGGTTTATAAAATCATTGTATAAGACAATATAGATGAGTCCATCATTAGGATTATATCTTGAAATATCTGATTAGATAGTTTTCTATGAAATATATCCTTTTCTATACCCTAATAGTGGGGGTGGTTTTAAAATATATTCAATTTATTTAAATAACCCTAAAAATAGTTGGTCTAATATATTTGAGTCATCATTCTGGTGCATGGTAAATTTGGATACATTGCAAAGCTAGTTTGACACTACTGGTGAATATTATTTGGTTGATTATATTCTTCTTAAAACCATTATAAGGGATTTAATTCTTAGTTACTTACAGGGATTCTGTTGATAAGTATAACTTAAAATAACATAATGAATATTGTGATAATGTTAGATTTAAACTGGAAGAACTAAATGAATCATATTCCATTGTAATATTGTAAATGATAATGATTTTTTACTGTTGAATTACATTTATTATCATGATAATACACACATATTTTTAATGTTACCTAACTCTTTCCAACCATTAATGTTTTGGGTTTGGTTGGAGCTAGGGTTTACCATGCCAATAGTGGATGTGATTGGAAATGTAATAGTTTTCTGTATAGAAAACCATAGGGAATATAATACAGTTCTTAAAGTATTATGGTTATCATCACACAACATTAACTTGTTATGATTAGCAACATTAGATTTGATTAAAATTTAAAACATTCAATTAAAAGAATTATGAGGTTTCATTAGAGAACATGTAATGATGATGATGAAGGAAATATGAATCAATTTCCTTCATAAAAAAATTGTGGGAGGGGATACTTAGGGGAATTTCATAATGGAACTGGAAGATATTTTATATTTGGTTAAGTATAAAATATATCAATAAGATTCCAATGAAAAAGGATCATTTTATTTAATATGATTGATAAAAAATGTTCATTGTAATGATCAAAAAGTAGTTTTATGTTTTAGATTTGAGGAATTTGGGTACAATATGAAACAGTGCACTAATCCAAGAGATTTATATAAATATTGACCACAAAAATCTCAAAGGCAATGGGATCAAATAAATTCCTAATAAAATTTCTATCGATGATGTGGATTGTGGTAATTAGGTTTCCTAACCCTAAACCCAGAATTAGTGGATGTATTCTAGTTCTGTTAATAGTATTGTAAGCATAATGTTTTGAAAGAATATTAAATCTCCACCCTCATTGTTTTTAAATTAAAAATTTACTGAAATGATTATTATGTTAATCGAAATAAACATTTTTCAAATCATTATTTCATCCTATAAAAAAATTATTTTATTGGTAAAATATAATGGCTATATTCACATTCAGTATATATTAATTTTTATAATTATGACCATCTGTTAGCGAAAGGCCAACTACGGATTATCTATGAAAAAACATTATAATTCACTTGGTACATAATATATAATCATGAGAAACATTTCTTTGAATTAGGAAGGTAGAAAATAGTTATTTTCTGTTTTTTACATACGGTACTGGGGATTATATCCAATTAGAGATGATATCAAAATGCATTTTAATCATTTCACTACATTTACATATTCTTTCTTGTACATTATAAATAATTTTCATGTACTCAATTTATTTAAGGGGTAGAATGTAACAACATGCTATTTAACTATATACTTATTCCATAATGAGATACTATATTTTAAGGAATTCTCAACACATGAAATTCAAACATAAAAAATATAGAAAATTGTGAGTTATCAATAAAATTTATTTATATATCCCTTGGTAAAGAGATTATGAATATATATATATATATATAATAAAATTAAGTTTAAATATTGACTTATCTATTACAGCTAAATAAAAAATGAAGTCAATTTTATTAAATTCACCTCATTTCAATAATAATATATTTTGATAAGAATTAATGATTAAAACAATAATAATTATTATATTATAAGAAACATTAAAAAGAATATATAATACATACAGTCTTTTTACGATAAGAAACACAATTTCTTCATATTTTTAAATAAAGATATAATTTACAAATTTTAGGATGTGAATTTTAGAAAATTTATATGATTTTTTACTTTATAAGTATATTATTTATATAATATTGATTTTTTTTATTTTTCTGAAACACATGTCATGTAATTCAATATTAAAAATACAAATTTTATTTATTTCGTAAGCTTTATGATATTATTTTTTGATATTAATACATATACTGTTTTTAAAAAATTTATCATATTTAATTATATATTATAAATTAATATTATGTATTTCAAAATTCAATGTTGAATTTATAATCCCACAATCAAAATTATGATGATTAATATGGAAATATATATGAAAATTATTTTATTTGAAAATTTTAAATTGATTATAAAATGATGAAATAATGATTTTTCACTCAATTATCATTAAATATTTACTATTTTAATGTTGGTAAATATTTAGAATTCATTCAAATAAATTACATTGATATCATATTTATAATCATAAAATATTTTATTAAAATAAATTGCTTCAAAAAATAGTTTTTTTGCATTATGTGTGCTAGTTTTAAGATTAAATTTCCTCAATCATAGAAAGTTATTTTTATAAAATGATTATTAATTTTTATAATATTTTTATAATATTATTTAATATATCCAATTTATGTTATAGGTATGAAATTAGATTTTTTGGGATTAATGTTAATCTCCAAGATTACCGAAACAATTATTTTTAAATTACTATTTTTCTAATATCAAATATTTTACATAGAATAAATTAAATAAAAATATATTAAATAATGAAAATTAATTTACATCAAAAATATATATATTTATATTAACTATCATTTAGTTGGTAATCAGTACTAAATAGTATTAAAAATCTATAATAGTCAAAACTTAATTTTTCTACTAAAAATGTTTTTCTACACATTACATGTTTTAATTTAATATTTAATTATATAATATTTAAAAATTTAATTGGATTAAAAAAATATTAATTATAGTTACATAACACGAATATTTGGTTATATGGTTATTATCATATATTTAATAGAACATAAAATTACATAGTTATAAAATACTTACAAAGATTAAATGTAAAAGTGATAAATGTAATGAATTAACTGTAAAACCAAATTAATTTTTAAAAAAATGTGCGTAAACACATGATTGTGCATTTAATGAACCAAATACACCGGACACTGAATTACATTGAAAATTTGGATCCACTTCCGATGAAATAGTGTCATAGTATTTTTAAAAAATAAGATTCTTTTCCAATAGTTCCCTTTTCATCTCTTATAAAAATTGATCACATTCACCCTTTTTAAAAAAAACTACCATTCGAATTGATCCATGAAAATATTCCCTTTTATTCTCCCTACAATCATATCTTAGCAACATAAGCCATTGTTCACCCAATGTTAGTTAAAGAATTTTAATTTTAACAATACTTGAAAGGAAAAAATTATGCCTCCTTTGTAATTATTATCTAATAGATTATATTTTAATCATAATTTTACATTTAAAAATAACTTATATCCATTAAAATGTTCTAAAACATGAAAACTTTAAAATAAATATATGTTTGATAGTGTATACTACACCGAAGCCCAAGCCTAAATGAACCTGTAAATCTTAACAACTAAATCTAAAAGTAATAACCTTGTTGATAAATTGATGAGTATTAGTTTGATTAAATAATTTATGATATATATATATATATATAAAATCACTACATAATAATTTTTTTATTATAAATTCTTTTTAAATAATCACACTTTTTTAGTAATTTCATTCCTTATGTAAAAACCTCATTTCCAACAAAAAATTATTTTTATTGGTTTTTTCCAATGAATATTTACATTATCTCTAGAAATTTTATAAATTTCATTTAACAAAAGGATATTATTTTTTGAAAAAACCGTTCAAAACTATCTCTGGGTAAAATTTTCTGTTTTTTCATGAAAATGTTGATTTATCAATGAATAGTGAAAAATATTGTTTTTATTGATAACTGTATTTTTATAATTTTTTTTCAAAGTCATATTCTATTTTTGATTAGTTATAAAATTTCATTAGTTTCTTATCATTAAAAATAATCAAATTATAGTTTTTTTATAAGAACCTCATTTTTCAATCAGGTATGTATCCTTTAATATACAGTCAAAATATTTACTTTGGACCTAATGTGGATTTCTAATGGGTTATAAAAGATATGTGGGGTTTATGGGGGCTGTTTAGAGCATGAAAACCATCTTTTTGGAAAAAACAGACTTGTATCATGGTTTAGAGAAAACCATTCAGGAATTTCGCATGGTTTCGCAATCCATGTAGATTATGTTTTTCTAGACAGATCCATCTCAAATTCTTGGAACATGGCTATGAGGCCTAATTGTGTGAATGCCCCTTTTTCCCAAGTACCCATGCATGTCTTGCGCACGGTTTAATCAAACCGTGTTGAGGTTGTTATTTTGGGCTAAACCATCTGGCATGATTTGTGCACAGTTTGAAAAACCGTGTGGAAAAACATTACACATGATAAAATTCTAGGAAAAATTTATGAAATGCTATTAATAATCTATTTACTCCTCTATTATTTCCTAACTCTTAATCCAACTAGATTTTCCTCCATTTTCACCAATTTGGAGTTTTTTGAATGCCAAAGCTAGCGATCAAGGGATCGCCTTCTTCTGTCTTCCAATCTAGATTTTTTCCATCACTTTGGATGCACAACATTAAGTACATTAGTCTGTTTTATGCATTCTTCTTCTCTCTTTCACTCAAACTAGATATCATAATGTGAGTCTATTTCACCTTTTCCTAAAACTACTTCTATATAAGGAAAATTAAGGGCTGATAGTAGAGGAGGAGTTTGGTACAATCCTAAGGTGGGTGTTCTATAACTCATCCCTACAGTTTGTTGATTTTAGAAAATTTGTATAGGGGCCACCAATTCTATCAGGAGTCATCCCTTAAATTTACATTCCATGATTATACATGTTAGAATCATGTGGTTATTATCTTTTAAAATATGTGACTAGTTATTAGCGGTTACACCCATAACTCAAAATAACCCATGTCAAAGTTTATTCTATATTTTGGTTTTAGTATTTTTTCATGTTTGATCCACCGTTAGGGAGTGTCTATGCTTGACCTTCCAAAATGTGATCATTTTCCATAGTAATTGGATTATTATTAATGATAAATTCAAAATGGCATGTACCATGTATGCTCCCCACTTGACATGCATATGCTAAGTGTTTCAAATTGATTATTAAATGAGAAATGTGAAATAAAATGTAGGCTAAGTATATAACATGTCCTTATCAAATGAGATTGATAAATGGATACATGTCCGTAGCACCCCTTTCTATATAGTTGGAATGTACTAGAGTGAACATCAATAAATAAATAGACCTTAATGGAAAATTTAGACTTGATTAAATGGTTGAAATGCTACATTACCTATCCACTCTAATGGAATAAAAGGCTTGAACCTAAATAATGATTACATGATTACAATATCAAATAGGAATGGATTGAATTGAGATCACATTTGATTATGAGGAGAGAATACATTTGGACACAGGAACCCCATTCTGATTCACGGATTCAGTTTTCATAGTTTGACATCCACCTAGACTCTGATTCTTGTCTATTACTTGGTTACCTGGTATACAACTATAGGTTCCTTTAAATTATTACATGATACCTCAGATAGACTCCTTGGTTCCATCATTGATTATTAGGTTACATGGTTAAAGCCCATAGGGTCCTATTGTGGCATACCCCCATTTTACCTTGGTCAATCACCTTGGAATCCATAGGCAACATATTGTGTAATATCTTTTATTACACTCCTTGGATTAAACTCTTACCCCCTATCTAGACTCAGATACTACTGAATTAGCATTCTGTGAGATCTATGTTACCATGGTTATTACCCTAGAACTCCCTCATCAGATAACATTTTCA